>JANBXA010000734.1:92785000-93462500 GCA_030556225.1 Cricetiscus sungorus | reverse complement strand
GCTTTATTTTGCCTTCATCCAAAAAAATGCTTTGCTTTTCAATTCCAATATTTTCATATTTTGAAATTGTAAGTACTATTTGATGGCTAAATTTCAAGATTAAATATAATATACAAACACTACCTTACAATGAATATAACAGATATAGAAGCTCCTGACCCAAAACCCGTGCTTTTAATCTTAGTTTTGGTTACTGGAACCTTTTTAGATTATTATGTTTCCACTTTGAGTAAATGATTATGTTGATTATTTAGCAATATTAAAAATAGTAAAGAATATAAAGATAAAATATACTGATGAGAATATCATTTGCATCTGTAATTATATTAATGTGGTATAAATAATGCCTTTTATTTGTCATGGGCTATGCAACTATTAATCAAAATACCAAACTGCCAAATGTCCTTAATTCCATTTCTTCCTTTCTTTTTCCACATCATGCTATTTGGTGCTCTCTTTAGTTTACAGCAGAGCCACGGATGTATCTGCAGGGTCCCAGAAGTGAATTAGTATAGACTGAGCAAGAGTATCTCCTAGGGGAAGGTTCATATTATCGCAATGATCTTATGCATTATTTTTAAGGACCTAGCCTTTAGGCCTTTGTTACAAAGCAACCAAATCTCAGAATGCCCACTGGATAATGAACCTGATGGATGTGTGTGCTTTAGTAGGGAAGAGCTCAATTACAGACCATAATAACCAGGACTATCTAAAATGTTAAGGGCACCTTAAATAGCATTCATAAACGTGGCAATGTCAATTCTTGTGCATTAATCACTGTCATGTGACCAGAAAGTACATGCCATATATTCATTTAAATAGGATCGGCACCTGCCTGAGGACTAACGCACTCATAGCCTCTGCTCTGCTTTAATTCACGGGTGCTTCTTTTTCTTCATTCAGTGTCTTAGACAGATTGGCTCAGATTTTTTGGTGTCTATTTTAGATCTGAGACGTGTCTTTCCAAAACACAAATATTCACATAATGGGAAAGTTAGAAATACAGCTGTTGTACTTACATATAAAATCTATTTCGTACCAGACAAAAAGGGTTGGGTCCATTTATAGTCAAGAGTGACAATCTTACTGAGAAACATCTGCATCTAAGTTCTTTAATTTCTATGCATTTATTTATTTAAAGGCATAGAGATTTATGTCTGGTCAAACTTGTTACTGAGCAGTCAAGGCAAGAAATGAACAACACATCACAGCACAGTGTGGAAGGAGCCAAACTGCTTTTAAAAAGTAACGGTGTTGCATGAAATTTGAGCACCTCTTGGTATCGATACAGAAAACGATCTGGATATCTCTACTGCCACGGAGAGTATTCCAGTCTTCTCTTGTTGCTAAAGACCAAGTGTCATATCTGCTGACCTTTGTGTCAATAAGTGGCTGTTTACAGTGTGCTATCTTGGAACCTTTTGAAAAGAAAGAAAACATTTTTTTTTTTTGCTTCTTGTTACAGATGGTGTTTTAACAATGAGATATACGAACTGGTCATGTCAAAATTCTTTGTCCAAAATTGCAAAATTGTGTTTTTAGAAGAACAGTTATAGGTAGGGTTTGATTTGGGGTCAGAAATCTTCTAATGAGTATTTTTTTTTAATGAAAATTTGTTATTATTTTTTCCTTCTATGTTCTGTTTTCATGAAAACAATGCAAAGATAAGACCGCAATGCTTACTCAATATTACACTGACTATTTGTTAATAATCCTTACTGTGCATATACTATGCACGCCCTGTGATCAAATACATTGTATGCAATATTCAGTGATGAGCATGGCATCACTGCCATTCAACCTACTTTAAAATGTAGAAATTTTATGTAGGACTGCCTTAAGATAAGCGCTAAATTCTACTATCATACCAAAAAGGGTAAAAATTGCACTGTCTAAAACTAAGTTGCAATTCTTTTGGATTCTAGAAGAAATTTCATTTTATTCAACTCTACCCCCATTTAATGTGGAGCACTCATAGCTAATTTCAGTGTCTTCTTATTTTGCTTAATACATTTGTTAAGTGAAATTTTCAATAAAAAACAACTTGAACTTTCAAGGTTTTGGTAATTTTGTGCTATTTGGTTTTATGTTTCATAATTTGTTTTTGAAGTGAATTATACATAAAAAGAAAATTGATTTTAATTAAGCTTCATTTCATATAGTTTTTTTCTCTTTTGTGGATGTCAAATATTATAAATATGTGTGTAGAAAACGCTTGTTTTAATCCTTTTGTGTAAACTGGCAAACCACTGTCTCCTTCCCCAGAGAACATTAAGCCATAAGTTATGTCCTTACAGAAATAGAGATAATAATAATAATGATGATAGTATTATGTGTGCCTAAAAATAATGAGAATTCTATTACTGCTTTTGGCTACTGTTTACAACTTTTGAGTCACTAAAATTCGGAACATTGGGTCCATTTATTCTCATTTCCTCCTTTAAAAACAAAAAAAAAAATCATAGTTCACCTTCTTTGAGGTGCTTTGTCTATCAAGATTAAGTCCCAGCATCTAGAAACAGCTCATGGAATGTCTTCCCCAGCACACACACACACATTCACACACACACTTTGAATAAGTGCAAATATCTGCTCATGGCAGAAACAGACAATAGTTACAAAAAAGATGAAAAGATTGTTGCATAAGAACAAGGAAAGGACCTACACCCAGAGGAAAAAGAAATCAATCAGTCAATTAACTTACAACAGAGTAAGTGAAATAATGTCCCACTATGAGTATGCCATGAAGGAATAGAGGGGAAGACCTCTCTGTTAACACAGATGGAACAAGCAACTCTTACACCAGGATTACACTGAGATAAACATAAGTGAAAGAGATCATGTACCCATTCCTAACCTTATTCATACTCGGAACCCTAATCATGATTCCTTACACACTAATCCCTCACTCAAACCTCAATAGAAATGCCAACCTCCTGAATTGGAACACTGATATTCAAAACAGATGTCAGACATTAGCCACTGGCCTTCGCTGCCATCAATATTAATCAGATAATCTTAACATTAACAAAACATTTGCATCTTAAGGACAATCCCATCCTGCTGCTGTGCAAAGGACAATTACCAGCCAGTTCAAATAATTAGGATGATGTCAGTACATCCATTACCAACCATAAAATCTTTTTTTTTAAAGGATGTTTCTCCTGGTTTAATAGGAAATGATTGTCATTTAGAGTTTATATCCTTAAATGTCTTAAACACAAGGTAATGTAACACATGAAGCATTACATCCCCTCTGGGGTGAGCAGGGACATTTCCTGTTGTTAAGAATCATTTATTTAGCATCAAAACTAGCTCAGTTACTAATGTATCAATGGTTATTAGATATGTGTATCCACTTTTAAACATTTTAGACAAGGTGTGTTTGTATGCATGGAAGTTTTGTATCTCTGACTGTTATGTTGCATGGATTTGATAATACTTTTATTACTCCATAGATTAAAAGAATTCTGGAAGTTTTACAATAAAACAGTGTAAACAATATTAGATCATGTAGTATAACAAAGATGGAATTTTTTCCTTGCCTGAATTTTGGCAACAAAATCCTGGCTTCCGCTTTGTTTCTGGCCTAGCTTGATTGAGTTCACATTGCAAGTGGCTGTCAAGCTCTCGAAATGCTGCACGTTTCCTTTCCCCTATGTACTCCTGCATACATCTCCGTGGACAATTAAGTATTTATAAGCACTTCTGTGGTTACTGCTATAAGTGCAATGCTAATCATAGTAAATTGTGTCCTCTCATAATGAAACATGAGCTATGCCTGATGTAACACTCAGACAAAAGCCTTAGCAGTCAAGCTAAAGAAATAATCTTTCTTATTTAGAAGCCAAAATTGTAACACAATCACAAACAATTATACTAATTTATATAAAAAGCAAAAAAATGTTGAGTAGGTTTGATATACTACGCTAGGGTACATTATTTTTGAGATATTTAAAGCTTTTACCATCAAAGAATTTGAAGTAATTCATGGTCTACAGACAGAACACTTAAATGTAGCCCTGTTATCTGTCATATGGAATGTCGAAGTTACGTACTTGTAAAGCTACTTGGGGACAGCACAAGAAATAATCAACTATCAAAATAGCATGAGGGAAGAGAGACTGTCACATAAAATAACGTTAAATATTGAGGAGCAAATAATTCAGTGTTGGCTATATTTCGAGATATGCAATGAAGAAGGTCCATTCACCTCAAGGCACTGATAATCATAGGATTAATACTACCATCTACATCTATTTGGGAACAAAATGAGTCTATTGGGTTTATTAACAGGAGTGTGGTTCATAGGTTTACTGACAAGATCATCAGTGACTCTGGGCATTGTAAAACCCAAAATGCTTATACAAATTGTGGATGATAACATAAAATCTATGACCCTCAAGTACCTTGCCAAATGTCCCACCACCAAAGAATATCTCCCCACAGTTGTTCACTGCTTATATACTCTTGATGAGAGTCCTTGAGAGTCTCCTAAGTTCCCTGAAAGAGGCTTGGAACATTTATTAGATTCCCAGATCTCATCTACTTTGTCTAGCTTTAGTTAAGAGGGAATATTCATAGATACACAACACTAAGGATGGGGAGGGTGTGACAAATGAGAACGTGGTAGTAAATTAATGGATATACAATATACTTATTCTAACAGCAGATAATTTTTTTTCAAATAAAAACAAGATTTTTAAATAAAATGAAGGTCAAATAATAAAAAGGACATAGTGAAGATGCTTTGGGGTTCTCTGCACAGTAAGGATTAGACCTCCTATTGTTTTCACTTATGCTAAAAATGATGTTGCAATTACCAGAGTGATAATTGAGAATTGGTTTTACCCATAAGCATTACAAGAATCATTGAGAATAGCCATAGTCAGGATGCTAGCGATACTAATGCTGACTCTGTATGCAGAAAAAAGCTAACTGGTTATTTACAGAATGTGACACTCATACCCCTGGACCTAAGTACTATATGCCTGAGAAGTGAAGTAGATACATTGTGACTTCAGTGATACTTTGTCAGGAAAATAGAAGTTTCCTACCTTTTCCTTTACAGAAAGAATTTGATTTCAATTTCATCCATACAGCTGAAAAGGAAATTTTAAAATATTCCTAAGTCATTATGAAACTGTGGATTATGTAATAGTTCACAATACCTGATATATATCACAATAAATAAATGTTCTGAAGGGAGTGGCTAAAATTAGGAACACCAATGACAACTTATGCTGGAGAGGATGTGGAGGAAGGAGAACATCCTCTAGTGGGAGTGCAAACTTGTACAGCCATTTTGGAGATCAGTATGGCTGTTCCTCAGAGAACAGGGAATCAATTCCTCAGGGAATCAATCTACCACAGAACCCAACAATCCCACTCTTAGGCAAATATCCAAATTATCCACATCCATGCAACAAAGACATGAGTTCTACTATGTTTGTAGCAGCATTATTTGTAATAGAAAGAACCTGGAAGCAACCTAGATGCCCCTCAACTGAAGAATGGATAAAGAATGACACATGTACACAATGGAATACTCTGCAGAAAAAAAAAACAATGGAATCTTGAAATTGGCAGGCAAAATATCACCAGCCTATGATTCACACTGCCAGAGAAACTAGGATACAAGGAGGAATCTAAAAGATTCATACAAGGTCCCTCACACAAGGGGGAAGGAACAAGATCTCCTGAGCATATTGGGACTGGGGAGACAGTGAGTGGAGAGGGAGCTGGAAGAAAGAGAAGGGGAAGAGAGGAAAGCACGTGGGACTAGGAAGATTGAGTCAGGGAAGGAATAGACAAGATGAGAAGAGAAAGAGAGAGAGATACCATAAAAGAGGGAGCCATTATAGGTTTGAAGAGAAAACTGACCATAGAGAAATGTTCAGAGACCTACAAGATTAACAATTTGAGCAACAGTGGAAAGGCTACCATAAATGCCCTTCCCTGATAAGGAGATTGATGACTAACTTATCTACCATCATAGAGCCCCCATCTACTAGCTGATGGAAACTGAAGCAAACACCCACAGCTAAATATTGAGCTGAACTGGTATCCAGATGCAAAGAGGGAGGACAAGACCAGGCTACAGAAACCCACAGAGACAGCTGACCTGAACAAGGAGGAGCTCATGGGCCCCCTGACTGATAGCTGGGAAACTAGCATTGGACCGACTCAGAACTCCTGAACATGGGTCTGTTAGAAGGCCTGGGCAGTCTAAGAGACCTCTGACAGTGGAGCCACGATGTATCCCTGGTGCATGAAAGGACTTTTGGAGTACATTCCCCATGGAGGGATAGTCCCTTAACCTAGAGGCAGGTTTTGCCTTAACAGATTTTGATGACCTTTCCTGGAAGACATCACCCTACCTGTGGAGTGGGTGGGAGGGTGGTGAGGGAGCATGGGAGGGTGGGAGAGAGGGAGGGAGAGAGAGAAGGAACTGGGATTGATATGTAAAATAAGAAAAATAAATAAACAAAAAATGTTCTACTCCTGAAATACATTCATTATTTTATTTAACTACTTTTATTTATTTACATGCCAACTGCAGTTTCTACTCCCTCCTGCCCTCCTTTTCTCCCCTAAAGCCCCCCATCCTCAATTTTCCTCTATCAGCTTTCCATAGGCTTGAAGAAAATATGGCACATTAAATTTTTAATTATATGATATAAATCATATATACATATATATGTGTGTACATATATATATATATATGAACATGATATGATAAGATGTGACATGATATAATATTATATGATATATTGTTTTCCTATCAAACTAGTAACCTCCAGAGAGAAATACTCTGGGAAGTATCATTTCTCAGAAAAATATTTGCCTGCTCAAATAAATATTTTAATGATTCAAATATTTTTTAATTAACATGTAATATAAAAACCAGACTTTATACATCATTCTGAGTTATATGGGCATTAGTCTAATGTCCTGAATAAAGTTAGGAATCAGACAGTCTTAAAAATTTATACAGAGGAATGTTATATAATATATGCTTCTGATAAGTGCACATTCATCATGCTAAATGTCTTAGGCAAGTATCAGATTAAAACTGCTGAGAAATTTTAATCCTACAATGAGGAACTACAGGAATATATTTATGAGATTGTTTTCTTCATTCTGATAATTCTCTCATAGTTACACATGTATGTTTCTCAAGAATACATGAAGATAGAATTAGATGACTGGAGAGTAACTCAAATGTAACCTACTTATCTTGTAAGACTAATGCACACCAGATTTTACACAGCCAGGGTTGTGGTATTCCCCTAAATTTGCCAGAACATATTTAAAAACCATAAAAAAAAATCTTCTGATTTTCCACACTATTACAATAAAAAGAAAAGTCAACTTCATAGTTCATAGCAAAACTGTGACAACATGATTTATGTATCCTTGAAATAGACGAGAATGCTGCCTTGGAAAGGATTACAATTAAACAGTTGCCAAGTCTGTTGTCAACTAACCGGGCAATGAGACTGAGCCTGTAAGCAGTATTTGTCTGTCTGTGCTACTCAGTCATTTCAAATCAAGCTTACTCTCTTTGACTGAAAAATCTGTGGACTTCTTAGCAGGTGATACATATTGCTAGGGTTTTATTTTTCAATCTTTCCTTCACTATTCAGTTGTGACAATTACTGAGTGCTAGTTATGTGCCTGGCAAAGTACTCATCCACAGCCATAGTGATTTCTGAATGCAGAGATCCAAGATCCTTCTGCATGGAGGGTACATTCTAGTTAATACAGTAAGTAAATTATAATTCTGGTTATAAATGTGGGTGCTTACTTAGCCATGTTGATCTCACCTCCCTTCTCAAGCTCAATGGCTTTAAAGATCTGGTAATAAGAGCACAGAAAAAAAAAAAAGCAGACAAGTTACTTCCATTTTTCTTTTGGAAGATAGAAATCATGACTAAATGAAAAATGGGTTTAGTGTAGGAAAGGAAATTAAAATTTAAATGCTCATAGTACTGAATGGAAGACAAGCAGTCCTGTTCTCTTTGAATTTACGAGTCTGCAAACTGATAACACTGGCCCAGTGCATGCTAGAATTGTAGAATATGCTGAAAACAGAAAGATGAACTGGAAACCTACAGAGAAACTGCTGCAGTTACTCAGAATTTCATTAGTCAGTTAGCAGAAATAGATAAAGAAGAAGAAATTATACGATAAACGACTCCAGAGGGCAAACTACTGTAGCATACAAAATTACAGAATAAAAAGAAAATAAATTAAATATAATAAATTAGTAATAGAAGAAAAATTACAATATGAAAATTGTTGGTAAGCAAGAAAGAGTTTATATCTATCAAATAAAATAGTCGCTTTTGATCATATCCTTGCTGCTGTGACTATGCTTTGTTTTAAACTGCTGGACAACACAATACTTTCTGATGAAATTACTTCAAAATTTTGCTCAGAGTTGTCTGTCAATGAGCAGACAGTCAAGTGAATTAATCAAATACTATATATATACATATATATATATATATATAAAATCAGAACAAAGCACAAAAGGGCATATATCTTCCCTATTCCTATACTTATAATTATATATAATATTTGTATTAGAAGTAGTCAACATTGTCACATGTTAGGTTATGAGAACTCTGCCTTAGGTAGAATTCTCTGTGTTAGGTTTGTCATTGATATCTTTAATAAACACATGAACTATAAATAAATAAAAACTTGGGGAAAGTATATTTGTCACTGAGAATTGTGAATTAATTTCTATCTCTAAAAGATAATTTGAATCAACTAATTGTAGTCCTAGAACATGGACTGATACACAGAGGATTTTTAGATTCAGAGTTTTATGAAATAAACACTACAAAAATAATTTCTGTAGTGGTGAACAACATTCCATTAATAGTATGAAACTGTCCAGTTAATTTTTTCTGGTCCGTAAATAAAGGGATTTGTCTGAAGTATGACCTATTACTGGTTTTTGAATTATTATTTTGTTAGCTTTAATATATGTCCTAAAGAAATATATTCCCAGAAAGGACATCCAATCTCAGAAAGAATTAAACCACATGTTCTCCTTCATATGTACATCCCACCTTATGGCATGTATGTTTGTATGCATAGACAAATGTATGGATGGATATAGTATAATGTTTAAAACAAAGAACAAGAAAAGGTACTATTGGGTCATGGAAAAGGACAGAATGTAAAAAAATGATTCATAGAAAGAGGATATAAACTGATTGTTTTCTGAGTTTTAATTGCCATTTATTTATTTATTCTCTGTTTGTTTGTGATAGATGAATGTATAAAATTGTAATTGATAGCAAAAGTATAAAATCCAAAGTGAGACTCCATAGCTTCAGAATAGTTATTCTACTGCATGGAATTTCATTGTGATGTATAGACTTTTAGCTATTTACAACTATGTTTAGAGGATATGATGATTTAGCTGTACAATCTTTTAAATTTGCATTTTCTTTACAACACAATTATTAAAACATGAAATAAATATGTTCCCAACCATTACAGTTTATAATGTGTATCTTAGCATTAATATAAGTAATAAAAGAAGTGCTTTACATTGAGCAACTAAATGTAATGATTAAGCAGTAAACCAACTGACAATTAAAGTGGTATTTCACTCTTTAAATAAACCAAGTGTGAATATATACATACCAAATATATATGCACATATATATTAGTACCATATACGTATAATGGTTCTGAGTTTTGAAAATTATATTAAAAATGAATTTATAAAACTACAAGGTAGAGATTATAAGAAGCTTGCCCATTAAAGTTAATATCCCTAACTAAAATAATTCAGTAAAAATTAACTTTTTATTATTATGTTAAGAAGAAAATCCCTCCAAAATGATGAATATTTTCTTGACTAGAATTATTACTCTTCGTAATGAGCAGTACTCTATGAAAATGAGGATTTAATATGTAACCAATTAGTAAAAAAATTAAGTCAATTACCAAACACAATTTTCCATGTTAAACATTAATTAAATTCTGATATTTCTTAATAAATTTAATATAGAAAATGTGAATTAAAAGAAAAGGGCAATTTAACCTATTAATCAAAATAGTGTTTATTACTACATATACATAGTTTAGCCCAAAATGTACTTTGCATAGTAAATTATTGATTCATTATTTTAAGAGATAATTTACTGTATAGAGTTTGAATAACATTTCATGCATTATGAAACTAGATACTTTAAAGTTAATGTTTACTTGACAAATGACTAAATATATCTAGTATTATGATACAAAATAGAAAATAGAAAATATTAAAGTCTGAGGACACAAACATTTTAAAGTGTACCTTCAGGTTAGTTAAATAGATAGATAGATAGATAGATAGATAGATAGATAGATAGATAGATAGATAGATGATAGAATTAGGAGCTTGTTAAAATCGGGGTAAGGACCAGAGATTCTGTTTCTGCTATTACTCCTTGGAGCTGTTAACACATGCATACCCGTCACTACACATGCAAATTCACACATATACTTACAGGGATTTGGAAGTCTATAGGCATACTTATAACTATGACCAAATCTCTGTGGAACACTTGGTAGGTAAAGGCAAGAGAATCAAAATTAATTCAGAGCCATATTCTTCAACAGGATAGTCCAAGTTACATGAGACTCAGTATCAGACACACAAGTGGAAAGAATTGGAGGAGTGGGGAGATAAAGAAGAGGGGGAAAAGGTGTTAGAGGAAGAAATTATTCTGGGTGTTTTTCACACCAGGGATTCAGCTTTAATACAATTTCAGACAGAACTAGTAAAATGGGAGATTTTAGAAATGAACAGCACACATATTCTAATTACTAGCAAAGAAATCACTGCTAGTTCTGAATCAGTTGCTCAAATCTGCTCCTAAAAGCTGGATAGCAGAGTATTTTCATAAAGAATGGTTGGGAAACAATGCATGAAGGCAGACAGACAAGTCAGGCAGTACCCACAAAGAAGGTGTTTCACGTGTGTGTGTATGTGTGTGTGTGTGTGTGTGTGTGTGTGTGTGTGTGTGTGTGTGTGTGTAAGAAAACCTGAAAGAAAACACAAAGATTATAGGCAGGTAACACAAATGACTATGAAAATAAACCTCTGAACCATTCTAGCTTCTAACGTAATTAGGCCTACAGTAAGAGCCTCTTCCAAGAAGCTCAGTCATTTGGTAATGTAACATCCACATTGGGAGAAGGAAGTCCTATTCTGTGATCCAAGTAACAAAAATGGTGAAGATGCCACAATGACAACTTTTGATAGGAAAGGAACTGAAGTTCTGTGCTGTAGTAGAACATGGTGGATAGAGAAAGTGATTTCTGTCATCCTTCTCTCCCACACTTCAAGGTTTGGAGCACAATTGCAAGGCGAAAACCACCTTGTTTCTGATGGAGAATCATTGCTTTTGAACATTGTATTTCATTTTATATCCCAATGATCCAAATCCTCCTGGCTACCACAGTATTTTATGTTTGCTGGTTAATTTTAATTTATTTTCTGGTGGTGAGTTTGACTTCAGTGGATCTTATTAGTTCCACCTGAGATATTAATGATAATTGCATTTTCAGTTTACACAATTAAGTGTGGAAACAAATAGTTGATTTCAGTAAAATATGGGAAATTATTAAATATTGGGTTAAATTAGTGCACACTGGGCAGGTAAATATCCTGTACTCCTAACAAGCACCATCCAAATCCTTTGTAATACTTTACTAACTGGAAATGTTTAAGGGCAGGAATTAGGAATGTGACAAGTACTTAAGGTTAGTACCAAAATATCTTAGAATCGAGAGAGAGGATGAAAAACACAGCTTCTAAATATACTAAGATGGAATGTTTTAACTCTATTGAAGTGCAAATATTTGGAATAATAAATTAAGGTTTGTTTCTTGAATAATGACAGTAAATTTTTAACAAAAATAGCAGAAATGTAGTACTTTGGAAAGAAATGAGTGATGAAAGTGAAAGAAAAAAATTGTAGAGGTCATGTATTTTTATTGGAAATATCCTAAAGATCATTATAATAAGATTGCAGAGTTTCTCCAAAGTGTAAATGGTTTTTAAATGAAGCAAGTAGCACTTATAATCATAAATCAATGCTGAGATAAAAAAATCTACTAATTATTTTACAAATCAAAATATTGGAATGTGTTATCAATTTCTATCTTTCAAATTTCAAATAACATATTCATGGCAGTTATATTATCTATGGTGGGTTCAGGTTTGCATCATATTCCTTATTTGTCACACTTTCTGCCTTTACTTTTGGATGTATACACATATGTATATGTTAAAGAAACAAGATAGCAAATAAAATTAAACTTTCTGAATTTCATCTCTTTTTTAATAATCAGACACATTTTAAATTAGGTTAGGTTAGGTACAATTAGAAGCAAAATATAGATTTTGGTATTCAAATGTAATTAAGATTAACTTTAAAAAATGTTGACATAAATTTTATCAAAGAATTACATTATGGCAATTTGCAGTGCAGAAAATCCAAGGCTCCTATGTGTGGATCATGAGAGAAAAACAACTTTGAAGTTGAGCCTGATTAAGTTTTCTTTACAGAAAATTTACTTAATGGAATATAAATTGGAGCAAATGATTTGCTAACTGATGTATTTTTTGTAGTCTTATTGCAAAATAAAAGTTGAGAAATAAAATGCAATCATTCTCTTCTATCTATGAATATATTAAGAGGGGGAAATTAGCAAAAACCCTTGGACTGTATGTAGGTAAGTAAGATTTGTACAAAAGTCAGCCTCCAGCTGAGGCATGTTGAAACAGATTAAATTGGTGTTGAGTATAACAGGGAAATGAGTTACACCTATAGAACACATCTTTACTCAAAGGCCATGTTCTAAATGATTTCAGTCCTAAAAGTCTTCATTGACTACAGGGATTGGTATCAACTTTCATTATTTTATTATGTAAATGTAATTGTCATAGAACAATTATCATAAATAGAAACCTTTCCTCAATTATTTGGAATCTATATTTTATAATAAATTATGCTCATGAAAAAATGTGACTTTGCTTGATTTTTAAAATTATATTTATTCATGTATGTTTGTGTACACAGGGGTATTGTGGGGGAGGGTTCACATGAAACCTGTACATATGGAGGTCAGAAATCACATATAAAAATGAATTCTCACATTTCACCATGTCTGTTTCTAGGATCAGGGCATCAGGATTGCTAACAATTGTCTATTACTGCTGTATCAACAGACTGGCTCCTTTTTTTATTTTTGAAGTTTTCCTTTGATCCATTTAAAAAATCAAGAAAACATCAGTGTGTTGATTATAGAAATATTTTATTAATTCACAACAGCTTTGAGAACAGGTCCTTCCTACCAACTCTCTAGTCATGACTGCTTTTGAAATTCTTATTTTCCTCTAAGTTTTATAGTCATTATCTGCAAAGAAAGAAATCCCAAGACTTGGTTTAAAATTACTTTGATCTTTTCACCATCGAGTCTTTCAATTCATCAATCCTAATTTTCTTCTGTTCATGCATAAAATCGTTATCATCTCTCAACTGTTATTCTCAGTTTTATTAGAAACTTACCTGCATAGGTTTTAATAAATTTATTCCAGTATTCTTCACATTTCGTAGCTAAATTGCCTGTGAGATGATTCACCAGGAAAAACACTCACATACAAATCAGATGACTGGAGATCAATCACAGAATCCCATGGTAAAATGAGCCTATTGACTCCTGAAGGCTGCCATCTGACAATGGCATGAATGTGTACCATTTCCACACCTGAACACAAACAAACACACATGATATGCATGCAAGAGTAATAAATAAATAATTTTTAAAACCTACTTTTAATTTAACTATCCAAATACTTGCTTTTTCTACTCTGTGGAAATGAAATTACTAATTCATTTATTCGGCATTATTATTTTACTTAAATTTATTTTAATTCACATCTATACAATGATTATGAGAAAATTACCAATTATGTAGTTTCCTTTCATATCCTTATATTTTGTTTTTTTTTTTGCTTGTGTTAATGATATTTATATACTTTTAAAAGATTATCACCTAGGAGGGGTGATAATCAAAATTCAGTCATACCTGAATTTAAAAATGACATTTTGTTATGGTTTTTTCAGTGCTGTTTATTTTATTAAGAAGAGTGTTAATTCCTAGTTTTCAAATCATTTACCTTTATTTTATTAATTGGTAGTGAATTTAGTTGAAAGTGTTTTCTCCTCTATTAAACAGAATGTGAAACTACTTTCTTTTATGCTAAAAAAATTGTGAATTCTAATTTCACTTAGAATTTTTGATTCAGAATTTGTGATGAAGCCAAGCCTGTTCTTAATGTCTTCATCAGTTTTTTAGTGCCAAGCTCATCTAATATCAAGATAAGCACTTGAAAATGCTAATGTGTTTACAAAATTCATCCCTTTGTTATATACCTTTATGAAGGTATATATGTGCTTAAGTGTCTACTCAATTTAAGTTGTTATGGGATCACTCAAACTTCTATTCTAATCTTCCTTCTATCTGTTATAGTTAAATAAGAATATATGTACTTCTTCAGCACATTCCAGTAAAGGTTCATAACTATCTTTATGATATTCTTTGACCTTTCCAGAGTCTGTAGATAGGTTTCACTTATATATTCAGGCTGTTTGTGTTTTTCTACCTTTTTAATTAAATTATCTCTGAGGAGATTATGAATTTTACTAATATATAAAATTCATTGTCTTTGCAGACTACTTCATTGTCTACTTATCTGAATTGCCATTTATTTTTTAAAAAAACTTGGTTTTATTATTCTTATTTTTTCTCCACCTTATCTTTATTTGTTATTATTTAATATTTTTTCTTATTTTACATACCATTCCCAGTTTCCTCTCCCTCCCATCTTCCCATGTCCCCCATCGGCCCCCTAATCCTATCCCCCATCCACTCCCCAGGGAGGGTGAGACCTTCCAAGGGGAATTATCAAAATCTGTCGTATCATTTGTGGCAGGGCCTAGGTCCTCCCCTGTGTATCTAGACTAAGGGAGTATCCCTCCATGGGGAATGGGCTTCTGATGTCCATTTGCTCCCTAGGGATACATCCTGATTCCACTGTCAGAGGTTCCATAGACTTCCTAGTCCTTCTAGCTGACACCCACATTCAGGAGGCAGGGTTTGATTCTGTGGTTCCTTATATGACTATGGTCTATGAGTTTCCATTTGCTCAGGCTAACTGTTTCTGTGGGTTTTCCCAGCATGGTCTTGACCACTTTGTTCATCACTCCTCCCCCTCTCAAACTGGATTCCAGGAGTTTAGCTCAGAGCTTAGCTGTGGATCTCTGCTACTATTTCCATCAGCTGCTGGATGTGCCTTGCCAGTTTTCATATTATATGATAAATAATGGAGGAAAAACATGTCCATTAACTCCTATATTTTTCTATATTATACCATCAACTTTCCTTTAGCTAGTTTAAACTATTCTTTTCTTAATTACCACAGGATACTTAAATTTTTTTCTTCAGATTTTTCCGAACTTCATATACATGTAAGTCTGTAAGAAAGCTTCTAAACATGACTTTTTACACATCATACTTATTTTGATTTATGGTATTTCTTTCATCTTGTAGTACAAATGAATTCAAATATATATTGAGATTTTTTTACATGACTAATGATTCACAGAGTAGTAGTTCCTGTGATACCAAAGATATGAGAAGGCTCTTGAAAATTTCTACAAATATGACTGGGCATATCACTTTTGTGATTTTTCCTTTGAAGCTCCAAATGCATAAATATGCATGAGTACTTTTTCCTGAGGGTTTTTTTTTTTTGTATGCCATATCCAATTTTCACCTTTTAAAATATTTTTGTCTCATTTTAGGTCACTCATTTATTCTTTTGTACATATATGTGGATATTAAATTTCTTTTCAAGTTCACTTTTTCTTTTAAGCTTTTTACCATTTTTTTGCTTTGTTCTTTTGTACAGATTTTACTTCTCTCTCTGTCTCTCTCTCTCACACACACACAGAGAGAAAGAGAGAGAGAGTGTGTGTGTGTATGTACAGAGCCCATAGGCCATGTCTCTAGTATGACATCAGAGGACAGCTGTATATAGTAGATTCTCTCATCAATCCTACATTTGTATGAGTTCAATGGATTGAAGTTCAGGACACCAGGCTAGTGTGGAAATTACCTTTATGGATTACTATCTATCCAGCATTTATAGGATATGACAAACCATGCGAGGAAAATATGTCTTGAAATTTTCTGGGTACTAAAAGAATGTCTTTTTCTAGAGGAGAATTACATTTTCTGTTGCTGTACTCATAGGGTTAATAATAACCTGCTGAGCCATCTCAGAGTTATCTAAACTGAATTAACTATAAAACCACTTGAGTTTCTGAAATTTTGCCTCTGTGTCACACAGATTTACTTCTCAGCCGAACCTCTTCAAAACCCTTCTGAGAGCACAAGGAAGAAGGAACAGTTTTCTATATACCCATGAGTCTTTCAAAAGTGTTGTTCAGATATTTTAGTATCATGACTCCTTGCTGAAATTTGAATTTATTACAGGGAAATCATCCAGGCTCATGTCTCTAGGAGTTGGTCTTTTTTCAAACTTTAAACTCAAAAAACAATTTCCTACAGTGTTAACCATGTAGACAACAAGACACCTTTATTACAGTAAGGTCAGAATTAAGAGGAAAATTTAAACTAACAAAGTGCATAGAAACCAGCGTCAGTTTCTCTTGTAATCAATAGTCATGTAGGTAAGCTTTATGAGTTTCTATAATCAAAATTCCCGAAGGACACAATGCATACTTTGAAATGATATAAAATAGAAAACAGTTCAAAGAATATAAAAACAGGAAATAGAACTAAATGAATGGGTAGGACAAGACTGTTGTCTTTATATAAGTTTCTATAATCATTTCACATGCTCATATTATAAAGCTGACACCAATGAACATATCAAACTCCATAAAGTAAAGAATACTATTCCTCAATTCTACACAAAGAACTATAAGCAACTGGGTAAAACTGTAAGCAGGTCCTCTTAAAAAAAGAGCACCCCACAGGTATTTCAAGGACAAATGGTGAATCCTGAAAATGCACACACAAGTAACATGGTTTTAACATGCTATATTTTCAAATATATATTGCATTCATATTTAAGAATATACATACACATATATAGTTATGCATGCAATGACATTTTATGAAAAAGGAGGCCATTAATTTGAAGGAGAGTGTGGAGGTGTATAAGAGTTGGAATAGATAAAAGCATGGAAGAAATATTGTAATTAAATTGAAATGTTAAAAATAATAAAAATAAATATTTTTCAGACATAATTTCTTTCAAAGTGTAAAAATAACTAGAAAGGAGAATTTAAAGTTCACTGAAGAGTTTGACCTTGAATCTCAGAAAGTTATTACCATAGACACAAAGGGAACACAAGGCAACTGAACCAAAGCCTGGTGGTATCCTCTCAACATTGACATTGACCACTAATAAAACAAATCGTTCACAGAAAGGAGAATCCAGCCATAGTGAATCAATACTAAAGATAGATTATGTGATGCCAATTCCTACTGACTCATGAACTATGTGGAGATTTTTATGTGAAATTTATTTTTAATGCCTTGGTTGACATTTTGAGAAGGTTAAATTCAATCTTTCTACTCAGACCTCATATCTTTATTTTCAAGATTATTTCAGTGCCACGCTATGACTGACTATTTAGATTTGGCATCAAGGACCCAAGCATTCCTTATACTATCTTTTCCATCTGCACTTGGACTTAAAACTAACATTGCATGCAAAAAGGAACGTTTCCTTTTATTCACATCAGTCTGGTGTCATGCTAAGAGTATGGATGCTCTAACAAAATCACTCATATGTTATGTTCACTCTGTCCTTTGCCTTACAGAAACTTCTCAGTGTCAGGAGGTCTTTTTATTAATTGTCAATCTCAGGGTCTGTCTGTCTTCTGTTCATGAAGTGGGCTCTTTTACCACTTGGTTCAAGGGTACCTCCCACTTTCTCTTCTAAGATGTTCAGCGTGACTGGATTTATGTTGAGGTTTTTCATTCATTTGTACTTATGTTTTATGCATGGTGATACCTGTAGGCATTCCCTGGTAGAATTTTTTGAATTACTTATGTAAACTATCATGCCATCTGCACAAAGTGGAAGTTTGACTTCTTTTCCAATTCGTCTCTTTTGATCTCTTTTTATTGTATCATTGCTCTAGCTAGAACTTCAAATATAATATTGAAGAGATATGGAGAGAGTGGACAGCCTTGTCTTGTTCATGATTTTACAGTAATCACATTGTGTTTCATTCCATTTAATTTGATGTTGGGTGCTGGCTTGATGTATATTGCCTTTATTATGTTTAGGTATGTTCCTGTTATGCCAGATCTCTCTAAGACCTTTTATTGGGAAGGGGTGTTAGATATTGTCATAGGCATTTTCAGCATCTAGGGATATGATCACGGAATAGGAATAGATCTTCACCAACCCCACATCTGACAGAGTGCTGATTTCCAAAATATACAAGGAACTCAAGAAGCTAGTCACCAAAACACCAAATAATCCAATTAAAAGGTAGGTACAGAACTAAACAGAGAATTCTCAATAGAGGAAGCTAAATGGCTGAAGTCACTTAAGAAATCATCCTACTCCAAATGACATGACAGATTTAGATGACCCCTCCAGGAAGGCATCACCCTTAATGTGGAGTGGGGAGAAATGGGATGGGAGGATGGTCGGGGGGCATGGGAGAGTGGAAGAGAGACAAAAAGGGAACTGGGATCGATAAGTAAAATAAGAAAATAAATAAATAAATAAATAAATAAATAAATAAATAAATAAGAAATTGCTCAAAATCCTTAGCCATGAGGGAAATGCAAGTCCCAATGACTGTAAGATATCATATTACATCTGTCAGAATGGCTAAAATCAAAAGCAACAAGAACAATTTATGCTGGGAAAGATGTGGAGAAAGGGAAAACCTCCTCCATTGCTGGTGGGAATGAAAACTTATACAGGCACTTTGGAAATCAGTATGGTGGTTTCTCAGGAAAATGGGAATTGGTCTAACTCAAAAGCCTACAGTTCCACTCTTAGGCATATACCCAAAGAATGCACATTCATAACACAAGGGAATCAGTTCAACTATCTTCAGAGCAGCATTATTTGAAATAGCCAGAACCTAGAAGCAATCGAGGTGTCCCTTAACCAAAGAATAGATAAAGAAAATGTGGTACATTTGTGCACTGAGTGTTACTCAGTGGGGAAAATATTAATTCCTGAAATTTTCAGGCAAATAGATGAAACTAGAAAAACCATCCTGAATGAATTAATCTAGAAGAGAAAGAAAAACATGAGTAGCTGGTGGAGGCAGAAGCAGAGATTTATAGATAAACACTGCCTGAATTCCTGAAATCCAGTTGTAAATAGGGAGGAGTGATGAACAGAGTGGTCAAGACCATGCTGAGGAAAACCACAGAAACAGCTGATCTCAGCAAATGGAAGCTCACATGTATGCGCCTACCCCTGACAGAAAGGAAGACTCAACTCCAGGAAGATCTTCTTCATGCAGTTTTAATCAGGATCCTTGAAACATGTTCTTCTGACCTGCGAGAGAACGGGGGACCCCTGCATAGGCTTAAATAGCCTTGAGCTAACCAACCCCAGTGAGGTACGTGAACCCTGCAGATAGGCTACTCTAATGCAGAAGCAGACAGGCTGAACAGACTTAACCAAATAAGAGCTTGTTTATGCCAAAGAGTGCTCACCCTTGGGGAGGTGGAAGGTGGAAGCCAGCGCCATCTTTAAGGCACGGCACTTCGCAGCTTTCTACAGTTCCCCCTTTTGTTTTAATAACGCAACAGGCAAGGGTAGTGGTCTGGTCTCCAGTAAAGCAGTGGACATTGTAATGACCCTGTTTCCTGGTAGTCAGCCAAGTCAGTGCCACACCCGTCCAGCATCTTTTTCCTGGAGTTGGGGCCTTGTACACCAACCCACATGCAACCAGACTTGCCTTTCTTGGAGTTGCTCACTTCCAGAGCTAACTCAGAGTGCAGTGCTAAGCCATACAACCTGAGCATGAAGGATCAATTCTTGTTTATGACTGCGAGCCATGCTTGGGGAGACTGTCCTGCTTCAATGGCTATAAATGCCTGGACATCCATAGCTGCATACCACTTCTGAGCAAACCTCATCTTGCAAGGGCACCACAGATCCACGAAGGAGATAAGCAACAAGAGGACAGCCATGGCTCCCATTCCTGCCCACTCTTGATCCATGGCAATGGGAAACATGATGCCAATCCGGCAGCCAGTCCTGCATCCACATGTGTCTTATTTACTGCAACAATGGCCACTTGCAGCTGTGCCATCAGGTCATCAAAGACAGCAGACCAATTTCCTAAAAGATAGCTAGACAACTGTTGTGACAAATTAGCAGCACGTGTAAAGTTCTCATACTGAATGCTGGTAACACACAAGCCTGGATATTTCATTTCAGATCCCAATTGGGCAAGCTGCCACAAGGTATCTATTTGCTCCTGCACCAGATCAATTCTTTGGTTTACACTCATTAAACCTCCTTTTAGTTGAGCACTAACTGTGGATTGGGTATCCAAGGCAGTAGCCACATTCTTGGACAACTCATTCAGCTTAGAGGCTGTCTGTACCAATGTGCTCATAGCCTATGACTGAATCCATAACTGCAAAAGAGATAGCTGCAACTATGGCTGCTGTAATGCCAAAATCTCTCTCTGCAGCCTCTATCGAACAGGCCATAAAATCTGAAAATGGTTCCATTGGGCCTTGCAGTATCTTAGTGAGGTTACCATTCACTTCTCCCTTATTAGGTAATGGCTTCCATGCTTTTATGCAATCTGATTTACTTGTTCAAGACTTAAGTCATTTTATATGGCTTTCCAGACCTCAGGGCAAAAGGAACGCCCTTCCTCACTCTGATCAGGAGAAGGCGCTGAAGGCATTGTTCCAGGAGAGTCTCTCCCCTACCCACATTGCCATTTCTCCTCTCCCTTCCTCCTCTGCCCCTTAAGGGATTGTTTCTGAACCTTTTATAAGAGGGCTTGCAATTCTTCCTCAGAATCTGTTTTGTCCATACCTGACTCTCCTGTCTCTCAACCTCTTCTGATCTTTCTTTTTGTAACATTTCTAGCGCAGCTCTGGACTTTAGTGTCCCTTGTTCCCAAGCAAAGTCAAGATCCCTGACTAACTTTTCCCAGCATGCTAGCATGAGGTCTCCTGAAACTGCGAACCAAGGTGCAATGGCATCACATTCGCTCAGGAATCTTTCTAGTGTGCTTTTCCTTATTTTAAGTTTCTTTGACATAAGTAGCTCCTGAAGAGCCAGAAAAATTGGATGAGACTGAGAAGTCCTCATTTTGAAAATTTTACTTTCGGTTTGATACAACCACTTGCTCAATGCCTGAGACTTTATGGCTGCTTATTTCCGAGGTCTTTAACTTGGTCCCAATTTACCTGGTACTTTATTGCTCCTTACTGGAGACATTATCGCCTCTTTATCGAGGGCCTTAAATTTGGTCCCAACTTACCTTGGGAAATTGCCAGCACTGCCCTGACTGCAAGAAGTTCTGATCTGAAAAATTCCCGGTACGGGCTGCCATTTTTATTGCGCCTGACCCTGGACAGCAAGGAAGATGCCACTCTGGGAAGATCTTCTTCATGCAGTTTTAATCAGGATCCTTGAAACATGTTCTTCTGACCCGCGAGAGCCCAGGGGACCCCTGCACAGGCTTAAATACCCTTGAGCTAACCAACCCCAGTGAGGTACATGGACCCTGCTTATAGGCTACTCTAACATGGAAGTAGACAGGCTGAACAGACTTAACCAAATAAGGGCTTGTTTACGCCAGAGAGTGCTCACTCTTGGGGAGGTGGAAGGCGGAAGCCAGCGCCATCTTTAAGGTGCGGCATTTTGCAGCTCTCTACACTCACAGACTTTAGGCTGACAGCTGGGGAACCAGCATAAGACTGAACCAGGACCCCTGAACATGGGTGTCAGTTGGAGGGCTTGTGCAGTCTATGGGGCCTCTGGCAATGTAACCAGTATTTATCCCTAGTGTACGAATGGACATTGGGAGCCCATTATCTATAGAGGGATAATCTCTCAGTCTATATATACGAAGAAGGGCCTAGATCCAGCCACAATGATGTGACAGACTTTGATGATCCCCCATGGAAGGCTTCAACCTCCCTGGGGATTTGATGGGGTGTTACATGAAGAGTTGATGCAGAGACAGGGAGGACAGGAGGGAGAGGGAACTGGGATTGTATGTAAAATAAGATTGCTTTTTAACTTAAATAAAATTTAATTGAAAATTACTCATATGGTAAATGAAGCAACTTTGTTTCACAGTTTAGTGAGCTAGGCTTCTTTTTCATCATTCACTCATTATATTCCATGTTCTTGATTACAAGTTAGTGTTCTTTTCTCAGCATCAATAAAGGGGGAATTAGATGGTGTAGCTATTAATAAAGCAATTATAAATTATTGATTATCGTATCTCATCTCTTCTACATTGTTAAAATATCAGAATAAATTAGTCATTTCTTTTCCCTTTAGATAAAGAAAGTCAACAAAAGTTTTATTCACAAAAGAAAACAGTAATATGCTTAAAGTGTGTGAGATACAAAACAAAACTAAAATGAATCAACTAAAAGGGTCATCTCTTCTATCAGAGCCTCCAACTCCTGCTTTAACTGTACCATGACAATGAGTCAATAACAGCTTCTAGTGCCTCTGCGCTTACAGCTGCAACTTCCTCTTTTGAATGTATATGAAATAACTCTGAGGCTGGTGCAGCTCTCTCTCCTCTTAGGGTTTACTTTGGAGGATAAATCACAGTTTCTCATGCCTTATGGCAGTGTGTCATTATAAAATATTTCATACCTGATGACCTTTGAGCATTTCTTATTCAAAGATTCATGAGAGCTTAGCATGAGGTGTGTCTAATGATCCCTGTGTAAACACACCGAAAGCTCCCTCCTACAAAGGCACAGGCAGGTGGAAGACATATTTTCTACACTATGTCTTCAATCTAAGTGTCACTGGCAGTCCCTGACAGGTCTCATTTGCTAAATAAAGTACAATGTGTCAATTTGAAATAAATGTAAATTATCACCTTTCTTCCTTGTTAATTAAGGTCTGATTAATGCAATTCAAGTGGTTGTTGACAGTACAGTAAGAGAATGGATTTGTTGAAAACACACAACAAAAAATGCTTGGATATAAATCACGGTTTGCCTAATCCACCGAACTCTGGGTTAGAGGGGTTATTTGAAAGGATTCGTTCCATTGAAATGTGAATAGATGTTCAGATCTATTCATCTTAATATATGAATCCTAAGTAGAAGATTCTAATGCTTCAGAGGTAAGGGCAGTGCATTATCATAAACTTCAGACAATTGGCAAAGGAATGGATTCTAGAATATAAAAGCATTCAAGGGTCTAACTCAAGAAAGTAATGGATATGTTGGATGTTTGAAAGATAAATTTTTACTTGGGACACTCTTACCTAAAAATATAGAAAATGAAATATTAACGAATATGATTGGCTATTGAACACAAATTTACATAGTCTAACTTAAAAAAAATAACACTATATGAGAAAATTTCCTTCCTTCCTTAATTTCAATTTGCTCGATCATATAATTCAAAATGCATTAAAATGTGTCCTTTGAATTAGTTGAAAATTTTAACTCCAATTATTTAAGAAATTATCTACTTTAATTATCTAAGATACAAACTATAATTTGATTAAAAATATACAGTTAAAAGAAGCATTTAGTGTAGGACATTTGATTTCAATATCAAATAAAGCATTGTTTATTTTTATCCCCCTAACTTTGCTTTCTTGTTATACACATGTTTTTAGATATCTGTTTATTATTTCAAATAATCCTGTTTGAAACCTTGGAAAAGGCATCAATTTTATTAAAATCTATTCATATAAGAATATGCAGACACTGCTCCTTAAACATTAAATACATTAAATTTTCTTGTATGTGTGTATGTGTGTGTGTGTGTGTGTGTGTGTGTGTGTGTGTGTGTGTGTATGTGTGCATATATGCATGATTATCTTATCCTGGGGATTAAATCTAGGGCATTGAATATGCTAGGCAGGTGCTCTACCAGTGAGATTTTTACTTGCTATTATGAGACATAGTCTCACCAAATTACCCAATATGACTTGGAACTTTTAAAAATATGGTGAACAGATTCTTTCAATTTTTTTCCTATTGTTTTCTAAGACAAATAATTAGTTCCACTGTGCATGGCTTGGCTGATATTACTTTACTCTGTGTTTTTCTAATAATTTAGGGAAAAATGTCATCATATAATCATGACAATATAAGGATGAGAGTCAGAATTACATAAATTAAAAGATGATAAAACAAGTAATCATCCTTCAATTAGAATGGAGCATGCAATTGAACAATGAAAATCTGAGCAAAATTTATTCATTCATTGAATAAATAGGGTTCTAATATCAGAATAAAGAACAAGGTTCTAAATTTTGAAATCAATTACACTATTTTCCATCCTTTCTCCTCTTCCTGGGTGTCTTTTCTGAAAATTGTCATAGACAAGAAACACAAGAAAGCCATGACTTATGCACTACTGATTTTCTGTACACCTCTTTATGCTTTAGCTAACACAGGAATGTGCCAGTCTTTCTGGAGAGAGCCTTTCTCCTCAGTTATTTTTGGTGAATGCCTTAGGAATCCATCTCAGATGATTAAAGGCATGGTTCTTAGATGTCTCCACATTATTGTCATGGTAAAAAATAAAATTATAGCATACACTTTCAAAATATTAACTGTCTTCAATGAAGTGTCACTTGGTATATCAATCACACTCCAGAGCACACACCATAATTAGGATTAGTCGGCCTACCCAAACTGAACATTTTGGACTCCAAGCTTTCCTTTTTGTTATAGAGAACAAGAACTTGAATAAGTAAGAAAGTTAGACAATGGAAAGCAATGAGATCCAAATATATTTATGAAATCCTCAAAGAATAAGTCCATATATATCTGGAGTTAAAGGCATATATCTCTGAGCCCATTTTTTTATATGTGTTTTCATTATTTTACTATACGGACAGTACTTATAACAGAAAATGAAAAGCTGTGGATCCCTCTCAGACTAATGTGGTTTGATCGAGCAAGACCACCTGAAGCAACGTTAATGGGACAATGCAGACCTGCAGACCACTACAGCCAGGATTTCTGCGTCTTCTTAAGATATCCCCATGACAGCGCCCCCTACCAGCATGAAGCAGCTTGGAAAGAATGACGCCCAAATTCCCAAATATTGTTTATAAATGTTTGTTTTCATTTAAAAATAAAAAGGCATGCATAACTATGTCCAGGATAAAATAAATAAATGTAAAAAAAAAATTACTAGCTCCCTAGCCCAGAAAACAATTTAAAACTTTAGAGAAAATTTTCTTTTTTGGTTGTTTCTCTATTTAAACAAAAATTATTCAGATTATGAGAATGATGTGCTGCCTATGCCACACAGACAGGTGCTCAACTATGTTCATAGCAGCATTATCTTAATAGCAAGAACCTGGAAGCAACCTAGATGCCCCTCAACTGAAGAATGGATAAAGAAGATGTGGCACATCTACACAATGGAATACTACTCTGCAGAAAAAAAAAATAATAGAATCTTGGAATTCACAGGCAAGTGGATGGAACTTGAAGAAACCATCCTGAATTCCAGTCACAAAAAGAGGGACATGGTATGTACTCCCTCATATATGATTTTAGACCTAGAGCAAAGGATCACCAGCCTATAATTCATACCACCAGAGGAACTAGGATAAAAGGTGTTATCTAAAATATTCATATAAGGTTCCTCACAGAAGGGGGAAGGGAGAAGACCCTCAGAGAACATGGGAATTGTGGGGGACGTGAACAGAGAGAGTACTAGAAGAAAGAGAAAAGGAGGAGAGGAAAGCACATGGGACTAGGAAGATTGAGTCAGGGTAGACATGGAAGAGAGAGAGAGAGAGAGAGAGAGAGAGAGAGAGAGAGAGAGAGAGAGAGAGAGAGAGAGAGGATGAGAACATAAAAGGGGGAGCCATTATTGGTTTGAAGAGAAAACTGAACCTAAAGAAAGGTCTAGAGACCTACAAGACCGACTCCAACTAACAATTCGAGCAACCGTGGAAAGCCTATTATAAATGCCCTTCCCTGATAGTGAGATCATCAACTAAATTATCCACTATCATAGAGCCCTCATCTAGTACCTGTTGGAAACAGAAGAAAACACGCATAACTAAACACTGAGTCGAACTAGAATCCAAATGCAGAGAGAGGACAGGACCAGGTTGCAAAGACACATAGAAACAGCTGACCCGAACAAGGAGGAGCTAATGCCCCTCCCCCCAGACTGATAGCTTGGAATCCAGCATGGGACTGACTCAGACCCCCTGAATGTAGGTCTCAGCTAGAAAGACTCGGCTGTTTATAGGACCTCAGACAGTGGAGCCACGATGTATACCTGGTGCACAAAAGGACCTTGAGGACACATCCCCCATGGAGGGATACTCCTTTAACATAGAGACAGGAGAGAAGTCCTAGTCTCTACTTCAAATGAATGGACAGATTTACATGACCCCACCTGGATAGCATAGCCCTACAGGTGGAATGGGTGTGGGGGGATGGGAGGGTAGAGTGGTTAGCATGCATGTGAGGGGAGAGAGAGAGGGTAAGTGGGAGGGAGGGAGTGGGAACTGGGATCGACATGTAAAATAAAAAATAATAATAAATATAAAAAAATAAACTGAAATTGTGAGGAAGAAAATTCCACAGGAACCAGGAATCCAGCAGCAGAAGTAGAATGAAACTGGGACAGCTTTGCAGAGTTGCTTCAGCAAGACATCTATGACTTAATTTCAAGTGCTTACTGTTTTTCAGTATTATTAAAGTCTATAGGTCTATCAGTGATTCATTATCTCTTTTTTTCTTTGTTAATCTGAGAAAGTCTATAATTGTAACACAATTTTATATGTATAAACAGTAAACAAGTGTATAAGTGAAAAAATTGTTTTTCATTTAATATACCGACCCAATTTTCCCTTCCCTCTCTTCCTACTGCCCCTAGATCCTCCTCCCCACTTAACCCTATCTGATTCTAAGAGAACTTAAGACCTTCCTTCCTGAGTCAAAAATTCTGGCATACCAAGTTTAGGCAGGACCAACCCCTCCCCCTTATAAAGGCTGAGAATGTTATCCCACCATAAGGAATTGGATCAAAAAGGCCAGTTCATGCACTGGGAAAGTCCTGGTCCACAGTCAGAGTCCCCTCTGCAAACAGATCAAGCAAGCCACATAACTGTCACCCACATTCAGAGGTGCAAGTTCAGTCACATGCAGGTTCCTCAGCTGTCACTCTAGAATCCTGGAGCTCCCTCTAGCTCAAGTCAGCTGTCTCTGAGGTTTTACAATCATGATCTTGAACATCCTTGCTCATATGATTTCTCCTCCCTGTCTTCAGCTGAACTCCAAGAGCTCAGGCCAGTGCTTAGCTGTATCTGATTCCATCACATACTAGATATAGGTTCTATGATGACAATTAGGGTAGTCACTAATCTGATTATAGAGGAAGGCCAGTTCAGACACCCTTTCCACTTACTGGTAGGAGTCTGAGCTTGGGTCATTCTTTTGAATTACTGGGAATTTCCCTAGCACTGGGCTTTTCCCTAACCCAATAATGGGTTCCTCTGTGAAGATATCTCTTATATTGTTCTCCCCCTCAATCCCTTCCCCAATTTGACCATCTGGATCCCTCATGTTCCTGTATCCCATCCCCTCCTTTCTACCCAATCTCAATTTACCCAGGAAATCTTTATTGTTTCCCCTTCCTGGGATCCTATGTGCATGTCCGTCGTAGGGTCTGCCTTTGTACCTAGCTTCTCAGAATTTGTCGATTGTGCTCTGGTTATCCCGTACTTTATATCTAATAGCCACTTATGAGTGAGTACATACTGTGTTTATATATCTGAGTCTAGGTTACCTACTCAGGATGGTTTTCTAGTTCCATCCATTCACTTGCCAATTTCAAAATGTCCAGATAATTTTATAGTATCTGAAAAAAATTCACAAACATGCAGAATTGAACAATGACTTAATAGGAACAGATTATAAACTGTACAAAGTAATAGATACAGGATTCTTTTAAATATTTAATAAATAAACATTCAACATTTACTTATAAAATAGAACTAATTACTCACAAGTTACGAAAAATGTAAAAGAAAAGGAAATAAATAGATTGTGCTGCGCCTGCCCTCGCCAGCAAGGAAGACGCTACTCTGGGAAGATCTTCTTCATGCAGTTTTAATCAGGCTCCTTGAAACATGGTTCCTCTGACCTGTGAGAGCCCGGGGGACCTTTGCACAGGCTTAAATACCCTTGAGCTAACCAACCCCAGTGAGCTACATGGACCATGCAGATAGGCTACTCTAACACGGAAGCAGACAGGCTGAACAGACTTAACCAAATAAGGGCTTGTTTACACCAGAAAGTGCTCACCCTTGGGGAAGTGGAAGGCAGAAGCCAGCGCCATCTTTAAGGTGTGGCTCTTCGCAGCTCTCTACAATAGATAATACTCATATACCATCTCCATGTTCAATGATATCTGGTTTTATATATATATATATATATATATATATATATATATATATATATATCAGACATAGAAACAAACTTTAGATAGAAATAAAAATGGGAACTAAAAACCTGAAGCTAATAAGAGAAATATTCACTAGAAAAACAACAATGCTGCCATTCTTGGGTGACTATACAAGATTTCCTCAAGTGTTACATTTGATCTATTGCTTATGGGAAAACTCAGATTGTCAGGATTTTTTTTTTTTACATCTCTCAGAGTTAAGTTGATTGAATTACTAATGTTAGTAGATCATTTCCTATTTCTGGAGAGACAGAAAATTAGTGCAAGAGAGAAAAATAATGATCATTCAAATAAAGGAAAAATAACATTATTTCTATTACTGTTGACTATTTTTAATGTTCTTTCTTAGTTTTTCAAATTTGCACATCAGTGGATAATTTGAATTTTTGTTTCTGTCTGGGAAAACATTTTACTATTTTCCTTCCTTCTTTTATACCTAAATTTTGCTTCATATATTACTTCTTACAACTTGGACCCATATTCTGTCCCTCCCATTCTTACTTTGTTCCATATTTTACCTTTTACTGATTCTTCCCTCCTTTCTCTACTTAAATAAACTATAAAATGTGTTTCCATAAGCAGTACCATAATAATGCTGTCTTGGACCTTCATTGGGGATAAAAGTGAAATTCCCAATCTTTCTTACTGTAAATTAACATGAGAATGTCTGCTGGATCATTGCACCCATTATTAAAATACATTTCTTGACTAAAATGTAATCAGAAATATTAATCTATGTTAAACATTAATTTGTGACACCAAAAATTACAACAAGAAAACAAAAAAGAAAAAATAACACAAAGAAACATGAGTCAAAAAATCAGCATATTACTACAAGTTAAAGTAAAAATACACCACGACTATGAAGTATGTGAAACAACACCAAGAATTTCAGAATACTTCTAATAAAATGAGAAACTCAAATGAGCAGATAAATGAAGTAATAAAATGTACTATTGGATCTAAACAAGAAAGTTGTCAAAATATACAAAATGTTTAGTAAAATGGAAGAGAAAAAATTCTAAACTATTAGGAAAAAATTCAGGTAGCAAATTGGGATTCTTAAAAGACCCAAACAGAAAATATCCTTTACCAAATAATGGAGAGTAAAAAGCCTAATCAACAGACAAGCAGAACATCTCTCAGATGTGGAGGGCAAGCCTGAGAATATCTTATATTCAGTCAGCAAATAGAAGAAAAATAAAATAACTTGAACAAAAATTCTTAGGAAACTGGAACACATTATAAAATTTAAACCTAATAATCCATGGACAGAAAAAGTTAAATTCTAAAAATAATTTATCCAATAGCATTATTTGTAAAAATTCTCAAAACAATAGAAAGAAGTAGACACATAAACACAAGGAAATTTATAAAACCAAGTAGATGTTATCATATATCATAGTCAAAATCTTGACTATGTAGTGAGAATAAATATTAAAAGAAGTAAGGAAAATCAATGTATAAATGAAGGTAGAAACATAATAACACCACCAGACATTCTGTAAGATATCTAGAAAACAAAAATAAACCAGGAAAACATGGAAGGGTATATTTTAAGCCCTGAAAGTAAAACACTATTAGTCAAGGTTTTTATACCCAATGGTAACAATCAATATTGATTGTCAACTTGACATAACTAGAATTACCTACAAGACAAGCCTTAGCATACTCCTATGTGGGATTATTTAGATTAGACTAGTGCCTAGGAATGCTTGTGAGGGACTACTCTGATCAGGTTAATTGAAGCAAGAATGCACACACATACTAAAGAAACAGGCAATTATTCCCTGGGCTTCAGTCCAAGATATTAAGAAGTTATCTTAGGAAGAACATTGATTGATCCTCTCTTGGCTGCAAAGAAGTTGTGATCAGCTCATATAAATGTCTCTCATTGTATTTCTTAACTACAAAGTATGTTACTTCTAATTGTGAGGAAAAATGAATCTGTTATACCTGAAGTTACCTACTCGGGGATTTTTATGGATTAACAGAAAAACAACTAGAAACCAGAAAATTTATCACTCAAAATTGGTGGCCCATAGGCATATTTTATAATGGCACATATTAGGCATGGCCATGAACATCATGGTAGCACTGATAAATGTAATTAAGAGAAAACTTCCTCTTAACCAAGCAAGAAAAAGAGCAGTCATATTCATGAGATCACATGAAAAATATAACATGAAAGATTATATAGATTTAAAAAAGCCATTAAGGGATCCATTATCTTCATTATAAACCAATAAATTCTTGTTAAATGTGGAAAAAAGAATTCTGCTAAACAGAACAATAATCTATAAAAGCAAGGAAATAGCAAACAGTTTCATTAATAAATTTCAATAAGTCATTTCAACTCACTATGAAAAGGTGCAGATTGATTCATAGATCAGGAAGCAAGAACTGAATTTTCTTTTCCCCAAGAAACACATATCACTGGCAAAGATATTACAAAACTCAGACTCAAGGCAGAGATATGAACCTAGCAAAGAAGCAGAAACTATCAATAAATTAATGTCAATAAATTGACTTTAAACAAAATTCATCAGAAGATAAAAAAATCACTACATATTAATAAAGAGAAAAATAATTGAAAAGATATAATATTAAAAACTGTGGTCAGGATATAATAATAATAATCAATAATAGTAATATCATTGGAAAAAGTTTGTAAAAATTAAAATCAATGAGTATGCTTAATCAAGGGGGTGAAATAATTCTACAGTGATAACTTTAAAACACTTTTAAAAGAAGAAACTGAAGCATATACTAGTTAATATAAACACGTTTCATGATTTCAACATGGTATAATGAAAATAGATGCATTCTTGAAGTGATATGCAGGTGTGATGATGTTTCTATTAATTTTCCAAAAAACATTCTTTTCTATTCACATAAGTGAAGCAAATAAAACAACAATATAAACAACTGAAATTCCTACGAAAGTCATGCTGACACTTTAGAGCTTATCTAACCTGAAAGACCAAGGCTGAAGTCACCACATCTTTCTTCAAATTCCAATAAAGAGCAAGATGACAAAGATAACACAGTACCAGCTTGTAAGCAGACAGGTAAACAAGTAAATAGATTATAAAACCTAGAAATAAGCACAGAGAGTCATAGCTGTCTAATCCTTGACAAAGGTAACAAAAAATATTTGCTGGGGGAGAAAACACAGCTTCATGAAGAAGTGATACAGGCAAAATTAGGTATCTACATACAGAAGATTGACATTATCTACATATTTCACTCTATGAAATTCCAATTTAACATGATTCACATCTATATTTTAAAAATACCATAAAATTACTAGAGGAAAACGGAAGTAAACAGATTCCTGATATTGGCATTGGCATGACTTAGCAAAGCACTCTAGGAATAAAACACAAATGTTACAAGAAATAACCTGGGTACTGACAAATAACAACATATGAAATAGTAAAACATCTGTAAAACAAAGGAAACCATCAGCACATGAGCAGCTTACAAATGGGTGAAAATATTATTGAATATAATCAAATAAATTTAGTATCTAATAAACACAATTACAAAATACAAAAATGAAATAGACTAGACAATGTGGTACAAGCCTTTTGTCCCAGCATGCTGGAGGCAGAGGCAAGTAGATCTCTATTAGTTTGAGACAACCCTTATATACATAGCAAGTTCCATTAACAGTCAAGCATAAATAATGAAATCTTGTCTCAAATGCCAACAACAACCCCTGTCCCAGCCCCCAACTATTGAACACATAAAATCAATATACCAAATCAAAAGGAAAAAGAAGAAAATAAAAATAGCTAATATATTAAAATGCATTCAGCATTCTTAGCCATCAAACCATTAGAATTTAAAACACCAACATGATAGCCCATCTCAACACAGTTAAAATGATTAACAACAAAAAACTACATAACAGATGCTGAGGACGTAATGGGAAAAGAGGATCCCTTTATTTACAAATAATATTAAAATCTCTTATACCACATATAGATATTACAAAACTAATATCTTAGCAACACAAGGCAGGGATTCTAGACCTTTTTATACCCTAGAGTCAGAAACCACATGGTATCTTTTCCTTTAGTCACTAATTTTCAAAGTAACCATAAACATATGTTATCCCCACTCTGCAATGTATCTCTTGATGAAAAAAGTCAGAGCATTTCTGACCATCTTGAAGAAAAGAAGGAAAGATAGAGGGACTGAGAAAGAAAGGAGGGAGGTAAGTTAGGAAAGTGGAGGAATGGAGGAAGGAAAGGAAAGAAGAAAGGGAGGAAGGAGGGATGGAAGGGAAGACAGAGGGAGAAGGGGAGGGAAGGAAGGAGGGGAGGAAGGAAGGAAGGAAGGGTAGGAAAGAAATTAGATACGTTATCACTAGATTATTTTTAAAAAAGAAAATAAATCTTGGATGATGTGTACAAAATGATTTATGCTTAAGGCCAGGATACAGAGTCACTTTGCTTTCTATGACCAAAAGCAATTCTTCTTCCCATGCTCAAATTCAACTTTTCAAATGTTAGAATACTGTATCAGTTCCTATATGAAGAAAGACCATGATCATCACCATTTTGTATAAACGGTTCTATTTCTCAAACTTGTTTTATCTGTAATTGAATCTGTCACTAAAGCTTGCCTAGTTTCTGTCTCACTCAGTATCCAATTCTGTGCAACAGCTAGTGCAGAGTATTAGATTTTCAGGTTTTGTATTCAATGGCATCATGGTGGAATTTGGAATATGATGGCACTAAAATGTGATGGTTACACACTAATCATATTTTATTTTTACTCTCCCATAATTGGTAATATCATTATAAGAAAGTAATAAATATTATGACTGAGGCTACTGGAATCCAGCAATCATATAGGCCACACATAAGAAAATTCTTTTAGCATTTTGTAAGGAAAGATAAATAAGAAAGGAAACAAAAACTGAAGGAAAGAAATTCAATGAAATAGTCAACAGCATTAGAATATGTCAAATATAACTGAGGGAATGGAGTGAAATGATACTGTTGTTCGATGGCATTGTCAATATCCTGCCTTGCTTTATGCAGTAAATTTTTCTACTCATTAAAGTATTTTGAACACAAAATAAAAGGTTAATTTCACAGGAACACAAATATTCTAACAGATTATTTTAAAGTTATGAAGTACCATCAACTATAAGATCAACAAAACTCATTTTTATTGGTCGTGTTTTCACAGATTGCAGAATATATTTATCACCCTGTTGGGGTAAGGGTGAGAATATTGTCAAGCTTACAAATAACCAGCCTCTGGGTCATGTCAAACACATTTTATGTATACAACAAATATTAGTAGAGCACAAGAATATATTAGAATAAATAGGTTTTGGACAAAGAAGACAAAGTAATTGTTTTGTTCTCCAATAAGTGACCTGTCATGGGAAGAGAATATTTGATCACTGGAAACCTTACAATTTTGATACTGCTTTAAGATAGTCCAATGAAACATAGGAGAAGATCCCCTGGGATAAATGTTCTGGAGAATATCCAGAGTAATGTCTGCATATTTGCAACAATTTGTTATTTCCTAGGAAGGGACAGGGAAACATTTCTATTTTATTCTTTGTAACTTTACATGTCCTTTTATCATTAAAAAGGCTTTGGGCTCTCCATAGCCACACAAGTCTCATTTATGATGTTGGCTAATTAAAAGAAAATGTTTTAAGCATATAGTGTTACAAGAAAATAGCTATCAAATAATTCACATTAGGAAGCATTAAAAAATAAAAGAAGCAAGCACATATTCATGTAACTGCTTTTTTTTTGTTAATTGGGGAGAAAAGAAACTATGAAACATTTATGTTGTTGCTCATTTGTCCAAAGTAGTAAGATTGTTTTTAGAAATAGCATGGGATTTCTTTAAACTTCAATGAGATGGCATGATTAAAATTCATGGCAAAAAATATAACCCAACCCCAAGAATAGTTATTTTTCCCCAAAATTTTCTATCCATATGAAGAAAGCTGTATTTCAGCTTCACCCTTCCCTCACATCATACATAATCAACTTAAAAATGCATGTTTCAAAAAGAAAATTTGTATACCAACATAAACATAATAGAGTCTGTATTTATTTATGCACATTCTATATTTTTATTCTTAATGTATCTGAGTGGAAGCTGCTAAGAAGAAAAAAATTGAAGCTTATCATAGCATCATATCAACTTGACTAAATAAACAATCTTGTGTTGGGATTTCAAGAACTAGCCTGGAAGTGCTATTTGCTGGTGGGATTGTTCTTTTCATAAAGCGGATATAGTCAAGTAAACTTTGGGATATCACCCAAAGTTTGTGATAGTTAAAAAGGAAAGAGAAGGGCTTCAATAAATAGCTCAGTAGATAAGAATCAACTGCATCCCAGTGCCAGAGAAAAGCCAGGGATAGCAATGCTGACTTTGACCTAGCATTCCAGCATGGAAAAGAGAGGAGTCCAGTAGCTCCCTGATCTGTCATACTATCAGAAATAGCAAGCTTCAGCTTCAGGTTCAGTGAGAGACAGTCTCAAGGGATTAAGGCATCGAGCCATTCAGGAAGACCCTCGATATCCTCGTCTGACCTTGTGAATGCATAAGCAACAAAAGGTGGTGGATGGTGTTGTAAGGAGTGAGGGGCTCTGAATATTCTTATTTTTCTCAGTAGGTTAGACCATCACATATGGGTTTCACCAAACATGTCCAAGAACAGTTACTAAAGATGTTGCATACACCTCATAGTGATCTGGGGAGCCAGTGATATATCACAATAAAATGGATGATTCCATAAGCACATTATCCTATTTTGTATTTTATTGCTGTAGTAAAGCACTAAGAAAACCATCTTGGACAAAGGAGCATTTATTTGGCATTTTCATCAGTCTCTGGGGGAAAGTCAGTACAGGAACTCAGACCAGAGCTGAAATACAGGGAATAGAAGTGTACTGTTTACTGGTTGGCCTTCCACAACTTGCCCTGCTTCTTCCGTTATGGCACCCAGGACAATTTTGCCAGGGTGGCACCACCCCTAGTGAGTTAGGATCTCCTACATCAATTAGTCGTAAAGCAAATAAATCATGCTGACTTGTTTAAAGTCAATCTAATGGAAGCAATAATTCAGTTAATGCTCTATCTTATCTTCCCTGATGACTCCAGCTTGTGTCAAGTTGACAAAACTAATTAGCATGCATGTATATATATATATATGTGTGTATACATGTATATATATGTACATATACATGTATATATATGTATATATATATACATATATATATATATATATGCAGGAGATAGCATAAAATCAGATGCTCTGGACATATAGCCATTCTTGCCTGGGTAATAACTGGCTTTATGTTATTAGGGTGCTCTGAACTGCATCAGACCTCCCAGATTAAGTATTTGGAAAGGCACAAAAGTCTTCTATAAGAATAATCCCACACACTTCAGTTTGCCATCACATAAACACAAAAGAGATTTATGAAATGAGTTACATCTTACACCTCTAGTTTCAGAAAATTTGGAAAAGCATCATTTCCATATGGTTACATTTTTTTCTTTTTACTTTATCAGCAAACTAGCATAAAAGGGCATTGCATTCTATTTTAGCTAAATACTTTGGATTGTTTCAAAACCAAAGAAAATAAGGAGCTGTTTGGTTTCTTAGGTCCACACTAGTACAAGTGTCTTAATATTCCATAGTTGTAATTGAATGGTTTTCTCCAAATATTGGATTTTCTTGTGAAATTCCAAGCATACCTTAAGTAATTTTAGGTAATCACATCAACTCCACAACACACACTTAATTTTTTTTTTTTTTACCTTTCTTAATCACTATTTATCCTCAAACATCAGGATGGAGACTATGTCACTTATATAGTGATTCCCCCACTTCAAACAACCTACTCTTGGCCTGTGTCAGTTTATGTATTCACTTAATAAGATAACCAGGAATAATACCAGGTTTGTCTATTACATTCTAAGTACTATAGTGAACAGTTAAGATAATCATCTCATCTTAGCAGAATCTTTTGTCTCAATTACTATTGGAAGTCTCACAGATGTTGAATGACTGCCAAAGGCTATATATCTCAAAGTGATTGAATTTAAATACCACATCCAGTTGTGTTAGACTTCAGAGCTTACATTGCCAATAGGTTTTCTATGCTCCTTTTTGTAGCTATGTATTATAATTTCCTATTTACTTCCCTGTTTCCCATGAATGTCATGCACTTGAGTAAATAAACAGTGCTTTGATTTTGAATTCCCAACATCTTGACAATTACCTTGCCCAATAGGTAATCATTAAAATGTGTGGAGGGAAAGACTAAATGAATTATTTATACCTCATTTCATGAGATACCTATTGCTTCAACTATTTCATTACTAAGTGCCAAAGGGAAGTGGTGAGGACAAATGAGAAATAACTTAGGTAAAGGCAGCAACATCTATTATCCAGCCTCACAAATGGAAGTCAGAGTTTTACTTTCATTGTGTTTATCACTCTTTAACTGTATGTTTACTCATTAAAACCATGACTCTAATATTGGAAATACACTTGCATAATCCTCACTCTTGATTCATTCTTAACCTACATTCACAACTTTTTAGTGTTGTTAAACCCTCAAAATACACATCAAAAACACTACTATATAATAGACGCTATTTTGTACTAGAACCAAGTTCTGTCATGAACTATAATGGTAGCTATTCTACAACTATTTCCTAAGCAGAGGAAAATACTCCAAGAAAGGGATCATTTTTCCAAAATATACCATGATTTTGTGACAGAATCTAAACTGAATAACACATTATGAGGCTCATACTATCTAAGTGGCCTATTTGGAGGATGTACCTTAGAAATAAAGAAAAGAACATTGGGACCATAAAGAAATTCTACCTACCATGTACAAAGCTTAGTTATCACCATAAAAAAATATTGATACAAGGAGGTGTTCCCACTAAGCAGAACACAAGGAAGTGCTCCCCCTCAGCACTCTTCTCAATTGAATGAGTCAGGAAGTGAATGAGTAAATGAACGAATAATAGAAATAATAAAATTCCATTCAAATTTCTAAAAAAAATATTGATAAACACCCTTAAAATATCCTATGTTGATTTTCTGCATAAGTTTTAGTATTTCATAAATTTATATCCCAAATATACAATACCTGCTAATTAGACTGTAAAGATTTATTTTGGTCTAAAATTCCTAAGTAGAATAAGTTACAATAGTATACAGACTTAATATGTGTGGTCTTAGACATGTTGTTTTATTCACAAAAGCACATTGATTTAGTTATTTTCCTACCTCGCAAGGATTCAAACTCTTCAAGGCATGTAGGTATAGAATTAGCCTACTTGTTGTTTACTGCTATATCATAGCCTTTAGACATAGTCAGTATTATGTAAACAAATAGGTGAATAACACGGGTATGCCTTTTGAGATTGTAAAATATGAGGTAGAAATAAAATTATCAACTCAGGGATTAGAGACAGAAATCTTAAAGGACTCAAAAACAAAATCAATTTTTGCATCAGGGCATGAAGCCAAGCTTAAACAGTAAAAAAGGTGTAGACCAAAGAAAGAATTTAAAGAGAACAAATGAGGTTTGTCATGTATATTTCTGTGCATGAAATTAAAAAGCACCTAGTATTTTTTCTCACATATGACAACTTGATATACGTGGATGTTTGAATATGATATACTTGTGCATGCTGCAAATCTGAAAGGATCATCTTTTGTACTCTGAATAAGGTTGAACATTCGGATGTCTAGCTTCTGCATGACTTTCAGTTATGAAATAGCTTAATTAAAACTGCAAAGTGTGTTCCATGATCTAAGATAATTTATTTTTGACATTTTATTCTTGTACCTAAAACCTCTTCAAATCTCATTTTGAAGATCTTCCATGTAGAGAGCTGAGAAGTGCCACAACTTAAAGATGGCGCTGAATTCTGCCTTCCACCTTCCCAATGGTGAGTGCTCTCTGGAGTAAACAAGTCCTTATTTGCCTAGGCTAGCTTCCACATATGTGGACCTATCTGCATTCACCACGTGGCATGCCAGGGTTGGCTACCCCAAGGCTTTATAAGCAGTGGGCTGGCTTTCCCTGGGGTCAGAAGATTGTTCAAGGTTCCTGATAAAAACTGCTTAGAGAAGAGTCCAAGCGTTGCATCTTCTTGCTGGCCGAGGCATTCCCGACAAGTGGTGGCCCGTACTGGGAACCTCATCGAAGGACTCAGAACTTTCTGCATTCAGGGCAGTGCACTGGTAAGTTCCCAGGTAAGGTGGGAATCCATGACAAAAGCTGGTATTTTGCTCCTCTCTGTAGATATAGAGGGAGTGCAGAGTTCGCAGCACAGTGAACCGAAAGTAAAAGTTTAAAAGAAAACTTTGCTAGTTTTACCATGGGCACTTTGCAATCGCACCCAATTTTTTTTTGTCTCTGAATGAGCTGCTTCATTCAAAGAATTTAAAGATTAAGAAAAGCACGCTAGAGAAGTTCTTGGAGGAATATGATACCATTGCACCTTGGATCGCAGTCTCCGGGAGTCTTAAGATCCCTTCCTGGGAAAAACTAGGGAAAGATCTTGACTTTGCTGCAGATCAAAGAACACTTAAAGGCAGTGTGAGACCAATTTGGAAACTAGTGAAATGCTGTCTTGAAGATCAGAAATGCAGTGAGGTGGTGGAGAAGGGACAGGCTGCTTTGGAGATGTTACAAGAAGAAAGGTCAGAACAGGCAGACAGTGAGAAAGGAGATAAGGCAAAGAACAAACTATACCCAGACCTTCCAGAGTCAGAAGACTCGGAGTCTACAGACTTGGAAGAAGAGCTGTGGGCTCTTATTGAACAGATCGAAAGGACTAGAACGAAAAAAGAAAAAGAAGAGAGAAAAAGAAAAGCCCTAGGATGAAAATTGGCGGGGGTCTTCCCTATGTAGGGTGATGCTGTCTGTCCCCCCTCTGTATGCGGAGGGAAGGAATGGAGGGCATTCATTCTGCCTTGAGGCCTGGAAAGCAGTGAGAGCAGAACTACACTTGGCTTATCCAGTGTTCCAGGATCCACAAGGAAACAGATATGAAGATCCACTGGATTTTAAGGTTATTAAGTCCTTGGCTGAATCTGTAAGAACATATGGGATTACAACCTCTTTTACTGTGGTGCAAGTGGAAACTTTGCAGAAGATAGAAGAAATATTACAGAATGCCTTTTTACAAAGATGCAAAGAAGGCCAAGCCATTGTTATGTGTATTCTTCCTACATATTATCAATGTACAGGCTTGCTATGGCAAGAGGGCCCATTACTCTGGATTTATCTCAAAGTATCTCCTACTAAATCCATTGAAAATTATCCCACTGCAGTAGCTAAATTAGCACTGAATGGGATCCAACAATGCTTGCAATTTATTTGGTCTTACTCTGAGTACAATTATTGTGCCATATTCCAGTCATCAAGTTAGGATCCTTTGTGCCACTGTGGATGATTGGGCAGTTTTGCAGTGCAGATTTGATGGGGATATAGATAATCATTACCCTAGACATCCATTATTAGAAATTTTTAAGAAACGTCCTGTAATATTTCCTAAAGTGACATCAGCAGTTCCTATCCCGAATGTTCCAAATGTGTTCACAGATGATTCTAAAACAGATTTTGGGGTTTATATGATAGATAAACAGGAGCCTGTGCTACATCATTTTCAGCCTCACTCCCTGCAAATTGTGGAACTAAAGATAATAGTGGAAGTATTTAAAGCTTGTCCTTTTGCTTAATTTGATATCTGATTCAGCTTATGTTGTTAATGCTGTAAAAATTTTAGAAGTGGCAGGACATTTAAAAAATGCTAGTCAAGTTTGCCTTTTGTTTCAACAGTTACAAAATTAGATTTGGCAGAGAAAAGTTTTTTTTTTTTTTTTTATTTGTACAACATGTTAGAGCTCATACAGGTCTTCCAGGACCTGTAAATGAAGGTAATAATAAAGTTGATCTATGGACTAGAGTGGAATGTATTTTCTTGAATTTTACCTTAGAAAAGGCAAAAAATTTTCACAAAACCTTTTATGTGAATGCTAGAGCATTACAGCAGAAATTTCATCTTTCTTGAGCGGATGCTCAACAAGTAGTCTTGGAATGTCCTCAATGTGTGATTTATCATCACCTACCTAGTGTTCGGGTAAACCCATGGGGTTTGCTCCCTCTTAACTTTTGGCAGATGGATATGACACACATTTCTGAGTTTGAAAGCCTAAAATATGTGCATGTGTCTGGATACCTGTTCAGGTGTCATATATGCCATACCTTTAACTGGAGAAAAGGCTCACAATGTTATTGCTCATTGCTTAGAAGCCTGGGCTGCCTGGGGTAAGCCCCAGCAGCTCAAAATTGACAATGGACCAACCTATATGGGTCAAACCTTTGCCTATTTTTGTCAGCAAATGGAAGTGCAGCTTTTTCAGGGATTGCCATACATTCCTCAAGGCCAAGGCATCGTAGAGTGTGCTCATCACACGTCGAAGGAATGTTTATAAAAATAAAAAGGGGGAATAGGCCACAGCCGTATTCCTAAGAAAAGACTTTCCCTTGCTTTATTTACTATTACTTTTTAAAATTTGGAAGCTCAGGGCTGCTCTGTGGCTGATAAATATCAGGACCCACATGGCCCTGCTAAAGGGATGGTTAAATGGAAGGATGTTTTGACAGGCCTCTGGCATGGGCCTGATCCCATGCTGACATGGGCACGATGTTCTGTTTGTGTTTTGCCACAGGACCAGCAAGATCCAGTGTGGGTGCCTGAAAGCCTGGTTAAAAAAGTCCAACATGAAGAGCGTCCTGAATAATTGGTCACTTGAATTTGAAGACATCTTGAAAGAACTGAGGCTGACTGTGGTTCATGTGAATTCTACCAGACTGGACCTCTCCTTTACATCAGGATTGTCATCTTGGCTGACTTCTGCTATCAATCATCTGAAGAAATGGGTGGACATGGGAGGGTTAGCAGGACTTTTGGTGTTGGTCTCCCTGGTTTGCCTGTGGTGTTTATGTAAGATTAGAGTTACACAACAACACAATGCAGCCATGATCATTCAAGCCTTTACAGCCATGGAAGCATGACAGTCCCCCCAAGCATGGTTAGCTACCGTAAAGAGCTAAAATCTTCACACTCAGGATGCAAGGCAAAGCACTGCACTCCGGGTCAGCACTAGCGGTCACAAGAAGAGCATGTCTGATTGCATGTGGGTTGATGCCCCAGGCCCCGCCTCTGAAGAAAAGGCATTGGACAGGTCTGGTACTCATTCGGGTGGGTGACATCTGGATGAGGATCAGTACAAGAGTCCCTAGTCATCAGAGATCAGACCTCTACTCTTGCCTGTTGCATTAAAAATAAAAACAGGGGAACTGTAGAGAGCTGCGAAGTGCTGCACCTTAAAGATGGCTCTGTCTTCCGCCTTCCACCTTCCCAATGGTGAGTGCTCTCTGGAGTAAACAAGTCCTTATTTGCCTAAGGCAGAGATATAGGCTTGCTTCTGCATATGTGGACCTAGCTGTATTCACCACTTGGCATGCCAGGGTTGGCTACCCCAAGGCCTTATAAGCGGTGGGCTGGCTTTCCCTGGGGTCAGAAGATTGTTCAAGGTTCCTGATTAAAACTGCTTAAAGAAGAGTCTAAGCGTTTCATTTTCCTTGCTGGTCGAGGCAGTCGCAACACTCCCATACCTACTTATACCTACCTCTTCTTCAGGGTGTTAAGTTTCAGTATACTTGGATTCATCTACATTCAGCAGTCCAGTTTGGTCTGCACCATTTGTTGAAGATGCTGTGTTTTTTCACACTGTATCTTTCTGGAATCTTAATTAAAATGTAAGAGGCAGGTAAAAGATTAATTTGCAGATATTCAATTCTATTCTCTTGATTAATGTGTCACTTTTATGTCAATACTTTATTTTTTTCTTTTTATTATTATATCTCTGAATCAGAATTTGAAGTTATGATGGAGTTGTCTAGAGTAGTTTTTTTTATTAATCAAGATTTTAAAAGCTATCCTGGTATTTTTCACATAGAGCTAAAATTTGTCCTTTCAAGATCTGTGAAGAATTGTTCTGGAATTGTGGTGGGGGTTGTATTGAACTCTAGTTTGATTTTAGCCAGCTGGCCATTTTTGCTAAATTTATTCTACTGATCCATGAGCATGGGAGAGTGTTTCTTCTTTTAATATTTTCTTCATTTTTCTTTAATATCTGGAAGAGTGTATGCCCAAGAGTGGTATCTCTAGATCTTGAAGTAGATTGATTCCTAATTTTCTGAGAAACCCCTATACTGACTTTGAAAGTAGCTGTCCAATTTGGGGCTCACACCAGCAGTGGAGGAGTGTCTGCATTGCTCCACATCCTCTCTAATATAGGCTGTCATTAAAGTTTTTGATTTGTTATCCCACCAGGTATAAGATGGTGTATATCAGAGTTGTTTGGATTTGTATTTTCCTGATAGCTAACAATGTTGAACACATTTTTCAGGGTATATCTCAGTCATTCAATATTCTTTTGATGAGAATTATCTGATTAAACCTGCACTCCATTTTTAAATGTGATAATTTGATATTTTGAAGTCTAGTTTCTTGAGTTCTTTATATGTACTAAACCATGTCACAAGAACATGTGCTGCACCTTTTTTTGTCAGAGCCAGAACCTAGAAACAACCTAGATATTCAACCAAAGAATGGATAAAGAAATATGTTATATCTACAAAATGGAGTATTACTCAGTGGGGAAATAAACCCCACAGATATCATGACATTTTCAGGCAAGTGGATGGAACTAGAAAAAAATCATCCTCAGGGAGGCAACCCAGAGCCAGAAAGACAAAAATGATATGTAATCACTCATGAGAGGGTTTTAGATGTAAAGCAAAGGATCACCAAGATACAATCCTCAGGACTAGAGAAGCTAGGTAACAAGGAGGATCTTGTTAAGAGGCACTCATGGATATCCTTGGGAAGAGGTAATAGATGGCAAATCCTGGGTAAACTGGTGATGGTAGGACTAGAGGTGAGCACATGAGGGAATGAGATCATGAGGGATTAGGGGAGTCCAGTTTTGGACCAGAAGGGGTAGAGAGTAATGGGTGTCCAAGGTAATGATGGGGGAAACCCATAGAGACATCTGATCTGAACTCATGGGAGCTCACAGAGTCTGAAATAACATCTAGGGTGCCCACATGGGACCAAGCTAGGCCCTCTGCATCTGAGTGACAATTTGGAGGTTGGTCGTAAGTGAGAACCCTAGCAGTGGGACCAGTACCTATTCCTGATGCATAAACTGGCCTTTGGAAACTGTTCTCTGTGGTGGGATGCCTTGTTCAGCCCTGATGCAAGGTAGAGGAGTTTGGTCCTGTCTCAACCTGATATGCCATGCTTTGTTGACTACCATGGGAGGCCTCACCCATTCTGAGTGGAGATGGGAGATAGAGGAAGAGTGGATGAATAGGCAGCTGGGGAAAAATCAGGCAGAGAAGAAGGAGGGGAAACTATTGGTATATTTAATAAATTTTTAAAATGTTGAAGAAATAATGAAGTCTTAAATGTTTCCTTTTTATCATATAAACCTGTCACTTTCTTAGTTAGAGTTACCCCAAAGTATTTTATATTATTTAAGGCTATTGTGAAAGGTGTTTCTCTGGTTTCTTGCTGAGTAAATTTGTCATTTGTGTACAGGAAAGATACTGATTCATCCTACACAAAACTCAAATCCAAATGGATAAATCATCCCAACATAGCACCAGATATACTGAAGACAAACTGGGAAATACTGTTGAATTCATTGGCACAGGAAAAGACTTTATGTAAAGAACACCATCAACACAGGCAATAAGAACAACAATTAACAAATGGCACTTTGTGAAACAGAAAATTTTCCATATATCAAAAACACCATCATTTGGACAAAGAGACATCCTACACAATGTAAAAAAAAATTTCACCAGTTTCACATTCAGCAGATGTCTAATATCCAAAATATATAAAGAATTTAAAATGCTAGACATCAAGATAACAATTGACCTGATTTAAAAATGAGACACATCTAAACAGGATTCTTAAAAAAGCAGACTCAAAAGGCTTAGAGGAATGTACAATCATCATTGAAATACAAATCAAAACTACTTGGATATTTCTTCTCACACATGTCAGTAGGGCTAAGACCAATAAAACAAGTGATACCTCATGTTGGCAAGGATGTGGAGTAAAGGGAACATTCATACATTGCTGACCAGTTCACAATTTTATGGCCAATATGGAAATTACTATGGCAGTTCCCAAGAAAGATGAGAATTGATCTACCTCAAGATTCAACTATACCACTCTAGGGCATAAATCCAAAGGATGGTTTATACTATCACAAAGACATTTGCATAACAATAGCTAATGCCAATGAATTGGAAACAACCGAGATGTTCACAAGATATGAATGGGTAAAGAAAATATGGTATATTTATACAATGGAATATTACTAAATTACAAAAACTAAAATGCAATTCAAAGGTAAATGGGCCCAATTAGAAAATATAACCCTGAGTGAGCTAACTTATTCAGAATCACAAATAGTACTATATGGCCTCTCCTTCTAAGAATTCATTACAACATTATCTGTTTGACTCTAACCATTTGTACTCAGGTATTTATGCTGATTATGCTGCCCATTGTTTAGGGAATTGTACATACTTTCTCTTGTATTTGGAAACTGTTGTCAATATTCTCTACTTCTATTAACTAGTACTCATTGTTCAGATGTTGGTTGAAATTTACTTTATAGCCTTTAGTATAATCCAAATAGATTCAGGTGCCTTTTAAAACCCACAATGTTCCTACTCTATAGTAGCTTCCTTTGTTTTAATCATCCATTTCCTTGTATAAATTACATTGACATTTCACCAGAACCTCATTCAACTAAATGCCATTAGACCAATGAGTGAGATCATTATAGTAATATGCCTTCTTACTCAATAAATTCTATGACTAGATTACTATGTTAGTATTCTACTCATTTTAAAAATCTGTCATTAAAATGAGCCTAATATTCAATGTCATGTCATTGTATTATTTAGAAAAAAAGAAAAAACATTGCATACTTCCGTAACTCTCTCTAAGGAAACTATAATTGTAAGCACACAATTATATTTTATCATGTTGCTAAACATAGTTCAGTAGACTGTTTTGTCCCATGGATCAGTCACTATTCTTGCATGACTGAAGATCACACCATTTGTCCTATAGACATGGCTTGTGTTATGAGGGATCAAAGTTAATCACTTTAAACTGGTTTATGTTTAAACATATTTACGTAACTTCAGTGGTTTAAAGAACTGGTTAACATTAACTCGTACTGTGTTATGCTGTGTTATGTTTTCTTTCTCCATTGAGAAGTAATTTGATGGCAGTGTGGAAAGGCAGAGATGGGGCTCAGAACTGCATTTTAATCAAAAATCTACCATGGATCAGTTTTAAGACACAGACAAACCTGAATTTCCTTACAAATACAGAGATCATACACACTTCAGAGAATCATGAAGAAAATTACTCTAAATATAAGACTTTCTATCTAAAGTTCAAAGAACCAACAGATTACACATATATTTCATCCTTGAGAAAACAGTAATTAGCTGTGACCTTAAAGCCTGGTTTCCACATACTACTATTAAGTTACTCCTTCAGCAATAAAGCTGTTGTTTTTCTTTCCAAAATTCCAAGTTTTGGCCTGATTTGCCCACTGGTTTCTTTAAGCAAGCTTGTTCAATATACTATCCACCTACCCATTGCTACTATAAATGTAAAGATTTATGTAAAGTCAAACAAATAGAAGAATATCAAGTATTTTTTTTGTCCAATCCTTGATTCATACTCTTATTATAAACCATTATTTTAAATATTAATAAATAGGATGATTTTGTTTCTATTAACTATTCTGCCTGGGGAATTTTGCATTCTGAAATAAGTTGAAGTTATTAGTGAATTTCCATTTCCTTAAGTATATAAAATGAAGTTCTATCTAGTATATCAAACAGTTAATATTAGCTATTTATATTTAACCACATTATATTAATCAACATTTGGTAAATGCTAAGTAGAAATTTACCAAAGAAGAGATACATTTAGATAAAAATACAATTCTTTGATGTAGACTAATAAGTATATTTTAAGGTGATGTAATTAACTTTTCTTCTTCTAGACTGACTGAAAATTAGAACCAAAATTATCAAGTACATTACAAAGGGACCCTTATTTCCTCAATACAATTAATACAATAGTTAGCCAAAATCTAGGCAGTCATTGTTATAATAGCTGACATGAACACAAACATCTATGTTGTAGAATATATATTATTTAGGGAGAGTAGTATGGCTGTACCACGTGGTACATTTTTTTTCCTTTTTAAAAAAAAAAAAAAAACTCCTGACTTACCTCCAAATTGACTTCACTAATTTACACTCCATCTATCGGTATGCAAAAGTTTCTTTTCCCCACATCTATGCCGGAGTTTGTTGGTATTTATGTTTTTGATGGTGGCCATTGTGACAAGTGTCATATAGATTCTTAAAGTAGGTTTAATCGCATGGGAAAGCAAAGAATGGTGCCCAGATGTGTAACCACTGGAGAGCTTTCCAGAACTGATGGTTATTTGTAAACTAAAGTTTACATAGAAAGATGTGATTAAATTTGGTGGTCACTTCATAAACTCAAACTAACAAAGAGGGAGAGTTGGAAGGGTGCTGCTATAAGCAAGAAAGAAATGGAAAAAAAAAAAAAGGTAGAAGGCAAAGAGACCAAAAAACAATGATCATGTTTACTAATAAAAATAACCAAAAAATCAATGATATTACAAGGAATAGAGATAGTCAACACAGTGCATGGATTCACAGCTAGAAATAATATTATTTGTGCCCTATGATCACATATGCCTTTTAGTTTAGAAAAGTTAGCATTGTGCACACTATGAATGTGAAGTAAATACTTCATGAGGCAAGTGGATGAGGAAGAATGTGTTGTAATTTCATTGTCATAATGTTCTCTCCTATAAGAAAACTACTGTAAATTACTTAGCTTTCCAACATCCTACAACTGAGAATTGAGGTAAGCTTCTCATTGTAATAAGGTCAGATAGTGCAGCTCAATTATGCCAATATTAATATCTTGTATAAAAATTGGGGTGGGCCTATTTTGCTAAGCTTTATTCAGTACACTTTGAAAAATCAATGATGGTTGGAACATTGCCAACCTCTGCAGGGGATATTTTAGGATGGTTACTGATCTTGGGCTAGGCTATCACAACAGTGAGTGAGCTAAAAGCAAAATATAGGAGCAAGTCAAGTGAAATATATTAGGAAAGGGATTAAGAAGAGTCCTGTGGTATTATGTTTATCGAGACAATAGAAAAACTGTATTTTGCAGAAGATAAAAAAGCTAGTTGGGCTAAAGAAAAGAACAAAAAGAAAACTGTTAGGCTAAAATAAATGTTTCTAAGATGGAAAAGGTAAGCAACTTCTTCCAGATGTGGTAGAGTCAGTAAGATATAAAATAGAAAAATCCACTGGGTGTTGTTGCAAATGTGTTATATTGTCACATGTCCTAATTCATACCTCGTAAAGCATATGTCTAAATATTTCTATTTTTTAATACTTAAAATAATCATGCTTGAGTTACATGGTAGGAAACTGAGACCATCATTGAAAATGAAGAAGTTAAGCCTTAATAGACCCAGTGTGGCTTATAGTTGTAGTTACTAAAGCTAGTTACTTATAGCTTGTAGTTACTAAATGAGAATGTAAGAAACCTAATTTTGTTTATACAAAAAAACTGTCATTTACTGAATCCTTCCATTTAAAAAATATCAGTTTTGCTATTAATTTAAAATCATCTTGCTTATATTCACAAAGCCTGTTTTACTGTTTTGTCCAGGTAAAAATATAATACTATATTCCCATTAGATGAAACTGACTGCTCCAGGATTACATGATGTGTACATTAGAGCATTAGTTACTTCTGTCTAATGGAATGGCTATGCTCTGTCTTTCTGTATCACTTCCATAACATTGTGGGCAAGTAGTGTTGGATATTACAGTGTAACAACATCCACAAAACCTCTATCAAACCCAAAAACCATGTGGAAACAGAAACATCGTTTGTACTTATACTACCAACATCCAACCGATATAGAAATACATTCAAGATATGTTTACCACAACATGACTGTTGTTTGATAACACTACCAGAATACTAGGCAATTGCTACATTTTCTCCATTTTAGTTTCTCTGTCTTCTAAACAATGCTAAAGATGTCTTGCTTGCTTAGTTGCCAACCTTCTTGATCCAGTATAACACCTATTTTACACAGTTGTGTTTTCAATGCTTCCCATAACAACAATGTTATGGGAAAAGCAAGAATGCCCAAGGAAAGCCATGACCCACCCCACTGCGGACACTGCTTCACCATCAGCAGCCACTGTTGGTTAACTTTAGAGTGTGCCTATTTGGGAGAGACTTGAAACAAAATAGGAGTATTGCAGTCGGACAGTATATCCTTTTTATCTCTTCATATGGTATTTTGAAAATGTTAAAATAGCAACTGAATTGTTTTCTTTCTACTGTCCTATATTTTTTGCTGTTGTTTTATTTTGTTTTGTTTTTTTTTTATTTTTATCTTTATTTTTTAGACTGTGTGGAGATTAATAGCAGCCCACAATAATCTGTTGTCCTTTGTTGGGGGAAAAACTATGCTGCTGTTACTGGAGAGAAATAATTGGTATGTAGCTTATAGAGTCAACGGCTGAATTTAATGGAGCATAAAGGGGTGGTATCTCTCACGGAGGAGGCATATTATCCGTTTAAACAGCTTCCAGTCTTGCACATAAATTAGACCTTCGACAAGCTTTGGAAAAAGAGAAACCACACAGCAGTGAATTAACATGCATGCATAATCTTAACAAAGAAACTGTCTCCTTTAAAAAGAGAAAGATCCAGTGTCTCTGCTACAGTTAGAAATCTGAAATTAATTATTGACTTTTCCATATTGTTTTCAGCCACTTTGTTTGCCCATTTATTGTAGAATGTATATATGGTAATTGTTTTACAGGAGCTCATACAATTGAAGCTGCAAATGAGATAGTGTATGAGCAATTTATTGCATATGCCCTTAAGACACAGAACCAAACTTGGCATAAATGAAAAGTGGTCAATGCATGCTTTTTTAAGGTCTTTTGTGAAGGGAGAAGAATAATATTTTAGAGTACTTTTACAGTGAGATTCTCAAACAGCTGCAATTGAAAACCACTTCATATTTTTATCTAAAGCTTACACCATTTAAAAATTCTAGAATTCACATTGGTGGATATGCTTAAGCTAAGAATGACAATAATTTGTGGAATATATAACTTGAAAAATTCCTATTTAGTATACATAATACAATAATTTTCAACTCCTAAAATCACACACACACACACACACACACACACACACACACACACACACATTATTTAGAAACACAGAAAAAAATTGTTTTTCTTTTCTGGAAGCACACTTAAACAATAGTTCATATGATAAATATTTTTTCATTGCTCTCATCTATCTATCTATCTATGTATTACCTACCTACCTATCTGTATCTTTATTTCAGAATAAGACCCTCAACCTTGATGAAATTCTAAATCTCCTGTTATAATTCATAGCAGCAGTTAAATGTAATGATTCATCTCACCAGCATTTACTTTCCTCTTAACTGAAACATCATCCTCTCCTTGTGGCCCATTCAGATTCATCATTTCATTTGTTGATTTTTTTATTTCTTCAAATGTTCACACGTTATACAAATGTGTCTTAAGCTTATCTACTGCACTGCTCTCCTCTATGACTTTTTACTATCACATCCCCTTCTCAACTCAAACCCCTTTAAAATATATCTACTCTGAGAATCTCATGTATGTATATACCAGTAGATCCCCTCCCAACTATATATCTTATTTTTTATAAACCATTGAGTATAATTAAAGCTGCTTATATTTATGTGGGTATAAAGTTACTCAATGGATTATGGGCATTCTACCAAATGTCACAACTGTGAAGATCTTTGCCTGGCTGCTGTCAATTGCCAATAGCTCTAATGGGTATGGTCTTGTGGTCCCTTCCCTGTCCTTGGTTAACTGTTGATTGGCTTGATCTTGTTCAGTTCTGTAGGCAGCCCCTCAGTCCTTTAGTTCATGACTGTTATGGTTCTGTCATTTCTAGAAAACACTATTTTATAGCAGTTCTCCCCAATCTCTCTGCCTCTTACACCATTACTAATCCCTCATTCTACATGATACTTGAAACGTGTGGGTATGCTCTAATGTCTTATTGATGGCTGAGATGTCTACAATCCCTTAGTATTTGCACTTTGACTAGTCATGAGTTTCTCTTATAATCACTGTCCATTGCAGTAGGAAGCTTCTTTGATGAGATGGGAGGTGTGAGGACACACAAACCTTCAAGTAGAACCACAAATATTTAAAAGGAAGTTTGACTATCAGTCAATTTAGCAAAACAATAATAGTAGGTTATCTATGATAGTGTATGATATGCCTAACTGGAGTTCTTGGTCATGTTTAAAGTACTAGGCAAGATTTCACTCTTATGGAGCTTCCAAATAGTACTCTGCACAGGCTTATGAATATGTGGCCACACACTCAGATATGGGCAATCATATTGTGGGCATACCCCAAGGGGGAAAAAAAGGTCATTCCTTCTTCCAGCAGCCAGTAAGCACTGATAGATCCTCAGTTAGAGATGAGGCCTCCTGAGATCCTCTCATAATGGAATTTTATCTGACTATCTTTTGCAGATCTTGTAGAGATAAACAAAAATGCTATAAGTTCATCTGGGCAGCAATCAAATCATGTCTAAAAGACAGCATTACACTTTAATCGTTCCCATTCTCCATCTCTTATGTTTTCTGCCCCCTCATCTTTTATGTTTCCTGAGTTTTGTGGATAAGTTAGGGACACAAGAAGACCATTTTGTAAATTATTATCAGACTTACTTTATTTTCTTTTTAATCCTCAGAGGAACAAAGAGCAAAATGCTCTAAATTCACTCACTGCATGGTCTCCCTGTTGACCTGACTATCAAAATCTTGGACTTGCTGCAAGATCTATTCCCTTTTCCTATTTAGTACCATGTTCTCTATTGCTGAAAATTTGATGTTGATTACTAGCAAGCTTTAATGTCAGTTCCTACGTTCCCCTGCACATCTTACAGAGATGCAGAGCCACCACTGTTGTTCCTACATGTTATGTGGGAACTGCCACGGCCTCCAGAGTACCACACCCATTAGCAACCCTCTCTGTCCACACTTCACCCAGGCACATCTATCCATACATGAGTATCTAGAATCAATAGCTTAAGAACCTTTACTGTTTTCTGTAGCATTTCCAGAACATGTTTTCTTCTAGGACCTTAGCCTAGAGAGAAGCTGTAAGTTATTTTCTGCTTTTACTACTTATTTCCCATTATTTCTTTTCTCTATCTCAGTAGCATCAACATTTATTTTAATCCATTTGAAGGGGAAATGCCTTTGCCAGATATAAGTTTTTTCTAAGTCTTCTAGGCTACCCACAACTTTACATACATGAGAAATTGATAGCAATGTAGAGGGGTACTGAAAATTAAATATTTCACCTGTGAAATATTTGGCATACAGTAGTTATTTCAATATACTGTATAATTACCATATTGCTTAGAAAGGTGTTTTATAATGAAACAATATCAATTAATAACCCTAATCCCATATTGTGTTTGTAGGTCTGGAGAGATGGATCAACATATGATAGTGCTTACTAATTTCACAGGGAACATAGGTTTGGTTCTCAACACCCATGTGGCAGCTTATAATTTCTTGGGACCACAGTTCCAAGGAGTCTGATGCCCTCTTCTGGCCTCCATGTCCTCCAGCATACATATGACACACATACACTCATGCTGGAAAACACACATATGCATAAAAATTATGAGAACTAATAAAGAAATATGTATTACTTGCCCAACTTTTAACTACCCTATATATAAAAGATCAGTAACATACTGTAGGTTCCACTGTAAGCTCTGTGAAGTCATATTTATCATTAAGGGGAATTTCTATAAAGAATCACACATACTTTTTAAAACTCTTCAAGTAGTAAAACTTAGGGAACTAAATAAGTAAGAAAGATCAAATGCCACAAGCAACTCCATGGATGAGGAACTCTAACAGTTAATGTTTAGTATATAAACAAATATCCACCCAAGATCCAAGAAAAAATCACAAATCAGTAAATACATTTTTATTATAGCATAGACATTTATATTAGTTCGTATTTGCTATCCTACTTCAAGAAAACTCAAAATACAGCTAGCAAATCTAATTTCTTTCATGCAAATCCAGACTAATAACATCATAATCCATTAAGCATTTGGCTTTAAGCATTTACAATTTAGAAAAAGGTATTATTATTTTAACCAATGTGTTCATTATAACATTGATTGATTTCTAGACAACTCCCATTTTCCACACTGAAAATTTTATAGTTATGAAACTCTAAGATCTATTCAAGACAATTATAATTGTTTTCATATAAGCTATAACAGTTATTCTCATACCACCAATATCCTTAACACACTAGTGTTCAAATTTGTTTTCTAGAGATTATTTGATTCCATTAACTACCTAGCATTCAGACCTCAATGTCAGACAGTTCTTTAAATGATTTTTTAGGAAAGGAAATGTCTAGTCAAAAGGATGTTAATATCAGATCAAAGTTTTACATGCCAGAGATTAATAAAATAATTTGAACTCTCTTCTCCTGAATTGCCAAATTCCAACCAATTATTTCCTTTTTATCTCAGTATATGGCTGTTGTGAGACAGTGAAGTACACAGAATTTGGACATGAGTTTTAACCATGACTCATAACCAGTGAATTATATGACTTTACTTCTGATACTGGCTTTTTGTCTATAAGACAGTTTTGGAAGTCAAAAAAAAATTTTTTTGTCACGCAGATTTATGTTCACCTATAGGAAGGACTAGTACAGTACTTGTACATGTGGTAGGTACATAATTAATAGATTTTTAAAACTTTTCTCACAAATGCACACTCCTAGACCACATGGTATTACAGCTCTCTAAATTTTATTATTACCCTTTCTTGTTTTCTAGGATGTAACAACTACCTAAACAGTAAATAAATAAAAAAACATACCAATCATCTTAGAAAAATCAGCCTTATTTCTTCAAAGAACTCAGAACATTTTTTAAATTAATGATCTCATTAACTAAAAGAAAAGCCTAGTTGTCTATGTTCCATCTATGTGATCCAAGATAGCAGGCCATAACTGTGGTTACATTTTTACATATGAAATATGGTAACATCAGTGTTCCAGGCTGTATCTGCTCAGGAACCCTAAGTATTACTTAGTTCCCACTGATCCAAGCTCCAGATCTGCAAAGATGAATGTCATAAAAAATGTGAAAATGGCTAAAAAACAAATGTATTTTAAAATTTCTTACAGATTACAAATTATGAAAAATGTATCAACTATTACTGTTTATAAATGTCTGTTAATTATCTTAAAATAATATTGCTGCCACTAAGGAAAATAAACCCAAACCATTAAAATATTCTTGGAATATCTTACCTCCTAGGAGTTAATACGAGATAACTCTAAGGTCTTCGGAGATCTCTTCCATCATCCACTTCTCTTGATACTTCTACTCCATGAGACAGAGCATATATACCATACAGACAGAGAGCTAAAGAAACAGAACTTTGCTTGTATGAGCTCAAGGCTTTTCTCTCTGTGTTCTACACTCAGAACTCAGGTAACTGCCTACCAGCCAGCAGTTCCCTCCTTATGGAATGAAGGATAAAAGTGAGAAAAGTACTGAAGATCCTTAAGGAAATGAAATTCCCTAAAATATGGATGGAAAAGGAGGGAAAGATGTACTCAGAATATCCAAGACAAAGAGCTCATTCCTGGATTTTTGAAGAAAAAGGAACTAAGTGAACCAGTTGCCAGGACAACCTGTGTTGTGGAAAAGGGGTGGGACAAGGAAATGGGTGACCTATGGGTACTTCTGTTTTTGCTTCTGTCAATGTCAGCCTTCCATGGGGTCAAAGGCTGTTTGGAGTGTGACCCCAAATTCATAGAGGATGTTGGGATTTTGTTGGGAAAGCTGATACCTGTAGAAGTTCCTGGGAGAACTCAACTGCTTGGCAGGCAGCATAAGGAGATAACCCACTTAAGCTCCAAGGTCTCCCACAAGGATAAGACGCTTCGGTTGTTGGGTGAGGGAAGCTTGAGTCCTGAGAGTTTGGGAGGTTGAAGGGAGAAGGGGGGCATGGAAAACAAAATACTTGGGTCCACTCCACATCCTTCAAATGCTTGATTATTGCCTGCCCAACATGTACCTTTCTCCCTTCTATATAGCTGTTCGAAATGTTGTCAATTTGAGAGAATGGCTGAAGCATGAATTTTATAGACTGGGCAATGAAACATGGAAAGGTAAGAAGTTGTTTCACTGTCAGACTTTTATGGTGCAAACAAGTAAACAGATTGGAGGAAATGTGACTAGGGAAAACAAAGCAAAAATGACTAAAATTCTGAAATAATCACCCGAATTTCTGGTATCCTTTCCATTTCTTTCTTAGGTGTCTTTATCATCCAAGGCAAGCTTCTTCAAGTCCGTCAAAACCTGGAATTCAAACTGAAAGAAATACTAAAGAAGTTCTCTGAAGTTGGTAATGAGACATTTCTACCATAACAAAACTGAAAGTATATCAGAGAACAGGAAGTAAGGGGGGAGGAGAGGAATGAGTGTCCAGGTTACAATGCAGCGATAAAGGGATAGATAGCAGGGATAATGTGGGTATGAATAAGACACATGGGAAGTTTGTTCTAAGCTCATTGGATCTTTCTGATTCTCTTTTAGCTTGCTCAGAAGATTGCAGTGAGTACAGTACATGTGACGCCTTGAGGTTTCAGCTCATATTTTCCCATCTCCTCTCTCTATTTGCTCTACTCTCCTGCTAGTTAACTTGGGACCCAATTCCTAGAGCTGTAGAGGGAATATCAATAATGTCTGATGACAAAATTGAGCTTATAAGATTTTATCCACCACACGGTTTGAAGGAGTGCTCAATGCCTCCCCAGTGCACTGCTTCAACATAGGCTATGAAATCATTGCTCTGCTTCATCCACAGACAGCTAAGCTTTTATAATCTGAAATTTTAAGGATCTTGACTACTAGAGGAAAGATCGCAATAAATATAACTTAAGAGTTCTGGGAATGTATGACATTAATCTATATATATGAGCTAAGGAACACCCTTGCCCTATCCCTTTTATGATTATATTTTTCTTTGCCAGTTGTAACTGAAGGTCCTGTCCTTGACTGTTGGACCTGCCTTCGCATGACCACCCGGTGTTTCAGAGGAGACTATTGTAAAGGTGATATAGGCTGTGGTATGACAATTTGAGGGGACAGGTATCAGGGAACTAGATGACTCATTGGCTTTTTTCTGAGAACATTTAATATAGCTTATAGTAATGATTTTTTAAAAGCTAACATATTGAGTAAAGACTACATCAACATGACTAAATTTGAATAAAGCTAGTGAAGTGGGTGAGAAATGAATAGCTCTGCATACTGCAGAAATTATTAGGCTAAAGGGCAACAACTGGAAATTTTTTGAAGGGGTCTAACACAAGAAATCCAGGAATAATGACAAAGTAGGCAGTGGTCAACTCATTTGAACTGAGTTTATTCTATATAAAGATTCCCAGTCACTATTACTCCTCTCCCAAACTCATTTTCTTTACTTTCTTTTCTCCTTCCAGAAGAGAATCCAAAGAAGGCTGAAAATCGAGAAATTGCACTATATCTGTTATTGATGGCAGAAGCTGTAATATTGACAAGTGCTGTGTTACTGTGAGTTTTCCAACCTCCAAGCATCCCTTTGCCAAAGAGACTGTCCAAACTCCTTCTTCTCTAGTGGAAAATGGTCAGAAAAGAAATGGTCAGAAGCTTGACACAAGTAGTAGATGGAATATAAAAGAACAACACAAAAGAATACAAGAACAGCAGCTCTATAATTATTTTTAAAATATTGCTTCTTACATTTAAGTATGGATTGTCCTTTCTCTATTCTAGATTTCATTTTTGCATCTCACATCGAAGGAAAATGAAGGTAATACGAAGGACATTGAAGACATATTTGGAGAAGAAACTTGAAGAATTAGTAGGGATGGTAGATAAGGATGATGAGAAAAAAGATTTGGATACCCAGAAATCAAATGCAGAGCCTCAGACAGGATATGTTTCAAATGCTGAGTCAGAGTTGCAAACTGGGACTTGAATTCCTGCATGGTCAGGAAATCACAGCATCTTAAAAGTGGAATAGAACTTAGGGTTTCTCTAGTGAACATCCTTACTGACATCCTGAGACTGGACGAAATAAGAGGGCAAATGATTTACCCTGAGTTAGACAGAAAGTAAACTGGCATGCTGCAACACACACAAGAAACAATATGCCATGCAAAAACAAAAATGCATAGTCACTCTCATGAATGGCAGTAATTAGGGCATCTTCCACATTTATAAATTTGTATTTTATTTCTATTTTTATTTTATTTATGTTTTTGCATCTACCATAGATGATGTCCTAGATAAATGATAATTAAATTTTATCATTATATCTGAAGCACATATAAAATAAAATACAAAAATATTAGTCCTAAGTAGCTGAGGTTTGCCCAAATCATTTTTTTCTAATCAATGTCTCAAAAGAAAGTTTGATATTTTTCTTTATTAGTGTGTCTTGTGTGTATGCTATAACTTGCGTGTATGGAAGAACATGTATGAAGAGATATGTGGTGTGTGTGTGCGTGTGTGTGTGTGCACGTGTGTGTGTGTGTGTGTGTGTGTGTGTGTGTGTGTGAGAGAGAGAGAGAGAGAGAGAGAGAGAGAGAGATTTAAGACCCTTCATAGATCACTATTACCTGATACTTTGAGGTTTCTCATTAAAACTCATATTATGCCATTATAGTTAGCCTTGATAGCTAATTGTCACCAAAATCCCCTTTCTTGGACTTCCAAGGCATGAATTACAGGTGACCTGGAACCTTCACACAGTATCTACTTGGATTCTGGACACCCAAACTCTGGTCTTCTTGCTTTCACAGCAAACACTTTATCCACTAAGCCATTTCCACAACCCATATGTTTTTATTCCATGAGATTTTTTTTCCCATTGAATATCTTTATTTGCATATTATCTTAATTATTGTGTTTATATTCATATATAATCAAGCTATCTAACCAAACTTATGAGTAATCACTGTTTTCTCAGTAGATCTGAGGGTGTAGAAGAATGAAACTATGCAAAACTATGAAAAACTCCTTTGATGAGTGATACATTGTTATCAAAACATCTTACTAGTACTGATAAGCAGAGATCTATTTATGTTAGATTAATGAAAATCATAAAAGTGGACTTATATTCTTAACCTATTCTTGATTAGGCAGCCTGCACATAACAAAGCCTAGACTAAAACACAGCCCTACTTAGCCCTAACTTTCATAACCTTTCCATTTTTGCCTTGCTTCCTTTTATTATATACACTTGTTTCCGAGGAAAAGCACCTCAGTTTACCAGAGTGAAACAAATAGTAAATGAATCTTAATTCAGCAATGTGTACTGGTGTTTGCAAATCATTCCATGCTGTAGAAATCTGAATGTTTGCTTAGGCCTGCTTCTATGTGAATGAGATACTGAGTGATGAGGATGGTCTCAAAGGAAATGGACTTTGATATATCTGGGTGATTAATTTGGATTTTATTGTAACAGTCAGAAGATACTGTTATAAGATACCTCCCATTTCTCAATGACTGAGAGCTTACCCTTTCATATCTTACTCTGATATATTACCCCAATTCATAAAATATACAATTACTCTTACACTGTTTTGCTTTTATTTACAGGAAAATATGTACAGAGGTAACAGAACTATTAATATTTGTGGTGATGGAGTTTGTTTTAGAGTAATATACAATTATTTTGTGTTTAATATTTTCTGATCAAGATACACATCATGGTATGTTGTTATAGATATAGTGAAATGACTAATGTAGGCAACCATATACCAGCTTATTTCCTCAGCTGTCTACTGTCCTCTAATCTGTGAATCCTTTAAAGCCATTTCTAGAGTGTTTTAATAAAGTTTTTAGATATAAAAGTATGTGAGATTGGAAGGACTGTTCAGTAGTTAAGAGCACCTGCTGTTCTTTCAGAGGCCCAATGTTTGACTTCCAGCACCTATATCTCACCTCACAAGCATCTATGATAAAATTCCTGTGAATCTAAAGACCTCTCGTGGTCTCTGGAGGCACTACACCAACATGCAATGCACATAATATACATGTAGGCAACACATGTATAAATATAAATTAAATCCTTAAAATTACGTTTGTGTCAGTGCCTATATGTCTATATGTGTAACACATGCATGTCTGGTATGCATGGAAGTTACACCAGGTCATAAACTCCTAGCACTGATATTACAGTTTATTCTGAACTCTCATGTGGGTACAGGGAACTGAACCATGTTCTTATACTAGAGAAGCCAGCCAAGAGTTCTAATAGCTGAGCCATTTCTCTAACCCCATGTTTCATCATTTTTAATTCTTTAAACACTGAGAACTGGTTAGGCACACACATGTACAATTATAGCTAATTTTATTAATTATAAAATTATGTATACATTTCTACTGTATACATTCCTACATTTATACATTCCTTTGTAGACTTTAAAGACATAGCTTTCTTAGCTTACAGGCAGTTAATGACTAGTGAGATAGAGAAATGTATATATGTATATATATGCATATGAATGTATAAAATAAAATATATGTAATATGTACTAGACAAAATTAAGAGGTTATGAATTAGATTAGTGGGGAATGAGGGAAGAATTGGAAGGAAGGGAAGAAAATAGGAATTTATTTAAATACAGTACTAAATGAAATTCTCAAAATAAATTCATTACTTAAACTAATAAAATAAAATAAAAAACATCACTCCCTGGACAGAATCCTTATATGCAATAGAATTCAGATAAGATTGCTCTTTTGAAATGAACAAATATCAAATCATTTAAAGAATTGGTAATAATATTTCCAATATGTTGATATAATTATAGCTTGTCTTCTGGACCCTAGAAAATTTAAAGGACTGTCTATCAATAGAGAAAAAAAATGTGACTTGAAATATGGGACCTCAAACAGTAGAAACAGGATGTATTACTGATGCACAAAAGGACCTTGTGGGCACATCCCCCATGAGGAATACCCCCTTAATCTAGAGACAGGAGAGAAGTCCTAGTTCCTACTTCAAATGACTTGACAGATTTACATGACCCAATCTGGATAGCATAGCCCTAAAAGTGGAATGGGGTGGGGGATGGGAGGGGAGGGTGTGCAGGGTGCATGTCACAGGGGAAAGAGGGTAAGGAGGGAGGGAGGGAGGGAGTGAGGGAGGGAGGGGAGAGAAGGAAGGGAGAAAGGGAGGGAGGGAGGGAGAAAGGGAGGGAGGGAGGGAGAGGAAACTGGGATTGACATGTAAAATTTTTAAATTATATTAAAAAACTAAAAAGAAATAGCCACAAATTTGGAAAACTTGAAAAAATAATAAAATAAAAAAAAAAATAAAAGGAAGCCATACTTGAGGAAAATACCACAGGAAACATTTAAAAATACCACTCTACCCTTCAGGCTTGCTCTTTCTTTATGAGCTTTCATGTAACAACAGAAGGTAAGAGATACTAATAATGTATTAATAATATTAAATATTTTACATAAAACAAGTTTGGTTTAAGTAAAATTGAAGAAATTTATACCTGTTTTTTAATAATGCCAAACGTTGTTAATAAATTGATAATTTCAGATTTGTACCTCTAGTAACTCCTGAAAGCCACAGAGAGGCTGTGTTCCCACATAGAAGCACAAAGCACAACAACATTCTACTTAAGTAATAACAAAGTACAGGGCAGAACTAGTCCATTCACACAATATAAATCCAGTCAAAACTATGAGTGTGGGCACAAATTTTCCAACAAGCAATTTAGTCTCAATAAAAGGAGAATAAAAGAGAAGCAAAAGGTTAAAGATATTTCAAATAAAGGTGAGTCAGCAAGAGCTTTCTCAGGTATGCACACAGTGGTTTCTTTGCACAATTAGGCCTGATTCATACAGAGAATGTTAAAAACAGTGATAAAATAATAGAAAAAAATACTGAAACTGAATGAATCTAATAATAATCTTGTGACTTAGACTAAAGAAAAATTAACATCAATAATATGTCAGACACATTTAATCACTGCTCTCAAAGAAACTTCTTAATCAGCTAGGCAGTTGTGACAAACACATTTAATTCCAGCACTGGGGAGGCAGAGGCAGGTGGATCTTTTTGAGTTGAAGACCAGCCTGGTCTACAGAGTGAGTTCCAGGACAAGCTACAAAGCTACACAGAGAAACCCTGTCTCAAAAGAATAAATAAACAAAGGAAACTTCTTTGTCTATGAGGAAGTCACAACATTACAGATGTATAAAACTCAATGGATGAAGAATTATTTATTGATTCCTGTAGCTTGTTTGTTTTCCTCCAGCACGCCCACTGCTAATCTGGCGCGCCGGCCCCAAATAACACTCTGAGACTTTGTATTTGATACACTCCGGTTGGCCAGTTACCATTATTGTTATGGGCTAGCTCTGTCTTAATTATTAACCCATTTCTACTTATCTAAGTATATCCACGTGGCTCATCTTACCGGAGAGCGGCAGACCAGGCATCTTAATTCCTCTAGGCTCTACATCCTGACACCTCCCAACTACTTCCTCCTTTTTCCTAGTTTCTTAGTCCTTCCTATCTTCTTTTTCTATTGGCCAACAGGGCTTTATTAATTAACCAGTATGAAAACATATTTACAGAATAACATCTCCCATCATCTCCTCTTTTCTGTCTAAAATAAAAGAATGGGTTTAACCTTAACATAGCAAAATATGTCATACAACAGTTATCAAATAAGAATCACAGTAAACAATATTTAGTCCATTAACATTTTCTTTCTCAGGTCTTGATGAGGTTGTAGATTAAACTATCACAACTATTATTCTCTCTTCCTAGTTAGATATATTAGGTACTAGGCTTAAACTTTCTAGCTTAGGATAACTCTATTGCAAACTCCGTTATGTCTTCACCCTAGGACTAGATATGTAGGTCGTTTTGTTCTCGAATTTCCTTTCCTTAGAGCACACTTGTTACTCGCTGTTTTGTATATAGTTTTGTATCAAGCCCAATTCTTTTTTTAGACTAAAAGGGGAATTGTAGCAAGATATTCACCTTGTCTGCACCTGTGGCTTAGGCCATGCCCATTGGGGTGGAGACAGGGCCGGACATGAGCTGGGGGAAAAGGCTGGGAAAGGGTCAGGCCACCCCTTTTGGTGGTGGACGCTGGAAGGCTTAGGATCCAGTGGAACCTGCCTCATTCATCTGCCTATGTTGTGAGTTATTTCTCCCTTAATAAACATCTATTCGGCCTAATTATTTATCCTGATCCTTATTAAATCGCAATAGATTCCTGTGCATTAATGACAGGTTCTTCCCCTTTCCAAAGCAGAGGGAACGTTTTAAAAATTAAAATGTGTGTGTCTTGCTGATTTTAATTGGCTTTTGTTGTTTAACAGGGTCTTGATACTTCTAGATAGCTTCACTAGTATCTCCTACAATTAAAAGGGATCCCTGACCAGTGGAATGTGGTAGCATGAGAGGAAATCTAAAATTGTCACATGGAAATGTAAGCAGCAGTGGATGGAAAAGTTGCCCATGAGTTGGAGCACTTGCTGTAGAAGCATGGGAACCTAGATTCAAATCCTTATCACCTAAAAAGCCGTGTTAAGAAGCCCAGGCATAACACCACATACCTTCAATCCCAGCACACAAATGCAGAAGCACATGGCTTTCTGAATTTGAGGGTAGGTTGGTATACATAGTCTAGCCAGCTAAAAAAAAAAAAAAAAAAAAAAAAAACCACAGTTAAATTCATGCATAACCAAGCCATGTGTTTAACATCACTTCTGTGCAAGACAAAGAGTGAAGGATACTTGCGGCTTGCTGGCCTCCAGCAAATGAGAAACCCTGTGTCAAGGAAATAAGAAAGAGTGGAATAATAGGTTACAGAACATCTACCTCTGTCCTCTTTTTGTGTTCCAGCATGTACACATACACACACACACACACACACACACACACACACACACACACACACACATGCTATTTAAACATTAAGAGAAGAAAGTACACTTGAGTGTTTTTCCATCATCTTCCCTAATTATAGGTTATTGCTTTACAGGAATATCTTAGAATAGTGCGATGTTATGTTTGTCATTTGGAACACCTAATTTGAATTTCCTGCCATTTAAAAAGGAACAATTGCTTCACTAATCTTTGAGATGTTAGGGCTGTCACTAACTTATATATCACATAGGATAAAAAAAATTGCAGCATATTATTAAACATTAATGTGAAGAACAAATATTTATACAATGGGCAGTGCAATTAAACTTGACAACAAAAAATGTCATGTATTTTTATACTTAAACTCTTACTTCTAAGTAATTTATGAATAAAGATGAAAATGATTCATCAAATAATTAAGTGTTAAAACTAAGCAAGTGGAAACATCACTTATCATCTCTTCTGAACAATGGCTAATATAGGATGCACTGAAGTATGGAACATTCTAACCATCATATATCAGAACAAGAATATTCAAATTTATTCACCAGGAAATTCAAGACAAGCAAGTAGAAGTAGGAATAAGGAACTGTAATACAAAAGAAGGAAAGTTAGATTACATAAAAAAAGTAAATTAGCAAATACAGAAGATTAACACCAAATACTAATTAAAAGTTTCATTCCAGCTTTTTTTTTTTAAGAAAATGATTTTTAAAATGTAGGAAAGAAAATGGAACAAAAATGCAAGAACGTTTTCTTATACCTTAAGAGAACTAATTTGGGGATGGCAAATGTTTCACTGGGAAAGGCACTTGCTGCAATTTTGACTCTCTCAGTTTGATCCCCAGGAGTAACAGAGTGGAAGGAGAGAACTGGTACTTGAAAGATGTCATCTAACTTCCAGTTGCTCTTAGTGGCACATAAAAATGATCATACACGAACACACACTCACACATGCATGTACACTATACATGCACATTCTTGTACACAATCTCTCTCTCTCTCTCTCTCTCTCTCTCTCTCTCTCTCTCTCTCCTTCACAACACACTATGCATTATATTGTTTTTATATTTAAAAAGAGACCTTAAATATAGTCTTTTAAGATTTATCTGAAAGACATACTTTCAATGAGAGTGTCACAGGAAAGAAACCAAACACATGACAAAAATATTTACAGAACTCTTGACTAATACAAATACTATTAAAAGTAAATGTGTATGGAAAAACCTGAGCATGATTCAACAGAATGACTTTGACTTATTGAAAGGGTTAAAAAGACGCATTTTCTCCAATAGTCTTTATTGACTGGTTGCATACTTAACTAGGAAAAACAACAATACCAAAAGCAAAAGCTTAAATTGCAAATGTACAGGCTTCATTTGGAAGCAGTAAGCATACAATTTTGACTGGCTAAAACAAAAGTTGCATGCATTCAGTGTTTAGACCTTCATTTGTAATCCATGTAGATCCAAGAAAATAAAATTATTTAAATGGCATAAGAACAAGCTGAGTGGCAAAGATGAAAGCAGGTCAGAAGGTAGGCTGGGGGAATTGTGGAAACCAATGACTGACTGCTAAAGGTCTCGTAATGGTAAAAAGTAAGCAAAACTCTTAAGTGGGCTGGGAAGAAACATCGAGCCGAGTGATGTGTGACTGAGGTACATACAAGTATAATGATAAGGTGCCCAGAAATGGATCTTGCTCTGTGTAAATGCACTTTCAATGAAGTATGTGTTTAACTATTTAATTTTACACTAATTTTATATTACTTTATATTTATTTATATTTTATATATAGTTAATTTTATATTAGATTTTATATTTATTTTTTATTTAAACCTTTAAATATATATTTTAAGTGAAATAGAAGTTTAGTATCGCGGTTTAATAAAAATCAGGATAAACAGATTGGCTGAATGTGTTTATTCAGGGAGAAATAACTTACAACCTAGACAGATGAACACCAGCAAGCTCCACCGGATGCTCTCCTCTCCTTGTTATCCTGCTTGCAAGAGAGCATTCCTGGATTTCTCCTCAGACCTAGCTCCACAGGTCACTTCTGCCCCTGGCTCCACCCCCAATGGGCGTGGTCAGTGCCACAGAAGCAGACAAAGTGAATATCTCACTATAGTTTAGCATTTTATTACTCTTTTTGGTCTTGACAACTCCTCCCAGATTCACTTTCTTAATCCCTTTTCAGGCCCCCAGTCTCAAGTTGATAGATGTGACTTTAACAATCAAGAAAAAGATGCTATGGTTAATTTTTCTTTGTTTCTTTTTGTTTGAAAATTTAATATTTGAGTACTATATTTGCTATATTACCCCTCATTTATTTCCGAATCCTCCCACACTCCCACATCCTCATACTCCTCAAATTCATTGCATCTTTTTCTTTAATTATTATTATTTATAAATAGCAAATACAACCTGCAAGTTTCTTTATTGTTGTTCATGTGTATTTATGTCTAGGGCAGACTTATTTTTTATTCTTGTTTATTTATTTTATCTTTAAATTGCTGTTACAAATCACTGTTGGGGCTAGAAAGGTGAAAGATGGTTTAACACTTAAGAACATTTGTTACTCTCCCAGAGGATGTGGGTTCTGTTCCTATCACACACACACAGAAGCTGACAACCATCTGTAAATCCAATTTCAGGGGATCAGGGGAGCCATCATCATCTTTGGGCCTTGGAGGGTACCAGACATACAGACATTCATGCAATTAAAACACCGTATTTGTCTTTTTGTGACTGGGTTACCTCACTCAGGATGGTTTCTTCTAGCTTCATCCATTTGCCTGTGAATATAAAGATTCTATCTTGTTTGTTTTTCTGCTTATTACTACTCCATTTTGTAAATATACAACATTTTCTCTAACCATTCTTGAGTTGAGGGGCATGACGGTACTTTCAGGTTTTGACTATTACAAATAATGCTGCTATAAACATAGTTGAACAGATGTCTTTGTTGTATGAATCTACATATTTTGGTTATATGCCTAACAGTGGAATGATTGGATCTTGAGGTAGACTGATTCTCATTTTCCTGAGGAACCACCATACTGATTTCCAAAATGGCTGTACTTTGGTTGCACTTTCACCAACAGTGGAGGAGTGTTCCCCTTCCTTCACATCCTTTCCAGCTGGCATAACTGGATACTGACCTGTAGAAGACTCCAGATAATTCCATATCTATTACCATGCACAAAACTTAAGTCCAAATGGATTAAAGCCCTCAACATAAACCCAGCCACACTGAACTTCTTAGAAGAGAAAGTGGGAGGTACTCTTGAATGAATTGGTACAGGAGACTTCTTAAACATAACATGAGTAATTCATTTCCTACTGAGTCATGACAATATTATTTTTCTTTTAATATTTATTTTAATTTTTAAGTATAATTTACAACTTTTCTTTTATACTCATCCCCTAACTTATCCACCAACACCTGTCTACTCATTAAATTTTGTGTGTCTAAGCCATTTTTTACAAACCTACCAAGTAGGTTATATATTCTTAGATGTATGGCCACCCACTGGAGCACAAGCAATTTACCAGTGGATACAGTCTTAGGGAAAACTGTCTTCCTGTTATCAGGTATTAATTACCAAGAGCTCTTTAGCTAGGGGTAGGACTTCATGTGTAACTCCCTTTCCATGCTTGGATCTGTACTGGTTTCAGCTTGCACAAGTCTTGTGCATGCTGTCACACCTTCTGAGAGTTAATATGGACAGCTTCCCTGTTTTGCCAAAAATATATAATTTTCCTGTTGTTATTCATTGTCTTTGGTTCTTACACACTTTCTACCTCCTCTCCTGAAATTATACTTGAGCTTGGAGAAGGGGGTGCAGTATCAATGTTCTGCTAACTTTGAACGTCCCACAGTATCTTCTTCCCTAGTTGTTGATGAGTTGATGCTTCAGAAAATAGGACCCCTCTGAAAATAGTTGAAAGATACTTTAATCTAAGAGAAGGATAATACACTATTAGAAGTCAGTTCCATACTGTGCTCATTTGGCAGAATAATTTTAGTAGGTTTTCCCCTTCAGCCTATGACATGTCTGATCGTAGCTTTTGGGCCAATAATGGTGTCAAGAATGGGATTGATTCATCTTATGGAAAAGGATTTAAAACCTATCTGAAAGTGGTTGCTTACTCCCATGAAGATCTGCCACTACTGCACAAGTAAGCATGCCCTAACAGGTAAATCATTATTATACATACAATGATCAAGGCTGAGTAATATTGATAGATACTTTTCTCCTCTTCCAGACTTCATAGCAACTCCTGGTACTATGAAAGTTAGCCAGTAGCAATGAAGTTTCCTGGTCCATAGCACCTAGTCTGGTCCATTTCTCTATTTTCTTTGATTCAAATGTATGTTATTTCAGCCATGAGGCTACCATGACTAAGGATAACTAAGAAAATGGCAGTCTTAGAATTTCTGTTGCTGTAATAGAACACATGACCAAAAGCAACTTGGAGAAGCAGACATCCACAACTAAACACTGTGCCAAACTGGAATCCAGATGCAAAGAGGGAAGGCAAGACAAGGCTACCTGAAGAAAAATAGAAAAGAAAGCTGACCTGAAGGGCCCCCAGACTGATAGCTGGGAATCCAGCATTGGATTATTCAGACCCCCTGAACATGTGTCTCAGAAATCCTGGGCAGTCTAAGGATCCTTGGACAGTGGAACCAGAATGTATTTCCTGGTGCACAAAAAGACTTTGGGAGCACATTTCCCATGGAGGGATACCCCCTTATTCTAGAGGCAGGAAGGAAGGCCGAGTCCCTACTCCAAATGACTTGAAATATTTAAATGACCCCTCCTGGAAGACATCACCCTACATGTGGAGTGGGGGGAGTGGGAGGGGAGGGTGATTGGGAGGGCATGGGAGGGTGGGAGATATGGAAACACGGAGGGAGGGAGGGAGGGAGGGAGGGAGGGGGCGAGGGGAACTGTGATTGATACTTCCACATAAACAATTCACCATTGAAGAAAGTTAAGGCAGGAACTGGATCAAAAGTCATGGCAGAATATCCCTTATTGAATTGCTTACCCTGATATGTTTTGCCTTCTACTTTTTAAAAAATTGATTCTTAGTAAATTTCATATCATACACCTCAATCACACCCATCTCCCAGTCCCTCCACATCTGCCCTTCACCTGTGTAGTGCCCCCCTCCTTCCAAGTGGAAAACTAACAAAGAAATAGTAAAAATAATATAAAACTAAAAAAAGAGGACAAACCAGCAAAATAATATAAATAAAAATACAAGTAAGGGTATAAATTTCAATTTTTAAAAAGTATATAATCATATAAACAAATAAAACAAAACAAAAAAACACTTCATTTCTCTGTCTTTGTCTCTCCACTGCTTATTTTGTCATATTGGCCTTGGAAGCATCTATGTATCATGCTGTATACCCTTTTGTCTAAACAGCTTTCCTTTCAAATATTTATTGCGTAATGTGTTCCATCAAGTTCAAGGCCCCTGGCACACCATCAACACTGCACTCCCACAGATTCACCCCAGATATCATCATGGACCCTGGTAGTAACATATGACTCTCAGATCTACATGATCCCAGAAGCAGCATAGTCTCCGGACTCCCATATGGTCCCAGACCATGAGTTGTTGCATGATCCCCAATGGCAACAGGAGTTACAGACATCAACACAGACCCTGGTAGTAGAAAGGTCATGGACCCAGACATGGCCTCCAGCCACATATTGGCCCCGATGTCAACATAGCCCCAGGTGACAGAGCAGGACATCTCTTCTGAAAGGTTCAATATGGCCTCAGATGTTGCCCAGACAAGGGCCATTTCTAGTGCCTTTTGTAGTAACCTGAGCCCTGGACATCGACACAGACAATGGCTGCCCATCTTTTGGACCCTAACATGTTCACAGAAAGTAATCTGTAAGCCATCATTCTTGCCTTTGGTGGGCATGCGGAACATGGACATCGACATAGTCCCTGGCTGCAGTAAGACAGCCCATGTTTCTGAAACAGAACAGAAGTGTCTAGATAAATTTCCCAAAAGATTTTTGGTGTTGTTTATTCTTCCTTGTATTTCCTCTTCTGCCTTGCCCTCTATTCCTGGATGCCAATTTAACCCTAATAGATCCATTGAATTCTTTAACTACAACACTGCATTCTATCTCCTATCTCTTGAAATACATCCCTGGTGTCTCCTTAGTAATTTCCTGAGCACTATGGATAGTCCAAAACAAAATATGCATATCTGCATAGTCAAATACTAATATCCACAAATGAAAGAAAACATGTGTAATATGTTTTTCTGTGTCTGGGTTAGCTCATTCAAAGTATTTTCTAGCTCCATCCATTTACCTGTGAATTTCATAATCAGTGATTGTTCTGTTTGCTTCATTTACTGTAATTGACATTTACAATAAACACAGAACCAAGCTTGAGCATTTCTAGAACTATCCATAGGAGGAGAGGGCCATTGCTCTTTGTATTCATACTATAATAAAATAAAGATGATCTAATTAAAATAGTTTTTATCTACTACAAAAGGCCTTGCAATACTTCTGATTTTCAAATGTAAAGATGATACCATGTTAATTACTTACAACTCTAATTTAAGCCTGAGATAATGAGCATAGTAAAGAAATGATATGTAAAAATATCCTTCCAATAATCTAATGTTTAAACAAACTCATTTATGGCAATGCACAAACAACACAAATCATTTCATTACTAAAGCAATTATAACTTAAGAGTTCTTATTTACCTGGTGTCAGTTCCACAGTAAGACTACTCTGGAACACACTAATGTAGCTTGTTGTTTTCCGCCAGCCTGCCTGCCTCCGGTCTGGCGTGCCAGCCCCAAATAACACTCAGAGACTCTGTATTTGATACAATCCTGTTGGCCAGTTACCATTATTGTTTATGGGCTAGCTCTGTCTTAATTATTAACCCATTTCTACTTATCTAAGTATTTCCACGTGGTCATCTTATCGGGGACCACCGCCGGCATCTCTTTCCCCAAGCTCTCCATGCTGACTCCTCCCAACTATTTCCTCCTTCCTCCTAGTTTCTTAGTCCCTCCTATCTTCCTTTTTTATTGGCCAGCAGGGCTTTATTAATTAACCAGTATGAAAAACATATTTACAGAATAACATCTCCCATCACACTAATATCCACGAAAGGTACTTCTTTACAGTCTTGTTGCTCAGCACTAATGATGACACTCTTAACATCTTATTACATTGGGGGTGTTTTCTAATAGTGAATAACCTCAGTGTCATTTTCTTGGTTTGTATAAATTAGAGGACACTAGTAAGTATTTAAGTTTTACTCCGCAAAAGGTGTATAAAAATTTAATAATTTATTTTATATAGATAGTATAAAAAAGAAGATGATCACTAAACTAATTAAGGTGCTCAAAAAACTTAACTTTTATTACATGTGTATGTGTGTTTACACATATATTCCTAAATGTAACATGTGCAGTCTGAATGATGCAATGCTACTAGTATATATCTTTTCAGAACTTAAAATTTGTGTGCTTTTCTCTGGGGAAGACTACTCCAACATTTCTTATCTTTGTTTAGTTGCTGAAATTTGACAGAGAACAAGTATGGGTACTTGAGAAGGTTTGGATACAGGAAAGAAAAAATTATGTAATTATATTATAATCTTAAAACATAGGTGAAATAATTAAAACATAAGTTATTAGAACACAAATATGAATATGTACTAGCAACTTAATAAACCTAATGAATAAAGTGAAAACAAAATTGATTCAATGCTAGAAGCTAATCAATTTCTAATCATAACTATTCTTCCTATCCTTCTTCTTTTCAATGATAGAAGAAAATTTTAGGTAAACTTTGCCCTGTCTATGACCTGACCACTTCTGAAATATAACAGCTTTTCTCTAATTTTTGTCAATCAGAAAGACTTTTCTGAAATTGTAGACACTTCTATAACCATACTTATTTATGCCAGACTTTTTATAAAGCATTGATTTACTTTCTTCATGGCTGTTTTTGCTCTCAACTTACCACAAGCCATGTTCTCACCATAATATGAAAATCTTTCTCCAAGGTTGTAATACATTTTCAGTAGTTATTTTCAAATGAATCTTGGTAGCCAAATTACTTGTAAACATTATGATTTTCAGGCTGCTAATAGTTTTCTTAGTAAAGTCACCCCCATGTGATATACAAGGACAAATCTTTGCTTATTTTGTTATATTAAACCATGTATTTGATTGCTTTTTAATGCCCTTTTTCTGCTTATCTTTTTAGTGTGGGATACTAGATAACTCAATTTGATTTTCTTTCTGTTGATCCATGAGGTAGTGAAATCCACCCATGTGATTATAATTACCATGATGATCATTTCCCAAACGAGTTCAAGTCCTATTACATTTACTATTTGTATTTGTGTGTGTGTGTGTGTGTGTGTGTTTGTGTGTGTGTGTGTGTGTACAGACATATACACGTGGGCATAAGAGAACTGCAGTAGACATTAGAAGGTCAGAAGAATATATTCAAGATTCAGTTTTCTCTCCAACGTATGGGTTCTGGGGATCAGCTCAGGTCATCAGGCTTAGCATGAAGTTCTTTACAACAGTCTTCTTACCAGACACACACAACCTATAAAAACATTACATTATCTGCAAATTCTTAAGTTTGGATTTTCAACCCTTCCAAGTCCTCAACATTTGTCTCTAAGCCTGCTGGTTATATCTCCCAGAAAGACCATAACAACTTAAAACAACTCAAAAATAACTACATTCATTCTCATAGGCATCTTCAGATATCATAAAGCCTGTTTAAGTTCAGGATGTACTCAGTGCTATGAAGAGGATGCATGTTTCAAATGTATTACAGACAAAGTGTTTGCTAAATATTTTTATAATGATAATTTTTAAAATTCCATAAAATTATTAGAAGTATTTTTATGTAGATGGGAACATTTTGTTTCAATGCATTTACATAATCTATTTCACATGCTTTAAGCTGCAAAGAGTGGTATCCTGGTTGAATTACAAAACCTTAAGTTTTTCTCCCAGCTTGAACTGATTCTATGGATATTATACTTTATCTAGAGGACAGACATCTCAATGTGTTCTGACCTTTTTTCTAAATTCATCCTAGCCAGTTACTACTCAATTAGGACTGATTTTCATTCCTGAATATTTTATTTAATTTTTCTGGCTTTGGTACAATGTCCCATCTTTCTCAACCCATGATAGTGACTTCCTCATCAATCTCTGGGAGTCTAGCATCTGCAGGAGGCAAATTTGTACTTCTTTAAAATTTGCTCAGTTATAAGATAATATTTATATTAAACCATTGGCTTAAATACTTTATTACCACCTTCATTCAAAAAAATGTTAAATCTTACATGCTCTTTTTGCCTTAAATTCGACAGTAGGTCTAATATATAATCTCACTTTTTGTCACTACATTCCAATCTCTTCCCCTTACCCTCGACCTAGAGTTTGTGGAACACTTTACCCCATAACATTCCTCACTATGCACTCCCCTCCCTCAGTTCCCCAACAATCCTCTTCAGGCTTCCAAAATAATTGATTCAATCTGTAGAACATGCAGGCCTTGAAACTGTAATACACCTGTCTCAATCATCTACTAGAGTGTTGAGATTTCCATGAGAAATTTGTGGATATTTTTACATGGAACTAATCACCACAATCTTCAGCAATTTCTATGATTCACAAGCATGTACATAGTCCTATTAAGGTTGCACATCACATGCCTAGGCAGGAACTCCTCTTAACATACTATGTTTCCTAGAATTTTAATTTTGTCTCCCCTGAGTGAGATAACCCAGACTGAGAAAAGACAAGCAATACATATACTCACTCATAAGTGGATAATAGTTGTACAATCCACACGCCCAGAGACTAGGTAACAAAGTGGATTGCTGGTGTGGGGACACTCATATCTCCCTGGGAAGAGAAAGTAGAAGAGATTTTGTGGAGGGAATTGGAACATTAGTTATCATGTTTGAGGGGAGCACAGAGGGGAACTGCTGTGGGGGAGAGAATTTCAGGGTACAATGGAAGCTTAGGGCAGGGTAATTTCTCAGGAGTCTACAGGGAGGACCAACTTAGATTCCTAGCAATAGCAGGTAAGTACCCTGAACTGGCAATCTCCTGTGACCAGATTGGTGTCTGGCCCAATTTTCATCAGCAAGGCACCATCCGGAAACTGATGGAGGAAGATTGAGAGAACCACGACCAAATATTAGACATATTAGATGGAGTTCAGAATTCCTCTGGAGAAGGAGAAGAAAGAAGCATAGTAGCCAGAGGTCAAATATATCACAGGAAGGCTCACACAATCAGGTAACCCATGCTCACAGAGGTTTTCAGAGACTGACTCATCAACCATTGAGCCTCCATGGGACTGACCTAGGCACTCTGCATATATGTTACAGTTGTGTAGCTTGGTTCACTTGTGGAATGCCTAACAGCTGGAACAGCAGTTGTCTCTGACTATTTTACTGGCTTTTGGGACCCTCCTCCTCATACTGGGTCGCCTTGTCATCCTTAATACATTGGGAGGTGCTTGCTGTATCTGATATGCCATGTTTTGTTTATACTAATGGGATACCTGCCATTTCCTGGATGAAGATGGGAGAAGGAGATACTGTGCGTGGAAAGGGAAGGGATGAAGGAGAGGGACTTGAGGGGTGGATGTGGGAGAAGCTGTGGCTGGATATAAAACAAATAGATGAAAATATATATATATATATATATATATATATATATATGGTTTTTCCCCAAAATTCTTGTATTAATGGTTCTTCAAATAGAACTATGGAATTGCCAACTTTTCTTTTTATTTTATAATAGTTAGGGATTATTATAGAAGTGTTAATAGCTAACTTTAAATTTTTTTAGAAATCTGCTTCTTCATAAATTCAACCATGCCTAAATATCTTTATAGTGTCTGGCACAGAATTGAAGAAAAATATCATATAAATCTGTAAATTAAATCATTAATTAATGATGTGATTTAAAAGCAAATATCTTGCAAATACTCATATTATTTCATATGGCTTGCAATGATTCCCACTGTAGTAGCTAAGGTTACTTATACTTTACATTTCTTGGTATCTTGTTGGCTATCACTGCCCTGGAATGAGAGCCACCTCTGGAATGCTTAGAACTGACTAACTTGTTGTAGTTACATCAGACTTAAAGTAAGTATCATGTTCCTGAATCAAGCATGTGGGCAATATAGTTCAAAGGTATTTGTGGAAATTCTGAAGCAACTCCCATCATTTTTCAAGGTGGTAGACTTTTTTCACCAATGTGTCCTCCCATCAATTGAACCAGATACCTAAAATAAATCCAAATCTTTTCAAGAGATGTGGGGATGTTCATCATTTATCCAACGTCAGTATTAACCTTAAAAGGCTGTAACATAAATCTCTGACACTTGACAGTTATTCCATTTCTAGAAATCCAAAAACAGAAGTAAAGAAGGGAACATCTACGTAGCTGCCTAATGGTGTTAAAGTACAATTGCCTTTAGTTTTCTTAACTTCAAATGATAGGAAAATAGATTTAATGCCAAACTAAAAGGAGAGCTACAGTGCAAATCAGAGTAATGGAAGCATCTGCGGAAGTGATGGTACTTTTCACTCCACTTCATCCCAGTAGTCTGTCTGCTTTGGGTTCTTGACATTGCATCTCTAAGTCTGGGTCTGGGAAATCTGCAGGGTGATTTTACACTTGTATGTACATCTTCCTCCTAAAGAGGAAACATATCCAACTCTCTCCAATCAAAGGCACAGACAGCAGGTAGACACATTTGTCTAGTATCCACTTTAGACTGTGATGGGGCTTTCTATGACAGATTACTCTCTAAACACTCGAAGCCTCTCCCTAATGAGGCTTCATCAGTCTCCTGATGAGACGGCCCTTACTGGATTCTGCTCAAAGCACGAATAAGTACAGACTCTTCAAGATGCAGAACCCATGCCTCCCTTTCATCCAGTCTCTTTATCTCACTAATGGTGTCACAAAAATGTTCCACTGGATATGCTAGTGAATACAATACTTCCTGTATTTACATTTGGCATCTTGGAGATGTGTGAATACTTTCAACTCAACAAGATATCATTTATTAAGCTATTCTTTTTGTGACTGAAAACTCCATTCTGAGCATTGAAAATAGTCCAAAGAGATTTTTGTAAAGGATCAAAGAGTAACAAACACGGGGTATGGTGGACAGAGCCTATTAAAATATATCAATTTCAACCAGAAATGTAACTATATCTCCCTCAAAGAAAAGTCAGTCATTAACTCAGAATTCTCTAAAACACCAGTGATTATTATTTTCTCCAATTTGCTTGTTGGAACTTCTATTTTATCTTGGTGAGCTTGCATTTTATTTTACTGCTGTAGGGTAAATGGCAATTTTTATTAAACATTAGAACAATAATAACAACACCATGAAAAACATAGTGTAACAGCTTGTTCTGAATTGTACAATGAAATAAGTACAGTATAGTATTTAGATATAAAGTTGATTTTATGAACCAGAGTTGTACCAAATGAGTGTTTCATTAAATCTTAAACCTAGAAAATGATTGGGTTTAACAATTTTCTCCTCTAATTCTAGTGACTCTTTATTTTCAAGGATATTATGATAACAACCTTTTAATTTCCTATATAAGTTGTGAAAAACTGAATAGTTATATATAATCAATAATAATTTTAAAATTTCAGAGTATGTATGTATGTATTATGTTTTATAAAAACACATCATGTCTTTAATTTACCATAAGGTATAAAATGCTGCCAAGCCCTGGTCTTGATTCTGAGTCTAACTTCATAGCCGACATCACAAGCTCTTGAACTGTTGAGCAAAGGCCAGTAATTTACTACCTTGCTTTAAATGGATGTCATTTGTCACCCATGTATATTTGTAACTATTCCATGATTTATGATTTTTATGGTTTTTTATCAAGTTCTATCTCTGGTTTCAGTATCACTAGGGTATCTATATGCATATTCCCTATATTTTAAATTACACTGCTCATTAGAGATACATTATGAGAAACCAACATAATTTTATATTCTCTACTAGTATAGCAACATTAAGAAACATAAAACTAGGCTGAAGCTGTTTAGATTTGTCTGTCTACCTATCTATCTGTCTATCTATCTATCATCTATCTATTATCTAATCTCTCTCACTACCTATCTTTCCATCCATCCATCCATCCATCCATCCATCCATCCATCCATCCATCCTTCCAGGCACATGTGTATCTGCCTGCATGGGTTTTGCATGTACTTCATGAGTGCATGTGTTCTTGGTAGTAAAAAAAGTATGGCATACTTATTTCAACAGGTTCCATGTATCTCATATGAGTTGTGTGGACAGAATACTGGTCCTATGCAAGAGCAGATAAGTGCTTTAAGTACCAAGACATTCTTCTAGAAAAAAACTATTTTATGATAAATTTTAAGCTAAATAAATTAATGCCATTTTGTTGTAGAATCTATCTGTAAGTATTTATGGTCTATTTAATATAGTCATTTTTATACTAGTTCAAAAATCTGGTTTTTTTTTTTTATAATTTCAATACATTACAAGACAATTTTGATTGGAAATATTTGATCTGCATTTAGGTTTAATAAAATGTATTATAAAACTGAATTTGTTCCGCATATTGGGTTTTCCATTCATTATAATCACCATGAAGTTTTTAAATGTAAATTTTATCCTTGTGGGGGTTTAACCCAGAACCCCCACATAAAACTAACACCTCAAAATTACTTTTCAATGAAAAATACTATTTTTAAAATATGCCATTTTTAGCAAAAGGAAATTTTACTCATCTTCCATATTTGCTATATTACATGTGCCCAAATATTGTATATGGGAAGTGACTAAGCATATTGGAAGCAGGATTTCAAATGCACATGCTGTCTCTACAAAACGCTTTTAAATACAGGCTAATTTTGACTAATCTTCAGATATAGTCCATTTCTTTAAGCCCATTAGTAGTCCTAAAAGGCTTACAGACTGCCACCACACAGTATTCAATCACAGAATAAATCTACAAACACACACACACATCAAAAACAAAGGAAAACCAAAACAACAACAGCAAAACAAAACAACACTTTGTTCATGAAAATCTACTGTATTCCAGAGTCCCATGTAGTGGGTCTCTGGAAATACACAGTGTTTTCAAGTACAAAAGAAGGACTGTTTTGCTACTGCAATTGAAAGCATGAGTGACTGATTTGTAGATATATAAGTGTCTTGCAATAGACCAAAGCTGTAAGCCATGAGACTCAACCATTATATTGTACTTTGTTGTGACCACATTTGGGGCTTTTACTTCTCAACTGCTGGACACTTTAATTGGTTGATCTCCTAGCTGATAAATTCAAACCACAAGAAGAAAAAGAACAAGATCTTTTCTCTTTTCTTTTCTCTTTTTTCTTTTCTTTTTTTAATTTTTTGAACTGTTATGTTTTACTGTATTGTGCTGTTGTAATTTTTGCAATGCCATATAAAAGGGCCTTGGTGAAGATACTTCCATGATAGATTTAAACTTATTTCTTCATTTAAAAATTTTCAGTGATAAATTACCATATGTGGATGTTTCTCTTTATAAGGACACATCTGTCAATAGAATGATGTTCATGAGTCAGTCATAATTTTAAGATGAGAAAAAAATTAACAAAGTTTATGCTTTATTTTACAGTTTATCCCATAGGTATTCACATACATGAATTCATACATGTGTGTTTATGTATACATGCACACAGATATAATCCTATGTGGGTATATATCATTATATCTCACGTTTTCTCATGCAACTTTTAATGAATAAAAATTTTTTGAAATATGTGGTTTTATATATATATATATAAATGTATATATATGTATATATACATTTATAAACAATTGAAGTTCATTGTTATGATCTAAATGGGAGTTGCTTTGTGCATTGCTAAGGTCAGAAATCTTTGCTCCCAGTGGCACTTTCTTCATCAGTGTTAAAAATCACGAAGTACAGCACAGTACAAAAATATAATAGTGTCTGCCAATGCAGAGCACATCACTCTCTCCTTTGTTTTAATAGTTAAAAAACAAGCAACATGAAGAATTTCCTTAACTCTATATAAATGAGGTATTTAACATTTTTTTAAAAAACTTAGATATTATATTGATTTATTTAGGTGTATATAGAGTATAAAACGAAAAGTTATAAAAAATTAAAAGATGCCATGAATTTGAGAAAGAGTAGATGGGGATACACAGAACAGGTTGGTGGAAAGAAGAGAAGGTGGAAATGATATAATTATATTTCAATTTATAAAAACATGAAACATCTATGGTATTGAAGTCTATTATTAGTCTGCCCTTGGAGCCCATTCCAAGTCAGACTAACCATATCTAAAATACACCATGGTTACATATGTAGTAGCTTCCATATTGGAAAGCACAAACTATATTTAGAGTGAAATATTGCTATGGTTTTCTTAATGTATGTCCTTTTCAGGCAAGCTGAAACATAAGACTAGGTCAAATTTATTTTTTACAGTTTATTGTTAAGTAAAATTAAAAATAAATCTGCAATTTATTTCTAAAGGCAGCATAGCCTAGCTTACTGCAGTACACTTTGATACTTTCCCATGTGTGACCTTGGCAAGTTTGGGAATAGACTTTCTAGATCCATACAACAATGACAGCTAAATATCTGTGATCATAGTTGAAACTGGTCCTTGATACAGTGGAATATATCATTGGTTTCAGTTTTTTTCAGAACTTTTTTTTTAATTTGAACATCATTAGTGAGCACTTAGAAAATGGAATGAAATATTGGTATGACACTATGTGTGAAAAAATACTTATTTTTATCTCACTCGTTCTTCTGTTTAAATGTATGAATTTCCTAGTGTTGGAAACTCAGCAGCATTAAATAATAGCCTTATTTTGAAGCACGGTTCAGTGAGACATTACATATATTTACAGTTATATTTACAAAGTTAATATATCCACAAGCTGGTGCATGTCATACACTGTTGCTTTGTTTGCTTCTGTGATCTTCTTCTTCTTCTCTGAGTTCAATGGTGCATATCAAGTTTACAACCACAGTTTATTATCTAATGAATTGTGTGATTAATGGAATAGCTCATCTTTAATCAGTCATCATTTTTTTTCCAATGTGTCTTATAGCCTTAAGCACAATATCGTCATAGGCTTAACATTTTACAATAGATTTTTGGCCATTTTCCTTTCTATTTATTTTTAACAAAAGAGCTGTCATGTGAATGCTGCTAATAGATTTAATAAATCATACTATGATGCCTCTGTATTTCAAAGGACATATTTGTTTAGCTCCGCAAGACTGCTTTGTGTTCTGAATGAACAATAACTTTGGGGAAAACGATAACTCTGGTATATGGCTTGCTTTGCAATAAGTCAAAATGTATCTCTCCTTGCCCTCAACATCAAAGAATATGTATTTTCATGCTTGAATTTACCTATCTCAATTTTAGTTTCAACCCCTTGTGTATCACCCTTGATGCTTCCTATAAAATAATAACATATCAAGTTTACTATCCTATAAAAATTAGTAAAGTAACTTCAAGATTTATGAAAATACATAGGTTCTAGATATGAATAATTATTATTCCAAGAGAACACTATTAATCTAAAAGATGTGTTCAGCAGTCAGAACTAATAATCATTTATTATTCTAAAATTTCACAATGATTTCTGTAATCTAGAAATTACATGTTAGTTATAATATTTTTGTTCCTTAAATGATAATTGTGTGATGTAACAGTAAAAATAAAGCGATAACAACAACAACAACAACAACAACAACAAAAGACCCACAAAGAATGAATATCCCCTCTATATAATCGGAAGAGGCAGGCTGGTAGACTAAGATCCCATTCTAGAGTAATGAAAGATGAACCAATGGGCTAAAAATATTGTTTCTGATGGCAAAAAAAATGCAATTCTTAGCTACAGACAATTCTGATGCTCAAATGCTCAGCACTGAAGATCTTAGATAAAAAGGCCTTTCTCTAACAGCTATATAATTCCACAGACACTTTCACTGCATGCCACACACTAGAATATTAAAGAACTAACTGCATTGATCATAGGCACATGAATGTTGACAAACCCCTGTAATTTTACCTTTAGCAATTACATTTCTGCTGGTATGTGGGGAGGGGGTAGGCATTATCACCCTAGTTTTCTTTTCTGAACCAGCCATCCATACACAAATTTTTTTGTGGTTTTGATTCAATTTTTAAGTTTCCAAATTCTGAAATTTGCTTTTGACTGAAACAACTTCTGACCTTCTATAAGGTATTGAAATTTGTTAGGATTTAGCTATAGTCAAATATGGAGTGTGCAGAGACAAATTGCTCACTGACCAGAGGGTAAACATTCATTTGATTAGATTTCTTTTCATTCACTTTTGTTCAGGGTTGAAAGCCCACTCATTATCAACCTGTTATGACATCTGTTGAGATACATTCCTAAGGAAACAAGTAAACCAACTAGAATTAGGACAATACAAAGAGATGAATTTTAAACTCTGATTCCTTTCATTTGACATGCTTCTTGAATTGATCGTGTCTTTCGGAGAAATTACAAAATGCCCTCCTCTGTTCACAGTTGTGAGTGTACACTTTTCTTGTATCTTAGTGAAAAAACACCAACCCTGGCTGCCAACTAGTCTTCTTACATGCACATGTGTGTGACAGGCAGTGCATTATTTACATTACCTGAATCCATGCAGTTTATTTACTGTAAACATCTGTATCAAGACATAGATAAAAAGTTCAAGATCGCAGCAAAAGCATGCCCTGCGCATCGTACAATAATGTGTGGCCTTCATATTACAAGCTCCACTGGTTCATTCCAGGGATCCTAAAAGCATGATTCTTTTAAATGCCTCCATCTGGACTGGAAGGAAAATTAGAACATCCATTTTCTGCTATGTCCCACTGCATCCACTGCCAGTTCCAAATTGAGCAGTGCACTTGAATTCTGTATTCAAAGAAGCTTTTTGTTCGCAAGTACTCCAGTTTCTTTTCCATAACGTAGAGTGAGGATTGAATATGGAAGCACGCTGGCCCCTCCCTCGTGTAGTCTGTTTCCACAAGCAGAACAGACAAGTGGTTGTGACCGAATAGGGTTTCCAAATGACGCATACTGAGCTTGCCAAAGTTTGCATTTCTGTCAAATAAGGCTCTTATATCATTTAGTACTTACACACTTGATAACAAATCAAAGAAAGAAAAAGAAAATGAAAGTAAAGAGATATATGTGATTTTTTTTCTAAATGGAAATTAGCAGTTTGTTTAGTATGCAAGAGAAATGAGAAATAGAAAGGGGAATACCAGCATGTCATAAGAACAATTACTTTACCAAAAGTTGTCATCTCATTCTCAGAAGTCCCTTAGCCAGGCTCACGAATTGGCCCATCTGCACGCCTCCTGCTGTCCTATCAGATGCAAAATAAACCTGAACTTCAAGGCTCAGCACTAGAGATGCTTTGTTTTTTTCCTGTCCATTCTACAACTCCCCAAGTATTCATGCTATAATTGTACATCACCAGAAACTTTGGTGTGCTGATCTCACAGAAGCCTTGGGAGAAACACAATCCATCAACAATCATTCTGGTCCTCTAGGAAGCTTTTCTAAATCCTCTCTCCTGCTGTTGTGCTTGCTGTGGTTCAGAATTGCCTCATTTTTTTTTTTTTCTTATGTAGAGCCTTGAACAACTTCAGCAAACAAAACAAACTACCACTGAACAACTTTTTGTTTATATGTTTTAGTCTTATTGTTTCCTTTTTCTTTCTTTTTTCTTTTATTTCTTTCTTTTTTTTTTTCCTTTTGCTACAGAGTCATGCTAAATACCCAAGGCTGATTTTCTTGATTTCAGTCTCCTCTTAACTTCAGTCTCCAGAGTGTCTGGGATTATAGCACCTGCCATAGGCCGTGGAATAATTACCTTCACTGCATGAAGAGTACCAATGCAGGACTCTGGGCTAAATATCTTACATATATCATCTCTAATATGAACCAAATTGTGTGATAAGGAATTCATTATAACTTCAGGGAAAACTAAAATCTGATAGTTTACCTAGTTACCATGAAGCTCATATGTGACTCAGTTACTATGCAATGACATATGCTATTAAATATTAGTAGAGGTACAATTCTATGTCTCTCTTCAATCAGAGATAGAAAGAGAGTTCAGTGTTCCAGCCTCTAAATGTACTTCATTGTTTGAATCCTGCATAGTAGTGTGGAAATGCCACACTGTTTGTTACACATTCCAGAATCATGCTGCTGCTGACGACTTCAAATGATAACTCAGAAACAGAAACCGCTCTGTACAAGCACAATCACGCTATAATTTCTTATTTCCTACTCGGACAGCACAAAGGACCACAATGACCCCTCCTGTTTCCTAAAGACGGAATTCATTTGCAGAGAAAAGCAGTGAATCCTAAAGAAGAGAAAATAATAACCACCACTATAAACCAAGCCACTTACTCTGAATTCAGAGGTTCTGGCTAGTTCAAACAACTAATAAAGAAAATGGGAAAATATAATTTGCCACAATTGTGCAAAGGAGGAGAAATAAAACTTTACTTTCAAAATAGCCCTGGCTGTGCATCAAGCCAAGCAAGCAGTATGCTGAGGCGGATGGTAATGTGATTACGCTGGTAATGATATGCATTAGGTACATTATGGGAACAATAATGCTCCCTACAAAACACACTCAATCTAGTTATTGATTTTTCTTAATGTTAAAAGCACTACTCTAAAACCGAAAAGAGATATCCTTTATTTATTCTCTTTCTCTTTCAGTTTCCAAGTCCACAGATCCTTGGATGCAGAGTGGTATAGCAAGATAATGGAGTAATGTATATCTAATCTGACACCTACTGGGTCAAGCTAATGCTTCAGACAGAAACTATTAGGAACTTCCTGTGGTCGAGGAGTTATACATAACAAAGAAAACCCGTACTCAACTTTATTTTCTTTTTGCTTCCTCTAATTTTCTAAAACAACTTTGCAAATCAAGGACTCTTTTTAGACAAAATGGTAACTTGTTAATTATATCCATAATGCCAAGCTTGTACATCTATGTTAACATTTTCTTCTCCCATGATGCATATTCCAACTAATTAGGTTATTAATACATTGTTAGTGTAAAAGAAAAAGGTACCTCTTTCCCATGTTCCCTTGTCCAGTCTTGAATGATTACTGTTGAAATCACATTCTCTTTTATGTATGTATATGTATATGTATATATATATATATATATATATATACACACACACACACACACATACACACACACACACACACACACACACACACAGAGAGAGAGAGAGAGAGAGAGAGAGAGAGAGAGAGAGAGAGAAAGAGAGAGAGAAAGGCTTCAAACAATAATTTTATGGTCTTCGTTAAATATTATTTCAAGCTGTGCTTGTTAACTTAATAGTTAAGGAAAATAATAGCCCAATGTCAAAAATCCTGTCTGACTCCTCAGTTCTCTGAGTAAAAGCAAGCAATCCATTTGCACTAAACTTTTGGCAGATGACCATATAATTTCCCTCATCCATCTCATTCCTCCAAAGCTTTATTTTTTTTTAACTTCAGAGAAGAATAAAAAGCATTTATTCTTGTCATTTTCACTTGGCCAATTTCATTCAAGTTACCCCCAGAGGTTGTGAAATAGCATATCCTGAGTAAAAGACCTACAGCCAGTAAAGCAGAAATGGAAAACATCTCAATTGTTTCCTCTAACCAAAGAACACCAAACACATTCTTCTGATGAAGTTTTCAGATGTGTAGCAATGCACAGCATTACCAATGTGCCAAAAATGATGTTTTTGCTCACTATTGCCAAATTAGTTATTAAGCATTTGAGACTACTAAATATTTTGTTCTGCTATAGGAAAGCACACAGACACAGGAATTAATATGTTTGTCTAAATGGACATAGGCCAAATTAAAATGATTTCTCCAAAATAGAATGAAAGTGTAGAAGTTTTAGGTACTTCGAATGAAGTATATTTCTTTGTTTCTCAACCCACTGACAATAATTCCCCCTACTGACCTATGAGCATTTGTGAGCAATGTATTCGGACATCTTGTCACTTCAGGGAATTTCTATAGAGAATGGTGTGTGTGTGTGTGTGTGTGTGTGTGTGTGTGTGTGTCTGTGTGTGTGTGTGTATCTCTCTGAGTGTGCATATTTGTCATCCCACTTAAACTTGAAAGCTTTCTCTTTGAAAGGATTTTCTGTGTTCTCTATGTTAGCAAAAAGAATTTTACAATTCACTATTTATGGACTATGCAAAATGAACATAGTTATGAGACACATTTGCCTAGTATTTTGAACATGAGTTAAGTTTTGTCCTTAAATATTAAATTACTATGAGAGTTCTATAAGCTTATATTATCTACTAAAAGTAAACAGAAGAAATTAATTTCAGAGCACTTCCACAGTAATGGTGGTATTATATCTAATTTCTTCTTTGCCGTAAAATAGTATTAGTTGAATCTGTAATATATAAAATATTTAGAGAATTAATGCTTTTAGATTGTAAATGCCCTCTATACAAAGTAAAATCCATGAACTTTTCTTCCATCTGATAATATTAATTGTATTGTGCTAAGAATAATTGTTTTAGAGTTAACTAATTAGTTCTATGGAGAAAAACATTAGGGCCAAGCTTTCAAAACCGCATTTTATCTTCAAAACTTGCATGATGAAAGGACAGAATCATATGCTTTTTCTTAGTCTCCACTTTTATTCTATGACACATGTGTGCATGTATATAAATTCACAATCTCCCTCTCTCATACAATCTTAACACACTCATACACAAATATGGAGACAAATGAATAAACAAGATAATTATATTACTTTTACTTCCTTTTTTGCATGTCTAAGTTTAGTAATGAAGTAGAATAATTCTTCTGGCTACATATCATATTCATGTATCAAATTATATTTTTATAAGAATTGGTTATTAGTTGAGTATTGTAAAATGAATATGGGTATTTAAAATATTTTTGTATCATTAATATTTACTTTGGTCCCTTTCATAAAAATTTATTTTACTAAAGTTGTCAATATTTTGAACCAACTTCTTAACCCATAGAATGGGAGTATTAAAACACATTTATTTAGATGATATAGGGCTTATATAGCATATGAAAATTATTTTCAGGGATGCATGCTACATATTAGATGTACATATATAACAATTTCATCCTTTTCTATTAATTACTAAAAGAAAAATAATATTGCTATCATCCTTTACCTTAAACTGAGTCAGGAAAATGTACAAATAGTCAAACACCAGCTCTAGTCAGGACAAAACAAACAAACAAACAAACAAACAAAAAAAAAAAAAACTAGGACCTCTGAACATTCTTCCAAGCAACATTTAATCACTTATTTAATTTTTGTGCTACAATTTCTGGGAAAGTAGTTACCATAAGGCTTATGTTCTAACAGAGAGAAAATAATGAATCTAAAATGTGGTAGTAAACCAAACTAAACAAGTTTAAAGGATAAGATGAGTGTGCGAAAGTAGTAGGATATTTTATATAGGAGGCATGGGTGCTATTGTAAAGCCGTGCTGGAGAAGACAGCTGGAGGAAGGAAGGGGTGAGGTATGTTGGAATCTGGGATTGTATTGTAAAATATTTACATGTTCTAGAAATAATGAGGTACCTGATGCTATGGTGCCCCTAATCCTTTGTACTTGAATCACTGCTCTGCTACTCAGATAACAGTGTAAATGTTTGCTTCATCCCATAGGGAGTCTTTTCAACGACTTTTCCTTATTCATTTATCATTAATTAGTGAATCTTTTCAGTGTACCGGTAGTAATAATGGCAGATGTGAAGTCTACATTTTTCTTCCAGATATTCTGCTCTTCATTGTCACAGCAACAAATGTGGTCAGTGACATTTCATGGATGAGACCAAGGCACAAGTTAATTTACAGTAGCTGCAGTACCAGGACATTTGGAAATTCTAATTCTTTGTAGTCTGCATCTTTTGCCTTGCCACCCTACTTCTCAATTTGCTCTACAAATATAAACTCATTTAGAACCTCCAGTGACCATGCTAGTTTAGATGGATGTCACCTCCCAAAGTCATCAAATGCAGTTAAATACAATGGGTTTGAAGCATTATATATCTAGATCATAGAGGAAAATAGATTTGTGAGAAAGAAAACAAATAGTTTGATTGGCTTTTAATAAGAAATACCCACATTTATATACTTAACAAGAAAAATCCACCATTTATGGATTAGGTGTATTTCATTTTACATGCACATAGGAGAGATATAATCAGGTACAGAGACAAAGAAAATAAAGTCTGATAAAAATATGCAAAGCCTTTATCTACTTTTAGTACATCAAGTTTTCTTAAAACAAAACACCCATAATATCACATTTTGTACATGTCCCTGGTAACCCTGATAATTTTGTGTCAGTATATGTCTCTGATTTGCTATTTATCTATGAGCCACACAATTAGTGAGCACAAGATGAGATTCACTCTTCAATGTTAACATTTAAAGAAATTTTGAGGGAGTGAAGCAGAATAGCAGGAACTTCAACAAATATTTTCTTACAGTCAGAAATCATTCAAAAGGTTTTTGTTTTGCTTTGCTTTTCCAAAGCTGGAATCATCTACATGCTGGCTGGCTATCATACTTAATTAAATTTGTAAGGGTCACATCAGAGGTAAAGAATATTATCTATACAAGTAATGCAGTCAGAATACTAATGCACTCGAAGGGTTTTAAGCTGCCCTTTCTGCTTTGCCCTTCTTATAGACATTATTTGTCAGAATAAAAATATCAAGCTAAACACATCCACTAACTCATAATTCTTGTTTAAGCCTACTTGGAATATTTCATAAATGTATCAATTATTATGGCAATAAGTATTTATATTTGGTTTCATCCATATGTTCTTATTCAAATAGAGGGGGATATTGTTTGTATACATGAAGAAAATGTATCCCAAGTAAATGTGTCTTTGCCATTTACTCACTACAATTAATACATAAACTGCCATAATTTCAGAATATTTCATAACTGCAGGGCAGGAATTATTGATGTGAATAGTACAATTAGCAACTATAAAAAAACCTTATCAAGATTCAGCACTGTACTCTGGCAATTCCTTTAAGTGGGCTGTTCTTTTATGGCACCATCTTCCTGTCAGGCTGCTACTTCACACAAGCTGATGTTTCATGTTTAAAGCTCAGGTTCTTCCCTGGACTATCATAATTTTCTAATGAATAGATTAAGCCCATTTAGATTGTGAGACTGTCAAAATTTACCAACAGATTACTAAAGAGATAACTCCTTTACATTTCTTGATGTCTTAAGCATGGAGTCTATGAAACATGAACATGGAATGGAACAGTTAAACATCACACACCCTAAAAATTATATGTAATCATGTAAATCGCTCAAACATTCTGAGCACAGGTTTCCTCACTAGAAATAAGCTTAAAGTAGGATATATAGCATTTTAGTTCTGATGGCTCAAATGACACAAAATCCCTAAAATTGACTTCTATTGAAATAGTAGTCTATATAATCATTCCAACATATAAAATATAATTTATTGAATAATGTGTGTGTGTGTGTGTGTGCATATCACTTACAGTTTCTATTGGTGTGATAAAACACTGTGACTATGTACATCATCAAAGAAAGTCAAGAAAGAAATTTAAGGATTTAACCTAGAGGCTGGAAATGAAGTAGAAGCCGTAAACAGCTGATTACTGTCTTGTTTATCAAGGATTATTCAGCTGGCTCTCTTGTACACTCATAACTACCTGCTGAGGGGTCTTACCATTCACAATGTTGTATATCCTTCCACATCAACCATTAACCAAGAAAATACACAAGGATCAATTTATTAGGAATATTCTCTCAATTGAGATTCCCTCCTAATAAATGACTCTAGCTTGTGATTTAAAACAAGAGACGATCATATCTATTCTGTTTCCTTTAGGTATAATACTTCTGTGAATATTACACAGATATTCCATTAGCAAATAGAATTGTATTTATTTAATATAATCACAAGCAATTTAATGTAAGTTAAAGTGAGGATGTCATTACATTTCACAGGCAAAAGAAAAGTTTGATCCTAAACCATGGTCATTGTCATTCATGATGTTAACTCCCTTCCATTTCATAAATCCATAAATATTTCCAAAGTACAATTAATATGACAATAAGTATAGCATGAATATCAGTTTTATTCAAACAATTCTAAGGGATGACAAATAGAGAAAAGTCAGGAAAAAAACAAATGTGTTCTTTCACATTCCTAATATAAACAGTGGCATGTAGAGCAAAGCATAGCAAAATTCATGATTGAAATTCCTCCATATAAATACCAAAAATATTGCTCCAGTTAGGAAACAATGAATTTTATAATCAATATTGTTTTGGTAAATGAACACTATTGTAACACAAATGAACTCTATGCACTACCATATTATATTGGTCTTGACTTCTATTAATCAGATGGAAAATAAAATATGAAATGTCTAATTTTTGTTTTGTCTTAATCTGCAATTACTATTTTCCAAAAATTTCAATGATTTTTTTCAACTGAAATATATTTCAGTCTTGTTGAGCTTAATGGTATAGTATTTAAAATTATAGTTAATGATAGCAATGTGTAAGTTTTGTGTAAAATTAATAAAGACTCACAAACACGAAAAATTAAATCTGTAGCAATATATGATTTTCAAGTAATATTACATTCACATAGGTTGAGGTATTTCCTAGACAATTTTGCTAGAAAACTGTTCTTGTACACAGGTAAAATTATAAGAAAAGATTTCTTAACATCCATCTTGTGATATATGGCAAATTTCTTTTAGTACTCACAATTCATTTTAGAAAAGACAACATAAATTTATTATACAAAATTTTAGCTGTACCTGCATCTGCTGAGACTGACTTTTTAAAAGTTGCTTCCTTTACCTACTATGAAAGCTACCACATTAACTACCACACACAAAACAGCTGGAGTAAAGTGTGGCTGTGTGTGTGTATGTGTATGTATCTGTCTGTGTCTGTGTGTTATCTTTTACCTGATATAAGAAAAGATAAAACTGCAAGGAAAAAATGCTTTTGATCATAATCTTTGGGTAAAGAAAGTGACTGTTTCATTATACTTACAATTGTCATTTCAAAGCCCTGGCTCTACTTTCTTAAGGCTCTGCTAACTTTCTGATATAACTAGATGGAGATCATTCTGCTGTGACCAAGTTACATCTCAATACAGAACCCTCATTTTTCATGTCTCCTGCTTAGAAACAAACAGCAAACTCCAGAGAAAGGCTTGTGCTTAGCTGATCTGAACCTAGACAAAAACAGAGGCATTTTTAGAAATGAAGCCAGCAATTCTCAAAGGATTTAAATCTTAAATTTTTATCTGCCAAGAGCATTCCAACATATCTTGATCTTGGATATGAACTAGATTTAATCTTTCCAGACGGGTCAATATGCTTCATAACATTGGTTTAAGAGACAGCTCCTGGGTATTATCATTATGTTCTTCTGAATATTTTACCTAATAGCTACATTTGTGTCATTTTGCATAAAAATTCCTGCTGAAGAACTTTATACTCAGCAAATAAAATTTCAAAAGTAGTACATTATCTGAGCTAATAATTCACATGTAATCAGAGCACTGTATATAAATAACACTTGGGAAGTAATCAAATTGCAAGTTTATTTTTGTCTTCTAGTACCCATTTAAAATTTATCCAGTGGGAAAAGCAATCCCTTTTACATTTTGGTAATGGATAGCTCTACAATAACTGTATTATAAATTCCTGGCTCTGTTTAGTAATTAGATATATCCAGTGTGCATGTCAATCCTTTTCAATTATTTTCTTCTTTTGGAGCTGAGGGCTATCTTTCATAACCTGTTGGCCTTGAGGAAAAACTCAAATTCTTTCCTTTTGTCTTTCCTGCTCTGTTTTTTCATAATTTTCCCCAAATGCTTGGCTATTTAAACTATCTCAGTAAGACCATGGGAACCTGCTGTTCTTGGTCTTAGCAGATATCATACAAGGGCCTGCCTCTGCAGAGTTTCACAGCACCTTCCCATTTCAACCTTTCGCTTCAGTGTACAGGTCACCCCTGTGTCCTGAGCTCCAGTTTTCTAGTTGTCTGTGCTTTACACAATTGGGGGACCACTGATGGACTCCAGAGAAATCCTTTACTACACTAAATTCATGTTCAAATAGAAAAACATTAACACTAAATTATATTTATTTCATAAGATAATCCCTGCTCTTATAAATATATTCTAATGCCAAGCCTCTTACATACTTATCTATAAATAACTTTATGCAAAGTAGAAATTATAACATAAAGATTACATCTACATAAAACACTGAAATTCAGCTGTTTTGAGAAGTAAATATTTTTTAAACACAATTCAAATAACTTCTGAATTTTGTATTCTTTAAATTAGAGTTTACCTCATTAAATAAGAAGTCTTCTTACAGAACGTTTAAAGGAACAAATAAACTATTCTTATTTATCTTTAGCAGCAAAACTTTGAAAGCAACTTCCCATATCAGCTAATATTTATAAATCTTACTCTCTTTCTGCTAGTTAAAAGTTGGAAAAACAGAATCACAAATCATAAAATGAGGAGTATCTAATTTGGAATTTAATGATCTCTGTACTATTCACTGCTAACCTTGGTAGTGTAGCACATGCCTTTGAGTAAAACTACTGAAATGTAAACCCTCCTCTCTGGTTGCAAACTTTAGGCAAAATTTCTAATCCTTTTAAGTCAAGTTTCATCAAATCTGAAAAAGGCATCTCTTTCAGATAGTGTCTCCTTGTAAGGATGCCTGAAAGACACAATGAAATGGTGCCCAAGATCAGCTTAGGGCCTGTTAGGCGATACAGGAACAATAATGATTATATTTTGTACTATCTTATTTAACTGAATAGTAGCAATTATTTGCATAAATCCTGAGTTAAAGCTAAGAGAACTCAATGATAAACGCATTAATTATCAGTCCAGTTTTTATTATAGTCTGTTTTTCCTGGTGATCTTGAGTAACAAGCATGCAATATTGAAATGGGATAATTTGAATATACAATACATTTACTACGGAATAAAGATTACTAATATGAAATAGAAACCTATTTTATGTTACACAAAGCTTGTTACTTCCTCTGATAAGTTATTCAGTATTCTAGTGATACTAGAATACATCTTTTAAATAGTAAAATTCTACCATTTCAAAAAGAAATTTAGAAATAAAGGTTGAAAGACACTTTAGTGCAACAAAAGAGGCTATACTGAAGACTCGAAAACCTGTGCAATCTATCATACAATTATGAAATATAGACATGAAGATATTGTTCCTCCTCACATACTCACAATGAAATCACAAAAAGAAAATGGAAGTAAATTTGTGAGGCTGGTGCTTAAAATTAAATAGCTCAGAGAGTTTTCAGAAAGCAGTTTTTGTGTGGCAGGCTGAACAAAACAACTTCAATTGCTTCTGAGGAATAAGAAAATAGTGTTCCTTAAGGGTTTCATATTATCTTTGGGAAATAATTTTGACTGGCATATAACACATATAAATTCCTCTTCCCCACCTGCTCAAAGTTCAAGCAGCTCAATATCTCTTTTGGTCAAGTAAATGCAAGTGGTACAACACTGCCTAACTTTGGCCTGACCAAAAAATTAAAGTCCTATATACTTAAAAACACTGCTAAAAAGGACCTTATATTTTTAGGCAAGTGCTAAAAAACTGGCACACCTCTCTGGGCATTTCCCTAGTGCCAGGTTTCTCTTCAAATCTGTAATGGCTCCCTCTATTATGGCTTCTTTTTTCTTGTTCTCTTCTATTATTTCCTATCTCAATCTAGGTAAATGCCCAGAGATCTACAAGGATGAGCCCAAATAACAATCTAAGCAATAGTGAAGAGGCAACCTTTAATGCCTTTCCATGATAATGAGATTGATGACTACCTTATATGCTATCCTAGAGCCTTCACCTAGTAGTAGATGGAAGCAGAAGCAGACACCCGTAGCTAAACACTAGCCAAACTCCTAGAATCCAGTTACAGAGAGAGAGAGGGAGAGAGCAAAGATATCATGACCAGCCTGTAGAAACCCACAAGGTTTCTGACCTGAACAAGGGGGAGCTCATGCACCCCAGTCTGATATCCGGGAAAACAGCATAGGACCAACCCAGACTTCCTGAATGTGAATGTTAGTTAGGAGGACTGGACAGTCTATGGAGCCTCTAGTAATGGATCAGTATTTATCCTTAGGATCTCAATAGACTTTGAGAGTCCATCCCACTTTCTCAGCCTAGACACATGGTGGAGGGCCCTCCCCCAAATGCCATGAAAGACTTTCAAGACTCCCCACGAAAGGCTTCACCTTCCCTGGGAAGCAGAAAGGGGAAGGACAGGAGTTTGGTGGTAATAGAGGAGGATGGGAAGGTGAGGGAACTGGAATTGACATGTAAAAGAACTTTGTTTCAAATATAATTTAAAGAAAAAAAAGAAAGTGACATAGCATTCAATGGAAGGGACACTAGATAGTTCCTATAGGGAGGAAGTGTACAGGATCCAAATATAGCAAAAGGCATAGGATTGAAAATAAGTTCCTGTGGAAGGATTTAGCAGGTTTTGATGAGATGGTGGGTGGGCCAAGCAGAAGACCTTGAGAGTTGGGTAACATGGCAAAATGACAGTAGAAAAGTGTCCCATTGCATCTCCTCAGGTGTAATATTGCCTAACAGAATTATATTTTTACCTTGTCAACAAGGCTGTTGTGACACCCCATTTAAACTACATTTCTTTTTTTAAATTTTTATTAATAATGTAATTTAAATATTGTACATGTCAATCCCAGTTTCCTCTTCCTCCCTCTTCTCCTCCTTCCCCCTCCCTCCCTCTTACCCTTTTTCTCCCTTCACATGCACCATGACCACCCTCCACTCCCATCCCCCCACCCCCATTTTATATGTAGGGCTATGCTATCCAGGTGGGGTCATGTAAATCTGTCAAGTTATTTGAAGTAGGGACTAGGACTTGTCTCCTTTCTCTCGGTTAAGGGAGTATCCCTCCATAGGGGATGTGTCCTCAAGGTCCTTTTGTGCACCAGGAATACATCCTGGTTCAGCTGTCTGAGGTCCCTTAGACTGCTCAGTCCTTCTAGCTGAGACCCATATTCAGGGGGTCTGAGTCAGTCCCATGCTGGCTTCCCAGCTATCAGTCTGGGGGGGGGGCATTATCTCCTCGTTGTTCAGGTCAGCTGTCTTTGTGAGTTTCTGCAACCTGGTCTTGTTCTCTCTCTCTCTGCACCTGGATTCTAGTTCACCTCAGTGTTTAGTTATGGGTGCTTGCTTCTGTTTCCAACCAGTACTAGATGAGGGCTCCATGATGGTGAATAATTTAGATGATGATCTCACTATCAGGGAAGGGCATTTGAGCCCTGCTATCCTCACTGGGGAAGTTGGGACTCTATAGCAAAATTCTGTTATATATTCTATATACAATATAATCACAAGTCATTGTAGGCAATGGCCACCAGATGCCTTTTCAAAGACATCACATATCACCCAGGCTTGACTTTTGTGTCTCCTCTGCTCTACTAAGTGCTAAGTGTTTTTAGCATTAATTTTGTCTTAGTTACTTTTTCTTATTTAATAAACAAGAAATGTCAGCTGCCTTTCAGGAGAGCTACACTGTGAAAATGTGCCATATGGAAAAACACTAAAGTCTACCTTTAAGTAGCTAGCGACAATAAGGATACTAAAATATAGCCTTAAAGTTATGTTTCTTATCTTTGCCTTTTGATGGTAAGCTTAAATTGAAAACATGATTGTGGATTCCATGCAAGAGCCCAAGTTCCCCGGGAAGTGTACTACCACACACAATATAGATCTGACCTGCATTTTGTCTATGAAAAGCCCGTGCAATTAACAGTCGCTAAATTTGTGTCTATCAGACAAAATTTACTCATCAAAAAAATGTTAAACCTCTAAAACCCTCCAATCTTTGAACTTATCTATATGGAATGTCCATTTTTAGTGTATAATAAATTGCATCCTAGACATCTATCTTATGCTATATTTTCAAGAACATGATGGACATAACAGTACAAAAGATGAAAGGCTAATTTTTTTTAATTCTGGGCTCAGTAATTATAATCTTGTGGCCTTAGGAAATAATATAACCTGAGTAAGTTCTATCATAAAAAGAATATAATTGTAGAAATAAATCTGTTGGTAGTTTTTGCAAAGGAGTATCCACTCAGAGGAGGGTGAGCATTTATTATTTTGCCTGAATTAAAATCATAATAAGTAAACTTTTCTTAGTGTTTGAGGAAGACCTCTATATTGGATTTTCATATGTACATTCACATCACAAATAAATGGAAATATGTGCACATATGCAATCATGCTGAACAAGAAACCGATGATTAAAGTATTTTATTTTTTATATGATAGGACTTGGAATATGAGAAAATCAATAGCATGTCGGTAAAAAAATCTGATTTATGCCTTCAAAAGTGAAGACAAAATATTGAAATTTTAAAACAAATTAACCTTTTTGAAACAATAATTTGAAATAAATGTGTTCTTCCACAGTTAACAAAAATCACGAAGGATTTTTAAATATATGCCTGCTTCATATTTCTTTTCCACCTAATCAACTCTGTAAGACTACTAGCTTCCTAGCAGTAGGTTTCAAGGGAAAAGCTTCTCCTGAAACATGCCTACTAAATTGCCACTTTCTGAATCAGTTATTAAAAATGCTTTAAACTAAATCTATCTACTTTTCTTACTCCACATCCTGGGCAGCAGTGCCCTAACCTATGTGCTCCTATTTACAATGATTTACCAAGAAGCCATCGTAAGAAACCACATATCTCCAACGTGGCATCAACTCTACTCGGGAAGTCTGAAACGTTCCGTTCCGGTGCTATTAAGTGGGAAATCCTGACTCTGGCACTATCCACCCTTGTGTAATTGCCTCAGTGCTAGTTGGTTTCCCGTGTTTGTCTTTCAACAGAAGTGAATATAATGCAATAGCTTGAAAAATAAAAGACCTTCTCATTTACACATGAAAAACCATCTTATGTGGTAGCACCATGGGGTTGTCTGCAGAGCTCTGTGTATACATTGCATTTAAAGGCTTAGATCTCCCTGCACCTGCTGTGTCACTACAGACCCCTAACAGTTTGAAGCCTGTTAGAGCAGGAGACTTTTCAGGCCCTGTCTCCGGGATGCCAATACAGCTGGTCAGTTCAATTCACTTGATGAGGAGAGAAGAAGAAGAAAGCAGTCACTCCAGTAGGAGGAATTCATAGAGCCAATTCTTTAGTGGTGTGGGGACAAACTGGTTTACCTTCAATTTCCATTTCCCCACCTGTTCCGCGGGGTTCTATAGTCTCTCAGCTCCAGGCTCATCATTTGTTTTAATCACACTAAATGCAGCACTGAATCAAGTTTCCAATCAGAAAGCTGCCATCTGCTCAAGCCCCGAGAAGAGATATTTAGAAGATGCTACTAGTCTCAGCCCCACGGGGGCCTGGGGCAGCTTTTCCTAGTGACAAATGCATAACTGGTTGGTATTTCTCTGTGACTGCCCTTAAGACAAAGTATTTTGTGCATTACTATATAGAGAGATTTATGTTACTGACCAGCTGTTTATAATGGGGATGTAGTGTTTCTGAGCTGATAAAAAGACAGTAACCATTACCCAGTTAATAGAGTTATTAACTAGAGTTAAATTGTTCGATAAACTGGAGGCAACAGAGAGTAAGTAACTCTCAAAAAGTCTTTGCCCACCCAAGAGCTTCAACGATAGTCAAATAAGTGGCTTCCAAAAAAATGAAGAATTCATTAATAATGCACCATATCATCCATTTGCATTTTATGTGTTGGCTTGTCTGTGAACTACTGGAGTTTATACCTATCTCGGAAGACTTTTCAGCAGTTTCATTATTGGTAGCAGGCCCTGGCACAAGGAAGCTATCCCTAGATACTAAGATGTAATAAAACAGTGTTGTTATTTAATCTAAAGGGTGCACATATATCATCCCCCAAGGTTTCCAAAGTTGCTTGTATTGCATAGAGCTATCTGATATTTGTGTATCAGGCATATGCAATGTACTAAATATCTAAATTTTATCTTAATCATAGATTCCATAAGAACCAACATTCATTTCTATTTTTTCTTTTATATATATTTATAATTTTTTCTTATTTTACATATGGATCCCAGTTCCCTCTCCCATGTCTCCCAACCCCCCTCCCATCCCACCTCCCAAACCCCCACTCCACAGGGAAGGTGATGCCTTCCAGGAGGGATCATCAAAATCTGTTAAGTCATATGGAGTAGGGACTAGGCCTTTCCTTTTGTCTCTAGGCTAATTCTATTTTGTTTTTATTATAACAATTATTACATATGCCTTTATGTGTGCTATTGTCATAATTACATAAAAGAAGGAAATCAATAGAAATTATCATTTATTAAATGAATTCAGCACTGAACTGGTAGTTTGCTTAGATGGATAATGAAATACTTGGACAGTCTCAGCAATGAACATAATAGCAATTTCCAGGAAGGTAGTCTGTTCTAAAAAGTAAGAGGTCAAAGCAGTAGGACTTAGAAAGATCAATGAATGGCCAAAACCCCTTTATTTTTGTAAGATTCAAAGAAACAATATACTGCAGAATTACCAGATCCTAAGACACAATTGAAAAACTGTTGTTAATCGCTTCAAATTATAGCCTTCAGTAGCTCATTTGATAGATATCAATCAATAGTAGGACAAAATTGTGTGTACTCTTCAGTGCAAAAATATCTGGACTTGAGAAAGAAGCAAGAGAAACAAAGGGACATGGGGAATTTCAGCATTTCTATGACCTGCTGTTATCCAAGACAGGAAACAGAAAGAAAGGGAAAAAATGGACTAAACTAGTGGTTGGAGAGTTAACTGAGACATAAAGTAGAAATTCTTTAGCAGTGGGGAATTGTTAAGTGGTAGAATGGGTCACATAGGAAAGAATGAATTTTCTCGTTAATGCAGACTTTAATTTGTCTAGAACATTTAAGTGCAATCCTGCCAGGAGTAAGTAAGAGGATGAATTCTCAGTGCCTTCCTACATAATTAACAATTCATATTAGCAAAGCTGTCTAATAACTCAGCTGTATAAGTACCAAGCATTCATTAAACATGTAGTATGTTTAAAATGGTCAATCCAAAGACCAAGGCCCTGCATCCAATGATTACTCACTGTGTCAAATACAGAAGCCAAAATGCTACTTGGGTTTTGTCACATGCTAGAGCTAAGGTTTGCTCCCCAGCTACTTAAGAAAACAAAAATGTCTTGTCAAATGGAGTGCTGATACTAAAAGCCGAGGACTATTTAAGAAACCAATTCTTGGTGTGGTAAAATATGTTTTAAAATCTTGGAGGCTATAAAGTCTCCGGTTAAACACCAAGAAGATATGATGTCTACTGTAGTAAAACAAAAAACAACTAATAACTAAGTACTTAAATTAAGACTGCTTAACATCAAACTGGAGTCTGACCTGTTAATTCCAATTCTCAGTGCTGAAAGTAAGGGAGGGAGCGAAGTTACTGTGTGCTGGTACCTTTAACCTGTGATTTGTTTAGGTGCTATCATTAAGCTCTTTCAACCACTTTGCAGACTCACAAAATTCTCTGCACCATTGCATTTTAGAGACCAGTTACCCTGGGAAGTAAGTCTTTTGTTGTTGTTGTTGTTGTTGATTTTCTTTTCTTTTTCTCACAGTGTTCTTTCTTAAAGCCCCTTCCTTTATGCTTGGCTATTCCTGTGTGGGGCTTCCCCTTCCTTACATTCTGTTTCTGAGCCTAATTATTTTGTTCTTACTGGTCCATTTTGTTTTTCTGATGGAGCTTTGCCATAGCAGCTAAGGCTCATCAGAAGGAAATTCTCATGATCATTTATGCTTTGTAATGCCTGGACTCTATCAGATTTATGCAAATTGTGTCTGCATGTAAAAGATATGTTAATTCAATTTTTGAAGAGCATTTCATTTTCATGTTACTACAAAATTTGGTCCTGTTTAATCTTGACACATATGCATCAGTTTAACTATTTTTCCCCTCAAAAATATCTAGTCCTTCTCAGATTTGTTTACATTTAGAAACACTTCCTTACTTTGAATAGAGGTTTATCTCAGACTCTATTGAGTCGTTGGTGGACATTTAAGACCTTGTAACTCCTATATTACATGCTGCTATGTCTAGAGTCATTCCTATTATAAAACTTTTGTGGTTGGGTACTGAGCTATATCACTTCATCATCTTGTTTGCTTTTTCATTCTGGGAACTTTTTCTTTATTTAGTTCAATTTTTTAATCATTACATTTTTACTTTTAGATAAATTTTGCTCTTTTTGAATACCTTTTTGATTAATAGCCTGCCTGCTCTCTGTTTCATTAGTGTGTTTTCTCTTATCTCTTGTAAAATTAATCATAGTGCTGTGATGCTATCCTCTGTCTATTGCCTCAATTATGTTGTACCTGGGTTTCTTGTTGACATTTTTGTCATTTGTATCCCATTTCACCTAAATTTCTAGAGCCTGCATTCTCTCACATTAAAGAGAAATTAAGCAACTAAACTATAACCTTGTATATTGGTGAAGCTTATGTATTCATTGGCTGTTTTGTAAGTAAATAAAGTATGAAGCCAGGTTTTCAACAGGAGCCACTCAACTGATCACAATGTCTGCCTATCATATAGGAATCAGGCAAGCTAAAGAGATGGCCTTTCTTATCTTCTAATATGGCACATTCAGCAAAGCCTCGTGCTTTAAAGAAACTAGTCTTATGCTTTGCTTGAGATCCTTGTTTCAAAATTCCCTTCCAGGTCAGTTTTCCTACAAAACAGCTTTGATTTCCTTCACTACCAGGACAGAAATGACTGATTTGCTGTGAGAAGGAGAAGGCATCTGACATTTGTAGCTGCATTTTAGAAAAATAAATCAATTTTATTCTTTATGTTTTTTCCATAAAATTTGCCTTTAATGGAAACTATTGCTTCCCATCTCTGAAAACCTGAGAGACTTCTATGACTCATTAGGGACAATGTGAACACCTACCTGTGATTTTCTTCTTTGTAGGCACCTATGTTCCTCTCCTTTTTTGACCAATTCACTCGTTACCTAGCCACCCTAAAGTTTGATTTACCTGCTATCGATTCTATTTGTCTTTGTACTCTTATTATTAAGTTTCAGAAGGAATAGAATGCTTTATATGCACCAAACTTAAGTGAAACATTCCACTGTCTGTAACTATGCAATCAAAGAAGAGTATAGCCAAAGGCATTCAAATACCAAGCTTTGAATCTCTATGTTAAGAGAAACTTCTATGAGGTCTGGGCAGTCTAAGGAACCCCTGACAGTAGAACCAGGATGTATCCCTGGTGCACAAAAGGACTTTGGGTGCACATTACCCATGATGGAGTACTCCTTTAACCTAGAGGCAAGAGGTAGGGCCTAGTCCCTAATCCAAATGACTTGAGCACTCCTGGAAGGCATCACCCTACCTGTGGAGTGTGGTGGGGGATGGGTTGAGAGGGTGGTTGGGGGGGGGAGAAGGAAAGGTGGGAGAGAGGGGGGTAGGGAGAGAGAGGGAACTGGGATGAACATGTAAAATAAATACATAAATAAATAAAAATAATAAAAAATAACCTTCTATGTAAGTAAAAACTAGAGTGACTCGTAAAGACAGAAACTGACAGAGGAGCCAGAAGCTATGGAAATAATAACTGCTGTCCTAATTAGAAGTAAAAGCAGAAAACACAATAAAAGTTTGGCCCACACTAATAACAACTACCTAGAAGCAGAAGACTCCCAGCAAGAAGAAAGAAAGGAGAAAGATTCAAGAAAAGCCAAGGAGACAAGCCCGAATTCATTAGCATTTATAGTATTCTCTTCAGTCTAGGTTAAAGGACAAGGGAAGATCCAGTTACAGAGGCAGCGTATGATCCAGGTAAATAAAATTATGTGAATATTAGAAATAAACGGGGGGGGGGACACTCACAGGAATACTTTTGGAATTGGCAAATTTTTTTCTCTCGAAAAAAAAAAATAAATAACATTAGTAAAAATTAGGGACACTCAATTTTAACTATGTAAAGTTTAAAGAGTTATCAATTTGATTTTTGAAAAATTTCAAAAGATTTTTTTCTTCATTTCAGAACCTAAAAAAGCAAGCAGGAGATTTGACAATATGCAAAGGTCTGTACTTGGAAGATTTCCATGTGTTAACTTAAATAATATTGTCTCTACTTTAAAATATAAAGAATGTTCAATTTCAGAGCCTCTAACGGGAAACATAAAATGTTTTATTTACTCCATTTCTTGGGTACATCACACGCAATGAATAGCAATACTTTGGAAAATCAGAATTCCCTTATCAAAAGAGATTTGTGATGGACTGCATAATACGTTATTTACTATTTACCATTCACTTCACTGACATTTTATCTGCTACTGTACTATAAACACTGGATTTAAAACTTTAACAAGAACAACAGCAACAAAATCAGTGTGACAATTTAAAATAAAAGGCATAAAATTAAGACATTCTAATAAGCCAGTAGTTGTCTAAAATAAATGAGCAACTTGGAACATATCTTGTAAATAGCCTTTTGGTACTGCTATAAAGTTCCTCACAGCAGCAGCAGGTGGCAGGATGCAGAGAGATAGGCAGGAAATGGAAATTCTTTGCAAACATTTTCAAAATGCCAATGCAAAAATTTCTTTGCATTTGAAGAACCCATGATTTGAGAAGCTCATATATAGCATAGTTTACACAAAAGCAAACCAAAAGATAAACTTCCAAAGAAAAGCAAGTGCAGAAGATGCAACAGTTTATATAATAAGCAAGAAGATCTGGACATAAGAAAGGAAAATTTGAGAATTATAAATACAATAACTTTGTAATTCTAACATTATCTCAGACATGTACATCTACTCAAATGACTTAGCACTTACCCCAATGAAGGAATAAATCAAGCACAAATACTTATTCTGTAAAATAAATACCATTACAACAGGAAGCTGTGCAGGAGTGGGTTAAAGGTAATATAAATGGATAGTTATGGTGTCTTGCAGGACAGACATCTATGGGGCCTCTGTTAGTGGATCAGTATTTATCCCTAGTATACAAATGGACTTTGGGCACCCATTCCACATACAGGAATACCCTCTCAGCCTAGTTACACAGGGGAAGCCTAGGCCCTGCTCTAAATGATATGACAGATTTTTAAATTCCCCCATGGAAGGCCTCATCCTTCCTGGGGAAAAGAAAGGGTATAGGATGAGCATGAGGGGGAGGGAACAAGGGAGGAGGGGAAGGTGAGGGTTGTGGGATTAAAATGTAAAACAATCTAGTCTCAAATTTAAATAAAAACATCATAAAACACTATAATATAATTATGTGCTATTGAATACACTTTCTGTAAACTGTAAATATACATTGCTCTCATTAGTTAATAAAGAACTGACTGGCCAGTATCAAGGCAGGAAGTATAGGCAGGACAACCAAATTGAGAATCCTGAGAGGAAGAAGGGTGGAGTATGAGGAATTCCGAGAAAAGCAGGGAGAAGCAAGATGAATATGCCATGTTGAAAGAAGGTACGGCCATGTGGCAGAGGGTAGATAAGAAATATGGGTCCATTTAAAATGGAAGAGTTGGTTAGTAATAAACCTAAGTTATTGGGCAAGCCTTTGTAATTTTTAAAAATTTATTTATTTACTTTTACAACAATCTTACTTTACATATCAATATCAGTTTCCTCTTGCTCCTATCCTCCCATGTCCCTACCGACATCCCCCACTCCCCCACGCAGATCCTACCTCCCATCCACTCACCAGGGTTGATGAGGCCATCCATGCAGGATCATCGAAGTCTGTCACATCATTTGGGGGAAGACCTAGGCTCTCTTCTATGTATCTGGGCTGAGAGAGTAGTCCTCCATGGTGAACGGACTCCCAAAGTCTACTATGGTACTAGAGATAAATACTGATTCCACTGTCAGAGGCCCCATAGATTGTCCATGCCTCCTAACTGACACCCACATTCAGAAGGCTTGGTTCAATTAAATGCTGGTTCCCCAGCTTTATGACTGGTAGGTCTGTGCTCTCATTTGGTCAAGTCAGCTGTTTCTGTGGGTTTCTCCAGAACAGTCTTGACCCCCTTGTTCATTCCTCCTTCCTCTCTACAACTGGATTCCAAGAGTATGGCTAAGTGCTTACCTGTGAGTTTCTGCTTTTGATTTCATCACCTACTGGATGAAAACCCTAGGATGGCACTTAAGTTTCCATGTTGGTTATTTAGGGATTGGTGGGTGGAACAGAAACTTCTGCCAACAGTTATAGATTATTTTTGAACTATTAAAGTACCATAGCAGATGCTCTTCTTAGATCATGACCCCTTTAACCAGCAGCGATTGACTAAGTTTCTAACACCAGTCATGCTTGCTTCCTATTGTGTAGGACATAAGTCCAATTGAGACAGCTATTGGGTACCACAAATATGTTATTGGACATTATATAGATAACTTGCCATGGTGATCATTGTTTTAGTTCATATGTATCACAGCTGTGTAGTACTATTAATTTATTTTTTCCATTGGCAGTTTCATATCACTCTCTGTGACTGTCAATATAAAGAACAAGAAGGAGCCATTCAGTTTAGATACTTGACTCATGGAATCCTGTGTCCTGAGTGTATATTATCATTTACCTCTGAGAAGAAACCAAAGTCAAGAACCATAGATTATATTGTTTGGTTAGTCTCTAGAACTACCCTGACCAACCACTTGACAGCAAATTTTCCATGAATGATACTAAGGCTTTTGTTAGTTTGTGTTTCTTGTGGTGCCTCAGCATGGTATATCATATGCATCCCTGCTGCCTTTACAAGTCAGAAGATAGTTACAGATGGTTGTAAGCAAGCATATGTAGGCTTGGTAGTGAGAATTTGCTCCAGGTCCTTGGAAGAGCAGCCAGTATTCCTAATTACTAACTCATATTTCTAGCCCTTTATTTGTTTTCTGGATTTATTTCTTTGGAAGTAACTGGTTAATGTGGTCCATAGACACCTAATATTACTAGACTACATTTTTGCCTAGTTACATTCTAGAACTAAGATCAATAAGTTTCTATTACTGAAAAAAACCACATCCTAGTACCATAGAACATGGAAAAATCATTCTTCTTCCCACAAGAAAACTTCAGGCCTAGTAGATAGCATTTGTATTGCTAATAGGTGCTATGCATGTTAACAGAAGAAAATGTATCAAAAATCTTACCTAGGTTTCAACCCTGTAAGCTACAATGGCCATCATCCTAACAAAGATATGCCCAAGTCATGAAATAGTGGTGTGAATGTTACATAATTATTTCTAATTAGACTTAAAGCTTGGTCCACAAGGTAGAACCAAGGCACATCAGGACAAAGAAAATATAGCTATAGATCTGTCAGGTCTACCTACTACTATTATTCTGCTAAATGCACATAGTATTAAAATAATGACTTATTGTTGTTATACCCATAGATTAATAACTTATTGATTGTCACAGAGGCTCACAACTAGTCAGTATGCAAAGAATATGAGACTATGAAGTCGCTATAAGCAAATGATACACCTATACTATATCCCTCTCTTCCCAAATCTCAGGGATCATTGGATAAGAGGGATTGCTTGTGAGAGTCACAGTGGTAGATGACTACAAGAAAACAGTGTTTTGAGACACAAGATAGCTTTGTATATGGTCTCAGAGTAGTTGTGTCAGCATGAACAAGAACTGTACAAGATCAAGCTAGACATAACATAAGAATGTAGGGCAGAACTGGCTACAAAATTCTACCTACAGCAGAGGAGCAATTAGCATTAGATGAGTTCAAATATAGGGGACTTGGTTGTTTTTAAGCCTGAAGTCCCTTAGACTCTACTTGTGCATCAGGGGTTGGCTCTATACCCATTCATGCACTGGTGTCACTAATTGGACTGTGGGTGTAAATGAAATGAGAGGAGAAGAGGAAATTAAAGTATACATGAACAGGAAGGTAATAATGCTAGGCGAAGGGGAGGAATCAGAAGGAAGAGAATAGAAGATGGACTTTATTGTAGTGCTTTGTATATATGTATGAAATCCTCAAACAAACAAAAAAGTTTAGATGTACCAATTACACAAATATAGAGACACAAAACATTAAAGCATCACAGTAGCTATTTTTTCTACATACATTCACTGTAACCTGGTGATTAACATGATGTGGTTTCTTCTGTTGATGTTTAACCAGTATCTAGGTGCATGTTCATTGGTATGAGAGCCCTTCTTTGTGACAAATTCTGTTGTCATCTTTATAAGTGTTCAAGTTATAAAAGATTATTTCAATACTAAGGAGAATAGCCTTATGGCCATTGTTAGTCATGATTGTGTAGACATAAGTTCTTAGTTAAGAAATTATTTAATGATGAGTGCTAAGTATGATAGCAAGTAAGTTTGATAAAGTAAATAATTGTATATAGTGTATATTAAATTAGATTATATGTTAAACTCTCTACTAGCCAATGTTAAATATGCAAAGAGATGTACTCTGCATCATTATTCTATCAACAAAATAATGGGTGTAAGTCAGAAGGGAAGTATAACATGGTTAGATCTTAATATTTGACATAATTTTACTGTTGTTGAATTTTCCCTAGTTTTGTGGTTCAAGCAACATAATCTCATTTCCTTCTCTATATAAAAAAGTGTCATGTGAATTAAATGAATGACCACGAATAGAAAATATTTAGTAAAATGTCAATATCAAGTTATCTAATACCTTTACCTTCCAATAAACACTATAATAATGCTGTAGCAATAACTTACATAATCTGGTGTGGCAGTAACTTTATAACAAGATCAGAATAATATGATGTTTGACCCATTAAAAAATCAGCAGATAAAAAATGTAGAGGGAAATGAACTTCCTGAACTCAGAATGCTAAAAATAGAAATTAACACTAAAGTCAGAAAAGAGAACATGCCTAAGAATTAATATTTAACTTACAATTTTGATAAATAACAGCAAACAATATTTAAGCAATGTGAAAACTTTTTAAATGTTCACCTGAAAATCTTTAGGGTATATATTAGCCAACACTCAGCTATGACTACTTTATCAAAAAGCCTTTAACAACCTCATCCACATAGATTTGTGTCTACATCACCTTTGCAAACAGGATGACATATTTCATTATCCACTGACCTTAGGGATTTGTTGTTAACTTGTGATACAGTGCAGAGGAATCTCCACTTTCACTGGAGTTTTATTCAGCATTAGATACAAGATTGTAAAAGAGAAATATTACAATTTAAAATTTTTTCTTTCAATAAATTAACGAAACTGAGATGACTTCACAGACATGGGAAAGCCACTGTGAAAATCATTTACTAATTTTGAACAAATAAAATTTTAAATTCTAGTTAATATAAATACCACATTTATAGATGGAAATGAGTCTAGACTTGAGGGGAAGACTTTCAGCTAGGAATATACAGCTGAGGACCGTCAATGCATGAACAGTGTTTTGCATACATATGCTACTATAAAGTCTTTCACCAACAAATTCAAATATATCCATTACAGAAAAACAAAACTGCTTACACATTGATGGATATTATTGAAATAAAAGATGCAGGAGTACAAACAAGTTATACCTAATGGCTATCAATAATATTGCAGAGAGACAGTCACATATGACCTTTATGTAACAAGAGGAAGAACAGCCGTATATATTTAAATATCAATAAAATCTATTTCAGGAAATATAGCATAAATGAAAATGAAATGTAAAAAGAGGAGCAGATGAACACTTAAAGAATATGAGGGATATAGTCACGAATAGGTTTATTGCAAAATGTCAAGTTTTAAAGGAAAAGTTTGAGTCATTGTTAACAATGTAATTCTGTTTTTCTTTTTCTCAAAGAGATGGCCTTATGATACAAACTATATTGATTATTGTGTTTAAGGAAGAAATGGGCAACACTTCAGAAATTGATAGCTCTTAACACTGTCGAATTCAGACCATAAAACCTTTGTGGGGTTTTATTGCAAAGACAAATGGTTATATCCATCTGAATGATTTGTGGGTTCCAAATCTCTTCAATAAAAGGAAAATGCTGACTGCCTGATTCATTCTATAGAATTAATAGATCACATAAAAAATAACATACTTCCTCTACCAACTCCACATTAGAAAAATTAATTTTATCAGGACAACAATCTATACATTCATTGATGGTGAACATATAGGTAAAGACATTTAAAAGTGGGAGACACACAGGATAATAAATTACAATGAAAGAAAATGGTAATAAAAAGTGAATTGATGAGACAAGTAGTAAGTGGCATTTAAAAAATAGAGATTTCTGTTATACACACCAACAGTAAACAAGAATAGATAGGCCTATACCATGATCAATCCTTAAATTATTATATAATGTCAATGGTAAAGATACATAATACTGGCCACTAATTTTTTTGTGCTGGGTAAAGTGTCTAAAACCTCAATTATCCATGCTAAGTTAGGCTCATAATGATGAAAATCCATTTTTCTCTAAATATCAAATGAATCTATAGAAGAATATCTTTATCCTAGAATGATAAAAATGTAAAATGATCTCTTTTGGTCCCAGGATCCCAGTCATAGATTTTTAAATATTATGTAGCCTCAAATTTAGATTCCAGGGTGAGATACCATCAACATCATGAGACAATTAATCCAAGAGAAGAAAAAATCTGGCAAGAATAAAACATTCCAAGCCTTATTTTATTCCACATAATCAAAGTCCAGTGAGAAATTATTAAATATCTAACTACATAATTTGTTTCATTAGCAACATGATGACCTCGCAAGCTGTTACTTATACCTAAATTCTGTAACACAGAAGTTAAGACACAGGAATGACATTGATAGATCCAGCTTGAAGGTTATGGTACTACTTTATGTAATATCAGTAAAACGTGAATAAAAGTGAAAATGCTACAAAGACCCTGCTAGTCAAAGAATTAGATCTAACTAGGGGACAAGCCAAAGCCATTGGATATCATAAAGCAAATTTCTTTTATAACACCTGGGAGAAAAAGAATACCACTGGCAAAGGGAGATTATCAAAAGAAAGTTCTGACTTGAAGAGAAACACATTTTGTATGCTGAATATCATTTCTGCATATATCTAAGATGTATAAAACATAGTTTGAAAGCTGGGTCAAGGAGTAGATGTCAAGCAGAGTTGACGGTTATGCAACTGAGAAGAGAGAAGGAACAAAGGAATAAAAGAAGGTAACCTATGAACAGGTCATATGCACAGAAAGAGACAAGATAGAAGGCAGGATATTAAGAGAGGTTCAGTAATGTGCAAGACAAGAGACAAACTGCATCTAGAAGCATAAAGTGATTACAATAAGTAATTTGAGAGCCTAAGATGAGGAGCTCATATATATATATAAACATATATATGATATATAATATGTTTATATATTTATATGTTTATATGTTTATATATATATATATATATATATATATATATTGTTTGTTTTCAAAATGTGTGTTGTCAGGAGGTGCCTGTATGCTAGCTAGCACAGGAGTAAGTGCTGCAACACTACAACTCTATACCTTTGATCACCATAAGCAGGGGTCAAGCAATTTGGCTGCATGTTTCTGGGTAAACATGTAGCCCTCATTCTTATTTTATTGCAATAAGCTAATATGACATTTCCAAATTAAGAAAAGGAACAAACACATTTAGCTATCCCACCCTCATTGAATCTTATCAGCAGTTCAGAATAGCAATAGAATGACTGGATGAGCAGGTATGAATGAGGGAAGGACAGGATGAGATTAAAGTTAGTATCTGCTTCACTGTGAGTGCTGAAGAACAAAACTCCAGAGAACTTTCAGTCTTTAGAATGAACACGCTTGCATTTTTTTTTCTGTGCACTTCAACATAATACTTGGATTGAAAAGAGAGGCAAAATATTCTTTCTATATAGAATTTTCTACTTTTTGGATTTTCATCCAAATGTATCTTTTTAATCAGGCGAGTGGCCAGATATGAATTTACAAATGATATAGCCATTTTTATTATATTTTTTCTTATTTTATATATCGATCTCAGTTCCCTCACCCTCCCTCCCATCACACCCCCCCTCCCAATGCACAGGGAGGATGATGCCTTCCAAGAGAGATCATCAAAATCTATCAAGTCATTTGGAGTAGGGTCTAGGCCCTCCTCCCTGCCTCTAGGCTAAGGTAGTATCCCTTCACGTATGTGCTCCTAAAGTCCTTTCATGTACCAGGGATACATCCTGGTTCCACTGAAAGGGGTCCCTTAGACTGCCCAAGACTTGTGAGACCCACATTCAGGGGGACTGATTTACTATAATGCTGTTTTCCTAAATATCAGTCTGGGAGGCCATGAGCTCCCCCTTTTTCAGGTTAAATGTTTCTGTGGGTTTCTGCAGCTTGGTTTGACCCCTTTGGATATCACCCCTCCCTCTCTGCAACTGGATTGTAGAGTTCTGCTCAGTGTTTTTCTGTGGGTGTCTGCTTCTGTTTCCATCAGCTACTAGATGAGGACTCTATGATGGCATATAAATTAATTATCATCTCATTATCAGGGAAGGGCATTTAAGGTAGCCTTTTCACTGTTACTCAGATTGTTAGTTGGGGTCAATCTTGTAGGTCTCAGGACATTTCTATACAGTCAGTATTTCAGTATTTTCTTCAAACCTATAATGGCTTCCTCTATTATGGCATCTCTTTTTTTTTTTTTTTTCTTTCATCTATTTGGTCCTAAGTGTTCTCCTCTTCTCCCCTCCTCTTTCACTTCACCCCCCACTCCCATTCTCCCAATATGCTCATGAGCTCTTCTTCCTTTTCCCTTCTGTGAGGGACTGTGTATGAATCTCTTAGGTTCTTCCTTGTATCCTAGTTTCTCTGGTGCTCTGAATTATAGGCTGGCAATCTTTTGCTTTATGTCTAAAATACATATATGAGTGAGTACATACAATATTCCTCTTTTTGTGACCTCACTCAGGATGGTTTCTTCAAGTTCCATCCATTTCCCTGTGAATTTCAAGATTTCATTGGTTTTTTTCCCCCCACAGAGTAGTATTTCACTGTGTAAATGTGCCACATCTTCTTTATCCATTCTTCAGTTGAGGGGTATCTATATAGCCATTTCAATAAGTTCATATTTCTTACATCATAATTCTTGTGCGTACCAACTAGTTTGTTCTAGCTAATGAGTTGTAAATTACTAAGATTAGAGCACATGTTTTCTTGCTTGTGATTTTATACTGGATATGAGAAATAGACAAGTTTGTCCTTTCCATGTCTTCTGCAGTTAGGTACATTTCTCTCATTATTCATTGTGCCTTTGTCATTATATCCAAATGGTAAAAATAGAGTAGTAATAATAATAGCTAATGTTAAGAGTGTGATATGCAGCATAATATTTTTCAAAAATTCTGTTTTTTTTTCTCCTTTGAAACATTAATTTTAAAGATAACAGGGAGTCTCCAAGACCATCAGATAGCCAACATCCGGGTGTTACCTTATCAGGCTATTTTTGCTCTCTCCGTCAGTGAATTCGGCCCACAGTTGAGATCCAAAGCATGTTTTGCGCACAGCAGATTGTGGCTAGTAACACAAATATACTGCTCATGAGAGGATCAGTTCAAGCCCATGGGACACTTCTGAATTGTCCTGATGAGCCTGAGACATCACCAGGTTCCATCTTCTGTTCTGGCTTGATTGAGGGAAAGCCTACGCATCTTTGAAATTGTGGAAAGATGCCAGACACAAGCAAGCAAACGAGGCAAGCACATCAAGTTCAGTTTCAATTTTACTTGTTTTCATTCAATTAACTGTGCTAAGGGAAACTATAGAAATCTTTATTTTTTTTATTTAATTTTATTTTCCAACCTCAGTTTCCCTCCCACACATCCTTCTGTCCCCCTTGCCTCCTCTCACCAATCTTATCTCCCTACTAGCTCACTCATGGTTGACTCCTGATGGGTAAGGGCTCCCATGAAGAGGCAACATCGTCTGGCACACTCGGTTCGGTCAGTCAAGGCCAGCCTCTCTCCCATGCATTAAGGCTACACATGGCATCCCATCATAGGGAGTGAGCTTCAACACGCTAGCTCATGTACCAGGTTTGTATCATAATCCTACAGCCTCTGAGCATGGCATCTCACCCTAAGAAATGAGCTCCAACAGGCGAGGTTTGTATCATAGTCATACTGCCAGGTAAAAGTTACTGTGAGAATATTTGAAATCAGCAGGTACACTAATACTGCTTTTTCAGTTTTAAAGCTACTAGGTAACCCATCCACTTCAAAACAGCTCTAAAGGATTATTGAGTTTGATTTTGATATTTGTAACCAATTCCTACTGTAATTCTTTATGCCCATTTTTTTGTTAAAAATGAGACTGGGGTCAGTTGTTTGTACTCTTTAGTCAGAAATGAATATCCCGCCCTTCAGTCACATCCCAGCACTCCCCTCATTTGCATCTAGGTGCATTTACATCAAAACTTGGTACTGGCAGAATCAAATAAGATACTTGATAAACACCACGCACCTCAAATAAAACGCAGGTGATGCCTGCTCCTCTTTGACCCCTTACATCTGTGATCTATCATTTCCCAGGTGTCAGTTACTGACTAAAGAAACAGAAATAATAACATGTAAATGATGTCTTTTCAGACTTAATTAATTCACAGTGGCAAGTAAAAATTGTGTGGTTAAAAGATCATTTTCCATTTATATAGAACTTTGCTTTTCGGCCACATTAGTGTTACAAAAACACAAACAAATGGGCTATGTATAATAAATGCAGTTTTGATTCTGCAGGATATTAAACTGCCAGGGAAATTCAATCCATTCTATAAATTATGACATGATATGCAGTGCCTATAATACGAGGGCTGTTTTTAATGATCAAAAGATAGAAAGAAGCCTTGAAATACTGTGTGTTACATTAGGGGCATTTATGTATATTAAATTGTGCAATGCTCACTGACAGCTTAGAAGGCTGACCTTAAAATTCTAATTTTTAAATGAGAAGAATTAGCTTCAAGAATATGAAATAACTTGTTTAAGACAATGCAATTTACAGGTAGTATTGTCAGAATATTGACACAAGTTTTCTGCCTTACCGCCCCCCCAACACATTTTGTCATTATTCCTGGAGAAAACAATTTTCTCCTGTATGTGGAGAAAGGATAGGAAAATGAAAAGCAGCTGTGATGTAGAAATAGTGAAAAGAGAAATGAAAAAGAATTGTGACCTTGAACAAACAGTATATTCATTTTCTCTTTTCTGCACTATTTAAGTACAAACTAATCTCACTGGTGTCATGGGCAAAATTTAGTCTGGATGATTACAAAAATGTTTCTTTGGGGACTGAGTGGGACAGCTGCTTTAATTCTAAACTGTTTCCTGCTATTTCTGTTTGGTGGCAGATATTAGAAAAGTTAAGTATACAGCAGTCACTGACTTCAAATTAAGTGGTAATGAATGCAGATTTCCATGAAGATTCCACGAGTTAGTAATTACAGTTTTATTGCTATTCGAAATGGTGAAATAAACTCAGTCTCCACTGTCCCATACATGTAATTGATGAGTTAATTTGTCTTCAGCTCTCTTGCTGTTCTAATATTTCTCCATCGATGCCATGAAAATTAATAGGATGCAAAATGTATAAAATTATATCCACTCAAAAAAAAGTCACAGTACAGTACTGGGGAGGCATAGTTATTTCATCTGTGGAGAGTACAGGGTCACCATCTTTTTTCCCCTTTCCCAGTGACATTTTCAGATTTGACATTCTGTGACATTTTCAGTTTAATATTGCTAATACCCTGGCTGCAGAATTAAAAGTACAACCATAGAAGGGTTGAATGCAGATGCATCAAACGATTTTTTTTTTATATCTCTTCTAGCAAATGTTTGTGTGTAAACAATATACACATTACCAAAAAAAAAAAAAAACCTTCGTTACCTTTCTGTATGTGTTCAGGAGTCAATCAGGAGTCAATTATAGGATCCCAGGGCATGATCCTCAATTAGAATTTTGATATGCCAAGGGCCCAGGTGAAATTGTACCAGCATGTTTCCTTGAAACTGTGTGATCAATCAGTGGCATTGGAATGAAAGGTACTTAACATACAACAGGCAATGGCCTTCTCCCAGCTGAAGCCAACTGAAGAAAGTTCTCTACAGCCATGATGAAGGAAGGGAGCCACAGGAATCTCTACACAATGTATTCCTCACTAATGAATAAGCCACAATGTTAATTGAATATTGATGCTTGCTGACATTTATACAGGGTTCTGTGTGATGAATAAAAGGTTAGATTTATTTTTAAAATATAGATGCTAAGCTTTGACTATAGTAATGTCTGTTTTCCCCTCTTGCATACAAGAGAATGCTTTTGTGATATCCACCATAGCTTAATGGTCATGCTCTCCTGACCACTAAAGTTTGTCGATGAGATTATATCCTTATCATTTTCAGTCACTAGTATCAAAGAAAGAAAATAAAGGTGGTATTGAATTATTTCATTCTGTTTATGAATTTTAAACTAAATTGAAATACTCCCTCACAATTATTTAAATTTTCCCATTTTCCACCAGCAGTACAGTACAGCATGATCAGAAGAACTGAGCCTCTCCTCCACTCCAAAGACAGACTTAAGTAATAGTTATGTTTGAAATGGAACAAAAGTACCCCTGGTAAATGGAGGCAGAGGAAATTAGAAACCTACCTCAGCAAGCAAAAAAGAAGGCAATGCTTAGCCATGAGGAATTGTACCTAATAATTTTGATGTTTATTTTATAGTCTTTGTCTTGCTTCAGGATTCTCCTTTAGGGCTGCCATGCTATATCTTTGTTCAGATACAAGGTTCTCTCAGGGAAAGTAAACATAAACCAAATGCTAAGCGCTATCTCCCAGAACATGTAGAAATCAAAATGCTATGCAAAGATTGTGGTCTTGGACAGATATGAAGCTTCTGCGCAATCCATTCTGTTGAGATTTTAGATTATGAAAGTCATACAAACAAAGCAGTGACCTTTCAGCTTATGAGATGCTGTGCTCCATTGGTCATAATGTTGCAACCATGGTTTACAGAGAGAGAGAGAGGCTTTGGGGATGCAGAGGAGCATGTGTGGCAGCTTTCCCATGTTGGGAAGCCTGTCTGAAGCATCACTAATGCTGCCTTATGAAAGATTTCAGACAGCAGTTATCCTGTCCTCACTCTTTGCTGCTTGCTTCTGGTTTGTTTCATGTTATTGTATCTAAGGATTACAATTTGTATTGTCCCAAAACAAACTGTTTGAAGAGATGTTACTTTTATACTTTCATGTTTGCTAATTATCCAGACATAAATGACAACTTATTTATTTTCCCACCAGCATTGGAATTTTTTTAAACTTGTGTTTGGGCACAATTCAGCACATCATATATTTACAATTTTTCCATTATTTAGAAAGTGTTTCTTTTGTACCATTCTAATATGCATTTCATTTAAGTGATTTTAAAAAGTATTACTTAAATATAAATTTATATTTAGTGGTATTTTGTATTAATCCTTTGGAGCTAGGCTAGACCTAGAAAGATAAGCATCACATGTTCACATTCATACATGGATCAGGGTGATGATTATTTGCATTTGTATGTTTAACTTGCAATTCACTTAGAGGCAAAGAATCTTGACAGTGGCCACTGTAGGGGGCCTGAGGAAATTATAAAGGAAACATGAGTAGTAGAATAGGATTATATTAAGATGTAAAGGAAAACAAGGCTAAAATGGGAAAGAAAAAAGAGAAAAGGGAAGATCAGAAGGTAGTAGGAAGAACAAATAGCACTAAAGGTGTTTGAAAACTATAAATGTACATTTCATGTGTTTCTGAAGTACATGTATACACATATATACATACACACTTTCATTGGAGTTATGCTTCAAAGTGGATAATATTCCTCCTAGAAGCCTTAAGTTGCACAGTGCCAGATCTCTTATGTTTGCCACTGAGATGGTGGTCAGAAGTGTCACAGAGAGTAAAATAGTATAGGCTATTGCTACTACTTGTAGTTGCTTGTCAAAACTTGATGTTATAACCATACTACAGAAGACCCCACACACTTTGGTTATAGGGCATGGAAGAATAAAGTTGGTACTGGCAAGAGAAAAAACTTTTTAATTATAGTGAAGACAAATGTTGCCAAGAAGTGGACTTGAAATGGATTCCAGTTTGTCATCAATCTACAAAGATATTGGAAGAATCATTTGAAAGGAACTGTTAGTAAATCTCTTCCTTGTAGTAAATCATGAAATTTGGCCCTGAATTACAAGCATGTGCAGGAACAAAATGCTATTTTCTTTACATACCTTGATGTATAGAAGATTATTTACTTATCTGCACCAGGCAAATATGCTGGTATGAAATTTTCAATAAGCTTAGGCAGGTAAAAGGCATGTATACCTTTAAATAATAAGTGGCAAGTATGGGACCTCATATTGAGCGGCCTTGTCCAACCTCAATATGAGGGATTTTGCTTGTTCTTTTTATAACTTGTTTGTCCTGTTTATCTGTTATCATTTGGAGGCCTGCTGTTTTATAAATAGGAAATGGAGGGGAAGTGGGGAGATGGTGGAGAGTGAAGAGGAGTTGAATGAGAAGAAATTGTGGTTGGGATGTATTGGATGAGAGAAGGATCTATTTTAATAATAATAAAGATATTAATAATATGTGGATATGTTTGGTAAAGGGACGGCTTGTTGAGATGTTGTGAGTAATATTATTAATGAGATTTACCCAGATATGTATTTCCATTTCCTCCATGTTTAAACTTCTCTCTTTTACTCAAAGATTTTATCCCTTGTTATATATTATATGTGTTCATTAGGACATACTATTATGAGACATAGGGGATAAAATATGTGTAAAATACCTTTCTTCCTTTAAAAAAATCTTACTATTTGGTGTACTCAGCATCTTTACAGTAATCCACAGTATAAAGAAACACCAACAGACAGACATAGATTTAAAATTAGGATAACTAAGGAATCTAGGAACTATGAGATAGGGCTATATAGGTTAAATATTCTGTAAGGGAAATGAAATCTATGAGTGTAACAAAGAATTATTCTTATCAGTATATTGATAAAATAACCAACTGCTTAAAAAGCTCCCTTTAACTGTTTGGTATAGATATTTGGTATAGATCTAAAGAATAAGGGATAAGAAATGTCATATGAATCCATGTGTGATCATAAAAAACCTAGAAATAGGTTTTCAAGGCTTTTACGCAAATATAAAAAATTATAATTTAAGAAGCAAAAAGGCATAGACAGAAAGAAAGTGGTTATGATAAAGATAGGATGTCTGTGGCAAATTTAAACACAAAGCAAACTATGCTGTATGACAAAAGTAAATAAGATCTTCAAAAGTTGAACAGTACCTCTCCAAATAGAATGGGTTTCCCTAAGTTTGTGCATTAGTGTTAGGTTTTGAACCACTGTCAGTGACCTCATATATTGTCCCAGTCACATGATTGTCACCTATATTAAGGAAATCTAGTTTGTTCTATGCAGAGTCCCCATTTGTCAGACCTGAGTCAGTGATCTCTCACTAGCTCAGGTCAGCTTTTTCCTGTGGGTTTCCCCATCATGGTCTTGACTCCTTTGTTTATATTTTTGCTCCTCTCTCAAGTTGATTATACTTGAGGAGCTTAGCCCATTAGTTAGTTGTGGACTTCTGCATCTGCTTTCATCTGAATTTGGAATCTTCTCTGGGGTTATGGTTTGTAGGCTGGGTATCTTTTGTTTTATGTCTGGTATCCACTTATGAGTAAGTACTAACTATATTTGCCTTGGTCCTGCCTAAACTAGATGATGGACCAGACTTAGTAGACTTCCTATGAGAGGCCTTACCCTCCCAATGGAGGAGATGGAAGGGGGAGGAAGGAGGGAGAGTAAAGGAGAGATGGTAAAATGGGATTAGAATGTAAAACATAAATTAATAAAGAGAGAGAAAAAGTTGAACAGTACATGAAGTCAAAAGACGGCACAGGAAGAAGCTTATCAAAACTTGGCATGAATTACATTTAAAAACATGGAAATGAAAAAGTTCCAAAATACAGAAGTTGTTTGTCATTTCCTTGGATAAACAGTGATGCAAAAAAGGTACTTCTAACAAACATTTTAACATTTAGGTAAGTTTGAAATTGTCTGATGATAGCACATCTTGATAAAATACACAAAAGGGAAAAGAAAAGCCCTATATATACACATTTAAAACTATCCTATTATAACTATAAATAATTAAAAAAAAACAAAAGAAATACCTTACTCCAAAATAACACATTCTATCAAACCAATGAAAAAGATATGGGGCCAATTTTCTATGAACTTCATGAGAGGATAGAAAATCAACAATGTCCCTGAATTGTTTGAGACGAAATCTTTATTCAGAACCCAAAATATACTTGAAAGAAATTTGGATAGTCAAATACGTTTATGAATGTAATGAAAAAGCCTAAACAAAGCATTTGAAATTCAAGGCAATAGCATGTAAAGTGAAATATTGTGACTGATTTGTGTTAATTACAAAAATGAAGAGAAAAATAATTTTTTTAATTTATCAGTACAAGCAGAACAAAGGAGAATGTGGCTCGTGATCACTGCAAGGAATTCTATAAAGCATCTGAGAGAATCCTACATGAATTCTGTTTACAAAGTACCAAAGGTCAGGTTGGTGAGCCATATCCAGTCTTTGAACAGTATTGATAAAAATGGAAACAGAGAAGAGCCAGTAGGGAACAGTGTAGTGAATGGAGAAGAGGGTGCTTAATGTGCAACTCAGAAGCTCCAAAAACAGAGGCATTAGCAGGTACAGATATCTAGGGATATCCCAAGTGTGTATGTGGATGAATGAATCAATTATATACTTACAATGGAATATCAATCCTCAGTTTTTAAAAAAGAAAAAAAAATCATGCTATAAGTCAACATTGATTACATCATGCTAAGTCAAACAGGATATAGAGGAGAAATAATTTATGATTTGGCTTAAAGAAGCACTTAGTTAAGCCTAATTCATAATGGCAGAGGGCAGGGAGGATGGATAAAGATTTAGAGTAATTAAGAAATGGAGACTCTGTGTTCAGTGAGTAAGAAGTTTAGGTTCTGCCAGATGGGAACAGGTCTTGTGATGACATGGGAGACACAGAACAACATGGATGTATTTGATCCCACTAAACCATGCCGCGAAGTTTTCAAAATGATCAACATTGTTTTGTCTTTTACCTTAATGTACATCTACTAAGTGACACAAATTTTAAATAGAAAAAGATACAAGAATTCACAATAAATTTCTTAGTTGCTCATAGAATTGGATTAATACTATAAATTAATGATATTGCTTGGTATATTCTCAAAATATAAAAACTGATTATAACTCTATGCATCACTAACAGATATGCAGAAACACAGCATAAAAGGAGACCATCCCATGGACATAAAATAGCAAACAACTAGAAAACACTGTGTCAAAATATCCGAAATGCTATCACACAAAAAGTATAAACCAAGGAAACAAAGCAACAGCTTATTCTTATACAGCAAAGATCCAGTGCTGTAAAAAATTTAAATTCTCCTGAAACTGTATATTTAATCCTATTCAAACATTTGATAATGTGTGATTTTAATGCTAACTACTGGATTCCAAAATATATAATGAGGACTCTGTGGACTACAATATTTACAGTCTTTACTGAGCTTCTTGCTCTGCCAAATAATGAAAGTTATCATGAATTGCACTATTGAAGAAAGCATGTGTATGGAGAACTTGAAAAGATAGAACAAATCCCTGAAAACTGTAAATAGATATTTTTGACTAGAGAGGAAATTGTAACTCAAACTTTGGAAAAGTGTTCTTGTCTGCCTTATCTACAGAAGTTGAAGACACACAGGCTGTATTGCTGCATTAATCAAGTGACACAGGTATTTGTATGATTATTTATCACTAATCATGAACAAGACATTCATCCATGCTTTGTTTCTAAGATTCCTAAACAATAAAAGTTCCCGATGGAATCTTCAATCTAGAGGTTTTGAGCCATACTCATACTTTCAAAGGAATATCGCACACACATGACAATAAACAACTACAAGAGGCAATACTGACAATCTTTTGAAGACAACAGAAAACAAACCAAAGGAGACACAAAAGAGCATATGCTGTATAATTCTACTTTTTAAAACTCCACCATGTTTCACAAGTCTTCTTTAAGCAGTGAAATTATGAATGAAATTGAGAACATTATTAACATCAATATGAGGACCTAGTAATCACGTTAAAGATGAAGGAACATATGCTTCCAGGAATTTTAAATTTGTTTTTATTGTTTGATATTATAATTCTCATTTTCTTCCCTCCAAACCTTTCTATGTAGCCTTTCCCTTTGCTTTTTCCAATTACTTACCTCAGTTTCTTTCATTATTGATACACATCTGTGTGTGTGTGTGTGTGTGCATGCACGAGTGTGCACACATGCATATTCCTAAATACATAAATATAAAAGCTTCTGGCATTTTTAGTCATAGAGAATAATAGATGCATGACAAAATCTACATATTGAGTATAATTTGGTGGTTAATATTAAATAGTTAAAAAAGGTAGGAAGCATCAGCTACCAAGTTATATGAATGTCAAAAGAATGCTTTAAAGGTATTTAAATATTATGAAGGACTGTTAGCCTGCTTTTCTGAAACCCTTTGCCATATTTTATTACTGATCCTCTGGCTTTTAGAAGAGCTGGATGACTGTACAGGGATTTATTGATACCTGAAAAATGCTAAAGTTCTAAAATGCCATCAATTTTTGCTCCAAGAGTAGAGTAAGATTTCACAGTAAATGGTTGGAGAGAAAAATTTAAATGCATTATTTCTTATACAGATGCCTCCTTTACATTTCTTACTTGTGGGCAAACATTGCAGGCTCAAGTCCTGATTGATAACTTTGAAGCCTCTTTACTCCTCATGGTACACTGTAGCTACCATCCCCAGAGACACTAGTAGTGAAATATACCTAATGTTGGGTTAGAGCCTCAGGAGCATAGAGTGAAGAGTATACATGCCTACCTCTTTAGTTCCCACACAAAACTGACAGAAATGGGACAGGGCATGAATGGTGGGGACAGGCACAGGGAAATAAATGTTAATAAACTCATTTTGTCATATATATCTCCTGCCACATCAAACATCTGGATTACAGTTCAAACATGCTGACCTGTTTGTTCACAGATATTATCTCTAGAAAGACTGCTTGCACAGGGTATGTTCCATTTAGAACCTCGTAACTTGGGAGGCTCAGGTGTTTATCTGGCATCACAATCTCACTGCCTCCATGTAAGCCAGTTGATTGTCTCCAATGCAGGAAAAACCAAACCAAACCGAACATGGATGTTTTCCCAATAACAATGGGAAATCACAATATTTCCTTAATGAGAATAAACATAAAAAAAGACATTTCTCTGTGCTCGCATTTAATGTAATGTGATAGGCAGCCAGCCTGATGGAAGCTAGTGAGTTAGAATATGGGAAATGATTTTAGATGAAGTGGAATGACGCGCGACTTAAATTACAAACCCCCAGGTTCACAGTACGTTCTGAAACAATAGGAGGGTAAAGTCAAGTTAAGAATGACTTCATTAGTTTAACAACCAGAAATATGTTCCATTCTCCCAGGCAAACCTATGGAGGGTTAAGCTAAACTGCTGCGTTGAGCAGACAGAGGGCTGCTCACCGACAGCATCTGCTGGGGACTTGGGAAAACTATTTTCTCTTAATAGATTCCATTTTCCATTTTTACTTCTTATGGCGTGCAAACTCTTAAAGAAATGATGCATTGCATGGAAATTCATCCACAGCTGAGAGTGCAAATAAGGGAAGAAAAACAAAATCGTAAAAGACATTAAAAGGTACATTTCAGAGCAAGTTTACTCAGTATCTCAGGCAATGGAGCATTCATTTTCTCAATTTTCACAGAGAGCTTGAAAAAAATATGAAAACAAAGTGCTTCCTAGGGAAAAGATATCCTTAACGTGCCTGAGAAAAGTTGGTTATTTTTAAACTTTTTCCCCTTGAGATAGAGGGAAGTTGTGTAACTGGATTTTAGTTCCCTCCTGAGGGCCAGCATACTGCGACTTTCTAGGTAGGATGTAAATATTTGCTGAACTGTTTCAGGGAGATAGGCTAGTGGCTGATGATCAGGGGACTGGTGGAGACCAGCAGTTGCAAAGCTCAGAGTTCTTTGTTACATTGCACCCTTCCACTGTGATCCTCAAGCTGATATTTGGTTGGGGGACCTATGGTTCAAAACAAATTATCTAGAATCAGAACATGTTTCTGGAAATATGTATCTTTGGGATCTTTCACTCATGTTTGGTATGCTCTGTAAAATTATAGCATAGTGCTCTTTGGCACACAATACACAGCAATTCTTCATTGTCTTGGAATCCAGATTGACAAGCTTTCCAGACTTTGTAACTTTTTCTCTGTATAAACTAATGTACAGTGATTTGGAATTCACTGAGATCACAAAACCTTCAACTACAAATGAAGGATTCGAAGGAGCTCCTACAAAATTTGGTCCCAATTTGTCAAAAACTCAAAGGATTTGCCAACTAAAAACTCTTCACAGACATTAAAAGACACACATTTATGCCACCTTGTGCTAACTAGGACACACTGTTTATTTTTTAGCTGATCTTACTTATAATAAATCTGAACACTTGGAAATATGAGGCCAGCCAATCACCTTTTAAAAACAGTTCATTTTCAAAATCAATAAGTTCTCTATTATGAGAAAATGCACCCATTGTGTTCATTATGAATAAATAGTAATATCTTACTTCAGCATATTGCTGAACCTAATTTATCTTTACATACAGGGCAACTTGGTTAACATAGTTTTCATTTGTTGCTTAGGTGAAGCAAATGTATACAGTAATAACATCAATTAAAAATGACAGCCAATGTTCCTGAAATGTTATTATGTGGCAGATTCTGTGCTAGGAGTTTCAAGGATATTACTTCAACACATATGGACAGGAACTCAATAAGAAGACCATCTCAGCTAAGAAGTGGAAATTTACAGATCAGGTGGCACTAGGCATGGGATTTGAACTTAAACTGGTTCATTTCTAGAGCAGGTATTTATCACTCTATATGAATAACCAAGTAAAGAGAATAAAGCTTTATGAGGGCAGGAAGTTTCCCTGCATTGAAACAGCTCTACTGTGGTATGAGTGCAAACACACACACACACACACACACACACACACACACACAAACACACATAAAGTAAACAGTATGACTAAATTTAACCTCTGACCCATAGACATCCAAAAATATCACTGAGAGTGTCCTCTGTCCTTGAGAAAGAAGATGGGGAACTGTAATGAATACTTCATTGGGGGAAAAAATGAAGTTTTCTTTTTCTCTTAGAAACACTCTCCATGATATAGCAATGTGTGTTACTTCAAAGAAGTGTGTGCCTCCTTCCTGACATTCCAGTTCCTCTCACACCTGCCCTCCCATCCCCCCTCACTCCCCTGTTCTGTTTCTGTTCAGAAAATGACATCCTCCCATGGATATAAACAATATAGTGAGATATTCACTCCGTCTACACTTTTTGCACTGATCATGACTACTGGGGGGTGGGGACAGATGTGGACCTGGGGGAACTAGGTCTAAGGTAGGGACCCCAGAGTGCCTTCTTGCTTGCTGGACAGAGACAAAGAATATCTGGAGGCATTCTTGAATGGGAAACTGCTGATATTCATCTGTCTCTGTTGTAAATTATTTCTCCCTGAATAAGCATTTATTCAGCCTATCTGCTTTAACCAATCCTTATTATTCCACGATAAACAAAATGTGTCATATCAAATTGTAGTAAGTTTGAGATTTCAACAGCCTTCGATCCCAATATTTCAGCATAAAAGCTAGTGATAGTACATGTCTCTGCTTCTTTATGACTCAGTTTCTGGTTTTTAAAAGTGGCAGTGATGGGGCCATTATAAGTAAAATGACAGTGCACATGAGACATCTGGTAAAATAGCAGCAAAATACATATTGTTACACATGTTATTATCATTAATAAAAACTAATTTTGGTGTGCAGACACATAAATCATGAAGGAGGATGAAAAAGTTCTACTTAGGTAAGCAAAATGCCACAGCAGATAAAAGCTCTTGCCTCCAGGCCTGACAACCTGAGAGTAACTGAATCTTCACGTCTTCATGAGTGTCTGATCCTCCTTCTCATACAAATAAATATGAAAATAGATATAACAGAAATAAATAATAAATAAGCATTTTCAATGTATTTTGTGGGTGCCCTGTAATCTCTAATTTGTGAAAAATAAGACAAGAATCCTATTCTCAAAATTAAAATTTCTTATCCTTTTCTTGATAATAATGATAGTAATAGCCACAGAATACTATGTAAGCTATTTTTGGAGACCTAATCCACATTGAAATAACCAAAGTCTAAGGTTATCACAAAAAATCTGGTTAATCTGACACTGGGACTTGATATTTTAACTCTTGATCATCATCTAGAGAATGAAAATAAAAGTGAAGCATCTCTCACAGGAGATTACAGGTTCAGAGGATGTAAACATATTACTAATGTGGTTTAATGTTTTGCATAGCACTCATAAATCATATAATTGTAGACACAAATATGTACAACTAGAACTCCTCAATATCCAATTAAAAGAAGCAAGGAAAGACATGGGATATAAATAAACACTTAGCAACAAACAGGTAAATGCAAGACTATGGTTCTGAATGTTCACTTGATTTAACCACCCATTGTTAATAAAAATAGAAAAGTGATAGAGTTTTGTTGAGAAATATTACTTTATTATATATATACATATATATATCCTTATTTTACATATTAATCCCACTTCCCTCTCACTCCCTCCCATGCCCTCAACTCATTATTCTCCCCCCGCCCACACACACACACACTCCACAGGGAGGGTGTTGCTTTCTAGAAGGGATCATCAAAATCTATCAAGTCATTTACAGTAAGGTCTAGGCCCTCCTTCCTTCCTCTAGGCTAACAGAGTATCCCTCCATGGGGAATGTGCTCCCAAAGTCCTTTAATGCACAAAGGATACATCCTGGTTCTACTGTCAGAGAACCCTTAGACTGCCCAGGCTTTTTTACTGAGACCCACGATCACAGGGTCTGAGTGGGTCCAATGCTGGGGTGCCAGCTATCAGTCTGTGAGGTTCATAAGCTCCCCCTTGTTCAGGTCAGCTGTCTCTGTGGGTTTCTGTAGCCTGGTCTTGACCCCTTTTCTTATCACTACCCCATCTATGAAACTGGAGTCCAGGAATTTGGCTCAGTGTTTAGCTGCGGATGTCTGCTTCTGTTTCCATCAGCTACTAGATGAGGGTCTATGATGGCATATAAGTTAGTTATCAATCTCATTATCAGAGAAATGCACTTAAGGTAGCCTTTCCACTGTTGCTCAAATTGTTAGTTAGGTCATTCTTGCATTCTTATAGGTCTTAGGACATTTCTCTAGAGTCCCTTTTCTCTTTAAACCTATAATGGCTCCCTGATGATTAGACCAGAGCAAAGAAAAATAAGGTACCATAATAGAGGAATATTACTTTAACTCGGCAAAGATATGTTGTTACATTGTTTATGCTCCTGAACATTAACTGTATGTAGGTATATTACATTTGTTTCTGCTGCCTTTGTTAATTATGCAATATGTTACATTTGTTTGTGGTCCATTTGTTTACTTATGTATAGATGTGTTGCATTTGTTACAACTGGCCTACCTAAGGCATCTGGTTGGCTTAATAAAAAACTGAATGGTCAATAGCAAGGCAGGAGAAGGATAGGCAGGGCCAGTGGAAAGAAAATAAGTAGGAAGAGAATTCTAAGAAGAGAGAAGAAGGAAGAAAGAGTAATGGAGAAAGAAAGGGACATATCTGAAGCCAAAAACTGGGAGTGGCCAGCCAGTTGGATGCAATAGGACATACAGAAGTAAAGAAGGGTAGAAAGCCCCAAGGCACAAGGTAGATAAAGAGAAACAAGTTAATTTAAAAGAGCTAGCCAGAAAGGAGCCTAAGTTAGGCTGAGCATTCCCAACTAATAAGGAGTCTCTGAGTCAAGATTAGAGAGCTGGTTGGTGGCCCAAAATAGAAAAACCTGGTGCAGGATTGGTTCAACAAGTGCACTTGGCTTCAAGGACATTAAGGTAACATTTTCCACTCCATTGGTATCATTTTCAAAGACTAAAGTTTTAAAAGATTTATAAAACTTGTAATAATACTGCTGTGGTATCTTACACAATGCAATCTCTTTGGGAATGCATAAAAAGTGGTATTATGAATGTGGGGGATCTAACTTCTTGGCATTATAAGGACAGGTCAGGAAACCGATACTTTTTCCGTTATAGCACTCCGATGGTTTCCATGTCCCTTACTCCTCCTTTGTACTGTTTGCTCTGTGATTTATGATATCTCATTTTTACTGTTATCTGGTAATATACTGATTTTTCTCTGTCAAAGCACAATTTACTTGATTGGTATCTCTTCCTTCACATAGCAGAGGCTTAATCTTGTACAGAGCAAGCAATTACCAATAGGTGACTCACTTGCATACATTTTTTACATATCACAAAAGTCAAGCTCCCAAATATACCCGTTTTCATGGACCTGGTACTTTGAAGCACAGCCAGAAAAAAATTTATAAACTCCAATTAGTAGAGTGATAATGAAAGCAATCAAGAAAAGTGAAGAAACTCTAGACTGCTGAGTCCTTTACAAGTCTCTCATCGTTTCCAAAACTTTTTTATTTGCCTAGCAGCTAGGAAATTGTGTTTTGCCTAAGATAAACCAACATATTTAGGTCTGTTTCATAATTCTGCACACATGAATCCTAAGCAGCTCAAAGCTGGCATAACACATCCTTCTGCATCTGATGCATAGCTGCTGTTTGACAAGTGAAGATTCAAAAAATCAATGAAGGGATTTGTGCTTTGCATAAAAGTAGACTGGGAAAGAAAGAAGCCAACAGGAAGGGACTCTTCCTTTCTTAGCTTCGTTTCCACATATTTCTAAATAATGCCATATTTGTATAACAATTTTATTATTTCTATACTTCTATTCTGTCTAAGGCAATGAGCCAAGTGGACATGATGAGATTGGATCAGATATAGTTTGTGAAGTTCAAAATCTACCCTTCAGATTCTGAAGAATCCTCAAGTCATCTATTTATATAGGCATAGCATAAAAAATATAATGGAGGGAAATCACAAATAAGTAATAACAGGTAAAGTGATGGACATCAAGGGGAGTGTGATTAGAAGTTGGTCAACATATAGCTTTAGTTCCTAGATATAAAGAAAGCTACCATTTATAAAGTAGGCAGGCTATACTTAAACACCTCTACCACAAATAAATATACAATGTGCCATGCCATACTCCTAAGATCTTTTAATAACCTGGGGCTGGCATTGACCATGGTTCACTGCCACATAACAAGCTATTGTTTATGTACTGCAATTTTCCCATTTTCGAGTTTTCATTGTTTGCTGAAGCTCCTCCACAAAAGATCGTATAAAATAAATAATTTTATTAAAATGAAAAACAAAATAAGTTAAGCTCATCTTTCAATGAGAAGTCAAACCAAAAAGATCATATCAAGAAAATAAGTCAAACCAACCTATTTAAAACAGTATTGAGAAAGGCTTTCATGTTCAGACCACATTTACTCTCTAACAATGTCTCTATGTGAGCATTCTCATTCTGCTTCTTCAACAATGTCCACAAATGACACTATGATTTGTATAGGGAAGTCATTTGGGGTAGGGACTAGGTCCTCCCTCTTGCCTGTAGGTTAAGGGAGTATCCCTCCATGGGGAATATGCTCCCAAAGTCCTTTCATGCACCAGGGATACATCCTGGTTTCACTGTCAGAGGTCCTTTAGTCTTCCCAGGCCTTCTAACTGAGACCCATGTTCAGGGGGTCTGAGTCAGTCCAGTGCTGGTTTCCCAACTATCATTTTGGGGTCGATGAACTCCCCCTTGTTCAGGTCAGCTGTCTCTGTGGGTTTCTGTAGCCCGGTCTTGACCCCTTTGCTCATCACTCCTCTCTCCCTCTCTGCAACTGGCTTCCAGGAGTTTAGCTCAGTGTTTAGCTGTGGGTGTCTGCTTCTGTTTCCATCAGCTACAAGATGAGGGCTCTATGATGGCATATAAGTTAGTTATCAATGTCATTATCAGAGAAGAGAATTTAAGGTAGCCTTTCCACTGTTGCTCAGATTGTTAGCTGGGGTCACACTGGTAGGTGAGAAAAATATATTTCACTTGGTAACTAGACTTAGATTTGGTAAATACAGGCACACATAGTATATGCACAAAAGAATGTATGGAACCAGACCGTAGTTACATAAAAATTACTTACTTTACAATTAATTAATACCTTAGGTGCTTGAAAAATTGATGGAAACAAATTGAAGCAATTTTGTAGAAAATACAAAAATGTGCACATGGATATCATTTGTTACCTTTTACTTTCTGCAGTAAGACTTTTTTGTTATATTTTGAAATAATGAAATAGACCAAATTTGTAAAATGAAAACATTGGAATGAAATTAAGTACCATGCAAAAGGTAGTTGACCTAAATTGAAAACCTGGGACCTGACACTTATATGCAAACACACACACACACATACACGTGCGCGCGTGCACACACACACAGACACACACACACACACACACACAAAGTCCTCTATTTTATGAGAAAACAGTGCATTTGGCAGGGGGTGGGAGAAATCGAGGCGTGGATTATAAACAATCTAAAATGCTTAATAATCCATGATAAATGTGAGCCACATATTGATGAAGAGTGACTAAGAGTGTTCCAAAAGACCAGAGTTTGGTTCTCTTCACCCACATTGGGCAGCAAACACTCTCTTATAATCACAGCTCTGAGAGGACATAACACAACACTGTAACCTGGCCTCTATGGGTACCTGTATATACCCATGCCCATATGTACAAAAGCACAAATACTAAAATCTAATAATTTTTACTAAAATTAAACAATATATTCAATGAAACAGCCTATGAATACTGAAGTATTTAATGAAACTGAGCCTGTGTCATTGAAATATCTCTAGTAATAAACTCATTCTGGATATATAAATTAAAATTCAGTTCATTTTTCTTCTCTTCAGAAACTTAAACTCTTTCTAAGAGTAGTCATGAGGCAGGTAAATGCCGTGGCCCAGTCCTAGTCTGCAGAGCCAGAAACAGATGATAGAGAATGCTCCTCTGGATGAGTTCAACATATATGCTTTGTTTTGATAAATTTAGTAGTGGGATTTTTTGACATATTACCAAGGCATAGACATTGATGTTCTTTTATATAGTAATACCATATAGTATTAATGATGTAATCTCAGTGCCAATACAGGAAGAAAGTATAAATTTGCTGATATTATCAAGGTGTTTTTAAAACATATCAACCTGGTTTACTACAAAATCACAAACAATACGCCAATAAATGGAGCAATAAAATGGACAAGTAGTTGTCCAATTAGCACTTTATAAGACCAACACCCTTATCTATGAGAGAAAAAAAATGGAAGTTTTGGATTCCATTTCACCCAGGTATACTGGCTACCACCATAGAAACAAACTCTAGTGTGGTTGTAGGAAGGAAGAATACTCTTTATTTCTGATAGAGACATAAGCTTGTGTAGTGACTACATAAATTAATATGGAAGTTCATCAATAAACTAAAAATAGAACTAACATATTATACAACTATATCACCCCTAGGTATATATAAAATTAATTGATATAAATATACTAATGTGTGTGGACCTGCATGATTTTATGGGCACAGCATGTGGGTAGGAGGTACAATGAACTCAAGTTTATTGATTCAACACTCACAGTGACCAGGAAATCAAACCTATCTAGAAACCATCAGTAAATGAATGGACATAGGAAACCTGGTACATATAAATAGTGGAATAAATCCAGCCATAAAAAGTAATGAAATTATGACTATTTCAGAAAATGAATGAAGTCATTTATAGAAGTAGAAGTCATTTTAAATGCTGACATTTTCTTTTGTATACTGAAGTGTGTGCATGTGTGTGTGTGTGTGTGTGTGTGTGTGTGTTTATGGCATGAAACATGAAAGAGGGCAAAGAAATCATGAGGACTGGGGAGGTGGAAAAGAGGGTGATCAAATACATGGAAGTAGAATATGGGTGGAGTTGTTGGGACCAAGTGTACTTGAATGAATTTGACACTGGTGGGTAAGTGGCTGTGGACGAGGAGAACATTAAAGACAAAGTCAAGTAATACATAAGCACTAAATGTTATAATGTAATCTGTTACTTTATGTAAAAATGCTTTTAAAAATTAACGTTTTAAAAGTAAACACAAAAAGGAGACTTGTTTACCTTCTCAGTGTCATGTGCTTTCTGAACCTCCTCCACTGCACAGGAAGAAGTCTAAGAAACAGAAACAAAAATAATTATATCTTCAAAGACAAACTAGAGAAAGGTCTTTATAACCTGAAATCCTAGAGAACACCTATTCATTTTGCTGCACCTGCTACACAAGAGGGCTTATTCCAAGAAGTGTTACCAACGAGCATAGCTTGGTTGAAACATGAGAAAGGGATCAATGAACAAATTCTAAGCTGTTTTATATGGTTCTTCAGACCTGTTGTCAAAACCCTCAGACACAGAGTCACTTACTACATGTTTATTGGCTGAAAAATGGCTCACTGGTCTTTAGTTTACTTACAGTAGAATGGGAAAGAATACAAAGGGGTTTTTCTCTAAATCTTGTCTGTGCAAATCAGCCCCATTTGATTGATGCTAAAATATTAAACTCAGATTTTGTGATTCTTAAAGTGCATGCAGCTGTCTGTAAACTGTTCAACCTGAAGCTTCAATATCACTGGAGATGTCTCCTTTCTCTCAGCAAAATGATAAATCTAGCATAATATCCTTATGTATGCAGAAGTGAGTTGATTAACTAATTAGAGCACCCGGGCCAGAAAATGCTGTTTCACTTGCTGTGTGCCATTTTGTTGCTCTTGATTTGTTATCATGGTATGTAGTAGCACTCATAAAGACAGATTCAAAACTGCAGATGTGTTTTACTACTATGTGTAGGAACTATATTTATGATAACATTAACAGATATGTATATAGACACATATTTAAAGACATATTGCTCCAAAATATCAAGGATAGTGAATCATATGAAAATGTTAAATTTATTAGTTCAAAAGTTATAGTTGTAGATGTTTGACTTTGGTTTTTGTTGCTGCAGCAAAGTTTTCTGACTGAAACCAGCTAGGGAGAAGAAGGAATTTATTTTGCTGACACGGACAGACCACAGTCCATCACTGAGGGATCTTAAGCAGAAATGTGAACAGAAACTGTAAAGCAATTCTGATTACTTTCTGGATTGCAGGGTCATGCCCAGTAGGTGATTTGGGATGTCCTTCTGTATGCTGTGAATATGTGTAGCTTTTATTGGTTGATGAATAATATTGTTTTAAACTATGGCAGTGCAGATTAAGCAGGAAGTCCAAACAGAGATATGGAGAGAAAGAAGGTGGAGTCAGAGAGAAGCAATGTAGCTGCCAAAGGGTAAGATGCCAGAATTTTACCTACAAGTCATGGCCACATGGTGATACACAGATGAGGAAAAATGGGTTAATTTACTTGTGAGAGATAGTAATATGACTGAGCCATTGCCAAACAAGTATAATTAGTATTAAGTCTATGAATGTTTATTTGGGAACTAGCAGGTGGGAGAGAAACCTCCATTTACAGTAAAGTTTCTTCTACAGACCAGGGAATGATACCACCCACAGTGGGCTGAGTCCTCCTGAATCAATTAATAATCAATTGACCTTATATAGATAAGCAAAGAGCCCAATATGTTTTGGACAATCTCTCATCTGTGACTTTCTTCTCAGATAAATCTAGCCTGTGTCCAGTCAACAAGTGAAGCTAATCAGTAAAGTAGGCAAGAGTCTGGTGGCAAAACAAAGCTTGATACATAAAGATGGATGTTTGTTATGGCAGGTTCTTCCCGCCGGCTGCAGCGGGTCCTGCCGCCATGGTCCTGCCACCACGTGAGCCCCAAATAACACTCAGAGACTCTGTATTTGATACAATCCTGTTGGCCAGTTACCATTATTGTTTATGAGCCAGCTCTGTCTTAATTATTAACCCATTTCTACTTATCTAAGTATTTCCACGTGGTTATCTTATCTGGGAGCCGCAGCTGGCATCTTCTTTCTTTCAAGTCTACATCTTGACTCCTCCCTCCTACTTCCTCTTTCCTCCTTGTCTGCTAGCCCCACCTATCTTGCTATCTCATTGGCCACAGTGCTTTATTAACCAGTATGAGAAACATATATACAGAATAACATCTCCCACCAGATGTTTGTAAAAAGGATGTGGATAACCCAAACTCACTTGCAAACATTGTTCTTTATATTTTACTCAGATTATAAAATGAAATAAGATGAAATAGGTACCACTAAACCACTCATGAGTCAAAAAATAAAAAATAAGAAGGCATATATGTCAAGTCTGTCATTATTAATTTCTATGCCTAAAATCTGAGATAAACAAAGATCATGGGCAACTTCAATAATGACTTATATGTGGAAAATAATAAGTTAATCCAATATTACTATAGCAGAATTCCTTCTCCATTCAGTATAAAAGTTTAAACTTTTAAATTTAAAAAAAAATGATATAGAATAAAGTATTTTCTGGTCATAGAGATGGATCCTAATTAAACATATATTCAATTTCCAACAACCAATGGTGATTAAAACCACAGTTAGGAATCAGTGAGTTGACATTCTACTCTTGACTGTTTGGCTGTGGTGTAAAAAAGCAACCCTTAAATTTAATAATGTATCTACAGAAGTTCAGTGATTATACTCTGTTTTAAACAATTTTGGTGTGCAACTAGGTCCCCAAAAAGGTGAAAGGTGAGTTTCAGTTGCATTTCTAAAAGAAATAATAATAGAAATAAATAAATAAAATTCAAACTGGTTTCTACCTACAAATGTAGGCTCACACACACACACACACACACACACACATATATATATATATATATATGTATATATATATATATACATATATATATCCTTCTGTAGTTATAAAACATCCTAAACATCCTTTTCTTTATTGTAACATATTGTCCTCAACTTGTTTTCCAAGAATCCTCTCCAAGCCTATGTTCTAGTTATGAACATCACCCAGAAGATTTGATATCTTGTTACATTTGAGAGATGATCAAAAAAGCATTTGGTTTATTTCTCAGTTTCTTTCCCATAATACCTACACTAACCAGAACATTAGATATTTCAATTGAATCACTGTCATGAAAAAAAAAATTGTTCATTAAAGTCACTTTCATCTCTCCCCAAAGTTAGAGAAACTTATAGATAATAGTATTTTATTTTTACATTTATCCATGCTTCAAAGTTAAAACAAGATTACTTGTTATTTGTATGTCTTTGAATATATATGAAACACTCAAACTGATTGTCCACATGGAATCTAGTTATAATTAATGATGTAAGATATTCAGCTATATAGACAACAAATTGTGAAGCTGACTTTTATGCAGATATAAGTTTTATCATGCTCTTGAAGTATTGACATATTTGACATTTATTAACTAAGTAAATGCTAACTTATAAAAAATTACATATCATTTTCAGACACAGTCATATGTGGACTAAGTTGGCCTTGAACTTCTAACCCTGTGTCCTCTAACAGCTGAGTGCTGGGATTGGAACTACAAAAGTCTGTCATCATGCACAGCTAAGAAGTTCTACCTGACTTTATTATTTGGTATTCTTAACATTTTAAGCATATGATAATACATCTAAGGAATTCTCACAAGAAAGTGTTTAATATAGATTAGGAAATCCCATTTTAACAATTTTATTAAACAGCCATTGGTGTTAAAAAGGAAAGAAATGCTTGTGCTTATAACACTGCTGCTCCTTGTTTAACATGCATGTAATCCCATCCCCCAAGTTAAATTGCCTCTCTATTCTCCCCATTCAGAATAACTGTTTTCTATCATCTGGAAACACAAATAATTCTTAAATTATCTCATCTATATTATATATATATATATATATATATATATATATATATATATATATGTTTTAGGCAGCTTCTACCGTAGTAGATTTTCTAAATGGATGTATCAAAGGGCTTTAGTGTTACTTATCCCTCCTCATATTACCTCTTTAAAAAGGAATATTATATCACACTCCTCAAAAGCTCAGAAAGCTTTGTGGAAGAGAGAGGAAAGCTTATAAGAAGAGGCAAAAGTGATGGGTAACTTGAAGTATGCAATGTTTCCCAGATACAACAAGGCCAGTGCTCATATGAATTCATTGCAACTGAGACAGCATGTAAAACACCTGCTGAATCTCCAGCAGAGGAAACAATCCCAGTGTGAAGTGGGGAAAGCAGTCATATACTATGACCACTAGCTGATAACCTATTATCACTAGACAGCTGCTAAAGATGACAGTCAGTTTTTTGTGAAAAGTGTGTGCCCGGGTTTTCTGGCCATACATCAGAGCAGACCCTGATTCCAAGATTAGCCAAGCAAAGCAAAGAAGACTCTGTGGGGAATGAAAGCCACCAACAAAAATGAAATTATCTCAAGGCTGACTTACTGGGAAGAGATGAGAAGGTTGAGAGTGTGGTAATATCAGAATTTGAAAGGGGTGCATATGTTTAGAATACATTGTATAAATTTCTCAATGAATTAACAAAATATTAAGAACAAGGATACCAACCAATCAGTAATGTTCCTGGTGATGTGGTGACTAGATATGCAAACAAAGGAGAAATCACCTTCAAAGGAACACAGCAAATAATTTAAAGTAAAATATGGGGAAATACTCTGAAATACGGTTCTAACTGAGATAAAGAAATGACACCTGTAAAGCTGGTAATTGTGCCATTTGATTTGATTTTGTATAGAGATGTAAAGAGATACCTTTTGTTGTGTTGTTGTTGTTCTAAAGGAATCAATTTTCTATAAGTTGTGGTTTTGTACTACACTTTACATTAGCTATAAGCACACAGAGTTTGTAGCCCATCCTGACTCTTCACTGGTTCTCTATAAAACAAGATACATAAAATGGGTAAATACAATAGTTCAAGCTCAAGGTGGAAATGGGAAAATATGTCAATGGAGTTTGATTCGCTCAATGAGGAGAATGAAAGTGTGTTATCCTCAGGGAAAAATAAATGGACTTGGAAATCATCATGTTTAATGAGATTCAGTAAGAAAAATACTATACATTTCCTCTAAAGTGAAGAATCTAGATTTTGTGTGTTTACAGTTACTAATATAAAATAAACATTAGAAAGTACATAAAACACATATATTAAAATTGAAAGCAACTTAAATATTATGCAATAGGAACATAGTTTAAAAGAATATAATGTGTTTATAAATAAAAGTATTCAACACCCAATGTGATTTTGTAGAATTACTATTATTCTTAGAAAGTCTATTGATGGGAGATGTTATTCTGTATATATGTTTCTCATACTGGTTAATAAAGCCCTGTGGCCAATAGGAAACAAGATAGGCGGGGCTAGGAGACCAGGAGGAGGAAAGAGGAAGTAGTAGGGAGGAGTTGAGATGTAGCCAGGGAGGAAGGAAGACGCCCGCCATGGCTCCCCGATAAGACGACCACGTGGAAATACTTAGATAAGTAGAAATGGGTTAATAATTAAGACAGAGCTAGCCCATAAACTGTAATGGTAACTGGCCAGCAGGATTGTATCAAATACAGAGTCTCTGAGTGTTATTTGGGGCTGGTGCGGCTGTGGGCCCAGACTGGCGGGCTGGCGGAAACATACAAGCTACAGTCTATAAAATTTATTTAATTATAAAAACACTACCCAATTTATTAAGAGAAAAGGGTGCATTTTCTCATAACAATAAGATCATCAAAAAATCTGAAAAGTATATACCCCAAAATATAACATATCATTGTAACATTATTTATATAAAAATATTGAAAGGGAGTTTTTCTGTAATGTTTTTACTTTATACAGAAACATCACCTTACAATGGAAACAATGAACTTTTCTAACATTATAAACAAAACAAAACAAAAAAAAAAGAAAATGATAATGAATGCTATCATTTTTGAGTGGTTTATATATGCTAATTAAAATAGGAGTCAAAAAGTATGAGTTTATGTTTATTGAAAATAGGTATTTAGTTTGAATCAAAAAGCAAAACAACTTTAATACCTCTATTAATTTCAATATACTTTAAAATTATCCTTATCAATATTCTAACTTCAATAAGTGTGAATGAGAGAAGAATGTGGCTACTTAAGCAGATGGCTGTCACAACCTGCCTTCCACAATTAAGAATTATTCCATAATCAGATGCATCCTGATACATTACAATCAGGTCATGGATATCATGGCCACATACACTAAGCCTAGAAAAAGGCAATCTTTGTGGGGAAATTACAAGTTATTCATCTTCAATGGCAACCTTAAAAAGTTGTCCAAGCAAATCGATGTATAGATTCCAGGTAAGATGGTAATGTTTTGTTTACTTTGATTTTCAGTTCTGCCCATCTGTGCTGCCTGTGCTGTCACTGGCCATATAACAGAGTGGGGGCCCCCAAGGGTTGCCAAATGTTCCAGCATATGTAGCAATTGGAACATTCAAGGAAGGGCATTCCATTGACACAGCATGGGCTCTAGTCAAACAGACAATTTGTGCACAGGATATTGGAAGTAAAACTGTAATCTAAGTGAAGGTGGACTTCTTTGCTCTTCCTTCCCTAACAGGTAAAACTTCTGTAAGTCCCCATATCCCTCTTGGGTTACACAGTTTTAGGAACAGATCTGTCCTAGAGCCTGTGAGAAATCTCAGGCAGTCTCAGCCCAGCCGGAGGTCTTTGTTTTAAGCCTTTTCTCTGATGGAATGCGGGAAGAAAAAGATGAGCTTGTGGTAGGTTTAATAAGGAAAGTAAAAGGAAGATTTCTCATAGTCCTGAGATCAAATCATTCCACCCAAATCCTCTGGAATAAGTTTTGAATTTATTGCAAACCTCGTTCAAAGGTTAAAGTTAAAACTGTACTTTAGAAACTCCAAAAATAAGCATTTGAGTAAATGACTAAACTTATAATGAGATGTGGCCTTTTCAATGTATTTATTTGCAAACAGTATCTTATCTACCTGAGACTAGGAGGCTTATGACTTATGTTTTTTGAGAGGCAGTTTACACTACAATAAAATGGGAATAAAAACACCAGTGCTTATTATTCTACATAAAGTTCAAACATAGGGAAGTCATAGATCATGTAATAGATTCAGTGCTCTAGTATGTGGATCATAATTGCCATGGTGTCCTTTAATGAAGAGAATGAACACTCACATCTGAAGTGAAGTGGCCCTGTTTCTCCTTTCTTCCCTCACCACTGAGTTTTCTAGCTGCCATCTGAAAAACTCAACTGAGGTGCTTTTCCCTCTTTCTCCTCTGTTAATGAGATCCATACTTTGATAGGGGAAGCATGATTTTTGTTATGAAACTATGACTTTCAGCTCATATCAGTCCACAGTAGCTAGCTAGAAAAAGAAAAGTGTGGTAGGACCCTTCTGGCCTACCTAACAAAACGTCAGTCTCTGTTGCAGAAGTGAACATTAGCAGTTATTCCTACTGGCTGTGCCATTTTTAACCATGTTAAGTAAGATATTAGCAAGTATGGGTTCTCGTGACTTAAAAGGAGACTGAATGCTAAGGAAGATCTCTATAGAAATGAAAAAGAAATGGAGATCTAGAGATTAGAAGTTCAATAAATAGATAACCCTCACACATGGACGATTTTGGTCTCTTCATCACAAATTGTAGGGAAGTCTGGGACAAAAATTTAGAATGCTTAAAAGATATTGTCTGTGGAACTGGCTGAAAGGATTCTTTGTTTTTAAAATGACTTTATATTAAACTAAATTAAATCCTGCAGAGTTAAATGGGGGAAGGGTTAGGGCTTGAAAGGGGATAATCTGTGTCATAAAAAAAAAAAAAAAGTTCTAAGAACCAGGTAATCATTTGTTCAAGCCTCTCTCTACAGGAGGTGCCATTGACAGAACTGCCCAGCTCTTATCCAAAGTCTTCAACAGACAGCATTACCATTGTTATTTAGCATATATATTGCTCTTCACAGTCATAGATTGCCTAATCTTTGCAGCACATCCCCAGTGAGCATTATCATCTCTATTTGCAGATGAAAAGAATACAACACACAAAGGTTAAATGACTTACCCATCAAGAAACAAGCATTTAGTGCTGAACAAGGAATGGAGCTTTGATCTGGACTGTGAAACAACAGGCTCCCATCTACTAAATTATAAAGCCAGGGCTTACTTCTTGGACATTTGAGGAAGGGCTACAGTTCACTTCTTAGAATGCTTTTCCTCAAAGGGAGAATTAAATCATGAAGTCTTGGCTTATCCTTTCCTCTTTTTCAAGATACACCATTTTATCTCTTTTTATCCCGAGGAGAAGTGTAGCAGTAATGCTTTCAAATCTGCCACATGTAGTCACCTGCAGATTTAGATCAGACCTATGTCTAATGGAAAAGAATTTCAGCATCTGCTGTAAAACTCATCATTCATTCCCTCACTGCAAGGCATAATATTCTTCTTCTAGCCCTTAATGCATTGAGTTGTAACTGATTAATATAAATCATCACCACACATACAGAATTCAAACACACTAGTGAATGATGGTTTCCATGAATATAATTACATGGATGTATATATGTGTGTGCATGCCCATGTGTTATTTATTTGAGATAAAGAATATTTCTTTAACTCTTACCTATCTCATAAGACTATACAATTAACAAAATAGAATGCATCTACCTGTGTTATTGAATCTCATTTTTGTTTAAAAAAAAAGCACTAAAATCTATGTAAACTGTATTCTCAATTAATATTAAAGTTATTTTTAGGTCTTAGGATAGTTTTATAATCCCTAATGACATTGGTGACCAAGATACAGCTAAGGAGCTATGTTTTGAGAAGCTAATATTTTATATCCGTAACTTTGTTTCCAAAACTGTTTCTCTGTAATCTTGAGGTTTAAATGAAATTCAGGGGCTATCTACTCCATCAGATATAAAAACAACATAAAGACGGAATTTTATTACCTTTAGTTTATTTTTGTGCTAACATAAATTGAACGCTGGTAACAAGCAAGCTCTAATCTCTTTTCAGAATCTCTGTAAAAGGCAAGAGTTCTTTGAGCATGTCTAGACAGTATGTTTGTCAATATATCTCCCATGAATGTGTGGGTTACATTTTTAAAATCCAGCCATTAGTTGTTATGATATCTTATATCTCTGAGATTCCTCACACGGGTATGGCTTTCATGTTTTCCAGCAGACAATCCCTGTGACACAGACACACATTTGTCATAAAGCCTTATTTCACTCAATAGACATTGAAAAAAAAAGGAAAAAAAGAGCTGTTTTAATACCTGTGTGTCTTGTTTTTGGCTAATAGTAAGATAATAATGAATTAGAGAAATTGCTTTTCATGTTATGCTTCTGTTTTATTTCATGGAATAAGAGGCTCTTGAAGTTTCTGTCTACTGGTGAAATCATGTATCAAGAGAAAAGTAAAATAAACATTTTAGAGCTTGTCATTAATATAATAACACACAATGTATATGCCAGGGTGATAAAATATCTAATTGCATCATTCTGCCTTAGTTTATCTTATTTACAAAGATCTAATGTGCCTGATTTTGACATCTCATTTGAATCTTGAGCTTTGGAGGTAGCTTTGTGAAGGGTCATTTTCCTTGGGAAAAATTACAGACATGTACAAATGGGACTCACTAGCATGGAAGTGATGTTACATCTTAGGAGCAATGTTCCTTAATTTCATAAAGGTCAGAGATACAAATTTAGGCAGAGGCCTATTAAAATTCTGCAGGAAGCAAGGAAGCAGCCTGCTCCTTTTCAGTATCATGATGGCAGGTGAAGGAAGGGAAAAGGAAAAAAAGAAAAAAAAAAAAAGAACTCTTACTACTTTATATAAGATTAGATTAGGCCCTATGTACATACAGCTATCTGAGGGGAGGCTCAAGCCCTAAAGATTTTAATTTCAGTGAAGTCATACAGAGCTAATGGAGCCACTGACAATCAATAGCTCTCACTCTCCTGTGAGAAGGAGATTTACTGAGCTCTCCCCACTGATTCTGCATCAAGAACAGCCAGCAGCTCTGATCACTCCGCCCCATAATTCCTGCAGTGTGTAAATGGCTGACTTCATTCTTTGTAGCAGCTCAGCTTTCATAGGCAGCAAACAGTTCCCTGGTAATCTCTTAATATGTCTACTGGAAAAATATATTGACAACATTGAAGCTGAGTGATAAGGAAACCGATAAATCACTTAGTGCTCTTCCTCCAAGCTCAGCCTCAATTCAGGGAAAAGTACAGGAGTCTGGACGAAGGCAGCTAAGCAGCAGCCCTCCTGCTGGAGCCCTGAACCAGAGGTATAGTTAGGTACACTAACCTCCTCTACTCCCTGGCTACCAGTAATGATAAGATTTTGTATTCAACAAACTTACCCAGTAGTCACTCATTTTCTAAGTTGTGGAACCATAGCATCTTATTATCAGGTCACTGATGAGACGAAATAGTTTTCACGAGCAAGACGGGGGGACAAAGAAAAGCAAGAAATAATTTTTTGAATTATTATCTCTCCAAACAGGGAAATTTCTTATTGTACATGTTTTTGTTTTGTTATGTTTTGGTTTGGGTTTTTTTTTGTTTGTTTAATTTATTTTGTTTGTTGTTTTTTTTTTTCCTACCTACTATATTCAAACCTCTGAGTTCGGTTTTGATAGACTCTTGGAGACATATTTGAAATTATGTATTTATTATATGACAAGCACTAGACAAAAGAGCAAGGCTGCTTCCTAATAAGTTCCTTCAAAAGTGATTTCTTCTAGTGGTATTATACAGTACTGCTGCTTAATCAATTGGCTCACACAACCAAGAGTTCCCTATGTCCTCCAAGGAGATAAGGGTCACATATCTGCAGATGCACAGGGTGAGGGATTGTTACACAAAATCTTAAGAAACTTGGGAGTTTATGCTTTTTGTACATGACAGAAGTTTGGACATTTGTCACTCAAATTAAATCAGACAACAGTTTAAGAGTGAAACTGAAATGTGACAACCGTGACTTAGAACACTATTGCCACCCCCTAAGATGACTGAGCTGTCAAACAGGGATTTTGGAAGCTGAAGGTAGCAAGCTGATGCTCCTACATCCAGGCACAGCTTCCCTGTTTTTCTTCCCAAGCACATTCATTGTATGTAAGCCTGGAGAAACAGCAAGAACCACTCAAATGTATACTCTGACTTCTTTTGAGATCTTAAAAATGTTTTTGTTTTCCAGCTTTGAAATGTCAAATTGGCAATATGGAAGGGTCAAAGAAAGAGCATAGTCACCTGTTATGAGCATTCTTTCCCGACAGCCTGGTCCGAAAGTCACTTCAGCCCCAAATGAACACTCACAGGCATGTTAATTATAATACACTCGGTCAATGATTATGACTTTTTATTGGCTAACTCTGTCTTAATTATTAACCCATAACTGTCAATCTAAGTATTTCAACATGGTCTTTTGTTACCGGAGAACACTTCACTCACCATGTCCTCTCCTTTCATGAATCACATGACAATTGCTCTCAGCTGATATTCTCAAAATCCTTCACATCTCCTAGACCTGCCTATCTTGCTGCCCTATTGGCCACGTGTTTTATTCATCAATCAATAAGAGAAACATATTTATAGAATGAGATAGCTCATCAGTCACCAAGTCACCATCTACTATTGCCAGTCATTAAACATACCAGCTCTGATATGCTTATTGTTAAACACTATATACATTTTAAAGGGTAAGTTCCTGAAGAGGAAAGGTCAAATCTTAAATGTGAAAATATACAAAGCTCCTGAAAATAAGTTAATTACATGGTATTATTTATTAAAATATTCTACTTGTTTTCAGGGGCTTAGACATGACATAGTATGTGTATAAGTCAATAAGACAATAGTGGGATTTGTATTTCTCCTTTTACTATGTGGATAGGGCTCAAACTCATGTCATCAGACTTGATGACATGAGTGTCCTATATTATGTGACACATAAACATGAATTTTCTAACAAAATAAAAAAGATCATAAAAAACAAACTTACTTCCTAAAACTCTAACAAGATATTTTTTCCTAATGTGCTTTCCCTAGTCTGCCTGACTCTAGTCTGCCTTATTCTAGAATCAACATGAACACCAGCTTTGGATCTATGGATTTCTGTTTCTATGCACAGGGGAAGAAGAATGACTTAAAAGAAAAATGAGGTTGTTAATTTTCAAAGAGAAAATTGTCTTGAGTTTTCAGAAAAAAGTTTTGTTATAGAGTCATAAAAGGTAATTTAAGGTATATTTAAGTAACACAGACATTTCTACATAGCAAGAGCAGGTCCCAGAGATTGTTAATGTAGCCCCCTATCTTTAAATTTTTGGAAAAATATATTTTTCTTAGCTAAGAAAAGGTTTACTTTTCTTAAATGTGTTCTTAAATGTAAAAGTAAAAGAAATTTCTAATTAAAAATGGTTATTGGGGATGAGTGTATGGATCAGCTAGTACATTGCTTACCACACCCATTTGAGGCTCTGAATTTGGCATTGCAGTACCCACATAAAATGCCTGGTGTTAGGCATGTGCCTGTAATCTCAATGTCAGGAAAAGGTAGACATGCCAGGATGAAGCAGATATGTCAGGAAGAGGCAGGTAATTCAGGGAGAGGAAGGTGTGTTAAGAAGAGGCACACAAGAGGATCACTGATTTGGCTAATGTAACTGAAACAGTGATCTCCAGGTTAGGTCTGCCTCAAAAAACAATATGGAAAGAGACAAAGGAAATGTGCATGTGAAATTGCAAAGACATAGAAAAATGATTACTGTGGAATGGGTACATTGTTGATTGGATTTTGGATAAGTAGTATGTCATATGTGTAATACCTTTTGGGAAAGATTTTAAAAACTAAAGTTAAACAGGTCATCAAATCTGTCACTGTAGGAAGTAAATAGTAGTGTCAAGATTTACCAATAATCCCTTGATTTTCAAGCCCATTCTACAATGACAAATATTTAAAAAGTATTATGATATGGGTTTTGAATGTATTAAGTGTTTAGAGTATCTCTGAGAAATATTTAATTGTCTTAAGACAGTTATAACCTTTGAGATTGGAAACATGCCTTAAACATAGTTTATGCTTGTTGAAATGTAATTGTTTCCATTTAAGATAATGACTTATAGACAGAAATTAGGATCTCTATCAATGGTATGGTATGTTAGATTACCTAGCTTTCTATTAGAGATTCATTGAAATGGAGATTATCATATATAGACTATTATGTTATTTCATTCTCAGAAACATTAAAGTACAAAGCATTGTAATCCTTATTAAACAGAAGAGAGAAAAGAGGTCTTAAATTATTAAATGACTTGACTAAATCTCCAAAGTGAGGAACAGAAATGATACTGAAATCCAGTTGTTGACTCTGCCACAAAGATCCATTTATCCCAACACAGTAAATACCAAATGAAAGAGCCACTAGGATACATGTGATTGCTACCTCATTAGACCCTGAGAGAGAGAGAGAGAGAGAGAGAGAGAGAGAGAGAGAGAGAGAGAGAGAGGATGGAGATGGAGAAGGCAGAGAAAGGGAAGAAGGGAGAAAGGGAGGGAAGGAAGGAAGGAGGGAGGGAGGGATGGAGGGAGAGAGGGAAGGAGGGAGAGAGGGAGGGAGAAAAAGAGCTCCATGGCAAGCAGCCAGCTTACAGATTGCCTGCTATAAGTGAAATAACTATTTTTTTTTTTTTGCTGAATGACACGTTTAATGATACAAATGAGATACAAGAAAGCTATAATGTAACATCTCTGTCATTTCAAAGGAAAGAAATAAGACAGATAACAATTACATCTCATTTCAGAATTGTAACTACCTGCCATAGCACTATAACAAGACTTGACAGGATCTGATTAATTATTAATCTGTAGCATAGACCTGCATTTCCCTGATGAGAGTAAATATGCATGTTGTGGCAGTAGAAAATTACTCTAGGTAGCACAAAAGTAAGTGAAGCTTTTTAAGAATTGTGTGTTAAGGATATGGTTAATTTCCTAATCATTGGCAGTGATACTAGCTTTCCTTTCAATGATAGTGTTTGTTTCTTATCAGGCATACTACCTAACCATGTCGCCCACATGTGAAAATATGCAGGGTCTACAAATTCTATATTTATACATCTGTTATGCACACCAAAAGACACATACTGTTGTATATTTATTACACTATCACCTTTAATATCCATGTGAAATGGCTAAATGTTGGATAGATAAATATAACTTGGTATGTTCTACAATAATATAAATATAGATCTCTTTAATACTAAGAGCAATAAGCCAGTTACAATGGAATACATAGCATATTAGTCCAGACATGCAAAAATGTTGCAAAGTGATCAATGTTATTAAACCAAATGGTTGACTGATAGTAGATTGTCATCCCTGAAAACGTGCATATAAGTAACATTATACAAAGCTAATTAGTACAAGGTTTCCCTATGACCCCTCAAATGGTCATTGATGATAGTTATTCCTCTCCATATTCCCTCCTTTACTGTTCTATACGAACAGTATTCTCCCTGTCTTCATCATAACAATATATTCTAATTTCCCTTCCTTGAGAGATCCTCTGCTCTCTATTAGTTGCTTACTGGATACCTAACCCCTGTAGCTATATGAATTGTAGCATCTATACTGAAGAATTAAAGCTAATATCAACATATAAGAGAAAACAATAATTGTCACCTTGGGTCTAAGTTAATTTCCTCAAGATGTTTTATTTTTTCAAGCTCCACCCATTTTTCTACTCAGCTCATGATTTCATTTCTTTTCTGAGCAGGTACATAACATTCCATTCATCAGTCAATGGACATTTAGGCTGTTTCCAATTTCTAGCTATTATGAGAACAGCTGGGAGCATCATCAAGTATTTCTGCAGTAGAATATAGTGTCCTTCAGAGATATGCCCAAGAGTTGTGTATCTGGATCTTGACTATATACCCAGTTTTCTGAGAATTGTATAGAAAAACTTTTTGAATAAGAATAATACAATTATAAACAGCAAGAAAATCATATACAATTTAACTGCAGAAGTCAACTGAACACAAAACATGAAGACAATCTATATAGAAATTCAGAAATTTAAATAGAAGGAAAATTTTTCAAGTTAATTTCAGAGAAAATCTGACCAAAAAAAAAAAACCTGCAAATATAATGTAGGAATAATTACTTGCAATATTTTTAACATTGACTCACTGCTTATCAAGTAGAAAATTAAATAAAACAATGTATAAAAACATACACTACTAAATGGTATTTATATCAGGATGCAACATAGTTTAACATCTCTAGAGCCAAGTCAATACCATTTAATCATAGTAGAAAAATAAAAACTACAAATCATTTCAATGTATAAAAAGCACTTGACAAATCACAGCCTCTACACAATACAAACTCATAATAAAAACTCTGCTGAAAAGAAAAAACTGTAGATCATTAGAGTAAAAAGGGTAGTGAAGAAAAATAGTGAAAAGTTGAAGGCTTCCCACCTGAAATTGGGGGCAAAGCAAATAGTCATACACTTTTATTTTTAAGCTTTATTTTGTTGTTCCTTTAAATACATTAAACCAAGGAAACTAAAAAGGAAAATAAATCAATTGCATAATGTCAGAAAGAAAAATACATTATTGTATATATAATATGAACTATTTTATACATAAATTATAAAATTGTCAACAAAAATTAAGTGAATTGATATATGTTATAGGATACAAGGTCAATATATAAAATGTCAAGTTTTATTCAATATTGTTATACTAAATAACAACAGAATAAATAATTCACAAAGCCCCATTTATAATAATAATATATGATAAACACTCTTGAATATAAGTTTATTACATATTTATTTGTTTTTTAGAATGTCAAACATGGTCATAATGTATTCTGATCTTACCTATCCCTCACACTCTACCTTTAACTCCTCCCAGAGCTCCCTCCATATATAAACATCCTAAATTTATGCCCTCATTACTTAATATATTAAATATATTAAACTCAACAAATAAAATTAGAGCTACCCATACATGCATAATCTGTTTCACTATATGAAGTCTATAAGTGGCCATATACCTGAAGATAATTGACCCTTGTCTCACCCTGCAACCATAGCCAGTATTTGTTCAGCTATAGTGGACCATATGTGTTTCTCCTATCCATGCTGGAATGCAGACTGATTTTGTGTAGGTATTTTGTATAATCGCCCTCAACTATTCAGAACCCATTAGTGTGACATCCCTCTCATGGCTAGAAGACAATGGCAGTAGTCACTACATTTTCTGTATCTTGACCAATTATTGCCTCTGCTAACCTGTCAACTGCAGGATGATTCTCTTATAAGATATGAGAGATATGCTAATCTATGAAAATAAGAATAATAATTTTCAAGAGTTAGATACTATTTTAATTTGATAAAATAACAGTAGCAAGTTCTTTCCTAAGGTTTATGACCTCTTTAGTCATGAGTTCTTGTAAATATAAATATACAAATATTTAAAGTAAAAAACTCCACAGATATAAAACCTGAAAACAATTCAAGAAAATTTAACTAAATTAAAAGATACCACATTCTTATGGGTTAGAAGAACCATAATATGGAGATGTCAATTCTCCTTCAGAATTGTGCCTAGATACAGTACGAATGTTTTGTAGAAAACAGGTAAGTTGGTTCTACCTTGTACAAGAAAAAAAAATCGGATTTAGCTCAAATAAACTTATTTCCTAAAAAACAAAACAAGGATATTCACTGCTCATGGTGTCAACTATAAGCATACAGACATTGAGGCCCTGTATTGTCATAAAAATAAAACTCTGAATCAGTGAGAAAGAGTTCACAGGAAAACATACAAAATATTCAACTCATTGTCATCAAATTCTCTGGAGCTATCCAGAGTCAAAGTAACTATCTTTAATGATACCATATTAACATGATGAATATACAAAAGAAAAATATGCCTTCATAGGCTAGATGTAAATATTAATCCAAGGTGAGTTATAGTGCCAGATGTAAAATCCAAAGAATAAATCCTTAAAAATGGATAAGTGAGTCTGTCAAATGCTGTCCTATAACCATAGGACCTGACTTCATCCTCAGAACTCATTCTAAAATGGAAGTCATGGTGGTTTGCAGTTTTAACACAGTTGCTAAGTTTCAGGAGCCAGATTTCAGGGGCTCACTTGTTAGCTAGCGAAGCCTACTTGGCAAGTTTGAGAGCCTCATCTCAAACAGCAAACATTAGAAAGTCCCTGTGAAACAACATTTGAGATCGTCCTCTGGTTTACAGGTATACATGTACACATAAGTTTTTATTCATACACACACATACACACACACACACCTTTATACCCAAAACTACTCATACATTCACACAAACATACATAAGAAATACACAGGTGGGGTTTTTTTGATTGTTTGTTTTATAACCACTTGATAGTCAGAGCTTTCTTAGAAAGATTGGGGAGAGGGAGTTAGGAGAAAGAGAAGGGGAGGAGAGGAGATCATGTGGGACTAGGAAGATTGATTCAGAGACAAATAGATGACAGCAAAAAAAGCAAAAAAAAAAAAGTACCATAATAGAGGGAGCCATTATAGATTTGAAAACTGACTCTAGAGAAATGTCCAGAGACTTACAAGGATGACCCCAACTAATAATCAACACAAAAAGTCATAAGTAAAAACAAAATGTTTAAACAAGACTGCTTAAAACTTTTAATTTTGTCTTGAAAGACACTGCTAGAGTTAGGTTAAGGAATCTACAGATTAGAAGAAAAATAGGTAGCCCCAATATATATAACAGAATGTTTCTATCTAGATCCTAGTTTTTCCTACAAATCAACATTACAAAAGTGCACACTTAATCTAAAATAACATTTTGGGCAAAAATTATACCAAGACTTGTTCTGATGAAAAGTAATCCAGTATGTCTTTCAACAGAAGAAATATCAACAAAAACACAAATTATTCTATATCATAACAATGGTTATGATAAGCAAATCATACAAGAACAAATGTTGATGAGATTGTGTAGAAGTTAAGTTGTCAGAGATGACTGATGAAGTTTGAGAATGGGTCACTTAATTTCCCTAATTATTAGGAAATGTATTAAACAGTCAATCATTTACCTTAGAACTACATATATTGTCTCCTAAATATTTCTTTTTAAAAGTTATAAAAATCATAAGATCTGATACTTCTACCAGAATATTCATACCAAACTTACTCATATTATGCACCAACTTGAAACAATGCCATATGTTAATCACAACTGAATTGAATATCAAATTATTATATAATCAAACAATGTAGTATATACTGGGAGAAAACAAAGAAGAAAATGTTCTATCAAACTAATTTCTGGAACATCATTTATCTCAAAAAAGAGAGACACATGCTATCATTCATTTACATGAAAATTTAAAAGTAACTCAAATGAACCAAAATGAATCAATTTTTCTGAAAACCAGTATAGTAATAGTCTATGTTAAAAAATAAATGTAAGGGGAATGAGAAAACATTGAGTTGATAGAAAAGTTCTATGTATTAATTGGAGTTTGGATTTATATAGATTTGACATTCTCCTTAACTATATGTCCTTGCATTTTGACTAAATGTCTGTTTTCCTTCACTAATCTTATTTTATTTTTCTCCCTTCTATCTATCTATCTATCTATCTATCTATCTATCTATCTATCTATCTATACATATATCTACATATATATATTAATTTAGTGAGTAACCATCATGTTTTACATGTCAATATCAGTTCTCTCTCCCTCCACTGCACCCCTGCCTCCACCAACTCCCTATCCCATCCCCTTTCTGCTCCCCAGGGAGGGTGAGGCATTCCATGGGGGAACTTCAAAGTCTGTCACATCATTTGTAGCAAAGCCTAGGTTCTACCCAGTGTGTCTAGGCTTCGGGAGTATCCCTATATGTGGAAAGGATGTCCAAAGTCCATTCCCACTCTAGGGATAAATACTGCTTTACTACCAGAGGCCTGATAAACTACCCAGGCCTCCTAACTGACACCCATGTTCAGGGGGTCTGGGTTGGTCCTATACTGATTTCCCAGCTATCAGTCTGGGGTCTATGAGCTCCCCCTGTTTAGTTTAGCTGTTTTGGTGTTTCTCCAGCCTGGTCTTGACCCCTTTATCATCACTCCTCCCTTTCTGAACTGGATTCCAGGAGTTTGACTCAGTGTTTAGTTCTAGGTATCTGCTTCTGTTTTATCAGCTACTGGAGGAAGGGTCTAGGATGACAAATAAGGTAGCCATCAATCTCATTATTGGGGAAGGACATTTAAGGTAGTATCTGCACTATTGCTTAGATTGTTAGATGAGATGATCCTTGTAGATCTCTGGACATTTCCCAAGCGTCAGATTTCTCTTTAGACCTATAATGGCTCCCTCTATTATGATATCTCTTTTCTTGCTCTCTTCTATTCTTTCCTTGACTCAATCTTCCTGCTACCTCATGTTTTCCTCTCCCTTCTCTTCTCCCCTTCTCTTCTCCTAACTCCCTCTCCCATCCCCTCCATGCTCCCAATTTTCTAATCTTTTTTTAATGATAAAAATGCTAATAATTTTTTTTTGAAAATTCATTGTAAGTCTAGACTATAGTCATATGTACAAATAGCTAAAATTTATCAATACAAGCCTCAAAAGCAGAAATACCAAGAAAAATTAATCAAATACACCTACAAAAATTTATGTCATTCTAATGTCCATTTCCTAAGTTCATCTCCCAAAAGGGACAAACTAAAATATATTCTTGCCACAATTGAGAATAAGTAAAATAATACAAACATGTTTCACAGTTGAATGGAAGATACTAAACAGAAATGAGTATATGTTGTACAATTTAATTAACAAAAAAAAAAAAAGATGCAGATGCACTGGGAATGGAAGATGGCTAAGTTCTAACAAGCATGTGTACTTGAGTTCAAGCTTCTGGCATCCTCATTAAAACGTGAGGCATGTTGATGAGTGTTTATAATTACGGTGCTAGCAAGAATGAGAAACAGTGGGTTTCCCCAAGTCTCTCCAGCTAAATAAAACCTGAATATGTCTGGAATGAGAAACAAGATTTAAAAGAAAATAATAAGTTTTGACAACAAAGAGAATCTGAAGGTGGAACAGACTCACTGATACATTCTACTAGACCTTTAAAGAATATCAGTGTTTTTCAAAAATATATTTAAAAGTTCATGTATAATTATACTTAAATAAATGCCAAATCAGTAAACATATTATTCTATTGAATCTAACTTGAGAACCACACTACCATTTCTAGGGGGTCAATCAAAAAGAGCTTCTGGCAAAATTCAACAGCATTCATGGAAAAAGTCCTGACAATAATAGCAATAGAAGTTATGTACTGTATCAATGATTAGTAGATCAAACAAGGGAAGAACAAATAATCCAATCAATAAATTAAAGATAGATGAAAAATTCAAGTGAAGAAGTATGGACAGTCAATACAATGTGAAAAAATTCTTAGACTTTTTAACCTTTAGGGAATGTAAATCCTAAGTATGTCATAATCCAATCTCATACCACATATAATAGTTATCACCAAGAAAAATAAATGGCAATCAACACTAAAGAGGAACCCCTATTTACTGCTTTGGGGAATGCTTGTAATGTTGAAAACATTATAAAGTTTCTTCAGAATATTTAAATTGGAACTCTCATATGGTGCAAACACTTCACTTCTGAGTATGTGGTTAAAAGAATCCAAACCAGCTCATTATAGAGATTATCAGCATAGCCATGCTTTCATAGAACCACTCATAATAGCCAAGTTACAAAGTCAGTCTAGGTGCCCATCACTGGTGAATGAATGAAGATGTGTGGTATGTATGTTCAATGAAGTTGTATCCAGTCATAAATAAAAATGAATGGGACTGAGATCATTATTTCAAGTGGAGTAAAGTAGACACAAGAAGGCGGACAATGCAACTATTTCTCAAGTGTGAATAAAATGGGAAATACAAAAAGCACAGCACATTAAACTGAAATTATAGATACTAGGAATGCAGAGAATGATGAAGTGGAGGCAAACAGCAAAAAGAGAGAGATACATATAGTCAAAATACATTGTCCTAATGTATTAAAATTTACTTTGTACAATCGGCATTCCCTAGTGAAGTTTTAATTACAAAATGCCCCATATTAAGAATGAAAACAGTGGTGATCCTTGAAAATAATGACTATGAAAGCCATAGAGTTATTCTTTTGTTATCATTTAACTTGCTTAATGTTTGATATAAAAAGAAAGAATGAATGCACTCATTCTGTACAAAAAATGTGAAGCTACTCATAAATCAACATGGCCATGCTTTAATAACTATAAAATTAGATATAGTGATAGCAGTTTCATATAATTGTGCCTCAGATAAGTAGCATTGTACATGATCACGAGGGGCTCCTGGAACTAGTATTAGGCTATTTCTTTGTTTGGGTTCTAGTCATAGAGATACATTTACTTGTGAAAATTCACTGAGTTTTACACAGTTACTTCATGCATATTATATTTGTGACTCTTCAATCAAATGTTTATCTAAATAGAAAACAGAAGCTATGTGGCGAGGAAGAGCAATATATTCCATAATTTGCTCATGAGGTGTCATGCACAGCTGTCATGAAAATGGCACATGAATTCACCTGCCTCCTGGTGAATACAGGTTCAGAAAATGGGTATGAATTTAAAATGCTGTTTGCCATGCACTTCAGAAATTAGTTTACTTTTATTTGAGCATCTGGCCATTTCAGGTGTCCCTGGGGCAAGACCAGAATTTATTGTTCTGTAGTTATATAGGCCACTTGTTTATATAGAGAATTTTATGGCTTAGTTCCCCAGGCTTATGTCAGTAATGCTGCTGGAGTTTTCTCTGTTAATTATCCTCTGGGACTTCAGCATGCACACAGATGTCAATTCAGATGGACCAGCATGTATCTTCCTAGGAGCAATGGACTCTGAGTTTTAACCAGATGGTTGAGGTAAGTTCCCTTAAGGCCAAGCTTATTCTAAACTTTGTCTATTACTTCATTCGTGAAAAAGGTTCTATTTTCAATGCGGGATCTGATTTACCAAGTGTTACTTCTCTATATTCCTTCCTTTTAATATTATTTCTAATTTTGTAATAAATACCTTGATATGACTTTATTTATTTAAAGGACTTTACTTTTCATGAAGCACTGTCCTAAATCAGTTACATAAACTTAATTCTCAACTACACTATGCAATGATATATGGCTTTTAAAGTTGCCACCACTTAGAAGAAGAAAAGGGAAGTAAAATCTTGAGCATGGTCCTACAGAAGAAATATAATGAAACTCCAGATCTTTCAATCCATGGCCTTCACAATATTTTAGACTGTTCTCAAGACAAGAAATAAGACTGTAATTATGTAGAAATATCTGCAGCTATCAATATCAATATTTCATTTTTGACAACTGATTATATGTAACCCTCTGATTCTTAACATTAGTGTAGGCCAAATGTCTGGGTGGTAGCAATAGTCCAAATACAATAGAAAATATGCATGCAGAAAACTTCATATGAACTGGCCACATATTTAAAAACTAATAAAAGTGCCTGATAGTCACAAAAACTTAGGACGTTGAGGCAGAAGGATCACAATTTTGGGGCCTTCTGGGGATTGAAGGAAGGCCAGGGGAAATTAGTGGGAACATATTACAAACATAATAAAACAAAACCAAAGAATTAAAGGTAAAATAGAAAGTGAGCTGGACATAATACACAGTGGCATGCCATTTAATTAGTATACACAATATCATTAATTTAACTTATAATATTTAAACTGTTATTAAATACTAACAAATAATTTGGGTATTAAATTATTGTACTGTATTATACAAAGAGTTTCACAATATTAGTTTTCAAAGGGATGGCTAGAAATAAATATGAGTATTAACTCAAGAAAATGTCCTACCCTGTGGGGCATCATAAGCATGATGGCTAAGCTTCTAATTTAAAAATTCAGAATTGGCTAAAGGATATATGGAAACTGAATTTCCAGAAACCAATCCATCCAGGCATGAATACCAGATATTATTTTGTTTGCAGATATATGAACAGATAATTTACAAAACTTGAGAGTTTATTATTATATTCTTGTAATTGATACTTTTCTCTGGTACTTTGGATTTTTTAAAACAGTAAGAAGAATTAAGGTCAAAGAATGTTTTTACCCAAAACTTAAATTCTATGTTTTATAGAAAGATAATGCAGCATATACTTTTATGTATAAATAGGATATTCTGAATCTTGTTTTCCATTAACCCGTCATTGAAACATAAACAGAAATAATGTTCTCTTAGATTCAAAAGAAGATAACATCATGTGTTCACTTTACTAGCTGTAAATAATGTACTCTGAGAAAATTCTCAGCCAACACCACAGATGAAACTAATGGGACCATTAGTAACCCTGATATGTTAGATTTTAGATACATGCACCAACTCTCAGAGCATGATGGAAATGGTATAGACATTTAACATTTTTCTGTTGCTATCTTTTGCTTCCTGCCCCTAAAGTGTCACTGAAGATGGAGATGTTTTCTTGAAAGAATTCTAAGAATGCCAAATGCATCTTTTCTCCCTTAAGGATAGAACTGAAAAAAAAAAGCAACCTTCTGTGAAAGAAACTGTGTTTCTTATTAATATCAGCAATTGATATATTTATTTTTTGAGAAAATATTTCATAAGCTAACTCCATATAAAAGGAGTTGTACACAAAGATCAACATTAAAAATTTGAAGTTGACATTTAATTTTATCTGAATTCAATTTGGGTCTTTCAGAAACTACAAATTCTACCTAGTGTTTGTCATAATTACTTGTTGCTTGGGTTGTTTAAAAACCAAGAATCTCAGAAACTTTTACACTACCAATTCAACATAATAAAAGTATTCTCTCAAATGGTTGTCTATATTTAAACAACTATACTAATATAAGCACTACCTTAAATTCTCTCTTAATTAAAAGATTAAAAACATTATAACAAAATAAACCAGTGAAGAACAGCTCAATTCCTGTCCCTCAAGCAAATGCATTGCTGTTTGCTTCCCCTGCCATGTAGCTTTTATTGTGTCATCAGTGTGTATAAGACGTTAATAGAGATGCACCAAGTAAAGCACCGCAAAGGCAACTTCTTCATCTATGTATCTTTGGGAGTTTTGATAAAGGAACTATTGTAAGAGTTGGAAACTCTGCATTTGTATGCATATATTTTCAGCAATAAACCATGGACTGAGAATGCATTGAAACAAAAATTACTGAAAAAGGCACATTAAGAATTTTAGATTACAGAGCAATAACAAAAGGAGATGAGAACTGAACCTATATCTCCCTGATATAAAAAGAATGTGGTCTTTTCCACTAATAACCTTGCCTGTTCCCTTAAGTATTGTTTTCTTTTCTTTTTTTTAAAAAAGATGTATTTATTATGTATACACACATCAAAAGATGGCACCAGATCTCATAGATGGTTGTGAGCCACCATGTGGTTGTTGAAAATTGAACTCAGGACCCCCTGGAAGAGCAGCCGGTGCTCTTAAACTCTGAGCCATCTCTCCAGCCCCAAGTATGGAGTTTTCTAAGAGTATTGATAATTTTGCATTAGAAAAAATAAGATCTTAATTCCAACTTCTATGAGGAGAAACAGATTCTTGTATCACCTGTCCTGATTCAATGTCATTATTGTACTTATAAAATATTACTCCTACATTCAGCCCTAGAGAGAATTGTCATGCCTGGATGCCAAAATATTACCATAGGGGTCATAAAGTCCAGAATCCTCTTCTTGACTTTTTGTTAGTATAATTAATATGTATTATTATTTAAGCTTTATCACATATGTTATTATGACTTACAAAATCTTGAAAATACTTATCTTTGAAGTCATACTTCTAGCAACTAATGATAATTTCTTTTTCTTATGCTTCATAGTAATAGTGGCTAAGACTCCAGTGCAGTATTCACCCCATGGCTGGCTAAATTACAATACTATTTGAACTCACAGACTAACAAGTTTTTGCTGTTAAAATGCAAAACAAAACAAAATTCCTTGGGTGTTGTAAGTTGGGATAGTGACAATATCTGTGACAACTTTGGAGACAATGGATATCTACATGAACTACATGAATCCTTTTTTTTTTTTTTTTCTATTTTTTTTTTCATGAAATCTCCCTTACTAAGAGGCATTAAAAATCAAGTATAAGCACCTTCCTAACCCCCAGGAGCAATGCATACTGGTGTTGATTGGTGCCAACATCTCCAATCACATTAGCACTGTCTCTTCCATCTCTACCTGAAGAAATTACCTTTGGCAGATTGAAGCCATAATCATACAGCAATAAAATATTTTCCCCACACTAGAAGTTTTCAAATAAAAATATAAGACATTTATTTGCTTCATCATGGTCAAGAAGAGTTCATTGTCATTGCTGCTGACTCTAAATGAGTGAATGCTTAGAATTCTACTTGGGGTCTTGCTGTCTCAAGAAATTGTAGGTCTCTTTATGAATATCGTCTCTGTTATGATTTTTTCCAGGAACTGCAGGTCATGTGAGCATTTTGACAATTTTGTGGGACAGAGAGGCATGTATAAACTACTGATAGCTTCCTTGTGAAAAACATGGTTCTTGCCTAGCTCAGTGGAGCAATATTAGGGCAGGAGATACCAATACATCATGAGTCAAAACAGTATGCTCTCTTCTGACTGGTAAGTTTGATGTAGATATGAAATGCTTGTTAGTGAGTATAAGTGTCTTTACTACATGTATGTACCACCACAGCAACCTTATAGAGGTAAGGACTCCTGTGTAAGAATGTGTTCACTTCTGGCATGAGATAAATTCTTTGGAACAGTTCACCATAAGCAATATGATCTACATGCAATTCAGGGTAAGAATAAGGAATACAATGGGCACTGGGGCTAATAGTCTTTAAGAATGAGACTGAGGTTGACTTATAAGCTAAATATTATTGTTTGTGTTTCCTAGGTGCAAAAATGTATTTCTCAGGAATGTTAGAGAACTTTGCAATGGCTAGATAAAAGGTTCCCCAGCTATCATCTCACTAGCCCTGGTGAACCTCAATAGGAGATGTCTAATGTCCAAGGCCTGTCTTCTCTTTATCTTAGTTGCAGACCATGTTTCTGCTCTCTAGCCTTCACCTGAAAAATCCCACATAGTGTTAATATTCCAATTATGATTGTCTCCCCAAAATGGGTGTTACTAAGTGTTAAGCCTTCCAAGATGTGAAAATAAGAACTTTTAAATATAAATAGAATGTAGACATCAGATAGAAATGCCTGCATTAAAAAAATGAAAAAGAAGGAGGAGGAGGAGGAAGAAGAAGAAGAGGAGTAGGATAACTCCAGTTAGGACTCCTATCAGTAATGGAGAGGGTGCCTGAACTGGTCTTCCCTGTAATTACACTTGTGACTACCCTGAATCTCATCACATAGACTTCATCCAGTAACTGATGGAAGCAGATGCAGAGAAATACAAAGGCAAGAACTGGGCCAAGCACCCGGATTTTAGCTGAAGACAAAGAAAAGGGATGATATGAGCAAAGGATGGGGGCGTCAAGATCATGATTTCATCCTTGATCCAATTGCCACAGAGTACTGTGTTGCTTCTTCTCCATGGGTTTCTGTACTTTCTGTAGCTTCTAGTGTCATTGATAATTAGCTTTATCCCTTTGTGGTCAGACAGAATGCAGGGTATTATTTCAGGTTTCCTATATTTGTTGAGTCTTTCTTTGTAACCTTGTTTCTACTAAATATTAGTGAAAATTTCTTGAGCTGCTAAGAATTATGTGTATTCTTTAGATTTGACTAGCATGTTCTCTAGATGTGTACTAAGTCCATTTGATTTTTAATATATTTTACTCAAATGTTTGCATAGTGATTTTTTTATAAAGATGATCTGTCCTTTGGTAAAAATGAATATTTAAACAGCTCACTGTAAGTATGTTGGGGTCAATCTATAGTTTTAATTCTATTTGTGTTATTTTGGAGCACATGAAGGGACTGGTCTATGACTCAGGGCAATAGCAGGATATATGAGATCAATTTTAATGTGAGTCCAGTATTAATGGTGTACCAGAAGCCAGAGGCCTTACATATAAAGCTGTCTGGTGGACAAAAGGGTATACTGCATGATACACAGCAGCTGTTACTGCCACTAGACAATGGAGAGGTGGTGGAGAGGTAGAAAAGATGGTGGAATGAAGTGAGGTGTTTTTTGTTTGTTTGTTTGATTGATTGATTGATTTTTTGTTTACAGTTTTTCTGTTTGTAGTTCAAATATATTTTTAAAAAATGATATTTGTCATGGATATATTATCCTCTTTTGGCTAGGAGGGAGGAAGACATTTCATTGTTATAAAAGGTGGGACTACAACTCAGCCACTTTGATCTCTGTATGCCTGAGTCAAAGTTAAAGAAAGCAGTTATGGTGTTGACATTGACGCTTAGTTTTTGTTCTTGTTTACTTCTCTGTTGCTAAGATAAATGTCATGGCTGAAAATAACTTGGGAAAGAATGAGTTTATATGGCTCTCAATGCCAGGTCATAATTCATCATTTACTGAAATCACAACAGAAACTCAAACAAGGTATTTACTCAAATGAGCTGGAAGCTGGAAGGAACACTTGTCACAGGCTAAATCTCTGGCTGAGGCTCTGCTAGTTTTTTGAAACAACCCACATCTACCCAGAGGTAGCCCCCTTCCTAGTTAGGTCATTATATGTGAATGTTCACTCAAGACAAACTCTCACAGGCATGACCACAGGCCAAACTGGTAGACGGGATTCTTTAATTAAGGTTATCTTTTCCTAGGTGACTCTAGGTTGTGTCAAGTGGGCAATAAAAGCTAACAAGCATAGTTTAAGTATCTAATGGTAAATTGAACTACTATTCTATCATGGAAGCAACGAAGAGTTCTATCTTCAAATTATATTCCTTATGGCATTTCTTAAAAATATTATGACTTGTAAAATGGAAAATTATAAAATTCTATGGAGGGAGGATAAGAAATGGCCCAGAACCTCTGAAATCCTTAATAAGAGCAAAGGAGTATAGATGTCATATGATCACATGAACAACTTTGGAAATAAGAATTGAAATTACCATCCTTGAGCATTTCTTTTGTGTGTGTGTGTGTGTGTGTGTGTGTGTGTGTGTGTGTGTGTGTGTGTGTGTGTGTGTGTGTGTGTGTGTATGTGTGTTATGACTGTTTTTCTATGTAGACCTCACTCCTCTTCTCACTAATTTATCTTGTAAAAATATGCTGATTTTGTATCACTATATTTGGATATTACCATTTTAAATCATGAGTTGAGAGGTGTTAGGGAAAAGCATACATGTTACATATCTTTCAGACCTTTAGCTCTTTCTGAGGCAGGGTTTAGCATTGTTTTATTGCTTCTAGGAGAGCTTTATTATGCTATTTCTTTTAACTATAGATTGAATGTGTTTCAAACAGTCAAAGTAGAAAGCTGAGAACTGTGTGATGGTTAATTTTATGTATTATTCTGACTGGCAATGCTCAGATGAAAAATTAATACTGAATATGTCTGTAAAACTGATTTACAAAGAGAATTAACATTTAAATCGGTACATTGAGTGAAGATGGAGTGAGTTTTCCAGCATAGGTAGACATCTTGCAACATTTTAAGGGCTTAGGGAAAATGAAAGGCAGAAGAGAGTTTTTGACCACTTTGCTTTCATACCTTCTTCCATGAGGTGGACTACATTGTCTCATCTTCTCCATCCCTTAAGTTAGGTTATCAAACCTCTTAAACTGGACTACCAAGTTTCCCAGATATCGGGCTTGCAGACTTCTCAGCCTCCCTTATCATGTCAACCAACGGCTCAAAACAAATTGACTTCAAGTGGTTCCATATCTCTGAGAACCCTGACTCACCAAATCTAGCACTGACAAGAATGCTTCATGAGTTCAGAGATAGATTCTCCCTCCCATCACAGCCTTTCTTTTGCCCTATATCCACACCATTTAGAGGACTCCATCTGCCCAACTACAATGAAAGCTCTAGAGTAATTACATAGCACAGTGACATAAAGTCTGCCTGGGTTGTAGGCACAAGAATTGCCCACCTCCTCCCTATTTTGTTTTCAAGATTTACCACAGTGTGGTAAGCAAATGTCAGCCAAGCTGTTCAAGAACAGTGGCTTTGAAATTACAGTGAAACTGGAATCATTTTAGCAGTGTTTTCACCTGCTAAAAATGCTTGGATTTGAAAGATAAAGGAAGGTACAGAAAGGATGGCTGAAATTTTAGGAGATGTACAAGTTTAACTGTGATGCTATATAATAAAATTAGGAATTTGGGAAAATAAGTATACTGAGTAGAGAAGTGTATGATAGTGAATTTGGGGAATTCACTGATTTTGAGATGCCTGTGGGGTAGGATAGAAGGCAGGGTAATGTTTCTCATGCTGGGAAAAATGAATTTGTAGTAATTTTATCTTAGACCTAAGGGTGTAGATACCTCAGCTCAGAGAGAAGAACAGTAAAAAGGTGAACAGCAGGAAAATTAAAATAAAAAACACTCTGAGTATCTTTTCACCTATTATAGTACATTTCCTAGAGAGACCATCAAAGAAAATTTCATTCTGACAATGAGGCAAAAAAAAAATATGTAGCCATTAATCATTAGTGGTACAGGTTTAAACATCAGTGGACAACCTGTAAGTCTTTAAAATGTAGCCATCCTGCCTTGTAGTTAGTCTATGCACCTAATTATCTTTCTTCATTTTATGTGCTACAATGTTTCTCATCATATAATCAATTATATATTTTAATCTTTACTTAACTTCTTAATTGGTAAAATAGGACAAGATTTTTTTCAATATTGCTGAATGCATTTTAAAAAGCATTTGAAATATTTTTAAGTGTTCATGAAATATTAGTTTTAGCAAAAAAAAAAAAAAAAAAAAAAGCAAAGAGGAGGAATTGTGAATATATTTCCTGTCTAGCCCTAGGTACCAAAAAGTACTGAGACACTATGTTAAGTTTAGGAAAACTTGTTTTGTTTTGCTTTTGTCCCCTTCTGACTCATTTCAACTACAGTATTAGGAGAAAGAGAAAAACGGGTAGAAGTAGTTAAACTGCTTCTTATTCACACTGAAACATACAGTCAAAAGTCATTCTATTACACAGTTTCTTTATTCAAATGAAGAAGCTATCAGAACATAGATAAAGAGAATTAGCAGCCTTGTAATTAGACTTCTGGGACACTAAAGGATAACTGTTCCAGTTTCTACAGCCTACATTGAATTCATTAAATATACTGTATTACATTGACAAAATGAAAAAAAGGAGGCATTAGCATGCACTTAAGCAGTACATGTTTGTTAAGAATTTCCCTCTTCGGTGGTGGTACAAGCTGTTTACAAAGTAGTTCTACAAAATACTCCATCAGAATGCACAGCACGGATGGGAGACATTCCTTGAAGGCATTGGCATTCGTGAAGCAACGTAACTAATTGGTGATTATCCGTGATATTGACCCATGTACTGAAATGATTAGAAACTGTTCCAGGTAATTCTAATATACTGATTTGCTGATGCTGTCTTTTCATTCAGTGCATGGAATGAGGCTGGATATGAGGCTGATCAGTCAGTATTCTTAGACATCACATCATTAGCCAGGCCTATTCTCTAATTTTATTTCCAACTTCAAGGGTCCAGACCATTTTTTTCCCACAAGTTTTAGTCACATGCTGAATGGCATCTCCAGATAAATAGCATTAATAGTCAAAAAGAGCTCTAGAGAACAGACCCCTTTCAGCTGGCTGAGAAGTCACTGATGTGAGGTCAGCAATCCCACACTTCCATTACTTGTATTGAAGCTGCATAAGGACCTCTTACTTGTGTTTCTGTGTTCTTCATGCTACTATTTGTACCCTCCCTTTTTTATTTCTACACATGAAGAATATAACTGTGTCACTGTGATTATAAATATATCATAATATAAGGTGTCAAATACTTCTTCCTGTTTCTTCATCTTACTTGTTCATCTGGGACTTAGAAGCACTCATTCTTCAGAGACTCTTTCATGCACTTCCCCTTCTCCCTGAGTAAACAAGGTTCTCAGGACTGGTAACCTCACAGAAAACCCCAAAATCTTATTGACATGAGTAGACTCTGTATCTTAATGTAACTACTCCACATAAAAATATAATTTGAAAGGTAAAGGTGCCCATAAATAAAGTATGCAATATTGTTGATGGAAAATTTGGAGACATCTTAGAATTCCGTGCCACCCACTATTAATTAACTAATAATTAATCAGCAAATAATTAATTAATAATTGAAAGCATTAACATCCATTTTAAAATATTCATTTTAAGTCAGCTATGTCAGAGATGCATATGCAAATAGTTCATCAAATCAATGCTGCCATAAAATTTATAAGGAAACTGCTAGTCCTCTGTCTTATGTGTCTGAGTGGCTCAGCCTGATAAACCAAGTGGTACAGAGACCTTGAGGTGGTGGTTGCTACCTTCTTCGCTGTATTTCTTAGCCTATGTGGATTTAGCACAAGAATAGTCCCAAAACAAGCGGTGAAGGATGCTGACTATTTTTTATATCCTAATGCCCTGCTATTGCTGTATATTTTTAAACACTGCTGTGCTGTTGATGCCATTTAAATTCTTCTAGTCATTTTCCCTCTTGGAATTGTAGCATGCTGATTTTAATCAATATAACACATTTTATGATGTTATCATAATATTTCTATTATGCTGTAATTCACAGAAACAAGTACAACAAAGTCTTTGATACTTCTAGAAATAATGTAAATACATAATCCTTCTTCAAGCTCTAAAATAAATTCCATTTTGATTTTGATTTAAATATATTCAAAATGCATGTACTATATAAAGACATTTTTTTTCTAACAGCTTTTCAAAGTATAACATCAGGTGTGCTGTGCTGAAGCCTTATTTGAAGTATCTCATTATTTATATAACTTACATTGGTAACAGATTTACAAAAATACAGCTTTGTGCTACTATGCATAAATTTATATTACATGGGTTTTAATGTAAATATTGTCTAATTTTATTTTTTTAATTTAATAGTTTCTTGGTTTACTTTTTTCTAGTAAGAAATAATTAACATTGAGAAACATTGTGTCACCATTTTCCTTAATATTTTATGATTTATTTTCATACAAAGTGTGTCATAGCTTGATTATAAAGTATCTCCCACAAGGGTCATATATTTGAACACTCAGTTTCCATTTGGTGGCCGGTTTCAGAAGGTTACTGACTTGCTGGAAGAAGTACAGCACTTGGAATGAACATTTAGATCTCATAGCCTGGTTCCACTTCTTGTCTTCTCTCTTTCTCTGGGTGCAGATGAAATGTGATCAGTCAGCTTCTTGTTCCTGGGACCCATGGCTTTCCTACTTGTTGCCATATCTTCCATGTTATGATGGAATCCATCCCTCTGGAACTGTAATCCAAAATAAGCCCTATCTCCCCTATCTCTTCCTAAATTGCTTTCTGTGAGAGTTTTAGCACAACAGTAGAAATGAATGCAAGTCGATAAAGCTTTCAAAATGCATTTACTAAAAGTTGTGGTGTTAGAAATCTTTACCTGCTCTTGACTTTGGCTCCCAGCCACCTGTGAAGTGATATCATAGGGGCTGAATCTTCTTGCTAATTATTTGCTACATTTCTGTTTCCAGGGCTCAAGTACCCTTGACTTATTTGTTTAGGATCCTATTGTTGGAAGTATAGAAGAGAACATGAGAGACTTGGAGCCATTAGGGCTTGGTTCCACTGAATATCCTCTCAGAAGCAAGATAAAGAAGCCTTAAAAATGTTCTGTTAAGGAAATAAAGAGGCTAGAAATTGATTTCTCTACTCTCAGTCCTCCCTCAATGGATAAGGATTGTCTCTGGGAGTACTACATCCCTTAGAACTCATTGGCTACCTTCAATAGGCCAAGAAAATTCCTGTGATTCCAAAGAAGAGTATAAGCCAAAAGAAGGCAAAGGTGAGGCAAGGGTTCATTTGTCAGGAAACTGTCAGTATGCATGGGAGCTGTGCAGTCCAGCTGTGGGACCCTGAGAGGTAAGTCAAAGAAATACGAGCAAAGTTTATACCAGTATCAACAAAGAATGTCTCCTATTTTCCCTGAAATACAAATGTGCACATCTTATTTTTAATTTTAAAATAAATTTATTATTAATATTTTAAAGACTTGGCAATAGGCATTTTGTATTTATCACCACAAAAAAACAAACCTTAGAGTCTAAAGAAAACAAGCAAAATGTATGAGGCTCAAATGTGAACTCTGTCCAACTGGTTTTCTACCTCACATTTTTGGAAATGGGTGTGAATTATACCTGGAATTTCAATCTATTTACTAAGCAGTTGTTCCCTACTGCATAATTTGCTTTTCCATAATTATTTTGATAATTTTTCCACTCTAAATAACCACAATGTCAGCAATTCAGACAATCATTAGTCTATACTTTTCATATGGGTTTTCAAAAGACTGTAGTGTACCTTACACACTTATTTTTAAATACCCACTGCCTGATCTGAGTCTCCTATGCTCTTGTATTTGAATTACGTCATATATTTTTATTTTGTTCATAGAACCATTTCTTTATAGAGTGCTCCTTACCTGAAGTGTTGAAGTGGTTCTAAGATCAAATCTGTATCTCTCACTATCCCTGGATGGATGATAATATCTTTTCATGAACAAATGAATATTATAGATATTTTTAAACTGAGAATCAAGAACGTTAAACAAAACAGTTTAAGATGTAAACCCTTTAGAAAATCTGTTTTTCATGTGATTCAAACTTAAACCTACAATGAGCTGGGACAATCAGGATGAGGTTTTTATATATACATATTTGTATTTTGCTAATTTTACTATCTAGAATTATTCTTTTAGCGTATCTTATCTTTATCATTTATCTTTTTTGACATTTTTTGAGAATCAATACTCATATTTTGGATATTTTTTAATCTTCTATTCCACAGGCTCTAAACTGCTGTTTAATCTTACTCTTTCTTGTATCGTCCATGAGCAACTAAACATTCTCACATATGACTCTGGTTTTCTTTGTATTATTGTTTCTGTATCAGTCTTCAATTTTGTTAACTCTATATTCATAGGCTGCTATTTACAATTCTTCCTCAGCAGATTATAATTTTTACTTTCTTTGGTTGGCATCTCATTCATTACACAGAGTTAATGTTTTAAAACTATGTAGATCATAACATGAAATTTCCTTTCAAATTTTTCAGTCTAGTAACATATTTTTCTAAAACCTATGTCCAAAAATTGAAAACAAGATAATATTATCTCTGTGTTATCCCCATTCTGGTTCACCTCCCTGACGTACTCAGAGTCATCCTAAATACATTGTTCTGCTTAACTGGTGAAGTCTCTGTGATGCAACAATATAGTTTCTGGAATTCTTTTTTTGTTTTGTTTTGCTAATTTTCTATATGGAATGACTAACCTTCTGATTCCTATTGTTTCTCATCTGGAAATAACTTCAAATCTTTCCATAGATACATAATCTTGTTTGTCCTAAGTAAGCTCAGGTTGACCTCAGCTTATCATCAATGGAAAAGAATTCATGATATAGTTCTCTCCCAATGTCCCAAAATGTATTTAGAGCTAGTCTTCAATATCGGGAAAATGTATAGTTTTTTTGTTTGTTTGTTTGGTTTTTGGTTTTTTTTGTTGTTGTTTTTTTTTTTGTGAACACCTTTGGTTATCTCTGTCTTAGTTGCTCTTCTACTGCTGTGATGATATGGCATTATCATGGAAACTAATAACAGGAAGTACTTAATTGAAAGCTCCATTACAGTTTCAAAGTGTTAGCAAAATAGAGAGCATGACCTCAGGGAGGAAGGAATGACAATAGACAGTAGCTAAGAGTTTTCATTCTGGAGGAGATACTGAAACTGAGCCTTGCATGGCCTCAAAGCCCACCCCAGTGACACACCTCCTCCAACAAGGCCACTCTTCCAAATCCTTCCCAAGAAGTTCTACTAAGTGGATCCAACATTCACACAAATTTGCCCTTAGTGGCCATTCTTAATCTGGCCAGCACAAACTCTTATGAGCTCCTTTTTCTTTCTCCAGAAAGCTACTGTAAAATATTCCCCAGTGCCTTCATGTAATACTGTCTCATCATCGATGTTTCTGGCAGATGGATGGCATTCTCCCATAATTTTCATCAAAAAAAATACTGAATTTCTCGTCTGTTTTTTGTATCTTTTGTACATTTGATAGTATTTGGAAAAGAGAGAGATTTATGATTTACATACTGATGCTCAAGTTCCTTCTCATGCATGACTTCTGTCTACTCCATATTTTAGATGTCACCACGCAGATGCCTCATCATATCTCCATCTGCTTCTAGTAAAAAGTCGTTTTCAGATATCTGCCTTTTTCTCTGTAGTCTTCAGGAAATATTCTGTTTATCTTTTGTTAGTAAATTTGCCGCTCCTTTTTTTTTTGAGACTATCTCTACCCATTTTTTAAAAAGTGTACTATGTATTAGTCATGGGCTAACGATAGTATAGACAAAAATCTCTTGTCTCCATTGCTCCCAGTACAGAAGGCATGCTGAGACCATCTAGGTTTCACATCTCAGCTGAACTTCAAATGTAACTGATGATAGCTAACAATCATTCATCCAAATGGGTCTTTGGGTCTGTAGTTTGATATCTGATGGCTTTTCATCTAAGGAAGAATGTAACATGAGGCTTCTCCTTTCTTAGTCTTGTCACCTCTGAGGGAGCTTCTAGGAACATTAAGTTCTACCAATACTTTGCCCCATTGCTGCTTCCAAACCTTTTTGAAACCATGATTAACTACATCAGCATGCAAAACATTTGCACTCGGCACTTAGTCTTTCTGGTTCTGAGAAAACAGTCTTTGGATGAACATATTAAAGAAGGAAATCATCATGGTAAGGGACCAGAAATGTTACTTCTAACCAGTAAGTGGCCTGTAAAGTAAACATCCACAGTGCCCATCAGGTTAAATGTGTTCTTTTCAGAATTCTGGTTGCACTAATGAAAAAGTGTGTTTTTCTAAATTCCTTTTCAATGGGAGTTTCAATTTAATTCAGTATGCCGCTATCCATTTTGCTCACCTGTAAATTTGATAGAAATCCAGTGCCATTTTTTCCCCAGTTACATCTCATGCAATCTTGAATTACACAGCTTACCTGTCTTTATGTTTTCTGAGATTTCCTGTTTAGTCAGTATCTCAGCTAATTGAAAGTTTAACAATTACATAAGATGCATGTCCTATGCTTTGAACACAGTAAGACAATTTTTTCCCTTACTTTCTTTCTGTGACTTTGCATAGTGGGAAAAAAGAACCTGTACACAAGTAAGTCATTTGCACTCACAAGATTTTGCTCAATATGTAAAACTTTCAAAGAAATATGTAATCACTCTGTACAAATAAGAGAAGGAAAATGAAAGTAAAAACTAAGCATCATGAGATTAGTAGGTACTAACAGAGAGAATCTGAAAGAAGCATGTTCCAAGTCACAGAGGCTGTGTGAAGTGGTAAAGTAACATGAAAATATTGAGTGTATTAGAGAAAGTGAGAAGAACTTGGTGTGGGACAGTTAGATAATCTAAGAAACAAGCAGCCACTGTTAGGTTAGAAAGGAAGTGGTCTATTAAAAGCATGAAGCTAGCTGGCTATCCAACATAAAATGATTATAATTTGTACTTCCTGCTGTCAGTACTGTTTCACACATCCATTCCAAAGACTGGCATTTTTACATCTACAGCAATCATTTAGTAAATATTTGCCAGATAATTCATAATTGAGAAATATTCTCTTGTTAATTTTTATGCTCTTCAGAAACTCCAGAATCATTAAGCCAGCCTAGATGGTTTTAATTTAGGTAAAATAGATCACAAATGTTTGAACTGAATGAGTAGCTATACACTTTATATACCAAAAGTGACAGAGATGGCACAGTAGATAACATGCTTGTGGTCAAGCATGAATATTCATGTCCACATAAAAAAAGCCCTTACAAAAATCCAGCCCAGCGTGAGACACAGACAGGGCAATATCTAGGGCTTATTGACCAGGCTGTCTAGTCAAATTTGTGAGCTCCACATAAATGAAATAAAATAAATGTTGTCTCAAAACATAACTTAGATTATAATTTAGAAAGAAATTCAGTATTTAACTCTAACCTCTACACACACATAACCATAAACAGAACACACGCACACACAGACAGACACACACAAAGAGTAAGAGAGAGAGGGAGAGAGTAAAAGAGAGATAAAATAAAAAATATTTTTCTGACATAAACAGATAATGTTATTCCACAACTGAATGAAGAGCAAAAGTGTATGGCATGCAACATGGAGCTGAGAAATTTCACAGTGCATACATGAATAGGAGGTCATAACTTAGTGAGCAGGGCCAGATCCTAGATTCCATTTCAGGAATGTCAGTCAAGAGAATGGCTGGAGAAAGCCATGTGTTCTCTGGCATTTCAAATGACAAGAAACAGAAAAAGAGAAAGCAGAGCACTTTGGCTAATAATGCAAGGGATAAAAAAAAAATTAGAGAAAACCAATGATGCAATTCTGCAGTAGCCTACACATAGGAAAGGTGAGTAGTGGAAAAAAACTATATGTCAACATTCTGTACATTCAAAATTGCTCTGTCTCAACATGGGGGATTCCCAGCTGCTATATTTTTATGTCTGCGGATATTAGATAGTGATAAACAAGTAATAGCAATGAATATGAAATTATGTAAAAGACAACTCTGTGACTCATAAAGCTGAACCAAGAACTCAGGTTAAAAAAAAAAGAGACTGTTTTATACCTTACATACTGGGGGAAAAATAACATGGTATTCACAGGTTGCTGTGACTGAGGATGACTTTAGTAAAAACCTAATGGCATACTTTATAAAGTTCCTAATATATATCATGTACCATACTATGAACTTGGCAGATCCCAATGCTCAAAATAGAAAATATGGATGGTGAGATGCCTCAATGGGTGAAAGTACTCATTACCAAGCACAATGACCTGAGCCTGGTCCCTGGAACCTACATGGTGGAAGAAGAAAGCCAGCAATTTTCCTCTTTCATCATCACACATGCTATGGCACATGATTATACACCTATACACACAATTAATACACAAGCTTACAACACACACACACACACACACACACACACACACACACACACACATATGATACATACATACTACATAAATTCAGAAAAAGGCAGGTGAAGAATCTGTCCAAATGGAACTTAATATTTAGAGTACATAGGCAGAAAATTAAGGGATATATTGAATAAATCATTCACATATTATTAGTGGTTGATAAAGATTTCTTAAGCCTAGACTAACTTGAGGGGGGATAAGATTATAACTAATGAGCAATGGCTTTTTATAATACTAGGTTCACCTCAACACAGTTTTATTGAAAATATTGTATTTGGATTAATACCTGAAGGGGAGGTTGAAAGAATTAGTCATGATCATATTGATAGAAAACTCAATGTCTCTGAAATAAAAGGTCAAATGGTACCTGGATGCGTAACAAGGAAGGAGAATTTGCAGGAATTCAGAGAGGAATAGAAGTGAGAGCAAAGGAGAGGAATAGGGGTCTCAATTTATTTAGTGCTTGTGAGTCACTTTTCACTTTTAGTGAAAGAGAGGGAATCAAAACTTGAGCAAAGGAATGGATGATCAGTCTCAATGTCATTAAAGGATCATATATCTGAAGCATTTATAAGGAAGGCAGGAAGGCAAGTTTGGAAGCCAGGAGGTTATCAGAAGAAGACTATACTAAATTTAGTAGGAATGAAGGCTGCTCAAACAAGCTAAGCTTTGGAATTCATGTTTGATTCCAGACATAGTTTTGTGAATTTAATCAACACAGTTTGATAGTCAGTTGAAATGTGAAGTAAGATTTAGGAGCCAACCATACATGTTTTATCATAATGACAAGGAGGATGGAGTTGTTTATGTATTATACAGAGAAGGGTGCAGGTGATGGACACTGGGAGATCATAGTGTCATCAGACCAGGTTAAGAAAGAATTAAATGTTGGGGATAGCAAGTGTTAACAACACTATCAGCGAGTTATGAGCTCAAAGGAAAGCAATCGAATAGGGTGGTATATGGTCATGTCAGGAAATTGAGATCATTACCTGTTAAGATTAGAACCAAATGACTCTTTGTTTCATCAACAAAGATTCAATCAATTGACTCTTTGTTTTATCAACAAAGATTCAATCAAGAAAGTAAAACCACTAAGAGAAAAAGATGAGTGACTTTACAAATGAGTTTAAACCTTTAAAGAAGATGTCAGGAAAATAAGCTTTCAACACAGGGTGCTTAAAAGAAAAGTGGTATCACTAACCATCCTTCCTGATACATTGATGTTGTAGGACAACCAGTGCTTAAAAGTAAATCCGAAATCTTCTATTCCAGTGGAACCATAATGGAGACAGATTAATGACTAAGCAACCTCTGCTTCTTCATCTGGTCCTAGGCCTAGAGTTATCAAAAGAAGAGAGGCTGGCAAGCTGGGGAAGACCAACACATCTTCAGTCCTCTCATGCCACATGAGAAAACAAAGAAACTCTGAAACTTAATGATATCTATGTGCCACCATGTTTATTCACAATGACCTTTAGAGAAACATGACTGGTGCTGCACTTTAACTCTCCAAATTTCAAGTATAATTTCTGTTTCAGACAACTTTAATCTGGAGCCAGATGAAAAGAGTTCTTTATTTAAAATTAAAATCTTAGTTATGTTTACACAAATTACTCCAGTGGAAAAACCATGTATATGCTGATTGAGTGAAGAAAAAGTATGGTAATTTCAGTAAGAGAAGAATGTTCACCTGTTGGGTTGACAGAGGACAGCACAGATAATAAACACACTGGAGATGTATTTAGAAGAGAGCAAAGGTATTTTGAGTTTATGAAAACTTAATTCTCAGATATGGCAACTATATCTCTGAATGCATTGATACTAAAGCACTAAGATAAAGCATCTAAATCATCAGGGTAGAAAAAAACTGCCACATTTTAGGAGATAATTACCATTTAGCTAAATAAAAATCTTCATAGGAGCAGGTTAGTCTCTCATAGCAAGAAATGCTTGTTTTTCATTGTATCTCAGTAGTGTGGCATATTAAATGATGGTACAAAGTGAATACACACACACACACACACACACACACATATATATATATATATATATATATATATGGTGAAATAATCAGGTATGCGCTGCTATCTTCAATCACCATCCCTAGTCCTTTCAAATCAAATAGTTTTACTCTCTCTCTCTCTCTCTCTCTCTCTCTCTCTCTCTCTCTCTCTCTCTCTCTCTGTGTGTGTGTGTGTGTGTGTGTGTGTGTGTGTGTGTGTGAGTGTGTGATGTATGCATAGTTTTATTTCAACTTGACACAAGATACAGTCATTTTAGAAGTAGAAACTTTGATTAAGGAAATTTACCCACCAAACTGATCTGTGTGCACGTCAATAGCACATTCTTAAAATTAATGATTTATATGAGTGAGCCAATCCCACTGTTAAGTTGTGGTCAGGATGCTATTGGAAAGCAGACTGAGCAAGTCACAAGGAATAAGCCAATAAGCAGCCTTTGTTTGTGGAGTCTGTATCAGACTCCTGGTCCCTGCCCTGAGTTCTGCTGTGAGTCCCCTCAATAATGGGCTGTACTGTGGAAATGAACCCAAAATAAATCCATTACTTAAGAAATTGATTTTGATCAATGATATTCTATCACAATAGCAACTTTAACATGTTTCTAATAAACACCGTCAGCAAACTAGATAATACAAGCTAAACACAAAAAATCAGTAGCCCTACTTTAATTAGATGACATAGAGGCTGAGAAAGAAATCAGAGAAACATCGCTTTACAATAGCCACACACAACATAAAGTATTTTGAAGTAATACTTATGAAACATGTGAAAGACCTACACAATTAGAACTTTGTAGCTTTAAAAAAGAAATTAAAAAAGATACCAGAAAATGGAAAGATCTCCCATGTTCTTGGATTGGAAGAATATAGTAAAAAATGGCAAATCAAAAATCAAAAATCCCCATATTAACCCATACACCTATGAACATCTGGTTTTCTACAAAAAAAAAAAAAAAAAAAAAGCTAAAAAAAAATACAATGGGAGGTGGAAAGCATCTTCAACAAATGGAGCTGGTACAATTGGATGATGGTGTGTAGAAGACTGCAAATAGACTCAGGTCTATCGCCATGCACAAAACTCAAGTCCAAATGGATCAGAGACCTCAACATAAATCCAGCCACACTGAACCTCTTACAAAAGAAAGTAGGAGGTACCCTTGAAGAAATTGGTTTAGGCGACTGCTTTCTGAACATAACTCCAGTAGCACAGACACTGAGATCAACAATTAATAGTGGGACCTCCTCAAACTTAGAAGCTTCTGTAAGGCAAAGGACACAGTGGACAAGACCAAACAGCAGCCCACAGACTGGGAAAAATTTTTACCAATCCTATATCTGACAAAGGGCTGATCTACAAAATATACAAAGAACTCAAGAAACTAGTCAAAAAAAATACCTATTAAAGAATGGGGTATAGAATTGAAAAAAGAATTCTCAATAGAGGAAATCAAAGAGGCTGAAAGACACTTAAGAAAGTGTTCAACATCCTTAGCTATCAGGGAAATGCAAATCAAAACAACTTTGAGATACCATCTTACTCATACCAGAATGGGTAAAATTAGAAACACCAATGGCAACTTATGCTGGGGAGGATGTGGAGAAAGGAGAACACTCCTCTACTGCTGGTGGTAGTACAAGCTCATACACCCATTTTGGAGATCAGTAGGGCGGTTCCACAGAAAAATGGGAATAAGCTTACCACAGGACCCAGCAATTCTGCTCTTAGGTATATACCCAAATGACCCACATCCATGCAAGAAAGATATGTTCTCAACTGTGTTTATAGTAGCATTATTTGTAATAGCAAGAACCTGGAATAACATAGAAGTCCCTCAACTGAAGAATGGATAAATAAGATATGGCACATCTACTCTGCAGAAAAAAATAACAGAATCTTGAAACTCACAGGCAAGTGGATGGAACTTGAAGAAACCATCCTGAATGAGGTAACCCAGTCACAAATAGAGGAACAAGGTATGCACTCACTCATATATGGATTTTAGACCTAGAGCAAATGATCACCAGCTTATAATACACACCACCAGATGAACTGATATACAAGGTGTATTCTAAGAGATTCATATATGGTCCCTCACAAAAGGAGGAAGGGACAAGTCCCCCAGAGCACATGGGAAAAGGTGTGGCAGTGGGGCAGTGAATGGAGAGAGAACTAGGAGAAAGAGAAGGGGAGGAGAGGAAATCATGTGTGACTAGATAGATTGAGTCAGGGTGACAGGGAGAGAGAGTGTGTGTGTGAGAGAGAGAGAGAGAGAGAGAGAGAGAGAGAGAGAGAGAGAGAGAGAGAGAGAGAGAACATAAAAGAGGGAGCCATTATTGGTTTGAAGAGAAAACTGAACATAAAGACATAAAGAAAGGTCTAGAGACCTACAAGACTGACTCCAACTAATAATTTGAGCAACCATGGAAAGGCTACCATGAATGCCCTTCTCTGATAGTGAGATCATCAACTAAATTATCCACCATTATGGAGCCCTCATCTAGTACCTGTTGAAAACAGAAGCAAACACCCAGGTTGCAGAAACATACAAAGACAGCTGACCTGAACAAGGAGGAGCTAATGCCCCACCCCAGACTGATAGCTGGGAATCCAGCATGGGACTGACTCAGACCCCCTGAATGTGGGTCTCAGCTAGAAGGACTGAGCAGTCTGGGGGACCTCAGACAGTAGAAACAAGATCTATTCCTGGTGCACAAAAGGACCTTGAGGACATATCTCCCTTGGAGGGATACCCCCCTTATCCTAGAGACAGGAGAGAAGTCATAGTCCCTACTTCAAATGACTTGACAGATTTACATGACCCAACCTGGATAGCATAGCCCTACAAATGGAATGGGGGTGGGGGGTTAGGAGGGGAGGGTGGCCAGGATGCATGTCACAGGGGAAAGAAGGTAAGAGGGAAGGACGGAGGGAGGGAGAAAGGGTTGGAGGGAGGAAGGAGAGGAAACTGGGATCCACATGTAAAACAACAACAACAAATAACTTACAATAACCCATATTGAGATGGGTTTGTATCCTGTGTTACAAGTGCTCATCAACTTTTATGTCAGAGCCTACAACTTATTTTATATATGAAAAAAAAAGAAGAAGAAGTTGTATGACCAGTTGTGGGCAATTTACAAACCTATGTTCTTGACCATGTGGAATGCCTTAACTTCATCCAGATCAGAGAGTCATTATTGAAATATGGATGTGTTTATGAATTAGTCCTAAATGAAGAAAATATTGTAGTAGATCATCAACTAATTTCTCACACTCAATTGTCCACTGTTGACCTCAAGTCAATTAACATTACCTATATCTCTTCTGTTTGTTTTCTCTTTTCTTTCATGGGGAAACCTGACTCACACTTTATCTGAAATTAAAGCAATAAGAAAACATGCCTCAGGAACATTTCTGCACCATAGAAAATCTCCCTCAGGTAGAATTGAGTATATAAGTCCACTGTGTAAAAATAGACATGAAAGACTAGTCTATCTACTCAATCACCTAGAAAGAATCACAGACTCAATCGCAGGGGAGAATGCCTTAAGGAAAAAACATAAACCAGCAACAATGATTGATAAGTTTTGAATTCTAAATTTTAATAATTCTATTTAACAAAGAATTTTGCACATCTTGCCACACCAAATATTATTGAACAGAAAAAAAATAAAAGAGATTCTTCAATGCTAGCATGTTTATTTAAATCACCCTGTATTTGAGTTAATATTTAATTTAATTTCTATTATCTCATTAGTCAACCAATGTATAAGTGTTTATTGCTCGACAGACACTTTACTAGAGATGGGATATTCAGCATCTCTGATTTAGTCCTTCTTCCTCTGGATAATTTTGCTCAGTGGGGACCAGGCTATATTTGGAAGCTATAGAAGCAGAGAATTTTACAAGGGACGATAACAAAGATAACAAGGATTTGAAAAGCTAATTTCATAAGGGCAGGGATAGTAATATTATAGGGAGCAATCTCTAGCATTTTGACATCTAACATAAGGGCTGAAGGAGCTATCCAACAGAAAGGGAAACAATAAATATTCCAGAAAAACCAAAAGCAATGTATTGGAGACTAGGTACCATGAAATATTTAAGGAACTACTAGCAGTTTATAGCAAAGTATACTTTTTATGGTGAAAGAGATGAAAACTGAAAGAGATAACCTGTGCTAAAAAGGTTCACACCTTGAAGAAAAAAATGAACTGTGATGCTCAGAAAGGTCATTCAGTTTTCAAGTGGCTTCTATGTTAGAGATAATTAAGTGTAGCACTACAGAAAAGAATCCATCAGGAGTCTAGATAAATAACCTATACCAATGATTATAGGGTTCATGTATGTGATGTGAAACTGAGCACTGTTAATGACATAATGCAGATGGTGCTTAATAACATTTTGGATAAGAGAGAAAGTGAGACATTGGTTTTACAAAAAATGATATAGGATAAAGTAGGTGTTAAATAAAATATTTTGGGGATGTTTATTATTTAGTAACCAGATAGACAAAAATCACCATGAGTTATGAGCTGAGACTAAATAAAGTTCAATATAGAGAACAAACTGTAGACATAAGTTAGAAGACCATTAACCCCGAGGAAAGCAGCGATAAAAATAATGAGAATGAATTCATTCAATTCATTTTTAATTTATAAACAGTAAGATAAGAAGTATAAACTGGGCATAACTTATCCAAGAAGGAGTCCCAATAATAGGAGAAAGTCAGATTGTACGCAGGCAAAAACAAAGGAAGTGCATGAAGAAAGATGGACCACTCTATTGTGCCACTGACAGAAGTTCCAATGAGCAGATTGAACCATCTCTTCTGCCTAACACATGGTGCTTTGATGACTGATAATATGCTGATGGGTCTTTTCTAGTCAAGAGTGATTTTTTAGGGTAATTTGAATGATACTTTAAGTAGGACATCTGTATGCTCTATCCTCTATATTTCCTTTTATTTCATACCATATGAAAGTTGGATTTTTAGTAGGATGTCTATTCCACAACCAATTTATAAAGAGTGATTTGAGCTATAAGTAAAATACAACTACATTTCAAAAGAAAATAGATGTACCTTTGTCATTAGTGACACATGCAAAACTATATGGCACCTAGATATAAACTTATACCATCAGACTATGACATCCACAAGGACAGTAAATTCATTTAGTTTGACTATTATGTGTCTTGAAACAAAACATTATAATTTATACAAATAAGGTGTTCAAAAAAAATCCTGACTGAATAATGAATAAAACGCCTATGAGAAAACATATAATTATTTGCTATTTTATTAGATAATACAGAATTAGAGATTTTTTTAGATTCTGTGGGATGCATGGAGCAAAATAAACCTTAACCCGTCTAAAAAAGAGGATTTGTCTTAGGAATTTAAAGAGTAATTATTCAAAGTCAAGATCCTTCCTTCCAACTATTATATTCATTTATTCATGGGTTATCTAACAAACGTGCTTAGTTATATATACTCCAGTAAGCTTTGCAAGAAACCATAAGAGTACCTAAACTAACAGGACAAATTATTCCAGGGACAACAAACAAAACCAACACAAGGACAATATAGTGCAACCTGATAGAAACATTTATAATGACTCACTCATGACAACACAGTTGAATTAATGGCAGGTCCTCAGGAACTTGCCATTAATCTCAATCACTTTACTGAAATCACTAGCTACGATCTACCTCAGAGAAATGCTCCTATGCCTCTATTTTTCTGTGACAGCATATTAACACTATTGCTGCAAACCTAATAGTTGAAATTTAGGTGATTTATTTTATTATGTATTGTATTTGGTGATAACTCATGTGAATAATTTGAGTGGACAGAATACCATGCCAGGCCACAACAGAAAAAAACTTGGAACTAAACACCACTCAGCTACCCCATCTTCACGCAGCTTTACAAGTGTAAAGGTAGGAAGAGTAGAAGCATACATAGCCTAGAAACATGATGCTAAATATAAGCATTTAGAGAGATGAAGGTGCATAAACAAGCAACAAGTGTTAACAGAAACAGACTCATCCACACTCATCCAAAAGGAATAATCCTTGTAGTCAGCCTGGGTGAGTTAACTTTTCACTAACATCACCACAGTTCACTATTTTAGTCCTTAACTTTTTTCTATTTATGCTGAAAGTAGTTGACACAATTTCAGAAATTTAGTATAAACAAAATATATGCTAAAAAGGTATTCTTCCTCTCTCCTCCTTTTGACATGACCTTTCATCTAATTTTTTTCTCTTTGCAATGGAGAAATACCTACTGCAGAAACTTTAGCTCAGATATAAATATCTAATGGATGCAACATTTGCCCATTGGCCTTGTGAGTTCTGGCAGAGGAGAGATAAAGGAAAGAAGAGTGCTAGTCCCGTCCTTTGGAGGAGCAACCACTCTGCAAAGCTCATAGATAGCACACTAATAATTTTCCTTCCTTGGTTTTCTGTTTGTTTCTTTGTTTGTTTTAGCTTAGCCTTTCAAAATTAGCTTCATGGAATTTCATATTTTCCTCATATTTTCATGTATGTTTAACATTGAGAAATCACTGAGGAAACACAGTAGTACATGGAGTCCAGGACTTAATTAAAAAGATTCACAGATAGTGTACTGTCTTTAAAAAGTTCAATTTTTCAGATGAGAAGGTTGAAGAAAAGCCACTACTTACACAAAGAAAACTGAATGATTTTGTTGTCTAATTGGATCATAAATATTTTCTTCACTTTAATGAGATTTTATTTAACAAATACTACATTGTTGGTAAAAGAAAATAAAGTCAGAATGGATTTGAATACAAATATCAAAAACGCTAGGTTCTTATTCTTTTTATTTTTGAGTTTCTTATTTTTTAAACTAGTAAGAAAATTTAAGTTTTATACATTTTTAATTATGAGCATAGTCCCAGTTGTCACTACTACGAAGCCTTTTTCTATCTCAAAATATTGGATCTACAGAAAGATTTTGTAGCAATAGAGAAAACATGATTCTGAACATGCTGGGAAATAATATAATTTCACAACAATGTAACTCCTGATATGAACACTGTGTGCAATAACAGAAAGGTGGACAAGAAAAAGCATGAGAAGAAAATCTGCAAATTCAGGAAATTCTCCTTCAGATTTCCAGCTTTCATTCATTCTTGGTAACACTCAACACATGAGGGAAATAAGTTCTAAATCACAAGAGATAGCCTACAATGGCTGTGAATTAATGCAACTATTAGCCACACATTATCAGAATATCACCTTCAGTTGAGGAATGTCCTTCAGTTCCTTACATGACATTTAAAGGGTAAGATAAATATTTCTAAACATCTTAGGTAGTATTGATGTGGGACCACCTTATACCTCCACAATGAACATCCTTTGATCATTTTAATACAAATTTTTAGTTTAAAAGCTTGAGCAGAGCAAATTGTTAAGAATACAAGGCTTATGTTACTTTCAGACAATCCTGGTTTGAGGAGCCTTGTATTATTAGGTTATTATATTTCTTAAACTGAGAAGTAAAGTTCCGATGTGCATTGCTGCTATCAATAAGGTAAATAAAAGAGGGAAATATTCTGACCAGGAGTCTCAGACTCTATTTATTTCAGCCTTTTCATAGTTCTAATTTCATACGATTATTAAAGAGAAATTATTCGCTTATTAGAAATGATATTGAGGTGTTGGAGAATGACTCAGAAATTAGAAGCTTTTGCTGTTCTTGTAAAAGAGACCAACTAGAGTTTGGTCCCAGGACCCACATCACCACTGCCTGGAACTCAAGCCCTAGGGACCCATGTACTATGTGACCTCTGCAGTAAATTCAAATATGTGCTAAACACTTACTACACAGAAAGAATGCCATACAAATAAAATAAATAATTAAAAAAATATTAATGAGAATTGTTTGACAATATAAAGATTCAGTTGATGGCATCCTAGTCTATAATCTGTGAATCCAAGACCTCTGTTAGTAGAGTGTATTGGAAGTATTACTGAGGAGGAAAAGAGCACAAATAGCCCATTAGTTCCTCTGCCTTAAGTTTAACCAGCCAGGGCATTCTTCTAAACATGGAGCACAAGTGGAAAACATTCTTATGCACAAATACCAAGTTTTTCTGTAGTTTCTACCTATCCAGTTACAAAAAACAACTGGGCTACTAGTTTCCACAGCTACATTTTTAAACTTAATTGTCTTTCCAAAAATATACTTCAAGGATGTGTAGAGTCAGGTTGCATGAGTTACTGTAAAACAGGGTAAAAAAGAGTGGATAGAATAATTATTTAAGAAGTATCTTAAAAATTATTTAACTCAAATTAAAACCTTTATGAAATTCAAATTTTAATTTGTAAATGGTATTTGAAAAGAACATAAATAAACAAACTTGAAAATATTATTTTATTTAATATTTCATTCAATTTTATTTTATTCAATATTGAATACTTTATTCAATATTTAATACAATATTTTATTTTATTCAAATTTGACCTATGTTTTTGTTTGTGTTTGAACTATTAATGAGATTGCCTTATAATAAATTCTCTCTGTAACTTCTCTAACAAAACACAAAGTACATAAACACACACACACACACACACACACAAAAGGCAAGAATTTTGATAAAGAATAAGATGGTACATAGAATGGTTTGGAAGGAGAAAAAGTGAGGGGAATAAGATAATTATTACTTCAAAAATAAAATCTATTTGAAATGCATTGAAAGAGAATACTACTATAAGGCTGTGTGAATTGGTTGTGCTTTCTCATTTCACACTTACCCATGGAAAAATTTATTTGTCAATGTATGAAATAAAAGATCAGAACAGTAAATTTATAACTGATTCTCACTTGAAAATGATACTTAACAATCTATTCTCGAAAGGAAACATTTTCTTCTCTCGTCCCAGATATCAATACATACCAAACTAATGTGAACAATGCACTCCATTAATAGTACTTGTTATTAATAACCAATTTGGAGAATTGGGGCTTGAGGCCAACTTAGTGGGCAGCTGGGATTGGCTTTGTCCCTTCAAAGTCTCTGAACCAACATCTCATGAGCAGTTGCTTTCACTATTTCCTATCGCAGAAAAGAGCCTTAAAAAAGAGAGGGAAATATCTCAGAAGCAGAACAGTTTTATTTGCAGCTGTCAATAATGTTTCCTGGTGCTGCTTTTTCCCCTGAAAGGAGAAAGCTAGCTGTCTTGCTCATTTAATCTGATGCAACCACTCTTACTATGTTTCAAGCCATTTCCTCCAACATATGCCCTCCCAAGCTGTGTTGCTCTAACAAGATAGCACAAGAAAATACTTTAATCATTTATATGGACTTTGTGGGGTGCCTCATGCACGTAAATACTTTGAACTTGCTCCAAGGCTTTTATATTTTAATATTCTATTTTATCCCAGAAACATTTTTTTTCCTGTGGTCTTGCAGCTAGGATGAATTTCCAATACCAAGAAATCAAGTGGCTTCTAATCTCTATCAAAATTCAGGTTGAGCAGCTGGTCTGTTTGTAAGGCTTAATCCAATAGAATCCTGGAAACACAACCTTTGCAGTCTGCCTTTAGCACTGTTCCCATTAAGGGAATGAGTGATAGAAACCAACACTAAACTAAGAAAAAAAAAAACATTTATGTAAAAAGATTATTGGTAAAGCATGACCTACATGGCAGAAACAAAGAAAGTACCAGGGAAGTAGGGTAAAGGATGGAAAGGAGCATAAATATTTCCAACTAATGTTCCACAGAGAGACAGTCTGAATCCATCACACCTTTTCTTCGAGTAGCCATGCTAAATGACTCTACATCACTTTGTGGAGTTTCTCAATCTAATGATGGACTTCCTAAAATTTGTCTAATCTGGACAGACCTTTGACAGTTCATATCATGTCATGATAATAGTGTTGGGCAGAAAAGAACAAAACCAAGAGCTGATACCAGAAGGAGGGTAAAAGTATACTACTTGTATGCCAGAATGTTGTACAGGTAGAACTTACATACTCCACAGAAAGTTTTACAGAAAAAAACAAACAAAAACACAAAACAGAGTTCCACCTTCCTCTCAGCTAACATTTTAGCACCACCATGTGTAATAACATCTAGCACAACTGTACATCCAATTCAAATTACCATTAAACTAGAACTGTGTGTGGATATGTGTGTGTGTATATGCACGTGCATGCAAGTTCATGAGTGTGTGTATTGGGGAAGCTATGTAAGCCAGAATAATGTACACTCAGAAATGCCCACTGTAGAACAATTAATTATGTCATCACCAGAAGCAAGATGTGTTCCAAATTAAAAAAACAAATAAATGTTTGGACTAAAATTTCCTCTGATGATTAAGCAAGCAAGACCTAAATGTTTCATGTATTGTCAATGACTAATGATAACACTAGTGATAACATTGTTCAAAATAACTATAATTCCAGACTACTAGACTATCCCAGGCACCAGACCTCAATGTTTACTAATATAATTAACATTAATTTTTTGTTAGACCCTCATTATTTTTTCCATTTAACTGATGAAAATGGTAAAATACAGCAATTCAGAGATGATTATTAATGTTTTGCAGACAAGGAGATTAAAACCAGACAGCCCCTAGCAGGAGAGGTACACTGAATGCGATAACAGCTTTCAACCTAACAACTGTTCCAAGTGCCTGTTCTGTATCAGTTGAAGTCACTCCAAAAAATCTATCACTTATTTTATAGGAATCTATTTGACTGAGTAATAAAGATGATAAAGTTCAGCCAGTTTATTTTGGAAATGGTCCCAAATCATGACTATTCAAGGTCTGACCTAATAATCCATTATGCTTTAGCTAGCTCCACTGAAGTCACCAACAACATCCAAGCCAAAGTTAGAATGGGTCACAAAGAAAGAGCAATGATGCAAACTAATTCCCTAAAACGCTGCAGAGAAGGCATAATCCTGCCAACAATTCTTTTCCAGTTACCATACAGAATTCCTTTAAATACAATTGAGTCATACTGTAAGAGACAGTTTCACTTTGAGTCATCCTCACTTATAATTCACAAAATACTAAACAAAAGTTTGAATTAAGTATAATGTCACTGGCATGCCCTCCAGGCATCTTGGATACATGCGAGACTGAGAAAACAGATGTGGACTACCCTTTACTGGAACTGATGGTGTTTGAATTAGAAAGGTATCATATACTCTAGAAAATGTTGAGAGAATAAATTATGCAGAATGTCTTTGTACAATGTGAGCTTTTTAGGTAATGTTGGATGCTGTAACATTCAGTAATACTCAAACTGCTTCTCACAATAGTGCCTTCCAGTAAGATCTTCAGAGCCAATAGTTTAGGTTCCAAGCTATGAGCTAGTAAGCAATGTATGAACAACCAAGCTTGTTTGCACTGATGAGGAAGGGAAGATGCTTCATTCCACAAACTATTCATCTCATTTATCAAGAGTTTTCAAATTTGTGACTCAACAGGCTAGATTTTATAACTACTGGAGATAATTACCAGCTTTCCCTTGTGAGATGCTTAGCCAGTTCCAGGCATAGCCAAATGCAGCCTGGTTTCCCATTATGTACTTAATGGTTTCTCTACTTACTTTCTGTCAGCAGTAAATGACAAATGGATCATAGCAATAGATATTTGTTGAGATAGCTACTTTTCTATACATAACAGGTAGGCACTGAAATTTCAAGGTATAATGATCTTTTTTTATAATTTTATATTTAAAATTGAAACAAGGTTGTTTTACATGTCAATCACAGTTCCCTCACCTCCCATCCTCCCCTGTTACCCCACCAAACCCCAGCCCATCCCTTTTCTGCTCCCCAGGGAAGATGAGGTCTTCCATGGGGGATCTTCAAAGTTTCTCATACCATTTGGGGAGGGCCTAGGCTGAGAAAGTATCCCTCTATGTGGGATGGACTATCAAATTTCATTCAAGTACTAGTGAATGATACTGATCATTACTAGAGGATCCATAGAATGTCCAGTCCTCCTGACTAATATCCACATTCAGGGAGTCTGGGTCAGTCCCATATTGGTTTTCCAGGTATCAGGCTGGAGTACATGAGCTCCCCCTTGTTCAGGTCAGTATATTCTGTGGGTTTCTCCAGCCTGGTTTTGACCCCTTTGCTCATCAGTCCTCCCTATCTGCAACTGGATTCCAGGAGTTCAGCTAGTGTTTAGCTGTGTCTGCTTCTGCTTCCATCATCTACTAGATGAAGGCTCTATTATGGCATGTAAGGCAGTCATCAATCTCATTATTGTGGAGGGGCATCAACATAAACACAGCTACACTGAACCTTTTAGAAGAGAAAGTGGGAGGTACACTTGGTACCTGTACCAAATTGGTACAGGAAACTGCTTCCTGAACATAATACCAGTAGCACAGACATTAAGATCAACAATTAATAAATTGGACTGCCTGAAACTGAGATGCTTCTGTAAGACAAAGGACACAGTCAACAAGACAAAACTGTAGCCCACAAAATGGGAAAAGATATTCACCAACCCCACATCTGACAGACGGCTGATTTCTAAAATATACGGAGAACTCAAAAAGCTAGTTACCAAAACACCAAAAAATCCACTTAAAAAGTGGGGTATAGAACTAAACAGAGAATTGTAGTGAAATATTCACTTTGTCTGCTTCTCTGGCACTGACCACGCCCATTGGGGGGGTGAAGCCAGGGGCAGAAGTGACCTGTGGAACTAGGTCTCAGGAGGAGCCAGGGAATGCTTACTTGCTGGTGGGTCGCAGAGTGGAGAGCATACAGTGGAACTTGCTGGTGTTCATCTATCTAGGTTGTAAGTTGTTTCTCCCAGAAGAAACACCTATTTGGCCCATTTGTTTATCCTGATCCTTATTAAACCACGATAGAGAATTCTCAATTGAGGCATCTAGAATGGCTGAAAGACACTTAAGAAAGTGCTCAACATCATTAGCCTTCAGGAAAATACAAATCAAAACAACTCTGAGATACCATCTTACTCCTGTCAGAATGACTAAAATAAAAAACACCAAGACAGTTAATGCTAGAGAGGATGTTGAGAAAGGATTATACTCCTCTTCTGCTGGTGGGAGTACAAACTCGTACAGCCACTTTGGGAATCAGTATGGTGGTTCCTCAGGAAAATGGGAATTAGTCTACCTCAAGATCCAGTAATTCCATTCTTAGGCATATATCCAAAAGATGTACATTCATACAATGAGGACATCTATTCAACTATGTTCATAGAAGCATTATTGTAATAGCCAGAACCTGGGAGCAATGTAAATGCTCCTCAACTGAAGACTGGATGGGAAAAATGTGGTACATTTACACAATGGAGTACTACTCAGTGGAAAAACACAATGGAATCCTGAAATTTTCAGGGAAATGGATGGATGGAACTGAGTTAAGTAACCCGGTCACAAAAAGACAGACACACTATGTACTTAACATATACGGATTTTAGACAAAGAGTAAAGAATTACCAGCCTACAATTTACACCGCCAGAAAAGTTAGGAAACAAGAATGACTCTAAGAGAGACATACATGGTCTCCTTTTCAAGGAGAAAAGGGAAAAGGGGACAAGATCTCCCAAGTTTATTGGCAACATGGAGGCAGGGGAAAGGGAGTTAGAAGAAAGAGAAGGGGATAGGTGGGTATGAAGGAACAGGAAGATTGAGACAGAGAAAAAATAGAGGAGAACAAGAATCGAGATACAGGGAACCATTATAGATTTATGGAGAAATCTGGCACTAGGAAATGCCAAGAGATCTACAAGAATTATTATGTTTATAAAATAAAAAATGTATTGTTAAAACAATAGCAATCATCACCAGTGAAGAAAACATTTTCCAAGTATTTCTAGCCAATTTGAAAGTAAGGATTTCCTCTGCCAAAAGATGCTTTTCCTGCCTAAGTGTTTCAATGAAGAATATATTGTAGAATTCTCTACATTACAAAAGTCTAAATAATTTGCTTTTCCTTTCCATTGTTTTCCCTATAGTAGTTCTCAACCTTTCTAATGTTGTAGCCTTTCAATGCAGTTCTTCATGTTGTGGTGACCCCCAACCATAAAATTATTTTTATTGTTTAATTCAGAACTGTAATTTTCTATTGTTTTGAATATTAATGTAAATATCTACTAAGTGACCCTTGTGACAGGGTAGTTTGACCCCCAAAGTGCTCATGACCCACAGGCTGATATATCTGATATAACTTACTTCAATGTCTTACATCCTCATTCTTGTATATATAAATATCACATATCACATATGCATCAATCATATATATATATATATATATTATATAAAAAGCATAGGTACAGTTGAATATGCTTAATTATATGTCATTAAGTTATTTCAGATCTATAAAATTGTTCTGTCTAGATAAGAATATTGTTCAAAGAAAAAGTAACTTCTTTAATTCCCACTCATACTCATCTCTGATAATCTATTTCATAGAAGATGAAAAGATGTTTATGAAGCTACTGTGCCTCAAAATGTTGTCTCTTTCTTCTACAAATGAAACTTATAATAGGACATAGCATATTCATCTGAAAGAGCAAAACAATACTATGAGGGAAAGCATCAGTTTAGACTTTATCTTCAAATAGGCAATAGAAAATTAAGACATCTAAACTAGTGTTTACCAAAACACATACCATACTTCTGGAGAACTTCATAGGCAACTCAAATAAAAACTGTATTGCATATAGACAATTACCATGCCTCTCCACCAATTATTAGCAAGCAACATGGTGTTCATGGCTCCTATGGTGATCAAAATAATAATTAAAGTGATTAAAATATACTAAATGCTTGAATTCACCTAACATAGTATTATTCCATTAAATTAATAATGTTAAATGATTATTCATTGTACTCAATACATTGTAGGCATATCTTTGAAAAGTTCCTATGCACAATGTGTTATAGGCTTCTGACTTCCAATCTTTTTTTTCTTACTTTACATATCAATACCAGTTCCCTCTCCCTCTCTCCCTTTTTCCCTCCCTTCTTTCCTCTCATATCCCCTTAACACCCCCTTATACCTTATCCTGCCACTCCACAGGGAGGGTGATGCAGTCCAGGAGGGATCAACAAAATCTGTCACTGACTTCCATCTTTTAAAATCAGTGGAATTACAGACTAGTCAATTTGTTGGCTAGTAACAGATGTTCATGGCAGTAGAATACTACAGGTAAAAATAATGTAATAAGATGTGTGGCTTCTCTGTAGGCACAGACTACAGAAGTGTATAAAGATAGAATGAATAATCATCATCATTACTTGTGTATTTATGCAGACCAGAACCCGGAGGTTTTCTTAGAGTATTTATATGGCCAAGTTGTTCTAAATGTTCTAACCATATTTCATAGAGAAAGAAGATAATTGATGTAAAAACTGGTGTTTTATTCTCTCATACGAGAGAGAAATGCACTAATATTTTCATCCATCCTCTCTCTACAGGTTTCGTTAACTTGCATTCTGATTTTAATAATCCTTAAAGCAACAACTTCTTGCAAGTGTAATATTTGAAAGTAACTGTCTATATGACTATGCATTTATTGTCACTTTATCAATAATTTCCAGGAAACTACAGGTGAACAAAAAAGGTAAACATAAAAGTTAGTTGTAAACTATAAAAGTATGTTAACTCATAATTTATATATAAAATAATGTCTTATTAATAGCAACCATGTATTGAATCTTTGCTTGATGTCTTGAAATAGATCTTAAGACACACTGTATTGTTCAAAGCCCACAATAAATATTGTGCACAATTATGCAATTTGTAAATTATAGAAATGCTAAATAAATGCATCCACATTCTCCTTGATCAGTTCTCTCTTTTGGCCTCACCTGGGACCCTATCATATGATTCATTTCTATTCATCACACTTGCCCCCTCTGAAAAAATAAGCATAGATTTGACTCCTCCTGTTTTCATTATTATAAAATCACATTTTTTCATTCTCTTGTTCTTTTTTTTATCTTTTCTATTTTACAACATCCTGAAGTTCTATTTACTAGGCCACAATCAATCCTTTACATATTAACTAAATTAAGAAATCCATTAAGGTACATATTAACTAATAAGGTTATATGTAATATGTAATTAACATACATATTTACTAAATTATAGAACCCATTTTTATTGTTGAGTGGATCCAAGAATGAATAAGCAAATAGAGACTGTTCTCTCCTTTAACTTTGGGTATTTTCATTCTACTTTATTATTTCACTATTCCAAAGGCATTTTGTTATTTTTTAAAATCAGCACATTCAATTCATTCTTGATGTGTTACCAGAAAATACTTTTCACCTAATAATTGCCCACAGGGAGTTGACTGTAGACTGTACTTGGAGCATTTGTACCAACTGCATCTACCAAGCCAGACCTAGGATGGGTTGTGGCAGCCAGTTGCCTTGCAAAAGGATGCAAAATCCTTACAAAGACAGTTCTACATACAGAGATTGATATCAGGGAGGATATTTAGTGGTGGAGCGACCTAAAGTAGTCAGCAACAACTCAGAAACTTATCAGTATTTTCTTTTTAAATCATCCCAAATTGTCAGTTCAATCTATTCCCATGTCCCTTTTATTTCAATGATGTAAAGATAATACTCAGGAGGTAAATAACACAAGATCAACTTATTTTAGCCCAAATCTACTTTAGGAGACAAGGGAAATACTGTGGATAACAACTAATTTAAGGTAGGGTAGTGCAGTGATTTAATGTATACAGTGTGCTGTGAACACAGGAAAGAAAACAACACAAGGCAAGGTGATCTGACATTTCTAGAATGGAGATAATACTTGAAATAAATAATCTGTGAGTAGTACAGAAAGAATATAGCCACAATTACATTACTCAGCTGGAAGACAGGGTCAGGGAAAGGTGTTTTCAGAGGCAAGCAAGAAACACAGAGACATGGGAGGAAAACTAAAGCAATAGATTTAAAAAACAGATAGAAATGTTGAAAACAAAAATGGGTGTCGCATTCTATTCCACTAGAGAAGCAAACGAGATAATAAGGCATGACAGCAGAGGATAAAATAGTTGATAAGATTGTAACTATGTACCTTTCCAAATGGAAGGAAACTTTTATGTAAGGCATAGATTTGAAAGGACCCCGAGGCAAAGAAAACTCCCTGTGTGTACCAAACAGTTTTCTTGACCTCCTGGACATAGCAGATTATATTTATTATTTCCTCCTCTGTGACTTAGGCAAAATTAAATGTATGATTACAAATCAGAATACCCTGTGTCCTTAAGTGAATATGTAGAAAAAGAAAAAGTGTTGAACAACTAATTAGATGACGGAGAGTATCCGAAGACAATTTTAAAGATCTAGATCTGCTTGGAAAAGCAGGAAATTAGGGAGAGACTACTAGGAAGGGTATATCTTATATTAGGAGGATTGTGTTATGTAGATAGCATTGAAGTAGAGGGAAAACTACTGGGTATGGAAAGGTCTAAGCAAGGGATTTGTGGGGATATAGGAAAAATAAGGAAAAGAGGAAATGTGTTAACTAATACAGGTATGGTATCAAAACTGAAAATTTAAAGTTTTCAGAGTATGAAATAGGTTAAACTATTTTGTAACCAAAGGAACTACCTTATCTGGTCAGAGAAAGGTGTCCTTAAAGCTATGAGCTTTTAAAGAGAAACCATCCTTCCTAGGATAGAATATCTTACAAGTTGCTTGCCAAGGAGTATCCACAATTCCCCCAATAATACAATATCTGTCATTTCTTTTGATTGTCCATAAGAACTAAACAATAAGACACCATTGCTGAAGATACCAAACACCGTATATGTGGATATAGCAAACAAGATAGAACTTACCAGAATGACTCCCCCGTGCTGGTTTGCTTTTATAATCCCAGAAACTGACATTTGAACTTTTGAAAGAGAGAGGACATCTGTGAATCCTATAATACACAAGGCAAACCTATTAAGTAAGAAGTGAAGTAAGATGTGCCCACTATGCATTGGTGACCTTACTCTTATGAGGCTAATCAATTGTTCTCTGAATGGATCTAAGATCTGCTTCACAATAAGACATCTATGTCTATAACTATAAACTTAGCAAAAATCTACCATGGGTTGATCAAAGGCATTTGGTAAGAATTAAATAGAATGTTTTAGTAACATGGAACAATATCAACCTACCTGCTAAATATGCATTGAAAATTAACAAGAAGTAAAATTGTAACTCTGTATTGTGATTTACAACTGTGATTCCATAACTTATAATTTGAAAAGAACAGGCACACAAGCAACAGGCTGGAATACACAGAAAGACCATGTTTCAATAATAAACAAATAAGTGAGAAAATACATTTGAAATAAATAATTGGTAAAGAATACACAACATAAAATGAATGCTAAGTGGTACTAGGACCACTAGAACATTTTGTGGAGGAAAAATTTGGAGCTCTACAAAAATTTGGAGCATACAAAATAAAATTTATGGGAAAAAAAACAGAGGTGAGGCTACATCAGAAGAAAAGTCCAGAAAACCTTTGTAGGACTTTTGATGTGGGAGAGAATGTTCTTAAAAGAACTAGAATTATGCATCAAAAGGAATAGCATTTGGTGATTTTATAAAACCATGTCTCAAACAGTGGATGTTATAGACAGAGTAAGCATCTACATGAGGAAAATTCTCCAGGGCATACCAACCCTTGTGACTTTGCATTTGAGCAAACAAAATTTGTAGTGTACACCATCAAAAGCAAACCACAAATTTTAAGGGAAAGCTGCAAAAATGCTTTTTTACTCAGTGTAGTAAAAGGACAACAAATGCTTAATAGTTATGCATGTGTCATTTAAATCACTAATATTACAAATGGAAATTGAAACAACAATGTACCACTAACTCCCCTATCTAAATGAAAACCACATATTAAATAGCTCTTGGCAATGAGTATTTGTGAAACTTTGCTGGTAAAATTCTGAATGTCTACGTACATGATGGAGAGTGATCAGTTAGGTATTATGTAACATTTCAGAGCAATCCATTCCCAAATTGCAGGGAACAGAGAAACATTCATTGGCACCAAACATGTTGAATAGTTTGCTGTATATGTATACTGGAGAACAGTGAAGTCATTAATGTAAATTAATTACATCTATACAACATACTACATAGTAACCAGTTTAGGGATTTTATTTTGACAAGAAAAAGAAATAAGTAGAATGAGACTTATAGCACATTATTTATGTATACCAAACATATGCCTAAGAAATATAATGTCACATGTTTAGTTACACAGATGCACACAAACATATAGCATAAAAACTAAAAAAAATATATAAATCATGCCTAAGGAGCTCTTATCATTAATATCTCCCGGAGGAGAGACAAGTTTTTTGTTTTTGTTTTGTTTTTATAATGTGATAGCTGGTAGATTGACCACACTACTGAGAAGAACTATAAGAATACTTGCACAATACAAACTGGACAGCATAGAGTTTAAAAAAAAAGAAAAGAAAAGAAAAGAAGGAGAAGGTAGAGGAAGTCCCAAGACTCAAAGGTGAGAGGGTAGAGGGACAATGGAGAGTTGATATAAGGGTTGTCGTGTAATGAACAATATCAAAATACATTATATGAAATTCTTTTTTGAAACAATGTATATAGTGTTCTGTCTGCATATATTTCTGCATGTCAGAAAAGGCCACCAGATCTCATTATAGATGGTTTTGAACCACCGTGTGGTTGCTGGCAATTGAACTCAGGACCTCTGAAAGAGCAGCCATTGCTCTTAACCACTGAGCCAACTCTCCAGCACCATGAAATTCTTAATAATTAATATAAATTTTTAAATAAATTTATTTAATTGTTTGTTTGTTTATTTTACATCCTGGCTGTAGTTTCCCCTCTCTCCTTCCTCCCATGTCAGTCCCTCCCTCCAATCCCACTCTGTTCCTACCTTCCCAATCCATTTCTCCTCCATTTATGTTTAGGAAAATAGCAGGTCTCCCATGGGCCTCAACAAAACATGACATACCAAGTTGCAGTAAGACTAATCACCTCCCCATGTCTTAAGGCTTGGCAAGATGACCCAGTATGAGTAGTCAGGTCCCAACAACCTATAACAAAGTCAGGGACAGCCCCTGTTCCTACTGTTAGGAGTCCTGCAAGAGCAATAAGCTACATAACTGTAACATTTCTGCAGAGTGCCTAGATCAGTCCCATGCAGACTCCCTGGTTGTCAGGTCAATCTCTTTGAGCCCCTATGAGTACAGATTAGTTGATTCTGTGAGTTTTCTAATGGTAACTCCTCTGGCTTCTACAATACCCCCCCTATTTTGCAGTAATATTCAAGGGCAGCCTAATATTCAGCTGTGGGTCTGCATCTGTTTCCATAAGTTGCTGGATGATTCCCCTTTGATGACAATTAGGTTAGACACTAATCTGATCTCAGGAGAAGGACAGTCCAGGTTATGTATTTCATATTGCTAGGAGTCTTAGCTAGGGTTATTCTTGTATATTCCTCTGAGATTCTCTATTGCTAGGTTCTTATGTGACCCCACAAATTTCCCTCATTCCAAGGGTATCTTTCAGTACTCTTCCACTCTTCCCCATCCCCCAGAATTTCATCATCATGTTCCCATCTCCACTCAACCTCAGTACAATTAAAAAATTTCTTCTACTTCCCTGTTCTGGGGAGGTCTGGTTGTCCTGCCTATGAATACTATGTGTTACCTAGTCTATCCTTGTCTGTGAATTATAGCATAGTTATCCTTTATTTATTGTACAGTTAATATACACTGATGAGTAAATACATACCATGCCTTTATTTCTCTGTCTGGGTTACCTCACTCAAGACATTTTTTTTATTCTAGTTCCATCCATTTGCCTTCAAATATCCTGGTCTCTTTGTTTTTAACAGCTGAGTAATAATCTATTGTGTAAATGTACATTTTCTTTATCCATTCCTTGGCTGAGAGACATCTAGGGTGTTTCTAGGTTTTGGCTGTTACAAATAAAGCCACTAGAAAAATAGTTGATCAAGTGTCCTTGTAGTATGATTAAGCACTCTGTGTATAGCCCAAGAGTGGTGTTGCTGAATCTTGAGGTAGATTGATTCCCAGTTTTCTGAGACACTCCCCACATTGATTTTCAAAGTGACTGTACACGTTTGCATTCCCAGCAGCAACAAAGGAGTGTTCTCCTTTTCTCCATCCTCTTCAGCATGAGCTGTCATTAGTGTTTTTGATCTTAGCCATTCTGGCTAGTGTAATATGGAATCTCAGAGTCATTTTGATATGCATGTCTCTAATAGCTATGCATGTTGAAACAGAATTCTCAACCTGAAAAAGAGAGCTATAGAAAAGAAAGCAAAGGCAATAGGCTAAATGCTAAAAACAAAAGAAAATGCTGATACATTAAAATTTCATTAAATGTTATCAAAATTGAAATAAATAGCCTTCAGGAAATATAAAATATTTGATGGAATATTTAAAGGGAAGAAAAATTACTTGTAGAAATCACACACATTTAAGAACTAAAGTTGTAGGCAGAGACAGGCAGATATTTGTGTTTTTGAGGCTAGTTTGGTCTACAGCATGAGTTCCAGGACAAGCTCCAAAGCTATACAGAGAAACCTTGTCTTGTAATACAAAAACAAATGAAAAAAAAACCTAAAGTTTTTTTGTTTTGATTTGTTTTTGTTTGTTTGTTTTATTATTTGTTTATTAAGACAGTTTCATGGTGCAATATCTCTGCCCTGGAACTCTGTAGGTGGAGCAGGCTTCCCTAGAACTCACAGAGACTGTCTGCCTCTGCCTCTTGAGTGCTGGGATTAAAGGCATGCTAGACCAACTGGCTAAGAATTAAAGTCTTACATTCCATTACTTAGTGATGCAGTGTCCTTAGGAACAGTATCTATTAAACATTTCCTGCTACTTTCTATGCTAAGGATCCAAGTAATCATGACATCCAAACATAAACAATACTTAAGTAAGATTTTTGTCATTGTAATCCTAACTTCCAGGTTTCTGAAGGGTAACTTCCTACATGACAAAGTTAACTATTTTAAATGAAATTAGGCATGAAATGGGTTTACATATAAATGATAGGTGCAACTTTGGGTGCAATAGAGACGCCTCTGCTGGCAAGCTTTTGTCAACTTGACACACACTGGAGGGTACCTCAACTGAGAAGATGCATCCATCATATTTACTTGTAGATGAAACTAGGAATCATTTTATTGTGGTTGTTAATAATTGATGTGGGAAGTACTACCCTAGGCAGGTGTTCCTGATAGGAGCAAGCCAGCTTGCAGTTTTTCTCCATACCCTCTGCTTCATTTCCCACCTCTAGGTCCCTATATGGGTTCCTTCCCTGACTTCCCCGACAGACATAGTATGATCTGAGCATTGTAAAAAGAGAAATAAAAAAAATATTTTCCTCCATGAATTGCTTTGGTTATGAGATTATCATAGCAACAGAAAAGAAAACAGGGGTAGGCACTGTTCCCTCTTTAAAATATTGTTTTGAACATTTTTTCACTAGTCACAAGATTATTTTGATTATTGTCTACTATGGGAAAATGGGGGTTGAGAGATCTTTTGATCTATATGTATACCAATATATTCTTAGGAGTAATTTTGTTGCTATGTTGCCTTAGCAGAATTGTAGTAGATTTTTCCATGGGTCAATGAGCAAGAATGTGTCCTTTAAAGGGAGTAAGCATTCATATGGTCACTCATGGTATAAATCCCAAACTTTTGGAATATTATCTTCTCTATCAGAAAACCGAAATTATAGAAGCCACAATTGATCTGGTATCTATGATTGGATTTCACAAAAAGATTTTCTGACAACTTATGAAGTTATAAATTGGAGCCCCCTTCATATTAGAGCCTTATTCAATTAAAGTTTATTTAATTTCTAAGTAATATATTAGTAATTTCTGATATGTCAGAAGGCTGCTGTAAAATCTCCAGTGGATTCCTAAAGCTACAGCTATTAAAAATTATGTGTATATATTTAAACATATGTGTATAAATAAAATTATTCATAGTGTAAATAAATGTATTTTTCAAGTTACATCCAGTTAGAAAATAATAAAGTAATACAATGAGAGTAAATATGATAATTAAAGTTATGTGACTATGGTCTCTCATCCTGTTTTTCATCACACTTTTTTTATTAAATTGGTGAGGAAAAATAATGCATTACTTATGTGATTAGATGAAATGAGAAAAGTTAGCTATATAGTTACTGTATTGTACATTTACATAGGAGTTACTTAAACACAAGGATCAAGACTTAAAAAAACAATCCTAAAACCACTAAAGTTACTAAGCACCCATGATAAGGTAGCATATGCAATGTGACTGCAAAGACATCATTTGTATCTATAGGCAGAAAGAATATGGTAATGTAATTCTTTAGCATTCTACTGAGAGCATTGCTTAATTTAAAATTTGAAATATTTCTTGAATATCTCATTTGCTATAAGGGGGTATGGTTGCCTGTGAAGAATGCAAACTACAAAGGATGAATTAATGCATATGTTAGGACCACTTTATTTATGAAATATGAGAATAAAAGACATGGTATGATTTCTAAAGTTTTAATACCAATAAATTGTTTGGAGGAAAAATTAAAGTTAACTAGCTCTAATGCAAAAATTCCAAATCTTTAAGAACAAAAATTACTTGCCCAACATCTAAGTTCATAAGTAGACAATGCTTTTCTACCATTTCTTGTCATAATGCCAACAGAGCAAAGGCCATAGATACATCTGAAGAAAAATTCCTGAAACAAGATAAAGATAGGTGGTACTTTGTGCTGAAAACAAATTTCACATATTGGAGTATACTCAGATTGATTTTTAAGAAACATGCTACAATTATATTGTAACATATTGCTGCAAGAAATAGATTTCATAATTCTTTCAAGAAACTTATCTGAGATTAGAGTTCATGTACAAGTAAGGATATTGAGGGAATATTCTCAAAATGAGAAAAAACAAGAGACAATACTGACATAATAAATTAAATAGAGAGAGCCAATAAAAATATATTGTTTACTGTCATGGGTACCTTGTCACTCTATCCTTCAAAAAATTGTCTGAGAGTGTCAGGATATGTGCCTCCAACCATCTGTCCACTTAAAAAAAAACAAAAACAAAAACAAAACCAAAAGCAAACAAACAAACAAAAAATGGAGATGCTTTCTGATCAGCTTCCCTGTCCCACATATCCAGCTTGTGCATGGATTAATTTGGCATCAGTTTCATAGGTCATCAATGGTGTAGTTGTAGTATTAGAGAACATCTAGACCTAGTTTATAGAGACATTCAGTTGAGTTCTAATGCAGTAGTAGCAATGTGCTTCATGAACTTGTATGAAGGTTTTGGAAAGCTGGACAGAACAGGTTGTATAGTAGCACCAGAAATGCAAAGAATGGTCAGAGGATTTAAAGCTGCACAGTGTCCACTGACTTTAGACTAGAGCACATAAAAGACTTTCTTATATGTTATAGTTTAAATATAAATATCTACTATAGGTTGACACTTGAATGCTTTGTCCACACCTGGTGACACTGTTGAGGGAATTTATGACTCTTTACACATGCTAATTAGAGAATGTCCTTCAAAGGTTACAGGTCGGCAATGCTTCTTCTGGTCCTGGTAGCTCTGCTTTCTCTCTGCTACTTCAATAAGAAAAGTCACTGTGTGATCCCTCTGCTAGGGACAAACTGCTCCAGTCACCTACCTTCCCCACAATGAAATGTAGAGAGCAACAACAAACCTGTCCTCAAGTTGTCAGGTACTTGATTATAGTGATGAGAAAAGTAACTGAAATATCACAAAAGATAAATAGCTTTTCACTTTTATAAATTGACAGAATAGTTAGTCTCTGGGTGCACAATCAATGACTCCTACATCTGAAGTGAAAGCAAGGGAGGGGGAGCATGGGGTCAAGGGAGAGAACAAAGCAAGTGCCACTGTGATTCAAGTGGGATATTTTGTGAGATCATTGATAAAATTTAATGTCATAGTCTCCAATCAACAAAACACATAGTCAAGAATTTTTGTTAAAATATATTTAACATGCTTATTACAAGTGCTAATTTATTAAATGACATTACTTTTCATTAAAATCCTCTTCCATGCTGTTAATTCTAATCAGCATATTTGATACTGAGTAGTCTATGTCAATGTCATTTATGAGCAATTCAGCAGCTTGAAGCAAAGTAATATCCAACACCTACCAAGGAGAAAAATTAAATGTATAAAAAGAAAAGCAAACACAAATAGCAGTCCCAAGTGCCTCCATTTCATAATTAATACAAACAAAAACATGTTTAATCTTCTCTCAACTGTAAATAACACTAACAACATATTCATAACTTACAAATGAAATTTGAAAGTAATTTCACAACAAAATAAGATGGAAACAAGTTTACCATAAAATGTCTCATATTTCAAAAGAGAATACTTTTCTCTAAGTTTAAGAAATACCAAGTCAGAATATTTCATTTGCAGTTGGAGTTATAAAATCAGTTCAGCTTTCCATGCAAAAATATATCATCCTTTTATTATATTTTGTAGTGTCTTTTTTAAATCTAAAGAAATTCTAATTAAACATTCTCCTTTAGTTGAAATATATATATATATATATATATATTCATATTAACTTGAGATAGTTATGATAGGATTTATTAATGTACCAATTTTTGCCATTATTTGTAGCTCACAATTCCACAACTAACACCTACTTTCAATTGAAAGTAACCAATGCACAAGATTCCAAGTTTCTCTTTTTTCCTCTATTTTAACTTTGTAGATCTTTTATGACTTCTGATTTTAATTTTATGGGTTTTCTCTCTTTCTCTCTCTCTGTGTTTTGTGTGTGTGTGTGTGTGTGTGTGTGTGTGTGTGTGTGTGAGAGAGAGAGAGAGAGAGAGAGAGAGAGAGAGAGAGAGAGAGAGAGAGAGAGAGTAAGCATTTGTATGTGTTTCTTGTTCTTTTTCTTTGTCTAGTTTTTTGGTTCTTATTTTATATTTATTTCTGTTGTCATTATTATTATTAATTTGCAGGTGTGTCATTGTTTTCTAATGTGAGACAGAAAGAAAGAGTGATATCTGAGTGGAGACATGAGGAGGATTTGGGAGGGGATGGGGAAGAAGAAATCATAGTCAGAATGCATCATATGAAAAAAATAGTTTTAATATTGAAAAATAGGGATTGTGACAATTAAAAAAATGCTCTGTCAAAGATAAAATGTGTCTCTGGTTTGCCACACTTTGCTTGGTGTTTTATACAGCTCTCATACAATGTACTTGCCCAACTGACATGTAACTCTAACACAGTAGGAAGAGATGACTTTCAGTAAATTAAGAGGTTATTATCAAGGAGTAAAAAGAATTACAAAGTTTTGACTGTTCTTACACTGAGAAATGAACTTCATTTCCTTCCCCTCAAAGTCTGGCTTGTGATGGCTTTAACCAACAATATACAGAAGAAATCCAAGAGCACATTTAAAAATGGCTTCCATCAATCTCATTATCAGGGAAGGGCATTTAAGGTAGCCTTTCCACTGTTGCTCAGATTGTTAGTTGGGGTCATACTTGTAGGTCTCTGGACATTTCTCTATAGTCAGTTTTCTCTTCAATCCTATAATGGCTCCCTCTTTTAAAGTATCTCTCTCTCTCTTCTTTTTTTCTCTCATCTATTCTTCCCTTGTCTCAGCCTTTGTAGTCCCACATGCTCTCCTCTTGTTCCCCTTATGTAGTAGCTGATGGAAACAGAAGACTCCCACAGCTACTAAACACTGACCAGAACTGGAATCCAGATGCAGACAGGGAGGAGTGATAAGAAAATGGGGACAAGACCAGGGTACAGAAACCCACAGAGACAGCTGACCTGAACAAGGAGGAACCAATGGACCCCCAGACTAATAGCTGAGTAACCAGCATTGGATCGACTCAGACCCTCTGAACATGAGTCTCAGTTAGAAGGCCTGGGCAGTCTAAGGGACCTCTGACAGTGGAACCAGGATGTATCCTTGGTGCATGAAAGGACTTTGTAAGCACATTCCCCATGGAGGGATACTCTCTTAACTTAGAGGCAGGAGGAAGGGCCTAGTCCCTACCAAATGACTTGACAAATTTTGTTGATCCCTCTGGGAAGTTATCACCCTCCCTGTGGAAGGGGGTGGGTAGAATGGGATGGGAGGGTGGTCAGGGGGGAAGAGAGGGAGAGAGGGGGGATGGGAGGGAGAGAGGGAGGGGGAACTGGGATCACAAAACACTTTTCCAAATTAATTAGAGCTTAGTTCCTCAATCCCATCTAAGGGCTCATCTATAGTGCTCTCCTATAACTCTTCATTTCGTAAAGTTCTGTCACCATCTGACACTACCACACTCAATACCAAGCTTCTAAACATGGACTCTTTGATCCCAAACCATAGCAATCAATCAATAAACCAAATATAGCAAAATAAAAGCACTATTTTATTTGTGCATGCTAACAGATTACTTGAAAGACACAATGACAAATATATCATACTATAAATGTATATTGATCTTTAATTAACTCAGGCCTTGGAAATTGTGTGTGTGTGTGTGTGTGTGTGTGTGTGTGTGTGTGTGTGTGTGTGTAATGTGTGGGTGTGTAGAAAGAGAGAGAATTAAAAAATGAGAGATAATTGTCTCTGTACTAGGATGTGTTCTGCCTTTGTGTATGTGTTGACTTTATCATTTATTTCATATATGTATACTGTTTTACATAATTTCTCCTTTACAGCTGTCCCAATATTGCTCCAATCTCCTCTTAAATTTATAACTTATTTTATATTCTACATAAAATATATGTACATATGTGTGTGCATGAACAAATAAAATATTAATAAAACCTACTGGGTCCAGTTACTGTTGCTCCTCTGTGTGTGTGTGTGTGTATATGTGTGTGTTTAGACTTACAGCTCCTCTGTGTGTGTGTGTGTGTGTGTGTGTGTGTGTGTGTGTGTGTGTGTTTAGACTGACAGCTTGGTATTGGGGAACTAATTAGAGGTCCCTGATTCTCCCTCCATTGGTAGTTACAAATTGCTTTTGGTTCTTTATTTAGACATGGAGTCTTGTGAGGTTGTCTCATCTACACTGGAACATCAACTGCTTTTGAATTTATCCAGGTTTTGATTAGGCAGCCATTATTGTTGAGAGTTCATGGGTAAAGTGTCCCTATCATATATAGATGACACAAATTTCCAGCAGATGTTCTAATCCTCTGGCTCTTACAATCTTTCTGCCATTCTGCCAATATTTTCCCTGAGGTCTTAGATGTAGAGATCATATTTTAAATGTACCAAATGGGGCTGGGCACCCCATAGTCAAGGGTAGGAACCACAAAAGAGAGAAAACCTCTGACACTTGTTTTTCTGAGTAAGGGTTATGTAAATCTATACAGTTTGCCAGAAAATTTCAAGATTTTCTCTTTCTTTTTAGGTGAATAGTATTCTATATATACACCACATTTTCATTAGCCATTCATTGGTTGAACTGCATTTAGGTTGTTTCATTTGATAAGCATTGTGAATAGAGTGGCAATGAACATTGTCGAGCAAGTATCTGTGGAGTATGATGCCAAGCCTCTTGGGCATATGCAAAGAAATGATATACCTGAATTGTTCATGTGGGAAATTTATTTTGACTTTTGAAGCATTCTCCACACTGGTTTCAAAGGTATCTGCTCCAGTTGGGAATCCCACCAACAATGAAAAATACTTCTCTTTTACCCATTGTCTCATCAGTATTTGTTGTAACAGTCTCTTAAGCATTTGTCATCAGTTGTTTTATGAATTTTATTCATTCTAAGTACAGTAAGATGCTTAATTTTTATAGTCAGTTTTATACTCATGCCACATATTTTTATTTAAAATGTAGATATTTATAAAAGAACAAATACATAATCCTAGTGCCCAGGAATTGAAAACAAGAGGATTACAAGTTTAAACTCGTGCTGGTCAATATAGTAGCCAGATCTTTTCTTAAAAATAAAAACTATTAATAAAAATAATATTTTCCTAATATAATTCTAGAATTGAAATAAAATTCATAATCATATAACCAAATTTTAGTAAACCTAGAAGAGAAACTACAGTCAATTTTTTTAAGCCAGAGAGGAAATATTATATCAGGCCCATTAATAAGTGTGACCTAAAGAATTAGGTATTGTTGCTGATATATATTTGTGTATTAAACTGTACCTGGAAATGTCAATCAAATTTGTGAAATAATTGTTAAGATACTGGTTTATATATTTGGGAGGAAAAACAAAAGCCAACTGATTCCACCATCTCTCCATTGAAAAACCAGCATTTCATGGTCTCAAAATAATACCAATTACAGAAAAACCACTTTTTCCACATATAATCCCAGTAACTCTTTACCCTAATGATCTATTTTTTAATTCTCTAGCATAATATCTAAGTGAACACTTATGTCTTAAGCAACAATTAACAAATTTTGTCACTAAGAATAGCTGCATAATAAATAAATATCTAAAGTACCAGCATTTTTATTATAGATGTCACTCTACTTTTGTTTCATTGTTTTCTTTAATAGTTAGAAAATGAATGATTGTCTATCTTTGTTTGGAACCTACATATGGTAATGACTTGAGCATTATTTAGTCATCTTCAAAAATGGATGTTGAAAAAATTTCTTAAAGTTTGAATATCAAATGAGAAATATAGTGATAAATATATAGCAAACAGGTATCATTTTACCTCTAAATATGTATCATTAAAGGCAATTTAAATATGGGTTTTTATTTAAAATAGAATCAATCGTATTTTATACATCAATCTCCGTTTCCTCTCCTTCCCATTCTACCCATTTTACCATGTCCCCCACACATCCCCATACCATACCATCCCTCTTCTGCTCCATAGAAAGGGTGAGGTCTTCTGTGGGGGATCATCAAAATCTGTCACATCTTTGGGGCAGGGCCTAGGCCTTGCCCTTGTATCTAGGCTTAGAGAGTATCCCTATAGGGACTGGGCTCCTAATGTCCATTCGTATACTAGGTATAAATGCTGATCCATTACTAGGGGCCCCATAGAGTGCCCAGACCTCCTAACTAGCACCCACATGCAGGGGGCCTGGTTCCATCATATGCTGTCTTCCAAGCTGTCAGTCTGGAGTCCATGAGCTCCCTCTTGTTCAGGTCAGCTGTTTCTGTGGGTTTCCCCATCATGGTCTTAACCCCTTTGCTCATAGCTCCTTCCTCTCTACATCAGGATTCCAGGAATATGGTTCAGTGTTTAGCTGTGGGTCTCTGTTTCTGTTTCCATCAGCTACTGGATAGAGGCCATATGATGGCATATAAGGTAGCCATCAATTTCATTATAGGGGAAAGACATTTAAGATATCCTCTCCAATGTTGCTTACATTCTTAGTTGTTTTCATTCTAATATATCTCTGGACATTTCTCTAGTCCCATATTTCTCTTTAAACCTATAATGGCTCCCTCTATTAAGGCATCTCTTTTCTTGCTCTCCTCTACTCATCCCTTGACTCAATTTTCTTGCTACCTCAATTTTCTTCACCCTCTGTTTGTCTCCTTCTCTTTCTCCTAACTCTTTCTTCCTGTCCCCCAATTTTCTCCCAATTAACTCCGGAGATGTTGTCTCTTTCCCTGTCTACGGTAGACCATGTATATCTCTCTTGTGGTCCTCTTTTTTTTCTAGCTTCTCTGGAGGTGTGAATTGTAGGCTAGTAATCCTTTGTTCTATATCTAATATCCATATATGGGTGAGTACATAGCATGTTTGTCTTCTCGTGACTAGGTTACCTCACTCATGATTGTTTCTCCTATTCCCTGTGAATTTTAAGATTCCATTGTTTATTTTCTCCATTGTGCAATTTTGCCACATTTTCTTTATCCATTCTTCAGCTGAGGGGCATCTATGTTGCTCCAAGGTTCTGGCTAGCTATTACAAATAATGCTACTATGAACATAGTAGAACAGATGTCCTTGTTGTATGAATATTCATCCTTTGGAAAAAACAGAATGGAATTACTGGATCGTAAGGTAGAATGATTCTCAATTTCCTGTGAAACAGATAATGGGGATGTGATTTTCTTTCTGATATAGAATATGAATTCCACATAAATGAAGAAAGGGGAAAAATAATAACTCTTTCTCTTGGTCATAGACTGGGGAACTCAAGAATCCTGTATTCTGGCATTTCATTTATAGTACCTTTTAGTGAAAACTAACCAATCTCTGTCACAAAGTCCGCCCTTATAGCTAGTTTGTCCTGGAACTCCTGGGGTCTTACTAATAGTCTTTGAAATCTTTGGCATGTTGCTGAGATATGACTAACCAGTGTTGGGATGGCCACCTGAACATATACAGGTAATGGAGAACTAACTTGAGAATAACAGCTTCACATCCAGCCTTTGCTTCATTGGCAACATGTTACAAAACAAGAACCCATTAGCTATGCAAATATGAAGTCTGGTAAATAACTTACAAAGATCTATGAGATATCTTATAGATTATAAAGAAAAAATACACTAAATATTTTCTTACTGATTCATTCTTAGATGGAGATGGACAAAATAAAATAACAAAACTAGGCAAGGTAATATTTTAGCTTTTATTTCTCTGATGATTACTCAGTCTTTCAATCCTCATGAAAACCTTGCTGGGAAAATTTAAAATGGTAAGCTGAGTTTATAATATAGCTTGGCATTTTCTCAAAATGTTAAATATTTAGTTACCATATGAATACAAAATTACCATACGGAGCAATTTTACCCCTAGTACTCTACTCAAGAGAAATGAAAGCATATGTCCACATAAAAACTTAAATACAAATGCTCATAGTAGCATTATTTTATAGTAGTCAAAAGTGGAAACTATCCAAATGTCCATTTAACTTGTGAAGGAATGAACAACATGTTGTATAACCATATCACAAGTCACAGAGCTATAGGGAAGCACAGTCCTGACATGCATATAATGTACATGACTTTAAGAACACGAAACTAAGTCAAAGACAAGACTCACAGGCTGGGGACAAAAGTTAATGTGTCAAAGTGCTCACTGCATAGGCATCACAACCCACAGTCAAATCCCCAAATGACCACATAAAGGCTGGATCAGCACCACAACATCTGTAATCCAACTATTTGGACAAGCTGTCAAGCTCCCTGCATGGTTCATGCAAAGATGAAGATACCATATCTCCTGTGGGTATTTAGGGAAGTGCAATAACAATGTTTCAAATTTAGATTCTGGTAACACTTGTACAAGAATATATGATTACTAAAGACTATCAAACATTGTACCTTAAGGGAGCAAACCTTATGAGGTCTTGCCTGTTTTCATAAGTCTATCACATATGTAAAAATACTCATTGTTAAACTAGTTGTTATTCTATTTAACAAATAAATTATCATAGATGATGTACATTGTTCAAATGCAACTACTAGGTTTCAACAAAACAGGACTGAATATCTGTTCATATCTAAATAACCCTGAGGTTGTGGAGTTTCCCTGATGCATAAAACTAAATTATTTTTGAAGAAAACATCAGGGCACTGAGAGAGTTTACAATTCTTTACCTTGTCAAAATTTTCAGGACTTTAATGATAGCCATATTCACAACTGTAACAAATTATTGAGAAAAAATAACTTAATGGCAGGTAGGTTTATTTGAGCTAGCAGTTTTAGAGATTTCAATGAACAGCACTTGACTCCATTGTTTGGGAGCCTATCAGGTGAGGCCAAATGCTATGGCAGTAGGACACAATGAAGGTTCTAAAGAGCAAAGATGTTTAGCTTATCACATCCAGAGAGTAGAGAAAAATGGAAAGAGAACATACAGGGTGTGTCTTTTTAGGACATGCTTAGTAACCCACTTATTCCAGCTGTGCTCCACCTCCCAAGGAATTACAACATATCATCAATTGTTCAGGGTCTTAATCAAACATTAGACCAGTGTTGCCAGGATCCATTCTCTCCTCAATGACTAGATCCGATATATTGGTGAGGAATGAATCTTTATATGCACTTTCCCTTCTCAGTGCTTAGATTTTATCTATCTTCAAACTGTGAAAGTCTTCCACATGTTTTGACAGACTCTGAGTTTGTATGTGTATCAGTACTACTATGCCGGGGAGACGCTGTTTTCTTGGAGTCTTCTACCACCTCTCACTATTATAAGCTTGCCTGCTCATTTTCCACATACAGCCCTAATCTTTGAGGGGAGGCATTTGAAAAGGACATCTTATTTAGGGTTGAGTGTTCCCAAGCCTCTTATTTTCTGTACATTGTATGTCTATGAGTATTATCTTTGCTAATTACAGTCTACTTCAAGAACAAACTTCTATGATGAGTGTTTAGTCTTCCATGGGTATAGCAATAAGACATTAGGAGGTATTTTATTGCTGTGCTCATTTAGCAAAATAATAGTTGTAGGTTTTCCCATAAAGCCCATGGCTTATATAGCCTCATGTCCTTAGCCATTTTAAGCAGTGTTGTATATAGGGTCTATCTCATGGATTTGGTCTAAATCCAACAAAAAAGTGATTGTTTGGTTATGCCCACATTTTTGTCATTGTCTTGCAGGCAGGTCTGTGCAATAGGCTGCAGGGTCTATAGCTAGGGGAATTGGTAATTACTTTTCTGCTTCAGTACCATGTAAAGTCTGCCAGTACCTTAAGTGCTAGTCATTATGGATGAAGCTTCTAGTTGAACACCAACTCAATTTCAACATATTCATAAGATAAGGATATAGTATCTTCAATAACAGTGCAATCAGATTATACAGAGTAACCAATAACCTTCTCAATATCACATGATGTATGCAATTGGTCTACATGTTCCCTTTGACCAACAACTCAAAAATATATAACCCATTCCTGACAATGGAGGCGTTGCTTGGTGACATAAGATCTCCTATTCAGAGACTGGGGGCCAGACATCAGAGACTGAAGAGCCCAGAGGCCAGGAATAGAACTAAACATTATTGACAAAAAAAAAGTAAATGGAATGATTCTTAATGATTTTGTTCTATACTTGTAGATCTTTGCTATGCCCATTTACCATGAGAGAAGATTTACCAAGCAACTGTTAGAAACAGAGGCAGAGATTCATAAACAAAGATTAGAGTGTCATCAGAAAATCCTGTGAAAGAGGTAGAAGAAGGATTGTTGGAGGCAGAGAGGCAAAAGACACTGCTGGGAAACAAAGGGAGTCAACTGACCTGGGTTCATGGAAGTTCATGAACACTGACCTGCCAACCAGAAATCTTGCATGGGATTGACCTGGGCCCTCTGCATATGTGTTGCAGTTGTGTGGCTTAATCTTCTTGTGGGACACCTGAAGGGAGAGTGGGTGCTGTCTCTGACTCTGTTTCTTGATTCTGGGATCCTTTCTTCCTCCTGGGTTGCTTCATCCAGTCTTAATAGGTGAGGTATCTGGCATTGCTTCAATTAGATAACCTATGGGTAGCTGATATACATGGATGGCCTGCGTTTTTCAGAAGGGAATGGAAAGACAGTGGATGTGGGGAAGAGAAGTTACACAAGGGACTAGGAAGAAGTAGGGAAGGAGAGGAAATTATGATGGGGCTGAGAAAAATTAATTAATACAAACTTTTAAAAAGATATGTTTGGAGCTTTGTCTCACATATTATAATATCATTCCATGTAAATTAAAGTAGTAGTTTCCCATTTTAAAGGACCTTTGGTGTTAGTTGGTCAAACACCCACACTAAAAAATTAGAAAGAACTCAAATAATAACTTAAATATGCAACTTAAAAATTTGGAAAAGCAAGCAAACATCTATAGTTGATCAAAACTTTAAGGAAATGGGAGAAATAAATAAAAAATAGTATCCCTTTTTATATACCAACAAGCATGCTGAGAAAGACATCATAGACACACTACCATTCACAGTAGCCTCTAAAAATTGAAATATCTAGGATTATCATAGACAAGGAGATGATGGAAATTTAAATTTGTTTTATAAAAAGAAATTGAGGCAGACTCTAGAAGATAGAAACTCCTCTCATGAGAGGCAACTGGTAAAATCATTAGTGTGAAAACTGCTGTCCTACCAAAAATTATTTAAACTTTCAATGTAATTTCAATCAAAATACTCACAGGATCCCACAAAGAAACAGAAAAAAATGATAGGATAGCCAAAAGAAAGAATGGTTCTGAAGGAAACGTCATGCCAGATTTTAAGATATACCACAGAGCTATAATAATACAAATATTATGACACTGGAAGAAAAAACATTGTGTGTGTGTGTGTGTGTGTGTGTGTGTGTGTGTGTGTATAACAAAATAAAATGTAATAACATATAAGATCCAAATATGAGTTTCTATAAATATCACTTGACATTTCTAAAAACTGTCAAAAATAATGTATAAAAGACAGCATATTATCAAATGGTTCCAGAAAAACTGATATGCACAAGTGGAATAATGAAATCAGACCCATATCTATCACTCTGTACAAAAATCAAATTCAAGTGGATCAGTTCCTCTGTGGGAAACATAAAACATTAAAACTTCTAGAAGGAAATACAGGCAGTACCTTAAAAGATTTAGGTGTAGAATTTTTTGCACAGGATTCCATTGGCTTGAAAATTAAGGTCAACAGTTGACAAGTAGAACGTTATATAATTAAAAGACTACTGTAGAGTAAAAGAAACAGTGGGCAAAGTGAAAAGGAAGCTTATAGAGTATTTGAGAATTGTTGCCAGTTCCTTGCACTGAGTGCCCAAATGAAGAAAACATTAGAGAATTAACAGCGCAAATGAAAGCCTTAGAACAAAAAGAAGCAAACTCAACCTGGAGGAGTACATGCAAGGAAATAATCAATTTGAGGGCTGAAATCAATAAAATAGAAACCAGGAAAACAATACAAAAAAATCAATGCAACAAAGAGTTGGTTTTTCGAGAAAATCAACAAGATAGACAAACCTTTATCCAAAATAACAAAAGAGCAGAGAGAGAACATGTAATTTAACAAAATCAGAAATGACATAACAATGGACACAGAGGAAATCCAGACAATTTTCAGGTCATATTTTGAAAACCTGTACTCCACAAAATTTGAATATTCAAAGGAAATGGACAAATTTCTGGATAACTAGCACTTACCAAAATTAAATCAAGAACGTACAAACAACTTAAATAGACCTATAACCCCCAATGAAATAGAAGCAGTCATAGAAAGCCTTCCAACCAAAAAAAGCCCAGGGCCAGATGGCTTCAGTGCAGAATTCTACCAGAAATTCAAGAAAGAGCTAATTCCAATTCCAAAGAGCTATTCCCCAAATTGTTCCACACAATGAAAACAGAATGCTCATTACAAAAAGTCTTTCAACAAGGCCACAATCACCTTGGTGCCCAAGCCTCACAAAGATATACCTAAGAAAAAAAACTACAGACCAATATCCATGATGAATATCAATGCAAAAATACTAAATAAAATACTGGCAAACCAAATCCAAGAATACATCAGAGAAATCATCCACCATGACCAAGTAGCCATCATCCCTGGATTGCAGGGATGGTTTAACATATAAAAATCTATCAACTTGATCCACCATATAAACAAACTAAAAAAGAAAAACCACATGATCATCTTACTAGATGGTGAAAAAGCCTTTGACAAAATTCAACACCCTTTCATGATAAAGATCTTGGAGAGTTCAGGGATTACAGGAACCTGATACCTTGATACCTTATCAAAATAAGAGCAATATACAGTAAACCAAGAGCCAACATCAAACTGAATGGAGAGTAGTGTAAGACAATTTCTCTAAAATCAGGAACAAGACAAGGCTGTCCTCTCTCTCCATATCTCTTCAATGTTGTACTTGAAGTTCTAGCTAAAGCTATAAGACAACAAAAGGAGATCAAAGGGATCCAAATTGGAAAGGAAGAAGTCAAAGAGTCTCTACTTTCAGAAGATATGATAGTTTACATAAGCGACCCAATAAACTCTACCAGGGAACTCCTACAGCTGATAAACACCTTCAGCAAACTAGCAGGATACAAGATAAACACAAAAAATCAGTAGCCCTAATTTATTCAGATGACAAAGAGGCTGAGAAAGAAATCAGAGAAACATCACCATTTACAATAGCCACACACAACATAAAGTATTTTGGGGTAATGCTTATGAAACATGTGAAAGACCTATACAATTAGAAATTTGTGGCTTTAAAGAAAGAAATTAAAGAAGATACCATAAAATGGAAAGATCTTCCATCTTCTTGGATTGGAAGGATAAATATAGTTAAAATGGCAATCTTGCCAAAAAGCAATCTACAGATTCAATGCAATCCCCATTAAAATCCCAGCACAATTCTTCACTGACATTGAAAGAATAATAATCTACTTTATATGGAAAAACAAAAGACCTAGGATAGCAGAAACAACCCTGTACAATAAAAGAACTTCAGGAAGCATCACTATCCCTGACTTTAAGTTCTACTACAGAGCTATAGTTCTGAAAACAGCCTGGTATTGGCACAAAAATAGACAGGTAGACCAATGGAATTGAATAAACAGTGCTGGCACAATTGGATGATGGTGTGTAGAAGACTGCAGCTAAACCCATGTCTATTACCATGCATAAAACTCAAGTCCAAATGGATCAAAGACCTCAACATAAATCCAGCCACACTTAACCTCATAGAAGGGAAAGTAGGAGGTACCCTTGAAGAAATTGGTATAGGCAACTACTTCCTGAACATAACTTCAGAGACACAGACACTGAGATCAACAATTAGTAAGTGGGACCTCCTCAAACTTAAAAGCTTCTGTAAGGCAAAGGACACAGTGGACAAGACCAAACAGCAGCCCATAGACTGGGAAAAAAATGTTACCAATCCAACATCTGACAAAGGGCTGATCTCCAAAATATACAAAGAACTCAAGAAAATAGTCAACAAAATACCAGATAACACTATTAAAAATTGGGGTACAGAATTGAAGAAAGAATTCTCAATAGAGGAAATCAAAGAGGCTGAAAGACCTTAAGAAAGTGCTCAACATCCTTAGCTATCAGGGAAAAGCAAATCAAACAACTTTGAGATACCATTTTACTCCTGCCAGAATGGCTAAAATTAGAAACACCAATGACAATTTATGCTGGAGAGAATGTGGAGAAAGGGGCACACTCTTCCACTGCTGGTGGGAGTGCAAGCTCATACAGCCATTTTGGAGATCAGTATGATGGTTCCTCAGGAAAATGGGAATTAGTTTACCACAAGACCCAGCAATTCTACTCTTAGGTATATACCCAAATGACCCAATACATGCAACAAAGACATGTGCTCAACTATGTTCATAGCAGCATTATTTGTAATAGCAAAAACCTGGAAGCAACCTAGATGCCCCTCATCTGAAGAATGGATAAAGAAGATGTTGCACATCTACATAATGGAGTACTACTCTGCAGAAAAAAAAATAAAGAAATTTTCAAATTCGCAGGCAAGTGGATGGAACTTAAAGAAACCATCCTGAATGAGGTAACATAGTCACAAATTGAGGAACAGGATATGTACTTGCTCATATATGGATTTTAGACCTAGAGCAAAGGATCACCAGCCTATAATTCACACCACCAGAGGAACTAGGATACAAGGTATATTCTAAGAGATTCATAAAAAATCACTCACAAAAGGGGGAAGGGACAAGTCCCCTAGAGCACATGGGAAATCAGGGGACAATGAATGGAGAAAGAACTAGGAGAAAGAGAAGGGGAGGAGAAGAAAGGAAAGCACATGTGACTAAGAAGATTGAGTCAGGGTAGGAAGAGAAGACAGGAGAGAGAGAGAGAGAGAGAGAGAGAGAGAGAGAGAGAGAGAGAGAGAGAGAACGTAAAAGAGGGAGCCATTATTGGTTTGAAGATAGAACTGAGCCTAAATAAGTCTAGAGTCCTATAAGACTGACTCCAATTAACAATATGAACAACTGTGGCAAGGCTACCATAAATGCCCTTTCCTGATAGTGAGATCATCAACTAAATTAACCACCATCATGGATCCCTCATCTAGTACCTGTTGGAAACAGAAGCAAATACCCATAACTAAACACTGAGTTGAACTAGAATCCAGATACAGAGAGAGAGAGAGAGAGAGAGAGAGAGAGAGAGAGAGAGAGAGAGAGAGAGAGAGAGAGAGGACGAGGACAAGACCAGGTTGCAGAAACACACAAAGACACTGACCTGAACAAGGAGGAGCTAATGGGCCCCCCAGACTGATAGCTGGGAAACCAGCTTGGGAGTGACTCAGACCCCCTTAATATGGGTCTCAGCTAGAAGGACTGAGCAGTCTAAGGGACCTCAGACTTAATAAGGGTCTCAGCCGAACCAGGATGTATTCCTGGTGCACAAAAGTACCTTGTGGACGCATCCCCCATGGAGGGATACTCCCTTAACCTGGAGACAGGAGAGCAGTCTTAGTCCCTACTTCAAATGACTTTGCAGATTTACATGACCCAACCTGGGGGTGGCAGGATGGGGAGAGGATGGTGGCTAGAGTGCATGTCAGAGGGGAGAGAGGGTATGAGGAAGGGAGGGAGGGAGTGAGGGAGGGAGGAAGAGAGGGAGGGAGGGAGAGGAAACTGGGATCGACATGTAATATTCTAAATTTATTATTAATTTAAAAAGAGTTGAACAGGAAAGGAGGAGTGGCAATAATGTAAATCATACTTGAAATTTTCAAAAAATTTTTAATTAAATTTAAAAAATCTTCACCCAAATTTTCTAGACATAAAGCATCTGCCTTCAGCTTCAAATCTGTTCTTAATATTGGCTTATCTTGCAAGCTATTTTTGAAAGGATTAGCTTGAACATCACTCTAGACCCATTTGTTGCTACATTACTCCCTTTACATCCCAATGATTCTCTGATAAATTCATTTTAGCATCTCACAATATCGGTATGTGCCCCACATTGTTCAGTTTCATTGATATAAATTTTATCTCATAAAGCACTTTTGTACTCCCTCCTACCAAAAGTATCTGTATTTTATACTTATTGTACAGTACTACATTGAGCTTTGTGGTTCATATCATGATAGCACTACAAATGACAGTAGTAACAAATTACTTAAATTGTATTGATGTTCTTTATAACATTATGAGTGCTTTATAACCTCAACTTATTTAATTATTATCTCAACCTTGGGGTTGTATCATCTCTCTTTTGGAACTGAAAATGGTGACACACAGATAAAGTAAGTAATATTAAAATATATCTGGAGAAGATCCAACCTGAAATAATTGCTAACAGGGTCTACACTAGTTCAGACTGATGCACAGAACGCCATGCTTGCAAGCTCTAAAAGGTGAATCTTTTGGAATTTCTTGTTCTTATAACTCAATACCTAGAATATTGTGTGTTATATCATGGGTATGCTAAACTTAATTGACAAGCATGAAAAAATCTACATTAAGCTTCAAATTACTTTTCAGTGAAGTTCAATTATGTATGTCTCAAATTACACTAAAGAAATTGTGCTTCATATAAATAAGTGTAAGCATATGTACAAACATTCTAAAAAATAAAATAATTTGTACTATTTAACAATTACATTTTATTTTTAACTCAGAGACACACATTCTACATAATCTATTATATGTATGTGTATATGTACACATGTATGTATGTGAGTGGTTATTAGATTTCAGATACCAATATAGTAAACATAGCCAAAAGACAGATGGCAACTTTGAAAGGTCATGTGTTTATTGATCATACAGAAATGAAACAGAAATTTTGCTTCACTGTTGTCCTTCAAAGACATGAAATATGTAATGGGTGTTTGGATCATGAAGCATTTCTGAAAAGACACTGTAAAATATGGAACTCTTCCTAGTAGCAGGAAGCTGCAGTTCAGAATCCATGTCCTAAATCACTGCCAGTCTTTCCTGTCCTTTTTTCCCTCATCCTATGAAGCATTAAAACTTCAGATATAAAAGACTACTTCAGTGGGCACAATATGAAATGGGTGTTGTTCTTCAGTGGAAGCAATTCAGGATAAAGAAAATAGTGTTACTACCTGCACAGACAAGCCAGAACTAGAGAGATTGCCAGCCCTGGCAATCATTCATTTGTGTTCTATTTCACATGGAGACTGAATCACTGTGTAAATTCCTTCTTGGAATACCCTAAGTTATCCTACAAAGGGCTGTTTGGAGTCATCACATGGCAGAATTAATTCTTGATCATTTCAAGAAACCCAAGTAAGGAGCCATCTTCAAAACAGTCAACCTGTATTTAGCAATACCAATGACATTCACACTCGCACACTCTCTATTACACACACATTTAAAGGCATATAATGTGCAAACAAAGGCTCATATTTTCTGGATAATGTGACTTGTTTCATTCTTGGTGTACTCAAAAGTAAAAGTACTCAAAAGGAAAGTTACAGAAAAAGAAAAAGATTTTAGCTCAGTTTCAGAATATGATCAATTATTATGGGGATGTCAAGGCAGGGAAAACTTGAAGTTGCTAATCTCACACACAGTAAAGAGAAGAGAGAGAATGAACACATGAAAACTTATACTCAATACATTTCTCTATATATAGATCAGGATCTCCTGCATAGGGAATGGTCCCACCCACAGGGGAAAGGATTTCTCACCTTAGAAAGGTAATCAAGATAATGCTCCACAATACTTACAGAGGACCTACATGTGACTCTAGTGTAAAGTGATGATCAAAATTACTCATCAGTGGCTATGGAGAATCTAAGCATGTATTTTCAAAATTTTACATCATTTACCATGCTCTTTTCTCCTACCGCTTTGATAGTTTTGTTCTCTTTTTAATTTTTTTAAAACAATCTTTTATATTTTACATACTATTCCCAGCTCCACCTCCTTCCACTCCTCCCACTCCCCACCCCCATCCCTTACTGTCCACTATTTTTATAAAAGTATGGGGAGAATTGATATGTCTTTGAAAGTTTAGCTTTGTTTTTAATATAGTGGTAAAGTCTTCATTGTTAAAGATGTCTACAGATTGGAGAGTAAAGACAAATAGGACTGACATTAAAATGGTGGTGGACGTGGAAATAGCATCAATCAAGATTTAAAAAAAAAAGAAAGGAGTGTGTGGTGAAAGTGTGGTGTGAAGTGCAGAAGCTGAGCTTCTGCATTTTATTGTGTGTTATGATTTGCAATCCTGTGCTAATAATCTAAAAATTCTTGTGTTAGCAGTATAAAGACAGGTAAGGGTGAGGCTCAGACAGAGCCCTATCATTATCATAGTCAAAAATCACTCTAAATGCAAAACTGCCCCATACATATCCTAGAAAAAGATATTTTATCAGCTATCACTAAGGAAATAATACCATAAGCCACCCCCCTCATACCACTGGAAACATCACACAGCCATCTAAGGTCTAGACACAGTTTTGACAGTTTCAGAGAAATAAGAAGACAAAATACCCTAGGCAACTGTGGCATGAAACAGATAATAAAGTTAATACTAGAAAAAAATATGAAGGTAAATCTGGATAGTTAGCATAGTGAAGGCCATAAAGAATTATGAATAATAAAAATCAATGAACTATGGGAGAGCTGTAGCTTATAAAGGAGTCAATAATCACTTGTAATTAAAAGTACCCTTGATGATACCATAGAAAAGGAACTTTTTAGAGAAGAATACATCTCTCAATGTTTCTTAAAATGTTGTAGTTTTTCCCTCTGCATTAAAACTAGTCATTATTTGCTTGAATTAGGTGCTCTGTGTGTGTGTTGGGGATAGAAAGCTGAAGAGCTGTCTCATTTGTTAAAAGCCCATGTTGTGCAAACATGAGTACCTTAGTTTGATTCCCCAATATCAAAAGTATCAACTTAAAAGCAGAGGCATGGTTGCACAAACTTGTAACACTAGCATACAGAAGCAGAGCAAGGAGGCTATTTAAATCTGTCTGGCTAGACATTATGGGAAAAATTGCTCCAGGCAATAAGATGGAGAGTAATAACAGTAACTTTACATCTTGGCTTGGGTACCACGTAACTGTATACATTTATACACTCAGCTGCATATACAGTACAAAGCACACCTTGAATCTCCCATCGCAGAACATTCAGTTTAAAAGTCATTAAAACAATGGGAACAAATACCATGTGATGCTTCCAAGAACAGCTGAATTAAATAGCAGTTGTGGCAGAGGTACTCCTTGAATCTTAAGGCATGCATCCTCAGTGCTGCTATTTAAATTCTGTGAGCAACTCATTTGCTCACTATGCTTTTGTCCTCTCTCTTCTCCTACACCATTGTGTATTTGCAGCTGAATATTTTATAATTTAAAAATTCTCATGAAAAGGTCCCAGACACACAAGACAAAAGCCAGAAAGAGAAAAAGGAAACTGATAAAATCAAAATTTATCAAACCTCTAAAACTACCAGAATACTTTGCTCCAGCTTCCACGGGACTTGTTTTAGCCTGCCTCCCATGTTTAAGGTTTTTGCCCAGTTTTGCATTTGTTAGATTCATGATCTGAGGAAAGGCCCTGATAATAATCACCTATTAATGGAGCCTGATCTCTGTTGACACACTCAATACATTTAACCACACCACAGCACAAGCATTCTTCTTTTTCATATAGGAAAAAATTGGTACAGAGGGAATGTGGTCCATCTTGGACAAGGTGCAAACCCATATCAGGATTCTCATCTGCCTGAACACTACTGTCATTCCCTATACAGGTAACAGGATGAGCCAGCAAGCCATCCTCACAGAAACATACAAGGAGTACAGAATTCCCTCTCCTTATGGATATATGTCTGGTTTTGTTTCGGTTTGTTCTTGTTTTAAGGGGCTCCCACAAATTCTTGAGAAGCACATCTCAAAAGGCACAAAAGATGGATACCATAGGCCAGGCCAGCTACCATGCAAAGACAGTATCCTTAATTTTTGTGCTTCCCCAAGTCTGGGGACACCAAAAATATTTGTTTAAAAATTGAGCAAACTACTAATACTGAAAAAGAGAAACACAAGTTTGGGGATAAAAATGAAATTGTGAAATGGCGATGCATACCAATAGAAAGGAAGTCTTTTGTTCATTTCCTGGGCATTGGGATTTGCATGAAATGAATAACCTGAATAGCTGGGCAAACTCTGATTTCCAGCAGAGGTTTGTCTATTCACAACAGAAACATGATGAATATTTCAAATTCAAGCTTGCCACATTTACTTGGAAAATGCTTCCTCTTAGATCCTGTCACTTTCACGCTATAAAATGGAAAGGTCAGAATATTTCTAGAAACATTTTCCTCTATGGAGACAGCATGACTTAAAATGACAGCACAGAAAGATTACATAATATCCAAAAAGTTTGGGGCCACCTGTAAGTCTCTTTAAGGCAAAGGATATTGTGATTTGTTTCAAAAGGTTCTCTAACTTATGAATAAGAATAAGTCTCTCTTAACAACTGTGAAGTTGTTTAAGCAATTTGAGATTAATGTCAAAAATACTGAGGATGGAAATTTTGATGAAGATACTGAAATAAAGTGTTCAGTGTTTAACATAATATTTAATTAATAGCGATGATTATCAGAGCCACCAGAAATTTATTCCCATACCATTTTCAGGATGAAAGAAAGCAATCCCAGGGCTCCACCCAATATAATTTAAGGCATATACCAGAACAAAGACTTAAAAGTATTTCTTTTCTTCCATCAAGTACTGTGTAATAAATAACTACAAAATGCATACTTTAATGTTTTTCCTTGTGTCAATTAAAATCAGTTAGAATCACCAGCTTTTAAACTAAGTGCCAGAGATTAATATACTCTGAGTGTTCTTTCCTTAAAGCCAAATGCAGATAACAGAAGAAAGATAAGTGTATTCCAGTTTGTGGTGTCTGGAACATAGCATATTTGAAACTGTAGTGAATATAACTGAATGTGTTAGCAGTGATATAGAAAAGCACGCTTCTTTGTGATTATTATCTCAAGAAAAGGAGGAAAGAAACAGCCAGGGGTATTTACTAGTTCCCTCCTCATTACCCTTCACCTACTTTCCCAATGCCAGTAGCCACATTGGAACCTAAAAAACAATTCTTTGCTTCTTAATTGGTCTTTTTTCCTATATTATACACTTTGAATGCAAGAAAACTTTGTTCTGGCCACCATTATGTACCAGTGTGGATTGGTATTACTGCTCATAATACATTATTGAAATGTCTGTAAGCCATCTGTGAATTAAAGCAGTGGAATAAAAAAAAATGTGATGGCACTTCAGAATCCGAGGCAAAGATGTCACAAGTTCAAGGATAATTCCAGTTACACAGTCACGTCCCCAAAACATCAGTTACAATTTTGAGTATCACAAGACCCACTAGGATCTATCTGAATTAACCAGGCACAATTTCCTCAAGGTTCATTTCTGTTTTAGAACTTCATGAGAGCAAGAACAAAGTGACAGCTTTGTATGTGCTCCTCTGGTGTCTGCAAGGTGATAGAATGGTGAACCAATGGCTGCTTCTTTTCCATCACGCTCTCTGTTTGGACTCTGATGCCCTGCCAAGTTGGACAGGTATCACAGAAAAGGTAAACACATCACTGAAGTTAGCTGTCTCCATCCAGGAACTGTGTGTGGTCCAGCAATCATGGTCCTGCTAACCATTCCTTATTATGCCCATGCTATACTGACATAGAATGCAAAATGCAAGCAGTTAGCAAACACCTTGCCCACCCTGTCACTCTCTAGTATTTAACTACTAAAGGGAAAACACAGTCAGAATCTTAAGCTTAATTACTGAAAAAGTAAATATTTTGCTACCAAATCTCTTTCAAATGAAAGCAAAATGTTTCCAGAGATCTGTTCCCAGTCATGAATATTCTATATTCATTACATCACAAAAGCAGTCTTTCTAGACCAGATACGATGTTATGTTTTATTTTACAGTCCAGGAGATACTTCTATCTTCATTTTATGTTTGGGTGTTTTGTTTGTTTGTTTGTTTGTTTTGTTTTGTTTTTACTCCAAATGATTAAAAATCACAAGTAGGAGCTTTATAGACATCTGAGTCCATTCTGTCCTGTCATTTTTTTTTTAAATGTACATGCAATGTCACAGAATAACTGAGCTGCTCCTGCCTTTCCTGGCAGTCTAAAGAAAGAGTAATGCATACAAATCATTTTACTGCTTAAAAGTTTTGAATAAAACATGCTAACCTTGTCATACTAAGTGACAGACAGAAATGTCACCATTGTTTGCCAGGGACAAATAATCTATATACTTCATGTATAATTCATCTGATCTTTAAGAATGTTTAACAATATTGAATTTAGATAAATTTCAATGTTATGATGAATCAAACTTCCTTTATCAATTTCCACATGTGCCTCATCAATTTAAGTCTCCATCTATATTACTCCATGCTGTTTTAACTGTGACAGATCTAAAGGAGATACAAATTTCCAGGAAAAATTATAGGTCCACTGTCCATGAGTAGATGCTTCTTTATCAACCCTTAACTTGGAAGCCTGGAATTCCCCAAGCTTTGTAAATTTACCAGACACTGCACTTGGAAACATAGATATCTATAAGCTAGAACCTTTGGTCTCTGAATAGAGACTAATAAACAAACACATCAACATGAAATTTCAATACCTTCTGAACTGAAGTTTCAATGACTTTCTATTCTTTCCTGTCAATCAAAGCTAAACAAAGGTAGGTGTGAGAATGGGTCATGAGGCAAATTGGAAAAGAACATGTTGTGCAGGCTTCAAGGTGAATGGAAACCTCTATATCATGGATAACAACCCTCTTTCCCTGTGATGAATGTTCTTCAGAACACTGGCTGTTGTGGGTGCCATTATGTGGTCTGCTTGAATATCAACACTAAAAACCTTCCACCTGGGACTATCCTGTTGCTTTCCTTACTTAAATCTCTGATGATTCTCATTCTCTGAACCTTGGAGCATTCTTCCCATGACTTGACAGCATTTTATTCTGATTAAAAGAATTTGATTTCTCTCTCAGCCCCTTTATCATCTGTATATAATAGGGCCACTGATTTCTTTTTGAGTTAATCTTGTATCCTGTTAATTTGCTGAAGATGTTTATCAGCTGTAGGAGTTCCCTGGTAGAGTTTTTCTGGTCACTCATGTAAACTATCATATCATCTGCAAATATTGACAGTTTGACTTCTTCCTTTCCAATATGTATCCCCTTGATCTTTTGTTGTCTTATTGCTTTAGCTAGAATTTCAAGTACAATATTGTAGAGATATGGAGAAAATGGGCAGCCTTGTCTTTTTCCTGATTTTGGAGGAATCACCTTAAGCTTCTCTCCATTCAGTTTCACGTTGGCTGTTGGTTTATTGTATATTGCTTTTATTATGTTAAGTATGTGCCTGTTATCCCTGACTCTCCAAGACCTTTATCATTAAAGGTTGTTGAATTTTTTCTTTTGTTTTAGTCTTTTATTTATTTTTTTTATTTTTCTTATTTTACATATAGATCCCAGTTCCCTCTCCCTCACTCTCTCCCTCCCTCCCTCCCTTCCACTCTCCCAACCTTTCCCATGCCCCCTGACCACCCTTCTCATCCCATTTCCCCTCTGCTCCACAGAGATGGTGATGCCTTCCAGGAGGTCAACAAAATCTGTCAAGTCATTTGGAGTAGGGACTAGGCCCTCCCTCCTGTCTCTAGGTTAAGAGAGTATTCCTCCATGGGCAATATGCTTCCAAAGTCCTTCTGTGTACCAGGGAAGGTTATTGGATTTTGTCAAAGATTTTTCCCAAGGAGGAACCTAAGTGATTCATACAAAGTCCCTCACAGAAGGGGAAAGAAACAAGATCTCCTGAGCATATTGAGAGAGGTTGGGGGGGGCAGTGATTGGAGAGGGAGTTAGGAGAAAGAGGAGAGGAGATGAGAACATGTGGGACTAGGAAGATTGAGACAAGAGCAAAAAAAAAAAAAAAGAAAGAAAAAAAAAAGAAAAAAAGAAAAGAAAAGAAAAGAAAGAGATACCATAATAGAAAGAGCCATTAAAGGTTTGAAGGGAAAACTGACTCTAGAGAAATGTCCAGAGACCTACAAGGATGACCCCAACTAACAGACTGAGCTACCTTAAATGCCTTTCCCTGATATTGAGTTTCCCTGATATTGAGATTTATAACTAATTTATATGCCATCATAGAGACCTCATCCAGTAGCTGATGGTAACAGAAGCAGAAACCCACAGCTACACACTGAGTCAAACTCCTGGAATCCAGTTGCAGAGAGGGAGGAGTAATAAGAGAATGAGTCAAGACCAGGCTACAGAAAATCACAGAGACAGCTGACCTGAACAAGGGGGAACTAATGGACCCCCAGACTGATATCTGGGAAACCAGCATTGGACCTACTCAGATCCCATGAAGGTGGGTCTCAGTTAGAAGGTCTTGGCAGTCTAAGGGATCTCTGACAGTAAAACCAGGATGTATCCCTGGTGCACAAAAGGATTTTGGGAGCACATTCCCCATGGAGGGATACTCCCTTAGCATAGAAGCAGGAGGGAGGGCCTAATCCCTATTCCAAATGACTTGGCAGATTTTGATGATCCCTTCTGGAAGATATCACCCTCCCTGTCGAGTGGGTGGGGGTGGGAAGGAAAGGGGGTCGAGGAGCCTGGGAGGGAGGAAGAGGGAACAGAATTGAAATGTAAAATATGAATATATATGTATATATATATGTACATATATATGTGTGTGTATATGTGTATATATATATGTACATATATATATATATATATATATATAGAATTTGATAAAATCAGACTTCCTATGAAGCACAAGATAAGAATTTTGGGCATTGTCTTCAATCCCTAAAAGATGATGAAAAGAAAAATGTGTACATGTGGGTCATATTTCAAAAATTAACATTTGAACTTGGTAAGATGGTACATACCTTTAATCTCAGCACTTGGGATCAGAGGCAGGGGAATCTATGAGACTTTGAGTACAGCTTGGCCTACACAGTGAGTTCCAGAACAACCAAGATAATATAGAGATGCCCTGTCTCAAGAAAACAAAAATAGTAATAATAACAATTATATAATATTTCTTTAACTAAAGCTACCCTTTTTTTCTCTTTGATCACTGTCATATACACATTATGAACGTATCATCTCATATCTGAATATACCTAGATATGCATATAGCTACAGAGGATTACAAATCCATGTATATGTATATTTGTATGTATATATACATATCCGTAAAATCATATATTCCTAGTATTCCAGAAAAGGAGACAATTGTTCAATAACTGAGCTAACTCCTTTGTGGCCTATTCATAAAGTAGTAGAAAATTGTATGAGAAGTTCATTTAATTCTTCAAAGATGAAAATGTCAGCAATGCAGAATTGAGGAAATGAACCTATGGGAAATTAAAATTATGGATTAAACTTAAAACAAGCCTTCTTTTTCAGAAATATCTAATATATGTTTTAAGTTTGTAAAGCCCCACTTCCCAATTTCTTTGGGCAAAAGATATTTAATTTGTGAAGTTGTTTATAAATCATTGCATATCATTGCTTTTTTCAGGGGAGGGGTCATGATACCCAACAGACAGCATTTATTATTTCTGTTTGTCAGTGTAGGAGCTCCTATTGCTATATAATTTTTTTCTAAATGGAAGTAGGAAATTACCTCAGTTGTAATAAGGAGAGTCCAGAATGGGCCATGGCCAGGGTAAAGTGGAGATGAAGAAACAGAGAAGTGTGGGGATTTGGTACAATTAAACATATATATGTGTGTGTGTATAAGAAACTTTTTCATACATATGCATATAAAGAAATACAACATTTTAACTCATCATTTTGCATAATTCAAGTACAAATGACAAATGAAAGAGGAACTCAAAGATTTCCTGATCTAAAGACCTTAACATTGGCTCTTAAATAAGCAATTCATGACAATATCTCATACAAATTATCACATTTTAGCAACAGTACATACACGCCTGTAGATTCCCATTATTTTTCCAACAGTTCTAATTTCATTGTGGAACATTCACCAGATGGAAAGAGGCCATTCTATGAGCTTTTGGCAGATAGAGTAAAGTTGGCTCTGCTAAATGAAAATCTCTTGTTTGAGGAGCCTGTGAAATTGGCAATAATTGACATTTGAACACACAGAGAATTTTAAACTGCTTTATGTTCACAAAAAGAGACAATTTTGAAGAGATTTTTGTTAACCCTTTAAACTTTTATTTTACTTTTAAATCAGTGCCTTCAGTTAGCATTTAAGATTTGCCAATTAATTGTGTTCTATTACTAATTCTCACCCTCACTATTATTATTTTTTGTAAAATCAAATGAATGATATGATATGGGAAGTGAAATCTATTCACTGGTGCTTGAGAATAGCTGGATACCTTTCTAATTTCCTTCTCTGAGAAACACTACAGTCACACAAACAGGATTTTTAAAGTGCTTTATTCCTAGTTAATAGGAAAGGCTATAATTTCTTCTTACTACAAAATACTTGTATTGATTATTATATAATTTTGACAAAACAAAATACCTACTAAAAGCAATTTTGTCATACACTTTGAGGTACACAATCATTTTTGGGAAGCCAAGATGACAAAATCTCAAACTAGTTGGCTACATAGTAGTCAGGAAGATGAGAACTATGAATGTGCCTGACTCACATCCTTCTAGTATCCAAGTCCAGAGGAGAATAAAACCCACAGTTTAATGGGTTTTTTCACCTCAATGAACCTGATCAAGATAATCTCCCATGAACATACCCAAATGCCCTCACCTGTTATGTTAAGGACTATAATTAACCACCATACCTCTATTTAGGCTTAGGGATCATGATCATTAATCTTTACTATCAGAGTGATTTGGTTTAGAGTATTTATTAGTTTAGTTCAGCATTCTTCTGACGTATCTGTGAGGGCTTAGAAGAGAAATTAGTGGAGAGACTCACCTAGGATGTTAGTGATACCATATAATACAGGATAGAAGCCAGTGTGGAATAAAAGAAGAGTGTTCTCTCTCTCTCGCCTCTCTCCTCTCTCCTCCCCCCCTCTCTCTCTCTCTCTCTCTCTCTCTCTCTCTCTCTCTCTCTCTCTCTCTCTCTCTCTCTCACTCTGTCTCCTCTCTGTTTCCTGACATCCACAAGCTGTGAACTTGGCTTTACTACAGAATCCTAATCATGGTAGACTAGATCCTTGGAGACTAGAAGCCACAACATATCTCTTCCTGTGAGTTTTTCCTTTCATATATCTGTCACAGTGTAAGTTGTCATGTTGCTGCAAATGGCCTATGCCTTTACTGTAATTTCATTTGGAATATTCAGCAAAACTGTTAGCATTTCATTGGGGCAGATAGTATTTAGAACCAAGATTGATGTATATGTTCAAGAATCTCACTTCACTATTTTTACTCACATTTCTGATTATTGTTTTTTCAAGCTAGATCTTGCTGGTGAAAAACAAACAAACAATGTGAGCACTCCAGGGATGAGATGAATTTGCCAAACTAATGCCAACAACAGTCCAGCAGTACACTTTTGACATAGTTTTCTTGGAAGCTCTTTGTGTTGTGACTTTGACAGCTATAAACAAGTTTATTATTTTTCAGGAACTCAAAGATCAGGAGGATGGAAGAAATCATTTCTATTAATAAAATTCTAAGATAAATGTACAAGGCAACAATTAAAATGAGATCATTTTGTCTACTGTGATTTTTTAAAATGTTATTAAATATTTTCAGAGGTTGCATGCACTTCTATAGAATATATCCTATCGACAGTTCATTATTTAGCATTCTTCATTATTGTCATTCTTCATGCTTTCCCAAGAGTGGTATAAAGTCTGTAAACTTTATAATATTCAGAAATGAGAACTATAGAGAAAGCTGAGAAATTATGAGCACTTGCTGATCTTTGAAAGGAGAGGACCTGAGTTTGTTTCCAACAATCATGAGGAGACTCACAATCATATGTAACTTCAGTTTTAAGACATCAGTGACCTCTTATGGCCTCTATGGGCACCTGAACATAAATGGTGCACAAACACATATTCAGGTAAAACATCCATACACATAAAATGTTAAATATGATTAATTAAAACTAAATAAGATAAAATTTAGAAAATTAAGTACATAACTTTAAAACATTGAGTATTCAGTAAATAGCCTTGGCTGTCTTTTTAAGTTCATTTTGAAAGCTCAAAGGTTGAAGCTACATTCAGGCAAGGAGTCAAATGATAAAGTAAATGGTGTTCAGAATATCCTGAGAGCTTCTAAACTTTCAATTGAGAATAGTTAACCAAGGAAAGATTCACTAAAAAAACAAATAATCAAAAGAGAAAAGAGAGAGAAACAATAGTGGAGATTACAATTAATATGAAGAGACAATGATGCCAAAAGACCACAGATTCAAATACAGTCTGCAGTGCTATATATTATATCCTACAATAAGAAGCTGTTAACTCATCTAGAGAGGAAAACACAAGAAGAATCAAGGGGTAGGAATTCAGCTTTGTCTCACAAAAATCTCTTGATTGGAGATTTTGAATTAAAAAGACACTTTCAGACAAAGAACTACAAAACAGGAAGAAATTAGTAGGATCTGATTTATTTTGCAGATGAGAATAAGCTAGACTAATATATAAGGGTTGGCACATTTCAAGAATTCTTCAAACTCTGTATAATTGATCAATCAGATTCTTTCAGAAGGCATTGTGGGAAGATGCAGAACTTTGGGACACATATGATTTGTAACAACACCTTTTGAGATGGGTAGCATGGCTCATAAATGTGATCTCAGAATATTGAAGACATTGATGAGTTTGGGATGGGCCTGGTTCTAGACCAGACTAGGCTACAGAGTGAGACTCTGTTTCAAATAAACAGAAACAGAGGGGGGGGAGAAGAAGAAAGAAAGAAAGGGAGAAGAAAGAAAGGAAGGAAGGAAGGAAAGAAAGAAAGAAAGAAAGAAAGAAAGAAAGAAAGAAGAAAGGAAGGAAAAAAGGAAGGAAGAGAAGGAAGGAGTGAGAGAGGAAGGCAGGGACGGAAGAAGGAGGGAGGGAGGGAGAGAGGGAGGGAGAGAAGAAGGGAGGGAGGGAGAGAGGAAGGGAGGGAGGGAGGGAGGGAGGGAGGGAGGGAGGGAGGGAGGAAGGGAGGGAGGGAGGGAGAAAGAAAGGAAGAAAATATTTTACTACCTTTAAAGAATAAAGTGATACCACCTTTGGTTATGTGAGCTAGCTGTTGTTAACATATCTTCCTGTTAATTACAAAAGACAGTTTACCCCTGCTCACTGGTTTAAAAGATGTAGATTCACAGGGTTTACTCTACAGCCAATGACAATGAACCCAATCTTCCCTGGTGGAAAATGACCTACATTCTCAACACTATTTTTTTTTAAATCAGAACAAGTACACAGAGTCATTTTCCCCAATTCTTTTTCCTTTATCTATTGAGCTACTGAGAGGCTTGATCCTGCTATTATTTAAAAGAAAAAATACAGAAGAGGACATCAGAACCATCTCTGATAAAGTAGCCAATGATGTAAGCATTGTTAGGGTTCCACAGACATTGAATTTTGTTTTCTGCTAAAACTTAAGTACCTGGTATTTTGGAAGCAGAAAAGCCTGAGGTATGAGGCTGTATAAACACAATAAATCAAATCCATACCTTGGAGTTGTGGAAGAGATAAGTGTCATGAAACTTCCAAATCTAGCTATTCCAAGAGTTTTCTTTGAGGACCAGTTAAAAGAAAGAAGGAAATTGAACACTTAGACACCTATGACACAAAATGAAAACAAAAACAAAAAACCCTGAAATATCCTGTCAAGAAGGAAGAGTGTGGTAGCCACAGACAAAGGCACCATCATCAGTAAATATCAATGGCTGTGAAGCCCATGTAGCACAGAAGCATAGTTCATGAGTAGTGTTATGAGACAGCATGGCTTGATAGATTTACATGATCCCTCCTGGAAGGCATCACCCTACATGTGGAATGGGGGGGGCATGAGAGTGTGGTAGAGAGAGAAAGAGGGAGGGAGGGAGGGAGAGGGAACTGGGATGAATATGTAAAATAAAAAGAAAAAAGAAAAAATTAAATATTACTTTACTCCCCATAGAATGATGAAAACTAAAATGACTAATGACATGTTGGTTTAAAAAAAAAAAAACTTCTGTCATTCTTAAACTCTCAATACACTAGAAAATGTTAAAAGGATTTCTTAATATTATTTATGGAAAAATGCAAGGATAGGCCAATGAAAATACAAAAATAAATGTTTTAAGAAATGACATGCATGAAATAAATCAATATATTAGAGGAAACTAACAAATGAAAACAACAATGACTGAAAAAAAAAATCTTAAACCTTCCAGTACTTCTCCAATTGAAAGAGGAAGATAAGATTTCTTGTAAGCAATTCAAGTGATAGCTATTTGTTGATGAGGGTTGTGAACTCTATATTGGTAACTTTATAAGCTTAATATATATAGCACTGAAAGGCACAGGGAACTTAGCTGACTGAAGCTCAGTAAAGAATCAAACAGTCCAGATTGACACAGACCAATGACCAAGTCAAAGATATTAAAAAATAAATATAATATATACTACCAAGGAACAAAGATATTCTTTTCTGTTAATTTGCCGGGATACTATACAAAATGTTTTTAAATAGTTTTCTTCAAGCAACAACAACTGAGAAATGAGGTGGCAGAGAGAAATGAACAAGAAAGCCAAAAGGTGTTGGAAGGAGTTTTGTTACAGTGCTGAAGAATGGGTATGGAAGGAACATGATTGATTTAAGTCATTAACCTCACATAAATTGCTATGTGCTACTTGTACTCACCAAGAAACTGCCTCTGGAACAAGTCATCATCTCCACCCAGACATCCTCTTTTAGAACAAAGCCTGTTTCTTTCAAAGACCCCTTGTCTACCCCTCCCAACTCTGTGTGAGACAGGAGAAAAAAGTCCCAAATTTTAAAAAAAAGTGTCACAAAAACAAACATATAGAACAATTGTATAAAATAAAATACCCATGCATGAGTATTCTTAATTACAAACATCTGATATTTGACAAAGGTAAAAAAGCACCCTGAAGAAAAGACAACATCTTCAACAAACAGTGCTAGGAAAACAGGATCTTCACACACAGAAAAATCTAGTTAAATCTATATCTATCATCATGCACAAAAATTTTAATCAAGTAGATCAAAGACTACTGAATTTGAAACCTGAATTGCTAAACCTGCAGGAAGACAATTAGACAGAATCTTAGAAGATATAGATATAGTTCAGGACTTTCTGAAAAGGACTGCCTTTGCCAATGAATAACAGCCAACAATTGACAACTTGGGCCTCCTAAAACTTAAAGCTCCTGTATAGCTAAGGAAACAATCAACCAAACAGAGAAGAAACTCAAAATGAGAAATAGCCTTGCCAGCTATCTATCTGTCAGAGAACTAATATCTAGAATATATACAGAAAAAAAAAGAATCAAGGAAACATATGACCCAATAGAATGGGCTAGGGATCTAAACAAAGCATTCTCAGTGGATGAAATAAAAATAGATAATAAATGCATTAAAAAGTTTTCGCCATGCTCATCAACACTGGGAATGTAAATTTAGGCAATTTTGAGATTTCATCTCACTCTAGTAATAATATCTAAGATCAACAAGACAACTGACAACAAATGCAGGTATGGTTTTTGAAAAAAAATCTCATTCACTATAAATAGAAACACAAATTAGTGTATCCACTCTGGAATGAAAAGGGATAATTCTCAAAAACTTAAAATAAATCTGCCATAATCTCCAGATATACCACTCCTTGGCATGTATCCAAAGACTTGACACCCTGTTCTGCACATTCCTGCTCAGTTATATTCATTGTCATCATATTCATGTATCTGGGAAATGGAAACAAAATAAAATACTTTTCAACAGATGAATATGAAATAAAAAAGTTGTACATATACATAGTGGAATATTATTCAGCTATAAAAGATAATGAAATCATGACTATACAGAGAAGTGGATAAAACCAAAATGATGATGTTGAATGTAGTACCCAGACCAAGAAAAACAAATCTTTGTTCTTTCTCATATGTTCTTCTTAACTCCAAATAGTCTGTGGTGAGTATACAGCATGGAGTAACCATGGAAACTAAGAAAATATGAAGGCACCATAAGTGAGTGGAAGTTTTGAAGGGGAAAACCAGGATAAAGATGATGTGAAATAGGAAATGGAAAGACAAAGAGGGTCTAACTTTGAAGGAGAGACAGAGATCTATACAAAAGAAGGAGGGAGAAGAACAACAAATGTCATCAAAATTATTTGAAAAAGCTTCAAGGAATTATATTATTTTGTAATTACCTAAAATAATTATCTCTAAATTTTTGGCTATTTTGAGACAAAGTTTTCCTGTATGACAGCCTTGGCTGCCATGAAACTTACTTTGTAGAGTTTAATAGTTGCTAGGTTGTCCTTGAACTCACAGAGATCTGCCTACTTCTGTTTCCAGAGTAATAGGATTAAAAGCATACCCCACTATTTCCTGACTAATATATAAATATATAAAGTGTGTGGAATATTACTTTACACTGTGTAGATATATGTCACTGTGATTGGTTTATAAAATAATCTAACTGGTAAACATCTGGACAGAATAAGGTTATACCTGGGAACCAAATTAAGGACACTGGGAAGAAGAAGATTAGAGTCAGACGAGTCACCAGTGAGACACCAGAGGAAACAGGAGGTACAAGATGAAACAGGTGGCAAAGTGGAGATCAATATAAATGGGTTAATTTAAGTTGCAAGAGTTAGCTAGCAACAAGCCTGAGCTATTAGCCAACTATTTATAATTATAGTTAATATTAAGCAAATTTGTGGTTATTTGGGAGCAGCTGAGGACACAGAAAAACTCCACCTACATTAAAGCAATTTGTGTGTGTGTGTGTGTGTGTGTGTGTGTGTGTGTGTGTGTGTGTGTGTGTGCGCGCGCATTTGGCTGACACAGCTCCCCGTATGAAAGATAAACTAACAAAAATCCAAGTACTATACACAGGAAACCTCCTTTTTAGTAGTTGGTCAGAGTAGTACGAGAAATTTCCCAAACAATACAGATGATAAATGAAAGCAGTTAAAGCATGGGCTGGCTCTGGACTGCCACTCTCCAAAGGCAGAATCTCTCCCTGTCCAACCCTTTTACAGTGAGGCAAACTAGTAGTTTGTATGTGCCCAAGTGAGTTTCTTACATGGAGATATTTTAAAGGACATTGTAGTGACTAACTTAGAAGGATTTTGTAAGCAGTCAATGAGTCAATATGTAAATAATACTAAAGAATATGATACTTGAGGCATAATGCACACCATCAGTATTATCACTGTAACTGTTATTGCTAATGGTGTATATAACAACAAAATACCTGGAGCATAACAGCTATTTAATAAAAAGTGAGTTTCATCTTTATTCCCAGAAGTCTCCTGCCACCTGATTTCAAACAAATGCATGCATCCCTTGGCCTTCTCTTCCTTCTCCAAACTACCTGGCATGTACTGGCATCTCTGAAAACTCTAGTACTGGAAATCAAACATGAATCAAGCTTAATGGTGAAGGGTGAGAAGTGGGAAGCTTTCCAGGATTAGTGATTTCACTCAATTTTTACTTAAAGCCTCCTAATCTAAAGAGGGAGAGGCTCCACGCTTAGTACCTTCAGTCCTCTAACCTGCTCTTGAGTGTTTAGACATCTCTGATTAGCTTAGTTCAATATTCTATCCTACTCTAATTTCCAAACTCCTAAAAAAGTACTTCTTCTCAGATGCAGAATAAACTAACATGAAGCTTTTTAAATGCCACCATAATAAGAACAATGGTTTCTAAATGTCTCTGTCACTTAAAATCTATCCATAAGCTCTCATAAGTTATACAATCCACCCATTGGTCAAAGTGTCAGCATGTTTGGAATGACAAACTTTTCAGAAATAGTTGGTGGTCCCATTAATCATTTTAGTCTGGATACCACTGATGTACTACAGAGTTTTGTGACTCTGTTCTAAGTAGCCAGAATCCAACCATATCAACTACTTGAACTTTGGATAAAGGGAAAAAGCAACCCCACAACAGAAATAAATCTTTAATATAACTGTCTATTCAAAACAAGATCAAAATCAGCTACACTAACCAGGAGCTGTTTGATCCAACACATGTTGCAATTGCTACTGCCAGAGAACCTGCCTCATTCTCACCTACTGACTTCATTCACAGTAATGAGAATCCATGGAAAAAGGCCACATCCTTCTGAGTCCCTGCCATTAGCGCAAGCACTCATTGAGTGACTCAATATAGGAAAAAATAATCTCCAATCTACCGAGAGGAAAACACAAGTAACAAGACAGTATGCTTATGCATGTGCTTTGTACGGTCTGGATGGCTTCACTCAATCTCTGTTCCTGAATTTAGTAAAAGTCTGACTTAGCCTATTAACCACTGCTATAAGAAAATTCCAAATTATTATTATTATATAAGACACATACAATTGAGAGAGGGAATAATGCTAGGTGACTTGGGGATGAATTTGATGAGAGGAAATGTGTAGTGGTAGTAGATATGATGAAAACACATTATACACACATATAAAGTTCTCAACCACAAGAACAGCAAAAAACCACTTTAAAAGACTTGATTTCACCATGCGTAATAGGAAGATAACATTATCTCACAGGGGCAGTAGCATAACATTTGTGACTTGCTTTGAAAGACTTACCCATATGGTATTTTCTAATTACAGCAACAGTAATGCTGGGAAAACAATTTTACTGAGTAGGAGCTCAAGATTATGTTCCCAGTAAGAGTTCTTAAAAAAAAAAAACAAACTTTTTTACATTTAATTTAAAAACTTGTCTTCTTTCTGATATTGCATGGTTTGCCATGCATGTATGAAAACCTGTTTGTCTTTGTAATGAGAGATGTGAACCAAAGTAATATATTTTAAAAAATGAGATCACAGAAGTTTTTGAATGGATTCAAAATTAACACAAAATTAAAGAATAGTGAATTTTGACCTAAATGGAACTTTATCATATGGGAATCAAGATTCACCTGAGTCAGTATAAGTTAAGTAAGGTTTATTCAGGGAGAATTCACTTACACATGAAACAGATGACGGCCGAGGGTCCCACCCCATGGATGCCACCCTGCCACCCAGATGCTGTCGTTAACCTGACCAGGAAGCAAAAGAGTGAGCTGGGGGGGCAGACATAGTCTTCCCCCTCCCTCAATCATGTACCCACCTGTGACCATGTCCAAATGGGCATGAACAGTGCTACAGGAGCAGGCCTGAAGGATATCTCAGTACAGGACTTGAACAATTTTATCATATAGACTGTTTATAGCTGACATGATATTGATGTGTATACTATACAGAATGATATGATTAGGATCTTAAAATACAATACTTAACATGTAATTTGCTAATAAAAGTTTTATGAAACACAAAATATCTTAAAGAACATTTTTAAATTAACAATGTTCATTCATCAGAGTTTTTCTTATTTGTTTTTCCAAGTAAATTGGATGGAGTGGACAAGTTTTTTTGTTCTTTTTAATTCAAAGTATTTTCAAAATGTTACCAAAATACTAAAATTGCTGTTTAATTTTTGAAAATGGACAACCTTCCTTACAGTTTGGAATGACAGCTGAAATTTTCTTTTTGCAGACATGCAATATTCAATCAGATTAATTTTTAATTTTCTAATTTTTTAAAGGGCAAATCTTAAAACTAGATTTTCTCCCTCACAATACTGAAAACATAAAAATGTCAAGATCATCAATCAAATACCCGTAATTACGGAAGGATACTATGTTGTGGTAAACCCAAATTACTTCACACTTAGCAATTCATGCTCAAGTGAGAGAACACAGCTAACCATTTAGGTGCCAGAAGCAAGGGCCAACTAGAGTTTTAGGCAATTCTAAATAAAAGGCAGATTTTTCTTCTATAACACATTTTGTCTCATTTCCATGTGAATATTAAAAACAGTAATAGATGACAGAAGCCACAATGTATATTTGATTGCCAACCACAAACAAAAGGTTAGTAGATGTTGAGGAAGCAGACCATGTGTTCTCTGCCACCCAGTGAGCTCCCCTCCTCTGCATGAACACTGCCAAAGAGGAAACTGAACATATGAATACAAGAATAAAATCACTGCGTTTTGTCAGATGACAAAAATGCCAAATGAGAGCAGAGAAAATTCCACTTCCACAAACATATCACCCAGCCCACCAACTGAAAACAGTGGGTGCCAATTAAATAACTGGGCCAAACTCCCGGAGTCCTGTCCTATACACAGAGAAGTGAAAATATGAGCAAATGGGTCAATACCACAAAGGGGAAACCCACAGAAACACCTCACCCTAGCAAGTGGAAGATCACTGACTCCAGACTGACAGCTGGGGAACCTGCAAAAGACCTAACTAATCCCTCAGAAAGTGGATGTCAGTTGGGGAACTTGGGCAGTTTGTGGAGTCAGTGGGGAACCAGTATTTGCCGCTAGTGCATGAACTGGCTTTTAGGAGCCCTATGGAAGCATACCTTGCTCAGCCTAGATTCAGGGAGGAGGGCCTTGGTCTTGCCCCAAGTGATGTGACAGACTTTGATGATTCCCCATGGGAGGTCTCACCCTCTCTAAGGAGTAGATGGGGTAGGGTGAGGAGAAAGTAGGGGGAGCTGGAGAATTGGAGGGAAAAGGAACTGAGACTGGTATGTGAAATAAGATAAGACTGTTTTAAAAATAATAAAGTAAAAGGTAAAAGCAAGTCAAGAAGTTTCTTATTAGAAATAATTAACTATATCTATTAAAACATGTTCCTTTACACCACTAGTATACTTTTATTTCAAATATTAAAAACAGTAACTGACTGACCTTCAATCAGAAGCACCATTGCAATGTGTTTACCATGCCCATCAGCCTTATTCTCTATTCACATTCCCATTGAGGTCCACAGATTAAGACAGGAGCCTCTAATTCCATGGGTGCTGGAGGGCAAATTTCTTTAACCAACTTCAACAACTGACAACTTGATACAGAGCAGGGTGGAAGGGCATTCTTTTAGAAGAGAAAGGAAACGGATCTGAGCTATTATAGCCATGAGTGGTAATTGGGTGGGAGGCGCTGTGAAGATGGTAATTCAAGCAGATTTCTCAACACTTAGGCCAAACAGATTTTATGAAAAATTTCCATGTTTAGATGTGAAATTATTCTTACATTTATAAGTGCTATCTTTTGTGAATCTTCATAATTTTCTCCAAAGCAAAAGAGTCAATTCATTTTCACTATACTTATCTAAAACCAAAGATTTATTATCCATAAAGAATATAAATGAAACATTTGTTGTTGAGTCTTAAAAATATTGTTTGAATAGCATGATGTGAAAATTCATATTTAATATTATTGAAACATGATATGTTCACTGCCTTCAGCTTTTTACATACGTCAGTGGTGTGCCCTTCCCTATTGCTCAGAACAGAGGAAATTTGGCAATCATACAAATGGCCAATCTGAAGAAGACTACCATGGCAGACAAGATATGAGGGAGAAGGCTAAGAAAAGACAGTAACAAACTGAAGGCAGGCAGAAAAGGAAAGAAATCCAACTAGACACATTTTACTTATTGAAGATATCCAGATGTGAAAACAACCCTGATGGGAAATAGTTTTTATGATTAGGTGACAGTTATTTGGTCAATAAGCTATGACAAAATGATACCAACAGCTGGCACTGGCAGATGAAGCTGTAGAAGGGAAGACTCACCCGTGGCAACTGAAGCTCCCTGCAAGACCTGGCTACAGAAATCAAGATTGACCCCAGAGCAGAGCAGGCTCAGGACTGAATCCTTGGGCTCTGCACATAAAGCATCTAATATTTCTACCACCCAGGCAGATTTTTTTCCTAAGCTAAGGGTAGGGGTAGCAGATAAAGGACAGTGTAGGACTATAACCTGCTGTAAGTTAAGCAATTAAGAAAAAGAAGGTCATTTGTTTGAAAGGACAGCACTCTGAGCCCCATTTGGTGCACTTGTAAACATAACATTCTATTTAAAATGGCATCAAACCAAAATACAGCATCAAACAAACATTATTTAATAACTGTGTGTGCCATGCCATCTACCTTACTTTCTTATCACATTAAAATATCGTGCCAATGACATTAGTAATTAGTGAATACATTTATATTTTTATAAAGATGAGACTATTCATATAAGATATAAATGAATACCTCTTTAGTTTGTGGATCCCAGTTTGGTAACCATTCTAATAATAAATTTCATCAAAGAGTAAAAAAGAAAAGAAGTTTAAATATACCCTAAGACATGTAGAATATAGTGGAATATTAGCAAGTACTCATCACCCAAATGGGGATTCTCTTTCAAAGTTAGAAAATAACAGGAGGGAAAGACATTAACCTTGATACAAATATTAATACCATCAAGTAAAGTACACCTGTCTGAAACAGAAATCAACAATTCAGAGCAAAGAAATAAAAGTATAGTATGGCTATCCAAGTTACTTCATGGTTAGAGAAGGAGGTTCTTCCAGTGTCAATAGCCATAGTTTGGTATGAGGTCCCTTCTAGGTCATTCTCTGACACTTCTGTTTAAAGTCTTTGCACTGACTATCAGAGCAGATGTTACAGTATTATCTTGGGCTTTACCTAAATCAGAGTATAAAGCATGCCACTATTAGAATTTTGAAAAGCCATCTAAGGGGATAGAGAACAGGATAAAGAATTACCTAGACAAGGAGAAAATCCAATACAAGAATACTAAGTTGACTTGGAAAGTTTGGCTCTGAACAGCCTGGTCATCTTATAAAAATCATGACAAAAACACCTTCACTTAAGAGAAGCATTTTTGACTAGACTGATATTCTTAATTGGTCCAGATACCAGTTTATTATTTACAAAAGTTGTATTACCACAAAATTTCTTCCTAGTGTCCTATGTGGTGTCATCACATAAGTCATAGCCCAAAAGGTCTATATGAGAAACAGGAAGCTTCTATCAGAACCTTCGAGAAACTGGAAGAGTCCACCTAACACTCTACACTGACCTACACTGCTGAAGTAGCTACATGGATGGTTGATGATATAAAAGAGACACTCTACAGTGTCAAAATGAATCTCTCAACAGAAAACAATTCCACACAATTAAAATGCATGAAAAAAAATAAGACAGAAAAATTAAACAACTAAAGCAAGACACAATGGCCCATACTTGTAATCACTCAGCACATGGGAGACTGAGACATAAATGTCATGAGTACACAATAATAATATCAGCCTATGCTACATAGTAAGACCTTGTGTCAAATAATATGTAAATAGATGATAGATTGATGGAGGAAAAAAAGAGAGAAAGGAAGGAAGGAAGGATGGAAGGAAGGAAGGAAGGAGATAGAAAGAAAGAAAGACAAAAAGAGAGAGAGAATGGAGGGGGAAGGAAGGAATGAAGGAAGGAAGGTGAACAGGTGGGTGGACAGGCAGCAGAGCAGGCAGGCAGGTAACACACACTAATCCTTAATATTTAGTTAATAGAATGTTGGCCCTTTAGGAGAATTCTGACCTTCTGCTACAAGGAGCATGAAAGTCTTTTAAGAGTGTGTTGACTACATCTGTTGTTCTAGTAATAGACTGCAAGTAACAACCAGTGGAATAGGCAGAGAAATAATGAGCAGCTCTCTGTTAAAAGCAAAGTAAAAGATAGGTTTGTTGACTTTAGCAATCCTAGGGACTCAGTATCAGAGGTTTTACCTCATATGGCCTTAAACATTGCAAAACAGGGTCCCATCACAATAAATTTACCTATAACACTTTGAACATTGAATAAAATTTCATTTGACCACATAGTCCTGCTATATTTCATATATATTTAAATTTGTATTCACTGTGAAGCCATACAAGTTCACTTCCCCTCCCCTACTTCAGGTATCTGTTATACGGGCTCCAGGCCTGGAGAGGGTTTGTGGTTTGCATTTGTTTCATGTTCTATTTAAGAATATTTAGTAATTGTTTAACTGTGCATAGAATTAATATAAGGAATGGAATTTAATGGATGAAAATGCACTCAGCATCTCACAAATAAGCTTGGTGGCAGCACAACAAAAAGCTTAGATGATGTGGGTGACTGAATTTATTGAAAGTGGATGAACATGAAGCTCAAGATTCAGACAGTGAAGTGACTGCTTTTGGTAGGCACAGTGTGCTGAAATGGGAATGTTAACACGAACTACAAAGGATTTTCCCAGTATTTAGTTATGAATTTTCAACCCAGCTACCTTAATATCCTGAAATGTTTGGTGTATTGATTAATCCCATTCAATATACCTAAGTGGCCATTGTATCTGCAGACTTATCATGTACTTGATGAAATAGCATGCATTCATTTTGAGAAACAGTGGTGGCAGCTTTTAAAACGTGAAGATATAGCTTTTTTATATTTCACCAACACTTAAAAACCAGTGCTGCTGCTGTTCTATTTCCATAGATGAAGATGTTTGTTCTGGTGCCAGAGAAATAAGAAAGGTGGCTGAAATGACATTTGAAACTATGCAATTGAATGAAGCTTATACAGAATGATCATGGAAGCCCTAAATTATTTCTTTCTGAGACTACATGACTCTGTAAGTAAAAGAATGTTATTAATATCAACTCCTCAAAAGTAAAGCAGGAATACTGCCCTCTGAATCTCTTCTAAGAAAAAAACAAAAGAACAAAATATCCTTGCACATAACTATTCATTATAGTAATATTTAAAATGTTGAGTAGTTTAAAACATTCTGAATGTCCAATAATAAAATGTGTCTAGGCAAATTATAAACTACCCATTGACTAGATAATATAATATTTAGACTTTAAAATCTGTTCTATAATATATATGTATGTATATATACATATATACATATATACATATATACATATATACATATATACATATATACATATATACATATATACATATATACATATATACATATATACATATATACATATATACATATATACATATATACATATATACATATATACATATATACATATATACATATATACATATATACATATATACATATATACATATATACATATATACATATATACATATATACATATATACATATATACATATATACACATATACACATATACACATATACACATATACACATATACACATATACACATATACACATATATACAACACATATACACATATACACATATACACATATACACATATACACATATATACATATATACATATATACATATATACATATATACATATATACATATATACATATATACATATATACATATATACATATATACATATATACATATACATATATACATATATACATATATACATATATACATATATATATTTCAGTGGAAATGTTGATATATTTTATTATCAACATTGGGAATTCAGGTGAAGAATAAAACTTACAAGAACTATATCAACATGGTACTACAAATTTAATTTTTCTCCTCTCTGACAATGTGCAATGTCCCTAAAACCTTCACACTTAAAAAAAAAATAGAATCAATGTTTTTGAAATGGTCCATGCTAACATTCTCCCAACAGGAAGATTTGGCAACCTATGAGAGAACTGAGACATTTTCTGAATATTTAGAGGCTAGGAAAATGCTGACTCAATAGAATATAAGACTAACATTTTATTCAGTTGTGGCTGTGTGGACTATAGTAATTCCAGTGAGAAAAGTGAGTTGAGAAAATCAAGTTAACGACACAATGAAAAGATGTATTCAGTCTCAATAAGATTACCAAGCATATGGAACTGATTTCCAAGTACGCTGATTCTGGTCACTATTTTACTAATTATTAATTGACAGCTAAGGTCTCACTCTACCTCGAAGTTAACTAGGATGGCAAGAAAAGGGAGGGAAGCAAGCTCAGAGCACTCAGACTCGAAGGCATTAAACTGAACAGGTTTGGAAAGCTAATATATTTCTTAATTCCCAAAGTGATTTTTCAAAGCAGAATCTTGGAAGGACTGCCAAATAAAATTAATCCTTTAAAATGATAATGCAGATTCAAAAAAATCATAATGGAGAGCTGTGGGTTTAAAGTGAAGATTTAAATATTTCATGTATTTTAATGTGTAGCTCATCAAGTCACCTATAGTTGGATGCTACCATTATTTCTTGAAGTTTTAGGAAAAGAAGGTGGATTAAAATAAAAGAGAAATTCTTATCTCCTTATGTATATGCTTGTGAATCAATATGTAGCCTTATAATGTTTCATCAAAAATTAATTGTAAATGTCAGTAGTTTGCAATAAATAATGTGTTTGTCAGAAAGCAGTAATGACTAATTCCTATGCTTGGTCAATGAAGACAATAGGAACATTCAAACATGAGATCGTTCCTCTGCTAAAATTTAATTAGGAATAGATTTCTACATATTTGCCATTCCTTGCAGATTTAGACACTTTAAAAATGAAAAGTAAAACTTTATGGGCAGTATGGCTACTCTGAACATATGAAAAATGTCTATTTTTCAAAAAATGTTTATTATTTACTGCATGCCACATACTCTATTTATTCTGGGTCTATTTTTATAGGTGTAATCCTGGCCCTCATTCTGATGGGAAGAGGTGGAATCTGTACATAAAAATATTACCATGAATTATGATGAGTAAGAAATCAGAAAAATACAAAGTGTGCAATAATCATAGATATTCTGACCTGGTACATTCTTTAATGCTTTTCTGAGTTAGTTTGACCTGGGATGTAAATACTAATAATACATAAGCAGACAGAGGATGAGAGCAAGAACATAGACACCAGATGAGTTCAGCTCAAAGTCAGCTATAAAGGATAGTAAATCAAGGGAAGTAACAATGAGGTGGTGAGAGCAACAAGAAACTATTAAAAAATCTGTATACAAGGAAAAAGAGGCCAGGAGGTTTTGTTTTGTTCCATTTTGGTTTTTTGTTTGTTTGTTTGTTTGTTTGTTTGTTTGTTAATTATGAAACTGTTGGCCTTAAGCTATGGTTTCTTATTGGCTAACTCTGACTTAACTATTAACACTTTTTTCTATTAATCTAAGTATTTACCGTGGTCTTGGTTTACCAGGAATGCCGGACCTGCATCTCCTTTGCCTGCTACTTCTCTGCAGAGAACAGAGCTATTTCCTGTTTGTCCCTGCTTATATTCTTATTCTACTCAGCTATGTATGTCACTTCCTCCCTGTCTGTACAAACCAAGGCCAGGACTTTTTATTTAAAAAAAAAATACATCTTAGCTATTGTGTGTTTAACTCCTTGTTCTCTCTGTATCACCCCTACCACCCACCAGCCCTGATACGTCTACAACAGCAGACCCATCATGTCTTCCTACATTAATTTATCTCAGAATGAGAAGGGAGAGAGGAAGTTTTAACAAACAAAAAAAGTAAATGCAATTTGAACTACTGCAGTGATCTAGGCTAAGGGAAGCAATAAGAATGAGGCAAAAATAGGCTCACCCTGTAGCAAAGGCTTGGTGTTTGTAGCCCAGTATGGAAGACGTATACAAGGTAGACAACTTTAATCATGATGTAGAGAGCCACAGTGAAAGTTTTCTGTGGATACCACCAGGCACAGAAGTAGTGGAGTTGAAGGAAGTCAAAGAAGCTGGCTTCTGGGATTCCAGAGTGCTCTTTATTATGTGATCCCAGCCCTGCCTTTACATTTAGCCGGTCTGATCTTATTTGATGTCTGCAAATCCCTGTAAGTAAAAGACCTATGCCATTCCTGCTGTATAGATGAGAAAACATCAAGAAGCTTTAAGAAAAAGCAGTTTGCTCAGCGGTGCCATTTATAAATCTTGTCACTGTAGCTCCATGGTCTTACTCTGACTTTCTTCACCAGAGGACTTTCTGAATTCCCCAAAAGCTGTCTCTTGGAGCTGAACCAAGAGATTAAAAGTATTCTTACACTCCAGCTTTGTAGTCAAGAATTTGCTATCACCTACGTGAGAAGAGCTCATTCTGGAGAATGGATGGGTCAGTGGAACAGGGCAAATATAGACAGACATTTAGAACCCCATGAAAACTACAGGGAGATGGGCAGCTCAGTGTAGAGTTACACCTAATGCTGAGAACTGTGGCATCCACTCTAAGTTCAGGGAATATTTAAGAAATAAATTTATAGAACATGGTCATATGACATTTACAAGAGCACCATAGAGAAGCAGCTATGAGGGATACCAGCCAGCTTCCTTGCTTATTCTGCTAACAGATCTCCTTTTGAATTAATATATAAATTCTGGAACTCAAATACGTGTGTCACATACACACATTTGAAAGCTAATTGTGTAGTGAAAGACACTAATGTATTCTTTAACATGGTCCTTCTCATCTATAAAATATATTAGGACAATTTTTATTAAAATATATGATTACTAAAAGACATTCTGGGAAAAATAACAAAATACCAGGTCATCTATTTCCAGATCTAACTTTAAGGCAGGAGAATGGAAACATTTCTTTTTTATATTAGAGATACCTACATAGTTTTCAGTGCCAAAATTGAAAGAGGAACTGAGTGACTCATCATCAAAGTGGACCAATTGTCTGCAAACTGATGAGTAAATATTAGATGGACATGCACTCAAGTATAGCCAGTTCCGGAAATTATTTTCACTGCAAGCCCTATATCATTTTCTTAAAAGCCACATGATGTGTCTGTTAGGGAAGGATACTTCCTGTGGTTGATAGCACCATTATTATCATGATTTTAATGCTGTCCCTGAATAACTTAACTCAGCTGTCAATGTTATCCTTGCCAATAAAGGATACAGGTGGCAATCTACCTGACATGGAATAAAATACACTGCTACTCCGTTTCTATTTCTAATTAAGATCTTTTCTATATTCTTAGGTCAAAAATGAATATTTATGGAGAAGTGCATTATGTACCACCTCTATATTCTGACAGCTTAACCTCACTTCAAGCTTTCTACATACATTTAAGCAAATGCACCCTGTTTTCCTAAGAGTTGGGCATCTTTGTAATGATGAGTAAATATATTAATGAGATGAAGAGAAAGGTCAAGGAAAAATGTGTCCATATCATCATATATGTCCTATTTCAACTCCAAAAATCTATGAATAGCAGTAATTAGATAAATTCTTATAAAGACCATGGTAATAGTTTTTTAAATTTGGTTTTACATTTATTCTGATATGGAAAAATGATTCACGAGACCGATGTTTATGTTTAACACTCAGGAAATCTATGAAAAGCAAAGTATATAGTCAGTAGATTCAAGGTAAGAACCGCAGCCATTCAGAAAAGCAGTAATATGACATATGGTTTGTTAAGTACAAACCCAACATACACTGAAAACCCCTCAAGAATATATTTTTATGTATTTCACATTTATAGTGACAAAATTGTAACTATAGCTAACCAGCAGGTCTATTCCTCACCATGATATACACTGTTCATAAATACCCATTTTACTTTGAAAATAGGAGGTAAATAAATCCTGCGTTTTAAGTGCAAATATTATGTTGATTTCTCTGTTGATGGGTAATTACTCCCTCTAGTTCATATCACTCACCCACAGACTAGATATTAGTAATCAGTTTCTGCACCACTTCCCTCAGAATCTGGATATAGCCTAAGCATAGACCTAATATAGCCACTATTAATTAATCAGAAATCAGAAATAAGGGCCTGATGAGATGGCTTGATGGTTAAGATCACCTGCTGCTATTATAGATGACCTGGGTTCAGTTCTCATCACCTACATGTTAGGTGACAACAAACTGTAACTCCAGTTCCAGCAGATCTGATAAACCTTGCTAGTTTCTACTCATACCAGATGTTTATGTTGTAAACAAACACAGATGCAGGCAAAACACCAATCCTTTTAAAATAAAATAAGTATTTTTAAAAGAAATTATACCATTAACAGCATGATTCCTTATAACTTTTTCACATCTCCCTATTACTACTTTAAGATCATAAGGAGTCATAACTATCTGCCTAATGATGCCTATAACATACCTCTAAGTTGGTGTATAAAATAAAAACATAGTTAAAATGACAATTTCCTACATAGGCTGACAATGGTGCCTCCATGAATCAAAGACTATGTAACAAAACCCCAAGATCAGACATAGGAATCGCTCCTTTGAATTTTGGTCAGGGTTGTCCAAAAGACTCCCAAAACCATACAGGCTATTGCTTACAGGTGTAAGGTAAGTTTCTATTGCTGAAGACACCATGTACTTCAGAGAGCCTAGAGAGGCCCCTGAGCTGGAACTGACCTGAAAGCCTCTTCCCTGAGGACAGAAAGCACCCTCGAGGCTTCCACAAAAAAAAGAGACAATCAACAGTCCTACCCAGCTATGATGCCTACGACCCACAGCATGGCACAAAATTGTAAAAGTGTAGTATGGGCACAATAACCTTGGTGATGGACAATACTTTCTAATTGAAGTTGAAATCTGATCAAAAAGATAAAAATCAAACTTGGTACTGGAAACCTAGCCAACTACCCAGGTCTAATAAAGTCATGGATCTTGAAGGAGAACCTACAACCATCAACTCACTAAACCAACACAGTCCCTAACTACAGTTTAAATATTTGTCCTTATTGCCACAGATAAGTATAGTCTACACCCCTCACAAAGAAACATCTATTTTCAACAAATGGAGAAAATTATGGGTGTGGGAGAGAGTTATAAACACCAGAGGAACAAGAGGTTTATTGTGAGATCGTGTGTCCTAGTAGTTTCAGAAGCTATACCTACTTAATCTAAGTAACATGGTTGCCCAACATGAGCTGAACAAAGATGGCAGCAAGAGACATGCTAAAGTAGATGGAGAATGGTCCAGGAATCCTAAATACTACATGGAGAACTCTAGGCAGCTAAGGAATGCTGAGAGGGAAAGCAATTGTCTTCCCCAGGGAAGAGTACACAAATTGCTCATCCAGTTTCAAATACTCAGCCATGACAACATCATATAAGTTAATATTATACAAACAGATCAGGTTCTACTAATGTATATAGGAATATATATATATATATATATATATGTATATATATATATATTATGTATACACAACAATTAATACAAACAGAGGCAACAAATTTGAAAGAGAGCAGGTGGAGGTAAGTAGGTAAAGGGGGCATGATGTACATATATTAATGTCAAAAATAAACAAAATCAGAAATGAGTGTGAGATGAAATTTAGTTACCCTCACAAAAATGTACAAAAACACTGAATGTATGTTATGAACTATGTGGTGCTGTTTAAGAGGACTATAATTTTGACAAGGCACAAAATCTATCTGAGCATTTGGTTTTTCTCTCCACCTGAGGAACAAATTAAATAATACCATGAAAATTTTGCAAACATTATGTTGTGTAAAACTCCTTATTGTTAACAGTTTTATCCAGAGTGGCACAGCAAAGGAAAATCCATGAAGTCAAATTTAAATAATCATGACAAAAGACCTCATTGAGCATTCCCAGAGTACAATCTCTTCACTTCAAAATTCATATTCTGATTTCAGTTTCACCTGAGATGGCAGAGGTGCTGAGAGACACCTGGGGCTGGTGTGCATGGAACATTTCTTTTATACTGTTCCTTTCCTACATTTGTGTCTATGTGATTGGCCGTATGTGCACTTAAGTAAACAAGTCTTCTTGCAAGTGTGTTCCGTGATTGGTGTGTGCATGGTCAAGAGGAAAGGGAACTGAGTAAATAGGCATCTTCGCTGCTGCAACAAAGACACAGGAAGGAATCAAGGAGAAAAATCTCGGCTTTGAAGAGATAAAGAAAGCCTATAATCAGAGCCATCCAGGCAAAGGCATTACCTGTGGGAGGCTGTTCTACTTTGTACTCACGTAGCACCTTTCATCCAGAAAGCTCAAATCACATACTATTTATTAAGCCCCTTCATGTACACGGACCTCATTGATCCTCTCAGCAGGGTTATAAAAGCATATTATGGACCCCTCTGTGGGCATATGAAAACTAAGGCACTGGGGAGTGAAGTGCCTCATCAAAATGCACAAAAGTAAACACAGGAAAATTAAGAATGTAAGAATAATTGTGGGTATGATGTACTTTCTTTGGTATGAGCCTTGTTTTGTTGTTGTTGTTGTTGTTGTTATTTATTTACATTAAATAACAAACACAGTGGCAGCCATGCATATCACTGAGCCTTGCTGGGGGTCAAAGGTATATTTTATTAAAATATTACATGAAATTTCCACATATGAAAAATGCCCAAGATTCTCAATCAGGAAAAAATGTAAATGCATACCAGATTCCACACAAGAATCTTATACCAGCATTTATTTTCTTGTTTGTTTGTTTGTTTGTTTGTTTGAGACTAGGGGTAAAAGAGGGCAAATGTTCACAAAACATACTCTGACCAGCTTTGCAAATCATAATTCACTCTCCTGGCATAATAAGCTTTTAAACCCAGTGGGTGTATTAAATCAAAACACAAACAAAGCAAGCACAGCCGTTGCTGCATGTCAAACCTTCCCCACCTCTGAGCCCTGCTTCAGTTGTTTCCCACAGCATCTCTGACACCTTCAATCAAACTGATAGAGTTATTCTCCCTTCCCAGCAACAAGATCTATATCCCTACACCTACCTTTCCCTTAGCAAGAGGAAAGACAAAACATGTCTTCCTTCCTCAAGGAAACTGATAAAAGAGGCTAAATACAACCTCCTTTGGAACTTCGTATTTCTCTTTTGGTCAAAGGCTAACAGTCTCTGTGCTGTAAGACGGTGGTAATAAATTTTGGAGAAGGAAGCAGAATTCACAATTTGGGTTATTTTATCTCAACACTGGAAGTTGAGTTAAGAAGAAATTTCTGCTCTCTCTTCATTTAGGCTCCTATTGCGATCAATAGCCTGCATGACAAATCCCTGAGCTAATTGTCTGCTCCTTGGACTTTAAAAGCAAGACATACTAGAATTTCTCATAAACATTTAATAAATCATTTTGGTTCTTTTCTGTCTCTGCATGCATGATTTATAAAGTAAACAACAAAAGGCATACTTATAAAACAGGCCGCAATGCCTGTTGATTCTCACCAGACAATTTGTCTTCTGATACCATTTCCAAATCTGCTGAAATGTGTTTTGGCAAGAATTAAATTTCTTTTTCATAAATAATATATGTGCAAAATAAAATTAAACATCAGTGCCACCACAAGCAACTAGATTCCCAAGATGTTATTGCCACTGATTTCCTCAGTGGTGTTTATCTGCTCCTTCCTTATATAAACACACCAATACACAAACACAGTGAAACCAGATTATATCTCAGACAACAGCCCTCACCAAACTCAAACTAACACTACAATTGCCTCACACACAGACACACACACACACACACACACAGACACACACACACACACACACACACACATGCACTGAGGGGAAAAAAATAAACATTTGGTACATAAAGCACATAACTAGGAAAAACCACTTGGGACAACAGAACAAACACACTTTACTGATTACACTGCCTTTCCACAGAAAACAGCATGGTTGCATTTAAGGAAGATGCTGGAAGAAACTCCTAAAAGTTAGAACAAGACTCACAATCAAATGCAAGCAGGCATGGTGTCTCTTCATGCTTATATTTCAAACAGAATCTAATAGGAAAAGGTAGCTAAAGAAAGACAAAGGTAGAGGAGCAGGGACAAGGATGCCCCAGTTTATTGCTTTCGATCTTTGTAGGCAGTTTGCCTTGATTTAACCACCTAGACGTCTACACTCCTACTCATATATCGCTGTAACTCAAGACACTGTGCCTCAAATATCTTAGCACCACAGAAGTTGAAGTTTGGGGCTTTAAAATGTCAAAGCTTAGAATCAGATGCTTCAGCATGAATACTTTATTGTACAAGTGACCTATGCACAAGTCCAGCCTCATGTTTGAGAGACAGGTATGTAGGCCAGGTTTGGCGACTGGGGAGGGGGGATTATTCTCCACCTTGAAGAAGGGGTCTGTTTAGTAATATTGACTACATGCAAGATGTTGCCACCGACTTATGGACAAATGACACGTATATGGAGAATAAACCAAGGATTGCAAATCCCTCTATGATTAACAGAGCCAAGCCTATACATAGATTAACAGCAAACTACTCCTTATTTTAGGAGAAAATGAAATGCCCAAATAAACACTTGAGACTCTTTTTTTTTAGGCAAAATAACTGAATTTTGGTGAAGTTGCTTTCAACGGACTTCAGCAAAGCAAGTTACTCCATCTGGAAGCAAAAGATGTTCAAAAGAGGGAATCTCATGTAGAGTAGAGAGATCTGTATCCCTCACCAATGTCTGACACTCTAGCCCTTATTCTTTATTGTTTGCTCCATGAAAACTATAGATCCTAAGCTTCTCGTTGTTATGTTTTTGACAAAATAGTACATTGATAAAGACACTGGGAAGAAAATATAAACTAGATATCAGAGTTGTACCAGAATTTTGTTTATCAGCTTAATATTTACTAGAGTTTGTTTTTTTTTATTTAAACTTACTGATTTTTCAACTGCTTGACTGTGCATCAATTATCAACCTTTCAGCTCTGAAATATGCTGATAACTTGCTTTAAACTTTGCTGAAAAAATATGTACAGAGAACTTCATAAGGTCTCATCAGAGACTCCTTACAAACACAAAGTTGGGACTTTGCATGTTCATCCTTCATCTTTTTAAAAAAGATGGCTGACTACAAACTGTCCTACCCATTAAATGCCACTCTCTCTTGGTTAGTCAATAAGATTGTCCCAGAAGGTACCCTTTATTGGACCACAAGAGCATTATGATTATACAGGGAACAATAATTTATTTATGATATCTCTGTTGTAATGTGTGTTAAGACTATCAGAATGTAGAATCAGAAGAAGGGTGAGTGGAAACATAGATAAATGGGTTATTTTGTGAAGCTTGATTAAACAGTTACGAAGTCTGAGAACCTGGAAACTCAGACGGTGACCTGTGGATCTGCACAGGATGATGATGGTTTCAATATGTATCTAATTTGGTGAGAACAGAAGAGCCAGTGGCTCAAGTTCCAATCTAAGGGCTGAGAAGACAGATAACTCAGCTCATAGATATCACACTCTTGGTTAGCCAGCTTTTATTCTACACAGATCTATAATGAATTGGAAGAGATTAACACACTAGATAGAAGAATCTGCTCTCTCCTTCTCCCACTTTAAATGACACAATCAAAATGAACAATACCTTGGCATGAGGAAATTAACTATTACAATCTCCTACCAAAAAGTAAATTAATTCATCCCCCTGGTTTCTATATCTCTTCCAGTAACATCACCATTTCACTGTCTTTTTATAGGGAAGTTCTTTAAAGATTTATGGATATCTACCACATTTAGTTTTTCTGCTCCCTTTATGCCCAAAGCCTTCCCACTCATCAGATAAGTGTAAAGTGCCAAATGTCCCACAGAACCCATTACTATGCTCAATTCATTCCCTTGAAAACGATCGTCTATGGACATGTTTACCTTTCAACACTCACACAAGAACTTGATTCACATAGTGAGTATTTGGTGTTTCATATAAGTGAAGGAGTAAATACTGTAGGCACCCTGAAGTGCTTTTAAACGTAATAAAGAATAAATTTTATTTCTCACAACAGTGCTCAGTACTTTAAAGTAATTAATAGATGAGAATCAAAACACATGAACAAATGCTCAAATAGTAACTCTTCCTTTCTCCTTAAAATAGCTCAAAAGATAACATGCCCACAGTTCTTATTTAGAGATTTTATAATTAGAGATTTATTATGAAGGGCTTGCAAATTTAGTAAATTTAGTACACATCTATACAGATAAAATACCATTCTGTAGCTGTAGAGCTTCACCCTGAGCAGTTGAACTAACTGATCTCCACAATCAAATATATTTTATGAACTTATCCACTGGGGAAGAAAGGGAGAGGGATGGAGAAAGGGAGAGAGGGAAGGAAGGAAGGAAAGGTTAACATATACAGTATCGGTACAAAACAATTCACTTTATATTTTCCTTCATGATTCGTGTCCACTACCTGAATCTTTAATTGTTCTCTTTCCTATATGTCATATATACATATGTACATAGTGTGTGTGTGTGTGTGTGTTAATGTGATATAAGCTAAGATCTATATGTGAGGGAGAAAACATGTATTTTTTTCTCTTGAGATTGTGTGACCTCTCTTAATATTCTAAGTCAATGCATTTTCCTACAAGTTTTGTTCTTTCACTTTCCCTTTGAGTGGAATGGTATTCCATTTTATATATGCACTAGATTTTCTTTATATATTCAGCTTATGATGGATGTCCAGGGTGGTTGAACTTCTTTGCTATAGTGAACAAAGAAGCAATATACATAAGGGTATAAATATCTCTGTGGTAAATTGTGCAGTTATCTGTGTATGTGCTCAGGAGTAAACAGCTGTTTCATATGATAGTGCGACTCTAAAATTTTTGAGGAGTTATTTCCAAAGTAATTAGAACAATGACTGTTTTAATTTTCTAAGAGTAATAGTCCTCTCTTTCCACGTCCTTTCTGATATTTGTCATTAGATTCGTTGTTGTGTTGTTGAAAGTGGTAAGATGGTACCTCAATGTAGTATTAATTTGTATTTCTCTGATGGCTAAGGATACAAAACACTTTTTAGAACATGTACTGGATTTGTGTGTTTCTTTATTTGAAACAAAAATCTTCCTCTGATTGTGTGGGTTGTTTGCTGTGCTGACATTTCCTGTTGCAGAAACCTTTTTTACGTGGCCTTTTATTTTTTCTTTAACTCTTGCTGTTACACACAAATACAAGCCAATAAATATATAAAACCAACCTGCTAGTTCATTTGGTATTGCTTGTTTGTGTCCAGAGATTATGTTTGTTTTTAAGGATGACCATATTGTGTTGGATAAGCAAGTAGGGTGCCGATCTCTGAGAAAAACTGCTTCTGCCTCTCTCTGAAGCCTTTAGTTGCCCATAACCCTTATTTTGGGGCAAAACCCCATGGAGTTTTCCCTTCTACATTGGTATGTCAACTGGTGCTGGAACTGTTCACTTCTTGCATAGAAAACTGTTAGGACAATCTTATTGTAGACTATGTGAACATGTGTTTCTATCCTTTATCACTGACCTAAAGTACATTCTGATTGGTTTAATAAAGAGCTAGGCAATAGCTAGGCAAGAGAGGATAGGCAGAACTTCTGGGAAGGAATAGGAACTCTAGGAAAGAATTTGAGGTGGTAAATTCACCAGCCAGACGGGGAGGAAGTCAGACTTATAGTATTGAGATATAAGGAGCCAAGTGGCAAAATGTAGATTAATATAAACATGTTAGTTTAGGTTTTAATACCTTGTTGGGTACAAGCTTTAGCTAAGGTCAAGCCCCCATAATTAATAAAAAGTCCCCATGTCTTTATTTGGGAGCTGGAAGTTCAACAAAAGACCTGTTACAGGACTATATTGTTGAAATTTAATGGGCAACACTTCTGTGCCATATGTAGGAAATACAATGTCACAGCACATGTTCTTCTCTTACTGATCTCTCTATAGCCTCTTCTCAAAGCTCCCTTGAGCTTTAGGTGCAGAAGTTGTAATTACAGTGCACTATCTGGGGCTAAGCACCCATAGCCAGTTGTTTTCTGCATTTTGATCAGTTGTGTTTTCCTTAATGGTCTCTATCTGGTGCAAACAAATCTTCCTTGATAGAGGGTGAGATATTTACTTATTTATGGGTATCAGGATAAGTATTAAGAGTGCAGGTAAGAATTATACTAGCATGGGAGACTATTAGCAGAGGGTTCTCCTCTAGCTTCCATGGCTTTACCTCCTACAAACAGATGGCTAGTTTATAAACCAGGCATGAATTCTCTACTTTAAGTCTGGCTAGACAGATGTTGATTAGTTTTGAGATGTCAGTGCCCCTATTGTTCACTTGGGTTTATCTTGCCATGATGGTGACTATTGCAGTTCATAGGTTTCAAAGCTGGGTATGAATGCTGATTACTTTGCTTCCATGGCTTCTTGCTAATCACTTCTCAATGCTATGAAAGTTGGTCCTCAGAGAGGCGACTTCAGAATCAAATCCAGCATAATTTCACCAAGTCCTTTGTCCAAAGTAGATAGAGTCTTCAGAAATAGGGATTTACTTTAAGATCTAGAAGGCAATCAAGGGCAATAGCAATAGCCTATATTGTTTGAGGGGTTTTTTGCACTTACCTGATCAACAACCTGAAAGATGACTTGTCATGTTTGGCACTGGGGTTTCTCTAGAGTACCATCTACAGATATTTGGGTATGGATCCTGTGCTATTGGTGTGCTAGCAACTAAGTCCTTCCTACTCCAATGACTTATAGAGTATTTCCTGTATTTTACTATAGAAATTTTAGCATTTGGGGTTTTAAACTAAAATTTTTGGTCTGTTTTGATTTTTATACAAGGCAAAATGTGAAAATCTCCATTCTTCTGCTTGTAGAAAACCAACTTTTCTGTTCCAGAATATTTGTTTAAACATGCGAAGATGTGGTGTACTTGTTTAACTATGTAAAGATGCATTGTGTTTGTTTATTTTTCAGAATATTTAACTATGTGAAGATGTGTTGCTTTTATTTAATTATGTAAAGATGTGTTGCTGTTTTACCTTGCCTGCCTAAGGCACCTGATTGGCCTAGTAAAATGCTGAATGTTAGGTTAGGCATTTTGCCTCCAGTAATCCTCTTACTCCTTAGGATTTCTTTGTTTATGTCATAGTTTTTGGTTTATTGCCGTTGGCTATTTTTGACAATATATTTTAATTACAACATTTACCTCTCCCTTTCTTCCCTCAAGCCCTCCCATATGGTCCTTGTCATTGTCCTTCAAACTCATGGCCTATTTTCATCAATTGTCATTGCATGTGTATATTAATTTGTATATACAGGTATATTCTATACAACCTGTTGCATAGCTTTTAAATGTAAGCTATGTGATGTTTTAATGGTGTTTAAAGCAGAAGAAGGCTTGAAATGATTCTTCTTCACACAGGCATTTAAAGGGTAATTGGGATCACAGAAACAATTACAATTTTCGTACTGAATCGGTAGTGTAAAATTGGAAAACAAGTATGGGAAGGCTAAATATGGAATTTCATCTAATTTACTTAGAGTTTTTGAATCTTGTGCTTCATTCTTTATAGAGATGTAATACATTTCCTGTTGCTTTTATTTTTTGATTCCTGGAATATCTTTACCACATTTTTCTTCCTTCCCACTTTCTTTTAGCCATCTGCCACTCATCAGCAGCCACACCCAAAGACACCATGCAAAATATTAGCACACATAAAATTATTTTTCAAATACTAGATTGTTTTATATATTATGCCTTAAACAATGCACCAAAGCATAGCAAAAGATTGACAATGTAACAACACTGAAAATGGAAACTTCCATCACATTAATGCAAACCTAACATCAGTGTTGAGTGTTTCTAAATTTCCTACCATTTTTTATTATTTTGAAAATTTAATCCTCTATAAAAATTTTATATGTATCTTTGGGTAGGCAAAGAATCTTTGAAAGCTAAATACTTAATGGTGCTGTTTTGGGAGGCCATGCATATCTTCAAGAATACAAGATAAGATCAAATCATTTTCATAAGCAATTGCTCCAATTTGCATCCCATGTGCAGTGTGAAGTGCTCCATATTCTCACCAAAGCACTATTATCAGAATGTTTGATGTTGCCAATCTGCTGAGATTCAAATATTATGTAAATGACATTATAATAGTTCTAAAGGAGAATAAATAATTTTAAGAAATTTATTTAAATTTTCCCCTATGAAATATGCCTACTTGTATGTGTGTGGCCATTTCCTTTGAACAACTGTCTTTTTCTAACAAATATTTTAAGATTTTTTCCAAATGGTTGATATTATTGTTTGTTGCTTATAGTGTTGGAGATCCATCATCCCAGCATGCCTTTGTTCCCTTCCCTATATGAACCAAATATTAAACTCAGGATGGTTAGGACTTTTATTTGTGGAATGTGCCTTTCCACTCTGTGTTGGAAGTTGTGAAAACATGCCATTTGGCCAAATAATTTCTGCTGTCAGACTCTTAAGCTTGGGCCTGGTTCCACCTCATTAGGGTTAAACAACGTTGGGTCCTTAATTGTTTGTGCTTCAGTTCACTCATCTGGTTAACAAGCATCAACTAGAATGGCTGGATTGGGGAGAATTTAAGTATCCTACGGTAGTAACTTATTACAATTGAATTTAATATTTTAATCTTTATAAATCTTGGTTATCTCACTTTAAACATTCTCACATGTAGCTCATATATAATTTTAAAGATCAGTTTAATTATGTCTTCAAAAATATCCAAAGTTTTAATTTCATGTTTACACATGAAATTAATTATTCTGTATGAATTTTAAATTTCTATCCAGTGTGAAGCGTAGTTCACAATATGTTAATTGTTCTAAGTCAGCCCACTTAGACTCCCTCTCTGTCAATATCTGTTCTTCAATTTATTTCTAGACCCTATCATCTCTAATCAAACCTCAAAACACTAGATTGCATTTCAGCTGAATCCTAGCCTATATTTTTCCCTTGGTTTTGTTTCTGTAAACAAGGATCTGATTACAAAGACTCAAATTCTGAATTTTTTTTGACTAGGTAAGCTACTGAAATAGTTGACACACACAGGTGTGTGTTTGTGTGTGTGTGTGTGTGTGTGTGTGTGTGTGTGTGTGTGTGTGTGACTTATCACTAATACAAATGCCTAGTCTGCAGTAGATGCTAAAAAATTCTATTTACTCTCTAAAATATTTTACTTCATTTTTAGTTGAAAATTAACCTAATTGATGGAGATCCAACATGTATAGATCTAGTGAGGCTTGCAATAGTTCTAATCACAAATTTATGCAGACAACTACTTAAACAGCTGGTATATATATATATATATATATATATATATATATATATATTTTTCTAGTTGATGTATCTTAACCTTAGCACTACCTAGAACTATTGTTGTTGGAATCCAAATTTCTCTTCTCAGAGAAAATACACCAACATGAATCCATTTACTGAAATTAAAACCCATGAATCAACCTTGATCTATCATGATATTTTCCTCCATATGCAACTTAATAAATTAACCCTCCAAAAGATCTTCCAGCTCAGATTGTTATTTGTCAACCTGACTTTGGTAAGCAATGTCACCTTTCAATGAACCACTAACTTGGTGATCTGTCCTTTCAAATGTGTCAGCAATTTAAAGAAATTGAATACAGATCCTGTGTCTGCTCAGTCCATGTTTCTTTTAATAATTATGCATCTATGCACATGAGTGCCAACAAAATAAATGTCAAACCTATCAACATGGACTACATAGCCCCCAAGTTTCCAACACTGGTTTATTTTCCTAAGTAATTCCTCTGTGATGACCATTGTCCCTGTGATCTGACCACGTGCCTCCCCTTTGGCTCATAAGTTTATTGTCATTTTCTAATGTCTACACAGCTAACCTAGAGCACATTAAAAACCCAACCCAACTCAAAAGATGTCCTTACCAGATTTGTTCTCCTTTCCCATTTACCTCCAACTGCTATGTTTTAATAGGCATTTAGACATTTTCAAATTGTTTACATCTATTGCTGCATTGCTGTTGCTGGGTGGTAATTTCCTTCTAAATGGAGCATTCCTTTCAAGAACACTGGTGATGTGGGATGTCCTGTTTTTATGCTATGAATATATGTTCTCTTACTGGTTTAATGAAATGCTGATTGTTCAGTAGCCAGGCAGGAGATATAGGTGGGATTACCAGACAAGGAGAATGCTGGGAAGAATGCAGAGTGAGAGCCATTGAAGAGGCATTATGTAGCTACTGGGAAGATAGGATGTCAGGCATTCTCCAGTAACATAAGGCCATATAGAAATACATAGATTAGTGGTTATGTGTTAATAATTAAGAGAGAGCTAGCCAGTAAGAAGCCTAAGCCATAGACCAAACAGTTTATAATTAACATAAGCCTCTGTGTGTTCATTTGGGGCTAAATGGCTGTGGGACCAGGTGATACAAAAAATTCCATCTACACATTGATTAAGACTGAGAAAAGAAATGAAACTTCAGAGTTCCAGAAGTAAACAATTCACAAATCTCAAAGAATATGTTTTAAATTTGTTTTTATTTTATTGTTTTGTCTACTTTTAGTTTTTAATTTTAATGTGAAAATAGGTAGAAAAGGGAAACTGCATTCAACACAGCTGTGAAGGGTAATCAACTCCAGAACTTAAATTCCTCAAAAACCATATAGAAAGTTTCCCAGAAGCAAACAGGGGGAAACCTGGCTCTCCTGGAAACACAAGATACCAGGAGGGACTAAGGAGGCTAGAAGCCTGTGCTCAGGTCCTTATGGTGAACCCCCTACTTTGGATGTCATGGTGTGCCCAAGGTACTGGTTGGACCTTTGAGAGACATGAGGTCAATCCCTGGTAGGTCATAATTTTTCCTTAATACCCAGGCCTGTTTTCAAAAGTGCCCATTGTCACACATCCTCAGGAAATTTCTAAAAGAAGTCTGAGTCTGAGAATATTGGATTGGTACAGTGGTTTATTTCTGAGTGTACTTTTAACAATAAAGAACATAAAGATAAAACTATTGAAAGTTATGTGACCCACAAGGTGAAATTTACCCTTGGTGAAATAAGGAGTGATGACTACAAGAGAGATTTTTCTGAGTAGTCACATGGATGGGTGGAATTTGCAGTGACACAACTGGCTTTGGGACATCCATGATATAAGTAAATCATCAACAACTGTCGTGTAAATAATCCTAATGAACCCACTGGTTCACTAATGCTAGACTTGACTAGAATTGTTTCTTGGGTTTCTCATCAGTTCCATAGTTAAGGTTAACAGGCATTTGTTCTTGTCTCCTCAGGAAGTCACATGACATTCTGTGAAGGTAATATACTTGAGGGTATCAGCGAGACATTATTTTTATGATTCCCCAGCAGTGCCTGATATTAGTAACTGAATAGTTTACTATAAGATATTATTCTGAAGATGTTATATGCAGTATGCTATTGAGTAGAAGACATATTATTTCTATATATAACCACTGAGGTGGAAGCTATATAATTCCTACCTTATATAGAGAGTCCTTAACACAAACTTAGTCAATGACAAAGTAGAATTTTAAGCCATTATCATTGTTCTCATCTTACCTAGTACATTTTTAGATAACAAATATATAATTATATATGTGTGTGTGTGTGTGTGTGTGTGTGTGTGTGAGTGTATGTGTAATTTCAAAGAAATCAAAATGAATGTTTACAAAGAAAGAAAAAGCCTGAATCAAGCCATTTTTAGAGTGAACTTGAGAAGGTCAGAACTGGGTTTCAAAATTCACACTCCATCAGAATCTATAGGAGAAATTGCAACTTCCTGAGAAGTGCCACCAGATAGAACGGTTGTGAAAGCTGTGATAAAAAATGTAAAGTTGTTCTTCACACCTTTACTTACTGCTTTTGTCTGTTTGACAATTTACAGCCTATACAAGACCAGAAAGCTTTACCTAATTTCAGTTTACAGGGCTATAGACTGATTTGTAAAAAAGTATTTTCAGAAGGAGCAATCAGATCCTAGTAGAATGTTCCAGAAATCCAAAGGTTTTCTGGAACCTGTGAATTTCTGACATCTCATCTCCACTCTATAGTTACAGACACTCATATTCCCAGGACTTACAGAGCACAAGAAAGCCAGATGTGAATTGACAGAAGTCAAGATTACGGACTACACTGCTACTCTGAAGAACAGAGATTCCAATAACTTGTAACAGGTTTATTTTTATTTACATCACATTGTAAGTGTTCCTATAAACTTAATTGAAGCCAAACCATTGTATAAGTGATAAAAACATCCCTGTTATGCCCTGAGATTTGGAGTTCTAGACCTAGAAAGATATTATACCCTCTTCAAACTACAACAGGTTCTCCTGAGTTTTCAGAGCCATAAGACTTCTGCATTCCCAAGGTGCAGGCAGGGCCACTGTGATAGCTAAATATGAAGTAGAAGCATTGTGTATAGACTAACACAAAGAGAAGAATAAGAGTCCAAATGAAGTTGAGAACTGTGTGTGTCTTTTGGTATCATGATCTCTCCCGAGAGGCTACTTTCACAGCATCATGTCCCCTGACCCTACACTGAAACTCAGACCTTATTGCCATTTCTTTTGGGCTGATATCTACATCTGTCTTCAGGTTTCCCATGAACATGCCTCTTGTTTTTAATTCTGACCTAAATTGTCCTACAAGCAAAAGTGCCCCAGGCTTTGGACTGTAGTTCTCTTCTGTGAGTCTTTATCACAAGACACACACTTACTTGCTTTCTTCCTCTATTTCTGTTCTCCTTAATACTTTGACAAATTCTCCTGGCAATCTTTTTCATAGAGGAAATCACATGCATCTGTCACATCCCTTGGTTAATTTCATTTCTTCTTCTTCCCAAGAATCCAAACCAAAATATTAGAACTCTATTTTCCTCCCCTTGCTCTTCTTTCTTGATTAGATTAAAATTACGAAACAAGTAAAGAGGACATTGTGTTTACTTATTTACTTCTTAATCAGGCTATACTGCCCACTATCTATGAATAGAGCAAACAACACCTGAGGTCACTGCTCAGGGTGCTTGCTGTCACAGTCCACACCACCCACAGGTGTGGAAAACTCTATGTTGAGGTGGCTTTTCAGGAGTTTATAATAGTTGTGTGTTATTGCCAACTAATTAGATCTATATTTGGAGATGTGTGAAAATATTTTTGTATAAACTTTACTTTTGTATAAACTGTGATCTAATAAACTGTTCAAATTTAATTTTTTAAAATTATAAAATGTTAGTATTACAAAGATATTGAGAAAACAGGCTTTTAATTTGATCAGGCTTCTTCTAGCAAATACGGGGCAATTTAAGCATCAAAGCAAATGAACAGAAACAAATTATAGACCAAGAAATAAAATAAGAAATCATTCATTTGTAATTGGTTTATAATCTTAATACTTAAAACAATGTTAGTATATTCATGTCCCTACCTTATATATGGTATTACTGAGCCCAAGAAGTTGAATTCAGTTGGTTAAGCCATATATATCAAAGTTTGCTTCCTTCATTTTATTTCCCCATTTGAAAGTTATAAAACTATCACAATCATAGCACAGAACTATTTTCTGCCCAATCACATAATAATCAGTTGTTGATTCCACAAAATGTCATAGTTAAATACTTAGAAACAAGGACATTATATTACATAACCACAGAATGAACTTGACATTCAGTAGTCATAATAAGCATTAAACAGAAACATCATGCACCATTTCACAAATTTCATCTGATTCTTTTTGAAAAGTGTATATATATATATACATACATATATATACAGTTATATGTATATATACATATATATATGTATATATATACAGTTATATGTATATATATAGTTATATATATATACATACATATATATATATATATATATATATATATATATATATATATATAACAGTTCCAAACTTAGGAACTGTTTTATCCTAAAAACAATGGTTTTTAGGAATTGTTTTATCCTAAAAACAATGGTTTAAGAAATAACCTCACAAGGCTTTGCTCATCAATATAATGACATATATGAATGAAAATCTTTACAGAAATTTTTATGCAAATATCTCCATGTAAATGTTAAAAATGAATTATAAGTTCACAACTATAATGCATAGAAGTATACAATATAATGATAACAAACCTATGCTGTCCCTTGCTTCATAAGCTATTGTATGTTATTGTAATACAGCATGGGACTGACTCAGACCTGCTGAACATGGGTCTCAGCTAGAAGGCCTAGGAAGTCTAAGGAACCTCGGACAGTGGAAACAGGATGTATCTCTGGTGCACAAAAGGACTTTGGGGCACATCCCCCATGGAAGAACACTCCCTTAACCCAATTGTATTCTTAACATAGCAAGCAATATATTTTTAATAAAATGATATAATAAAAATTTACTGCTATAGTTAATTGTTCTCAATATATACCGGAAGCCAAATAAAACCAGTATTATAAATAAGTCCCACTGGGAACATTTTAAGATGAATTCACCTAACATAAAATGCCAATATTCAATAATTTGGGACAATAAGCTCCAGAAGATAGGACAATAGAAGCAGAACTATACTCCATAAAGTAATTTTCATCACTTTCACTCATAGTAATGCACATTAGAATAATTTATTTTTATATTTTAAAGACTTTTGTAGTTAAAATTATACACAGAAAATGTACCTGCTCCCCAGGTACCTTCCTGTAATCTAAGCAAAATAACACTATCTGATTCACCTACAACAAAAGCTTGTGTCTCCCTGAGAAATAATTTTAAGTTTGAAAAACTGAGATCATTACTTTACTGCAGTGTATATTGAATATGTGATCTCTCAGATTAATTTAGCAAAGTCTGTAGGCTGGTCCTCAAACCTATGCTGTCTTTTAGACCTATGATAACTGCTACTTAAGCATGATAATGTTTATCAGATGTCAATCTCAAATACTTTGTGAGAAGGAACAAGCATATCTTGTTTTGTGCAAAATATTTTAAATAAGCCATGATTGTATAAGTGAAAAAGTCAAAGTACACAAGTGTTGTGAGTTCTTGTTTTTAAAAGAAAAAAAGGGGGGTTATAGATATGATAGGATGTGAGGGTATATTATTGATTTCATTCTGAAAAGAAAAACAGGGATATAGAAATAAGGTTAAAAGACATATAATTGAATCTAATTTTTAACCAACACAGAAACTACTAGTTTTATATATTTTACATTGGCTTGGACCTTCTGTATATTGATACAAATTTGAGTTTTTTTTTATTAGAATCTACATTCCTAATCTTGTTCAAGGTATGGTACCTATGCAATTAATTTTTTAAAAAGTAATGCAAAGTTTTAGCTCTTGAAAGTTATTATTACCAATTATTGAGGATAATAAGGAAATGCAGGTTAGCAATTAATCACTTATTACAACCAGACTTGTAGTCATGTTAGGTATATTTTCAAGGTCAGATATATATATTAGATAGATAGGTCATCCTCAAACACTACTGAGATCTGCAGAATGTAGCATTTCTGATCTTTTAATAACATAGATTCTCTTCTTTTTATGACAATGAGACATCTCTGCTGCTGGAAGGACAACTTACTTTAGAGGAGATGATGAGCATCAAAGAAACTCCACATGAAGATTATTTTCTTTGTGGCAAAGGTTAGACACTGAACAAGAAAGTTCAACTTAACTCAACTGCTGGCAATATGCTGTCCAAATTGGACAAGCAGGACACAAAAGAAAGGACTGCCAAACTTTCTCAAGACCAAGAAGGACAACCCCTCAGAATATCCAGCTTCACAGAAAATTCCATCAGATATAGTAGGCTTACAGGTCAAAGTTGGATGTATCAGTGTTGCAGAGGAAACCTGGGTGTCTGTCCAGGCAGCCAGCTGTTTGTTATTTCTCACAATATTTGAAAGTCAATTATACTTCCTGCTTACTCAGGTAATATTATTTCCTTCTTGGGTGTCTGATAGAATTGAAGACATTATAGCTAGTTTTTCTTTCTACAGGATTCAGAAAAGAAATTCATTAAAGAAATGTAAAAAATATAATTTTGAGAGACATAAAAATACTTTTGGTAATACAAGTCAAAATTAGAAAGTGTATTATGTACAATCTTTGGGACTCACCAAGATAGGATAGATATGGAAAGTTTTCTCTGAATTTTTCAATAGTCAATGCACTAGTAGACAATTGGTGCATTTATTGACTGCATATAGTATATAGTTATTGTACATATTGCATGTAGTTTCCTCATACTAGTTATAGCCTTTCTTATTTTTAGACAAAATAGGGGAAATGTGGTGATATCTTGTTTGTACAAATAATGGTGGTATGAAGATCAGAGGAGATATCCACTAGCTAACCATAGAGGGCTGGAGTTCTGTACAGACACTCTGTAAGTGATGTCGATAGATACAAAAATGCTTCAAAAGAGAAAGAAAAATGCTACAGGTGAAAAAATAATAACCAAAATGAAAAGCTACTGGTGTGATTCAAGGAGTTTGGGCAGGGGGAGAAATCAGAATCTCAAAGATGAGACTATAAAAATTATTGTGCAAGAGGATACTAACTACTTTTGCAAAGCTACTACCAAACTACCTGAGAGAACAACATAGTGGCTTTATCTTGGCTCATACCTCAGGGTTCAGTGCATAATCATTGGATTGTGTTTCAGGGCTCATTGTGTGGCAGCATTTCCCAGAACAGTAAAAATATATCACAGCTCATGGAAAACAGGAAGAAGAAAGAGGGCAAGGAAGAACCTTGGGATAAAGTACCTCCAAATGTCAAAGACTAGGAACCTGGTTTAACACACAGGCTTTGGGGGGCTTGGCTATAACATCCAGTATTACTTAAAAAATAGATGGATCAAACGTTCTCAATAAAAGACACAAATAGGAAACATGAATTAAAAACATGCTCTGTCTATGTGATATCTTAAAAAATGCATTTACTTTATTTCCAAGGATACATATTATAAATAAAATTGTATTTCTAAATGTTCCATGAAATATACTTCATACACACACACACACACACACACACACACACAAAAATGTTTTAAAGAGTATGCTAAAGATTATATAACCATGGGGGCTGGTGAGATGGCTCAGCAGTTAAGAGCCATGACTGTTCTTCCAGAGGTTCTGAGTTCAATTTCTAGCAACCATGTGGTATCCAAATAATCCATAAAATAGCATTGGATTGTCTGGTTCCAAAGATATCATCACTTGTAAGCAACATGACATGGATATTATAAACTGAACTCAGCTCCTCTTCAAAGCTATTTCTCCAGACATTTTTTTCTTTTTAATAATTATATTTTCTTTAAAAATTTCATACATTTATACAATCTCTTTTGTTAATATCCATCCACCCATTGCCTGCTTCCAACTACCCCTATTGCCCTCTACATCATTTATCTCTCATCTTTTTCTTTATTTTATTAATAACTTCTTTACTCCAAATAGTGCTGCCCATATGTTCACACCTGACGGTCATCAACTGGGGCATGGGTGCCCTCAAGCAGCCATGTCTAATTTCAAAGTGTTGTACTCTTTACCCTCTGCAGATATCAACTGACTATAGGTCTTCCTCCCAGGGGTGGACTTTAAAAATCCCTCTCCATCCTTCTTTCAATTCTGAGTGACCTGATCTGCATTTCTGGTGCACACAATGTCAGTTACAGTAGCCATTATGTGTACAAGTTAGCATTTCATAGCACTCTCCTGCACATGCGTGCTTATGTTCTTTTAGTCCCCATCACCTCCACAATCCCTGAGCCTTTAGGAGTTAATGTAAATGTGCCTAGAAATCCACAAATGAGCACACTCAGTTACTAACACTCAATGCCTTGACTAGCTATGAGTTTCTGAATTAACTATTAACATCTGAAAAAGGAAGTCTCTCTGTCTAATGTTGAGAACAACACAAATCCATGGCTATAACAATAAATGTTCAGAAGGAAGTTTGATGCCATGATCATTTTGCTTCAAATATTAACACAACTACAGTAAACCCTCCATGATGTTGCTTTCCTTAACCACCTGGCTAGTTGGTTTATGCAAGATTACTCTGTTTTATAATCTCTGAAGAGTTTTTCCCATATGTAACTGCTAATGCATTTTGTCTAACTCTCTAACCCTTATCTGTCCTTGCTTACCAGTGCCATGAAGCAGAGACCCACTTGTCCTGTTATCATTCAAGCCATGTACCAGGAAACATTATTATAAAAAAATGTGTATTCAATAAGAACTGTTCGGAAACAAGTAAATATATTTGGAGCTTCTCAAAAAGTAACAACATAAGAAACTGGATGAAGGCTAATGTAAGAAAAAGCTGGCATCACTTCTAGAAAAATTGAGTATGTTTTGAAGGTCTTTTCACGCCGCTGTTAACAGCACCATAATCTGGGTGCTAAATGAAGTAGATACCATTTTAAATCCATAGGCAGCAGAAGCCTAGTCACATTAGTCACATATGTGGTAATCCATAGTGGTAGATATTATTCTCTGTGCTTTCAAATAGTAATATGATGGCAACGGATATAATAATTTTCTCAAATCATATAACAAATAAATAGTGAGGTTAGCATTCTAGCCCCTACAAAGTCCATATCTTTCCTTTTGTCCTACAGATAATGTATTGCTGAATATAATAGTGAGGAATCCAATGAAAACATTTATTGCTATTCATGAGCCCAAAGGGGTGTTAAACACATGAATATAAGAGTTGGACCATAGGGTTAAGAGAGTAAGAAAAAGAAAAAAACTATTGTTATAAAAAATGCAGCTGGTGGGTGTCTTTTTCAAATGCTGTGGTGCTTCAATAGGGCCTGTTGAATCGCACAGACATAATCAGTGTAATTCTAGGAGCAAGTCCGCTTGGCTCAGCAGTTTTAATATACAGATCAATTTTGCATTACCTCCTTCTGGCTGTGAGTGCTCATAGAGGGAGGTCATAAAACATTTATTGGACCAAGGATGCAAATTGAGCAAAGAGTGAATCTTCAATCTGTGGACAGGCTCTTGAAGGAGACTTGTCAGAGGAGTCTATGATGAGCATTTGCTCTGCCCTAAACCCTATGAAAATTTTATTTTCATTGCCTTATAAGTCACCTCTTTGGGGTAAGAAAATCTCTCTCTCTCTCTCTCTCTCTCTCTCTCTGTGTGTGTGTGTGTGTGTGTGTGTGTGTGTGTGTGTGTGTGTGTGTGTGTGTGTGTGTCTCTTACACACACACACACACGCACACACGCATGCACACACACGCACACACACCCCTTCAGCATAATAATCCATGTGTCATTTGTATTCTTAAAAAAAAAGCACATGAGACAGGGTTGTTGAAAAACTAAACCTCAGGTAATATGACAAATTTATGACAGAAAGTCTCCATTTATTTACTATGGGTATTATAATATGTGGAGCAATTAAGAGAGTGTATACAACAAGAGTTCATTTCTATCATAAACTTCAGGAAAATGTCCTGATGTCCAGCTGGTTACACACTTTTCTAAGAGCCCAAGGGTTAAAATGGAATTCAGTGAAAAGAAACAACCAGAATAATGTTTGCCTTTGCTCAGATTCATTTAATTAGTCTCAGGGTGGCAAGGTTTGCTGCTGCTCACCTTAATCTAGCTTGTCATTGGTCGTAATGTACCTAATAAGAAGTGAACAATGGTTGAATCTAATTGAGTTGCCTTAGCAGAGAGAAGGCATTTAAAGAAAAGAATGACTCTAGCAAAGAAATGTGGAAGAAAGGTATCCATGAGCTCTGCTTCCTGTGCCAAGGCATTGCTAGCCTACACACATGTAAAGTTGGAATATTGTCTGGGACTTATCACCATGAGGCCTCCCAGGCCAGTTTCAACTAGAAGTGATTTCCCACTTTTCCAAGGGGCTGAAAATTTTAAATCTGAGACATTCTTAGGCACAGAGGCCACCTTGCATCACTCTTCTTACTGAGCTGCACCTTGGATAGCAAGTTAAAAACAAAATAAAGTATGTCTAATATTATTTCTGTTTAACTAATGGCTGACCAATATACCACAGAAAGTAATAATTTAAACAACATTTGTTGGTGAAGGCAAAGGATTTATATTATATTTATTTGCTAATAGAAAATGACAAAATGATGACAATGGTCATTTTGCCCATCTTAAACATCTTCCATACTATATAAAACAATAAAAATCAGAGATAAATTATATTTATGCTAGCATTTGTAATATAACTACTACCTGAATCATAATCATCTGAAGAACAAAAAGAAGAAAAAGAAAGTCTTATTCCATATTCCCAGTAATTACCACAAATCTACCACATAAACAAGTACAACCCTATCCATTGGTTGATTTTTTGTTTTGGTTTGTTTTTTTTGTTTGTTTGTTTTTATTTTTCGAGTTTTTTTAAACCTGGTTTATTTCCAAGCTTGACTTATCCAAGGATTATGTGTCTGATTTTGTTTTTTTGTTTGTTTGGTTTTTTTTTTTTTTTTTTCATATGAATTGTAGACACATTAGCAATTTGTGACAGTGGAAGTCTTGGTTCCACAGATATTGAGTTGAACTATTCATAAATATGAATTTAGTGAAAAAAAAGAGTTTTCTTAAAGTGAGACTTACAGAAAAATAATAGCACATTGTGAGGTGATGGGAGATGTCATTCTGTATATATGTTTCTCTTATTGGTTAATGAATAAACCAATGCCGGCCAATAGGAAAGCAAGATAGGCGGGACTAGGAGACAAGGATTCTGGGAGATGTAGTAGAGAGGAGTCAAGATGTAGGACTAGAGAAAAGAGGTCTGGACTCTATCTCTGGTAAGATCACATGGAAACACTTAGATTGATAAAAATGAGTTAATATTTAAAGCAGAGCTAGCCAGTAAGAAATGCTAGTAACAGACCAACAGCTTTATATCTAACACAGTGTCTCTGTGTGTTATTTGTGACTGACATAACAGTGGAAACAGACTGGTGGGAAACTGCTTGTAATAGTGAGGTACTTCATCCCATATGAGATTGATGTCTGCGGTGAAGTAGTAAGGCATGTTCCTCTTTCAAAGGTCAAAGCTGCTATATATTGTTAGGTTCCCTGTAGTGGGATATTCACCGTGTCTGCCACAGAAGATGATGGGAGATGTGATTCTGTATATATGTTTCTCATACTGTTAATAAAGCCCTGTGGCCAATAGAAAACTAGATAGGTGGGGCTAGGAGACTAGGAGGAGGAAGAGGAAGTAGTAGGTTGGAGTCGAGATGTAGCCCGGGAAGAAGCAGGAAGCCTGCCGCTCGGCTCCCCGATAAGACGACCACGTGGAAATACTTAGATAAGTAGAAATGGGTTAATAATTAAGACAGAGCTAGCCCATAAACAGTAATGGTAACTGGCCAACAGGATTGTATCAAATACAGAGTCTCTGAGTGTTATTTGGGGCACACGTGGTTGCAGGACAATGGCGGCTGGACCAGGAGGCCGGCGGGGAAACCTGCAGTAACAGTTCCCTAGTACATTTTAAAAGACTGCTGGTGTATTCAGCTACTAACATCTAAGCTATGCTATTCCAAGTTTATAATATGGCTGTATGCACAGTGATGTTCCAGTTCAAAGCAACTTCAATGCTGGAGGAGATTAGTAAGAACCAACCATTTCTCAACTATTTATCTAAAACTCTTAAATGGTTTTATCTATCCTAATTAGCAAGATAGCCTCTTGTGAACTTCTTACTGCATATGAATATGACATAAATGGTAAAAAAAAAAAAATCTTTATTTAATTCCCACTCTCCAGTATTTGCCACATTTAAGCAATTCAGTAGCAATGTTCCTGGCATATTTCACATCAATATGTATTATAAAATAAAGCAACCCTGTGAATATGAGACAGCACTTTACATGTTAATTTTGCAATCTGCTTTGGCACTTACACCTCTCTTGACATATCAATTCTTTATAGAATAATGTCTTATTTGCTCCCAGAGTTTGTAAGAGGACCTCAGAACACTGTGTATTCTGCCCAAGTTCACTTAAGATATAAAATGCAAGCCCAAATCTATTGGTTTTGGAAAGTTTTCAGGGCAACATATCTCAAATACCTTTCTTTGAGATTGTTTTTAATTTTTACCTCTCAAAAAACTTTCAGGGTGTTATATGAAAATAGGCTTCAAATAATAGAGATTTAGTTTAAAGAGCTGTATAGTGAATTAATTCTTGATCGAGTTGCAGTTGCACATTTTAAAACAATCAAATTTTAAAATACCAAAATTTGTTTGCTTGCCACTGAACACACAGCTTTATTTTGGGAAGACAAACACATTCTTAAAATACAACATGAGTTTTAGAAAGTTTGGGATCACTGACTCAATCCATGTAGATGCCACTCACAGTGACATCACCCATCAACAGTGAGTCACCCAGCTTCTCACAACCCATTCGGGTCAAATGGAAGTAAAGTTTTCTGTTGCCTGAAAATGACACTTTTAGAAAACAAAAAGAAAAAAACATAAATCTCTTGCATAAGAAGAATCAAGAGAATATTATTTCAAATTATTTGTGCTTCACTTTTTTAGCGAGTTGTCAATAACTTTAAAACCACACATTAATATAACAACAATCCTCAGCTTACCAATGAAATACAAAAGTATTTTTTATTCTCTCATATATCTCAACATCAGTTTCCCCCCTTTCCATTCCTATCCCACCTCCATTCATCCCCAGTTCTATTCTCCCTCTGTTTCCCCTCAGAAAGGAGCAGATACCTAATGTATTTTTAAATCACAAAATTTTATCTATACAGCACCTTTTAAATTTATAAAAGCTACCTGAGAGTAAGTATATTTTAGAGAAATTATGAGATTCTTCTTTGTGTTCTAGTATTAAAATATATTTCCTAACTTAAAAACAAATGAAAATACATCTTGCACATGATAATGCACCATTTGTGAACACATGCTATTAGATCAGTAAAACCATTTCCTCCAGCTGCATTGACTGCACCTCCTTCCATCAGCTTGAACAACAGCACTAACACAGTGTCTGCACTGTGTTTAATAATAGATTCAGCAAAGGAAGAATACATCCTGAAAGATTAATAAGAAGCAAATATTCAGGACAGTGAAAAGACAAACAGCAGAGTGGCTGTTTTGCTTAACTGCCTGTCAGTAAATATTCATGCCTGCCTTTGGTCTTTCCCTAGGCCCATGCTGATCTGCTTGGCCTCCAACTCAAATTTCTGTCAATAGCCTAAAAGCCATATTCAAACAAACACTCCTATGTGCCTTAGCCTAGTTCCTTCAGACATGCTGACACAATGCATTGTAATTATGGTAGTTTCTAAAATGGTTTGCTTCACATTTGTTTAGGGTTCTGTAGCAAACAAGGATGAAGATTTTCTAATTGACAAATAATTTTTAAATATTGGACAATGTGGACATGAGAGAATCAAATGTTATAAATGCAATAATTTTTTGGTACTAAAAAGATTTACATGTATAATCTCAGCACTCAGGATAGTGAAGAAAGATCACAAGTTTGATGCCAGCCTGAGGTACATAGTGAGACCCTGTCACAACCTAAGTAAATAAATAATTGAACAATCTAAAATTGTTGGTATAGATAGATTGTTCAAAATACCAGATTGTGTTTATTGGCATTTTTCAATTCATTTGTGGATTGAAATTCATTAGAACTTTAACTAGCAAACAGAAATTACTTTAAGGGGAGGTTCTAGTACTAAATTCTCAAGTATCATCCCCAAATCTGCTGTTCAGATCTGCCCCCATAGCCTGCCGACCCACAGCTGTCCTCTTCTGCTCTGCTTTCTCCAGGTTCTCAAGAGAAATCTTAGGAAGTAAAGTCCCTCCCCTAGTGCAGATATGCACACACACACACACACAAACACACACACACATACACACTTCAGTGGTTTTACTATGCCTCCTTTTTTTTGTAGCCAGATAGATGCCTGTTAACTAGATGGCCTGTTTTCTTCTCACCCATTCTACTTTTCTGAGCCCTCCAAAACTGTGCTGACCAACCATCCCCCAGGTCTACTATCATGATCAAGTTTCTATGCCTTTGTTCATGATTTTCCTTCCAGGCAAAAAAAGAAAAAAAGAAAAGGAAGAGAGAGAGAGAGAGAGAGAGAGAGAGAGAGAGAGAGAGAGAGAGAGAGAGAGAGAGAGAGAGAGAGAAATCATTAGTGTTTGCATTGGCAATCATGTTTGGTGAGTTGTCTCTTCTGTGGTAACCAACTACCTCCATTTTATATAAGATAGTTGGTATTCAGTGACTGGATTGATTGTGAATTTCCCTGGAAATATTAGCATGTCAGTCTATCATCATCAACTAGGAGCATTTATGAAATTACATAGTAAAGCATTGAATATTTTCATTTACTTGGACCTATATAACAAAGAATCCCCTTTCAGTTCATCATACTACCAACCTATCCTTTTAAATAGGGTAATACTGAAAAGGACATTGTATCTGCCTGCTATATAGATGTATGAGGTCTCCCCTACATGCAGGAATTTTATTAATGTAATGATCTCGTGATGAATAGAAAGTCTGTATTGAATTTAAAATACTGCTTTGATCTAGATGTGACTAAAATCATTCACTTCAATGAATAGTAAAGAACATGACACCTGGATGCATGTTCAACCTTAAGTACAAGTCTCAAAACATGTTGTGTTAAGTAACTATGAAGAGAAGCATCATCTGGTCCCCTGTTTAAATTCTCTTGTAGTGACTACACACTTAACAGTTTTCAGATTTAGTATTTTATGTCAGTCTATTTATCTCTTCTTCACCAATAATTATAGGCTGTATGGGTTAAAGGAGATGTGGGTTTCATTTACCACAGTTCAGGACAATGAATGGCCCTGAATTGGTGTCCCATGTATATGTTTTGAATGAGTGACAATTTTATACAGTGAAAGTATAATTCATGATAAGTTATATTAATGAAACTTATCCTAATGAAACAAAATGAATGCATTTTGGGATTAAAGACAATATTCATAGGAATGAATGTTTCATTAGGAAGTTTTTGTGTTTTGAATATGTTCCAAAAGTTCACATATTGGAATACTAATGTCAGGCACAATAATATTGAGAAGTGGATGTAGTGGCTAGAGAAATAGCTCAGTAGCTGAGAGGCCTTGCTTCTTTTCAAAAGGATATGAGTTCAGTTTCTAGCACACATGTCACACAGCTTAAAATTTCCTGTGATTTCACCTCTATGGAATCTGTCACCCTCTCCAGCCTGCCTGGATGCTTACACACATGTGGTATACACACACACACACACACACACACACACACACACACACACACACAATTCTTTAATAAAAGGGTAACTGTTAGGTTGTTAGGGCTCTCCACTTATAAATGATTTTGTTTAATTGTGGGAGTGGACTCCAGACTCTGAATTTATGATAAGAGAATCCAGCCTCTTTTTGATGCCTACAACCCTCTCTTATATTTTTTACCTTCACCATGAAATACTAGACACACTTCAAGACAAGGGCCTTTCCATTTTGGACTACAGAAGCAGAAAGCATAAATATCTTTTGTTCTTAAATTGCCTGGTTTAAAAAATCCTGTTATAAAACCATAAAAGTAATTGCAACAACAAAAACATATTTCATTGTCATGTCATCAGTAATCTAAAACACATCCTTATCTTAGATTGATCTAATAGAAAATATGTAATAAATAAGCCACAGTATTATTTTTAAGGTTTCAAAGCAGTGTAAGACAACATTTCTCCATTCTACCCTTTTAGATATAGTATAATTAGTATATTATTACAAATAGAGAAAGATTGGACATTAGCTTACAAATTAAGCATCTGTTTTACATGAGTATGGCCCTGGGTACAATTCCAAATGGAAACTAGTGAATGATTTAGCTAAGTCATTAATTAATAAATGTCACTGAGAAGAAACATTTAAATCTCTTAGTAGATTGATTCCTCATTGATGTTCTATGACTGGAATTTTCCTGTTAAAAACCTGGATGTTTCTGCCTTTTAATAATCTCTTTCCCTGTTTCTCTGTTGTCACTGCTATATTAAGGTGTACATAGCTGAAAAGGTAGAATAGGAAATATGTGCATTAGTCAGTGTTTTTTTACTATAGCAAAATACCTGAGACAATCAACTGAAAGAAAAAAATAAGATTTATTTTAGATCTTGCTTTCATAGCTTTGAGGCAATGATCACTTGACCCTTTTGCTCTGAGCTCTGGTGACACAGTATAAGACAAGATGTGAAAAGTGTATTATAGAATGCACTTTTATATCAGGGTAGTTTGGAAAAGGAGAGGCCAATGTCCCAAAATGTCCATAAAGGGTACTACTCCATTTACCTCACGTTCTAGTAAGAGCACTGTTCTGGCACCAACCTTGTATTAAGAGAACCTTCAATTAATGCCCAAAGAATAGCATCAGAGAAGGAAGGGAGAAACAACAGAGGTATGCTGTGGAGGAGAAACTTAACCTGGCCCATTTCTCACCTTAGACCAATCACACTATGTAAACATGCGAACCATTTGAATACTACTTGGAATTTAATCACACATTTTTTACTTAATTACTTTTTAAAAACATTCAGATCTATCGTCCAATTCACAATTATTAAAATCAAGCCTGTAAGACATTTGCATAATCCTATTTTTTTTTAAATTACTTATCAATCAAAGTGAAATCATTCAACTAGGGACTAAATTAATTTCTATTTGGCCCCAGACTTGGAGAAAATGTTTGGCAAAGCTAAAACCAAAAGTCTCAATACCTGTTAGAAAGCAACCAAGGACATTATTATAAAGGCAGAAAACCTAAAAGCCAACAGAATAAAACTTTCCAATTGTCCAGGCAAAGGAAGTCTCCTAGGAATTTATTTTTTAAGGTTTTATAGAGAATACAAACGAAAGAGGACTTTTACCGTGTGATTAGGTCTCAGAGCCTCCCTGTCATTTATTTGAAGCCTCCAGACTTGTCCTTCCCTGCTTTGATATTCATGAACATCATAAATACATAACAGGGACATAAGATACCTCAAAGCCTCACATTGCCTCTGAATCCATAGGGTTTGTACAGCAGGTGTGGGCTGATAAAGTGCTCTAGGCCAGGCTTAAGCACTTCCATAGAAAGGCAGTTTGAGCTAGCTGCTATGGAGTTGTCAGTGCTCCTCAGTTCAAATCAATGAGGTTCCTCCTACTGTTTCTTAGAGGGAAATATTTCTGCTTTTGTCTTTTGAGGTTTTTTTCCACTTTAAAACTGAAAGGGACAGAGACGTCACTGTGCTTTGATTAAACAACGCTTATAGGTGCACTCGGGCCTGTTGAAGGAAATACAGAAATGGTCTTTTGCAATTTTAGACAATTACTTGTGTGCCTGAGATTGCAATCAAGGAAGCTTAACTTTCTGGAAGCCAGTCTACCCATAAGAATAGGAATTGTAATTAACTCAAAGGAGGTTGATTCTTGACAAGGACAATGGTTCTATAATACTCCCAGCATATTAATGGCATATATACTAGGTACTACATAGCATCAAACAGTATTCAGAGGATCAGGAACCCAGAGTTATTTGTATACACATTCATTAAACCACTAATCGGGTTTTAATCACTTTAAAGTTATTGTTTTTCATTTATCTCTATCAAAAGTAATTTGATGATCTGCTTTTCTCGGGAATCTAGGCCACTTCTTTCTACTTATTTTCCTTCCTATCAACTTCATTTTTAATATTTAGCATCTTATCAATGTCACCATGATTAAATAGATCTGCAATAATAAGCAAAAGTACTCAGTCCATCCAAGTTTGAAACTGATGTTGAATTAGCTGGTACAGATGAAGATAATTCACACTGGTGACTGGTGTGATCCTAAATGTTGTTCTTCAGGGTTTCTGGTGATAGTAAACATGTATACTAGGATCCAGAAAACATGTTTCTGTAAAGGGACAGATAGCCAACATTAAGAAATATTAAGTAAGTCTGTCATGACCATGATTACTCAATCCTGCTATGGTAACATGAGATTAAGCAGGAACAGTGCACTGACCAGTGGAAATGGCTTTTTCCAGTGCAGCTTATTTACAAAAGCAGTCATTGGACTGAATCTGGCTGAGTAGTAAAATCCCTGTCTGATCATCCTATTAAAAGCACAGGAAATAGTTTCATTCCTTCACCAACTGCCAATCCTAACAAAGGCAGGCAAATTAGCCATAATCAGTTGGAGTTCAGCAAACAATGGAGCTATCAAGATTTTAGTCCTGCATACTTTACATTAACTGCAGGGAACAAAAAGACAGAACTTTGCTTTGCTTTTGTGTTTGCAGGGTATAAAACACACCAGGGAAGCAGGCCCTAGGGGTCAAACGTCTCTATACTCTGAAGCTGCAACTGCATATACGCCAGGCAGGTGAGCCCCACAAGAGGCTTGGCTCTCCAAAGGAGGGTAAAAAGATAAAACCTGCCCACGGTGTACATTGACCCAATTTTGCCCTCCACTTCTGTTTGGCCCTTCTCTCTTTTCTGTTTTCACCAGGCCTTTACTGCAGGCACCAACAAGGTTCATATGCCCTCTGGCTTCTGGTCAGATTAGAGAAAGGAAAGAATTAGAACAGTGGTAGTTTGGTAGTCATAGAATTTCTACCATATTCCAGCTTTGGTTGAAATTTAGGAAGGGGCTGCATCTAACCACAACTAAAGTGGCATAGCCAAGATCTCAGCCAGAGTTCTTTTGGGGCCCATTACAGTCAGGCATCAGGAAGCCCTGTTTAGTGTCCATCTTCACAGTTCTTTAATGCACTGGATCCTACCACTTCCAGAGAGCCTGAATATCCTCCCTCTAGAAATAATAAGTACAACAGCTTCCTAAACCTTAAGAACAGTCCAAAAGCAATTTTTAAACACATTATTAAAGTAGAAAGGTATCAGAATCAAGTTAATGCAAGATGAGTCAGACCCAGGAGAACAGTAGACAAAACCCAGATCCCGAAATCAACAGGCACAAAAATAACAGAGCTATTCTTCATATTGCATACATGAAGATTAGGGCTCAGAACTACTACATATATTATGGAAAAGAAAATTATGTACACTTGGCAAAGTTAACACTGATTATTTAAAACAAAAGCAAATGTATTAAGCGATTTGAGATAGAGGGAGTTCAAACACACAAAAATGATGGCATTTGTATTGGAAATGGTCATAGAATAAAGGTTTTTAAGTTCCAAGACTTTAAGTGTGGCTCAACAAGAGACAAGTGTTAATCTGTGGAAAAACAGGAATACCAGTTATTAATTTTAGAGCAGTACATTAGGAAAGCTAACATCTTAGTTTATAAAAATGCTTGTATGCATGCCAACAGCAGATAAAAGGAACTGAGAAAAGAAAAATAAATTACTAATTATAGAACACTGTAATCATTTTTTTATTTTTTATATATGCTTTTTTCATTTAAATTAGAAACAAGTTTGTTTTACATATCAATCCCAGTTCCCTGCACCCTCCCAACCTCCCCTGTTCCACTCAAAAATCCCCTCCCATCCCCTTTCTGCTCCATAGGGAGGGTGAGGCCTTCCATGGGGAGTCTGCAAAGTCTGGCTTATTATTTGGAACAGGGCCTAGGCCCTCCCCCATGTGTCCCTCTATGTGGAATGGGCCCCCAAAGTCCATTCGCACACTAAGGATAAATACTGATCCACTACTAGAGGCCCCATTGACTGCCCAGTCCTCCCAACTAACACCACATTTAAGGAATCTGGGTCAGTCCTATGCTGGTTTCCCAGCTATCAGACTAGAGTCCATGAGCTCCACCTTGTTCAGGTCAGCAGTTTCTACGGGTTTTTCTAGCCTGGTCTTAACCCCTTTGCTCATCACCCCTCACTGTCTGCAAATAGTTTCCAGGATTTTGGCTCAGTGTTTTGTTGTGGGTGTCTGCTTCTGCTTCCATCAGCTTCTAGATAAAGGCTCTAGGATGGCATATAAGTTAGTCATCAATCTCAACTATGATCAATTTCAACCAAAATATTTTAGTAATTGCATTAAACATAAACTATCTTCATGCTTTAGTACTTTAGTTAAAATCAGTGTTTGTTCTATCAAGCTTTTTAAAATGATGACTAGCTACAAACCCCCTTTAATCTATATGATTGAAATAGGAGTTTACAACAATCTTAAAGTAAAATGATGAAAGAAAATTTAAGCCAAAAAAATCTAATCTAATTGCAGTAACATTTACTATATGGTAGGGAGAATTAAATATAAACAACTGCTACATGAAGAAAAATATATTATGTTCACCAGAAATGTATGTTCTCAAACTCTAAAGTTTACAAATAAAACTAAACTAATGCAGACAGATAGTAGTAGACAAATTGCCAGAATAGAGAGCAGAGAAAATGACACATAGATCATGACACTTCACTATGATAAAGAAAATGTTTGAGAATTCATCCCAGGACAATCAGACATACACATGAATAGAGATAAATTAATTCTCAAACTTACACCTCACACAAAACTCCATTCTAAGCAAATCATGCGTTTTAATGTGACAAACAGAAGCACTGAGAGCAACAAGCTAACCTTCTGAAAAGAAAACATAAAATATCTCATTGTCTTCTGGTATGAAAAGTTTTTAAAATGTACTCTTCTAAATAAACAATTTTTCTTTTGAAAACTTTCATTATGGGGTTCATGGATATGGATGGAGATATACACAGTTGGAGGCTGGAAGATAACTCCTTGGAGTCAACTGTCTTCTGATACTTTGCTGGAGTCTGGGGACCAAACTCAGTTTGTCAGGCCTTCGCATAAGGCACCATTACCAGTTAAGCCATCTCACCAGCCCAAGAATTTCTTTTTGAAAAGATGCCTGACCTGTAGGTTTGCAAATCAAGCCAAAATGAGAAAATCTGTTGAAAGACTTAAACCAAATATGAGGTATTCAAATATGAGGTATAAGGAACTCAATAAATAAATACATAAATAAGCAGCCAAAGGTATAAAGTCATACTTATAGAGGCATGCCATAAAATGCTAAAGTAAAATCCAATTTAAAAAAAAAAAACTTTTGGTGATGCTAACTTAAGACTACCTTCCCCGTGAACCCTTGCTAAACTCTAGCAAATTAAAAATCTTACTGTGTCTACTACCAAGGATCTTTGTGTGTTAGTGGTTTTGAGTGAAATGCCATGACCCTGGAACATGATTGTTACTAATTCATTACATTTGAGGATGGGCTTTGTTATACAATACATGACCCTCTAACATTGTATCATGAAACAATGCTAGAATGAAGACTCATAACAGCCCTGTGGACACTTGAAATTTCAGATGCATCTCTTGAGTTCACCATGTTAAAACTCTTGCTAAGGTTTAAGAAACACTGGCACTCACATAAGGTCAATTGCACATATCAGATGCCTGTGTTATTATCCATGCATGGCATCATTCACAATAGAAAAAAATGGAAATGATCAAATTAATATTACCTTTATTTAAAATTGATAATTTAACAAGTTTATTGTTCTTATCAAATAAAATAAATAATTGAAAAATAAAAGTGAGTAGATTCCAACCAGTGACAACAAAAATGGTTCTTTAAAGTAATTTATGTTTAGAAAATTGGGCTTTAATATGAATAAGAATAAGGAGGAAGTGAGAAATTTTAAACTGGAAATAATTGGTCTAAATTGGCTCGTAATATGTGATGGAACTGAAGATATTCTGTGATCACTGTGTCTTGATGTGCACCCATAAGAACTCTTTCCTATTGAATGTGAATAGGATCGGTGACTTTCTTCCAAAGAATAAGGAGAAATAAGCATGGGGATATGGCCAATTATATGGATATGGCTGTGGAACACTTTTTCCCAGGAAGATCACTATAGATATCAGTAATATACCATATCTTTGAAAATAATTAAAACAAGGAATTTTTAGTCTTTCTACCACAAAGGGATAAATGTTTGAAGAAAAAGATATGGTTTTTCTGGTAAAAAAGATATTTTTTTTTAAATTATGTATCTGTTTGCATTCACATCATTGAATACAGTGTCTTTGAAGGTCAAAACGCATTGGTTCACCTGGAACATGAGTTACAGGTAGTTACAATGCTTCCTGCGTGGGTTCTGAGAGAAGAACTTGGGCTTTCCTCAAAAGCATTACATGCTCTTAACTGCTGAACCATCTCTCCAGACATATCAAGAATGTAAAATTACAGATAGACATTTGTCCAAACAGCTTACAGCACTCAATGAATAGGTGAATTTTATACCCATTAATAATTTATTTAAAGAATCTTTTTAAATTTTTAGTCTTGCTGGAGTCCCCTCTCTCTCCTTTGCTGCTTTTTGGGACTCCATAATGTAAGGATACCAGCTAACTGGCAGACAGAAGGGAATGACAAAACAAGCTCCTCCTACAGTCCAAGTAAGCTTGTAAACAATTGTGGAAATATTGGGATTCATATGAGACCACAGTTGTGCCACACATCTTCACCAGAGTCCTGAAGAGAACCTGACTAACCTATTACTAAATGGTTCAGAGCCTCAAGAACTAAGGGGTAGTAAATATGGGCTATTTTAATCCATAAGCCTGTTATGACTTGTTGTACAGCCAGAGAGTACTAAAAATGGGATGTATCCTAATCTGGACTCCAGAGAATCAAAACCTGAAATAAGTTCTCAAAGACATTCATTTTATAGAAGTACTATTAAAAGAGGAAGAAGGGGGTAAGAGAAAAATGCCTTCAAAATCAGGTCTCAGCTACAGAACTCTTCCCAGCATAAAGCACTGGAGTATCCACGATTCCTCTGCCACCGGGAAGGGAAATGTTCTTTTCTGCCATAGTCAACATGAAAGCTACAGGGATGGGGAGGCATGACCTCCTGGGAAGAAATTCCCATTTGACAAAGGGCAATGTTCTACTTAAATGGCATCTGTGAGCTACAGCATGTGAGATGTACACCACTTGATAAAGGAGATGTGGGAGACATGGTACAGAATGGACTGCATCTATCAATGTAGCTGACACAGAATGTAAAGGAAAGTAGAGTAGGGCAACAGAAAACTCAACAGAGGTGTAACAAGGAAGACAGACTTTTTGGCATATGGAAAGGTTTTGATTTTTTTTCACCTATGTGGTAGTGACACAATACAATTTTTCATGCCAATGTTATTTTATGCATTTCTCTGTGTCTGTGGAAATTCAAAAAAATAAACATTTTAAATTCTCCCAGGTAGAATTGAATCTCTAAGATGAGACATATGTAGAGAGTACCTGAAAGTTTCATTTACCTCTCTTACACTGTGTGACAATTCATAGCACTGTGGTATACCTAATACATTTTAATATCACCACCATTTCTAGTATATTCTGATTCTTCTCCAAGGAAGACTTGAGAAAAATTTCCCACACAATCAGGTAAACAAAATTAAAGCAACACTCCTGTGGATAGAGATGAGAAACTTGTTTTGGGTTTGGGAAGGAAACACAATCACCTAAGTATAAGCATGCTAATTTAGGAAAAGAAAACATATTGCTCATGAACACACAAAAAATGAAATCACTGCCATTCTTCAAGGACCTTTTCTAGAGAAGGTAATTCTTTACATTCTAATTATTCTAACTCTCTACTAAGTAGAAGAAAGCATAGAAATATAAAAGTTCCTGGGATAAAATTAAAATTGTGAATTCTAGTCTTCAAATTAAAAATGAAAAACATCAGACAGGATTGAGCAAGCCACTCAGGTTATTTTTGGTTGAGATTAGTAGTAATTTCCTCTAGTTTCCACTTCTCAGCCAACCTCTGCAGACTTGTCTGCTGGACCTGGGATTGGAGGACCTGAAAGATTGGAACAAACTACAGTCTACTGCTATAGACAACCTTACTTTGGTTTCAGTGTACATTTATACATGATGTAACAAAGAAGGCAATGTTCCAAGGAAGGTTGTTTGACTTCAGGCAAACATGATCTGAAAACATGTAAATAACCTTTTGTGAGCAGATGCTAAATATTATCAGGGTGGCTATTTCCCAGAACTTTCTCAGGACAGAACAGTTTAAACATAATTGCCTGACACATATGGTAGATTTTATCTGGGAAAGCATAAAAGCAAGGCAGAAGGCCATATCCAGATTCAGGGTACAATGATGGGATTCAGTTCAAAAGCCATGTTTTGACGTCCAACATGTATAAACATGTCTTATGAGTTGAATGCAAATGTTTAATGCAGGAGGAATGAAATCAAGTCCAAAAACACTCCAGGGGACAAAACGCATTTAAGGTAAAAGGCCCTCTGCCTTTTTTCCTGGATCCTTTCTTACAGTTCCACAAGGTATTGTTCAACATGCATCATTCTTTTGACTGTATTCTAACACTCTCATAGTTTTTGAATGACATGATAAAAACCTATTGACAGATTCAAATGTGATGACCTACACACTCCATGAAAATGTGATGTTCCACACACTCCATGAAAGATTTTAAGCAGGACCATAATTGCTGGCAGATCACTATCTGCCAGTATTTGTGTATGCCTTTGCAAGACATCTCCTTTTGTAAACATAGATAGAAAAGATGTTGAAAGGATTAAAAGGTAAGAACAGCTAAAGAGATGAGTGTGTAAGAAAGATTCAACATGATCAAAACTAATAAATGAGGTTTGACACTAAAGTGTCAAGACAGGATAGGAGGAAGGTTAAGTACATGGGAACAGAAAGCCTTTCAGATTAAAGAAGTGGTATGCACCACCTAAGGGAGTGGATTCTAACCAGAAGTGTCTGAACCTTAGAGCTGGAGAATAGGCAGTTAAGAATACATCAACAGGTCCCTCTGTGGGGTCTCAGTTTCCTCTTTTGTAGCTTAAGGAGAATGCACTGATTGAATCCCTTGTAGGAACACTATCAAATAAGATTGTTTGCACAGATACATTGTAAGATATACTGTGTTATTAAAAACATCAAATGCATTTATATAGACTTCTCAAAATAACTTTGGGTTTAATAACCTGGAAAAGGGAGATTTTTCTAAGTCTTTGCAAGTCATATTTCTTAACATCTTAAATACAGTTCATTTTTAAACAATGATATTACAAAGAAAGCCCAAATGTACTGGCCTTATTACTGAAAGCAAGAAGGAAATATTTTCACTTGGAAAGGTTTTGTGACATTATTCCAAGGCACAAGCTAGGCTCAATGTCTGAGGAAACTACAACTCCCCAGGTAAAACCTCTCCTTCTTCAGTAAGTGGATCATGAATCAGTGTTAGCCCATGCTGTTCCACCCCATTGAGTCCAGAACATCCAGCAGCTTCCAGATTCTCCAAACCATCAAGCACAGCAGACAATTCCCTTTAAGCTGATTCTAGTGCCGAGGAGCAGTGGGCTAGAACTTTCCCCCAAACCCGGAGCTCAATGATGTGCAGACTTTATTCTTCTTCAGAAAATAACTGAAGCTCTACATTGCTTCTGCAGATCTATTAAGACACATCTCAAATTTGAACAACTTTTTATTCTTTTTTATATATTTATATTTCTCATTTTACATATCAATCCTAGTTCCCTCTCCTTCCCTCCCTCCCCACTACAGTATTGCGGTTTAATAAGGGTCAGGATAAACAAATAGGCCGAGTAGATGTTTATTAAGGGAGAAACAACTCACAACACAGACAGATGAACACAGTAGTTAAAACTGGATGCTCCTCTCTCCGTGTCCTGCCAGAAAGAGCGTTCTCTGCCTCCTTCTGAGACCAAGCCCCACAGGTCACTTCTGCCCCTGACTCCACCCCTCAATTGGTGTGGTCAGTGCCACAGAAGCAGACACAGTGAATATCCCACTACAATTCCCCTTTGAGTCTAAAGAAAAGATTTAAGCTTGATACAAAACTATATACAAAACAGTGAATAACAAGTGTGCTCTATGAAAAGGAAAATCAAGAACAAAACCACAAACATACCTAGTCCTAGGGTGAAGGCATAAGGGAGTTTACAATAGAGTTGTCCTAAGCTGAAAAGCTTAAGTCTAGTACCTAATATATCTAACTAGGAAGAGAGAATAATACTTAAGATAATTTAATCTATAACCTCATCAAGACCTGAGAAGGAAAATAGCGATACTAGGGTAGACAGGAAGTGCGGATGGGCCACTTCCAAAAGGTGCAGTGAGGACAGAAACAGCAAGCTACCTGGACAGTCACCCAAGGTCTCACAGCAACGTTGGTACAGCCAGTTTTGGCTAAGGCCAGGAGTACTTGACAGACCACAACAAAAGCAGGGAGGTAGAAAGGCTGTCTTACCCTGACTTGGCAAGGTTCAGCAGTCTTCTATGTTTGTCTCCTGCAAGCATATAGGACCGCATGTCCAGATCAATGGTCAAGGTAGGGGCAGTTCCTTGCCCAAGAGGCCATTAGCCAAAGTGAGGATGAACTCCAGAAGGAGCAACAACAGTGCCCAACATACTTTCGGGAAAGTGCACGGTGCTGTCAGGAGCAACAGTGTCTCATGTCAACAGAGTACTAATATAAAAACATTTAAATGCCATGTTCTGCAGGTCTATGAAGTGATTGAAGATTAAGCATCTATGTCTGACTAATCACATAGGCAAAGGAAACATGGGCGAGATGATATTCTGTAAATATGTTTCTCATACTGGTTAATTAATAAAACCCTGTTGGCCAATAGAAAACTAGATAGGCGGGGCTAGGAGACTAGGAGGAGGAAAGAGGAAGTAGTTAGGGGGTCATGATATACACCGGGGAGGAAGGAAGATGCCAGCTGCAGCTCCCTGATAAGATAAGCCATGTGGAAATACTGAGATAAGTAGAAATGGGTTCATAATTAAGACAGAGCTAGCCCATAAACAATAATGGTAATTGGCCAACAGGATTGTATCAAATACGGAATCTCTGAGTGTTATTTGGGTCTCACGTGGCAGCGGGAACATGGTGGCAGGACCGGCTGCAGCCGGCAGGTAGGAAAAACCTGCTGTAACACTACAGCCCTCCCATCTCTCCCCACTCCCCCCACTTTACAGGGAGGGTGATGGCTTCCAGGAGGGATCAACAAAATCTGTCAAGTCATTTGGAACAGGGACTAGGCCCTCCCTCCTGCCTCCAGGTTAAGGGAGCAACCCTCCATGAGGAATTTTACTATTTTCTGTTGTTTTATTTCTACTTGATTCTAAATCATATGGGGTATAGTAATTGGAACATTTGTTTCTTATATTCAATGTGTTTTCCTAAGCTTGTTAAATTTGTTTAGTGTGTGTGTGTGTGTGTGTGTGTGTGTGTGTGTGTGTGTGTGTGTATGTGTGTGTGTGTGAATTCTTATTTAAAATAAATTATTTTTGATTATATAATTTAAACTGTCCATAATATGAAAAAGAAAGAAAACACAGCACTTTGCAACTATAATCAGTTACAAATGTAAGCATTTGGATATACGGCTATGCCATTACTCAGAAACATTGCTAACATTGGCTATTAAGTGATGCTACAAATTTTTCCACTTTGAAAAAGGAGAAACTTTGAGGAAATGCTTTTATTTCTAGAGTCTTCACTCATGTTAAATGACACACTTAGAGCACATGTAAATGTTAATTTGCACAATTGTAGAGTAAAGATAATGTGTCCTACAAAGTTCAAAATTGGAGTCATTTTATCACAGTGTTTGTTCACTAAACCCACCTGTCTCCCATTCTACTGAGCACATACTTATGAGATCTTGTTTTCCCCACTTCTATTGTCAACATATGTTTCAACTCACAACCATACAGCAGAGTGAATGGTTTTCCAGTGTAAGAGGTACGGGAGCATGAAAACAAGTAAACAGCAGAACAGGACTTACTGTGAAACCAAGTATATTGTGACCTAATGTATAAAAATGATTTAAGTACTGAAACTCACCTTGAGCCTAAACCTTACTGTTTAACTTAATATTAACTTATCCAAATACATATTGACATCTAAACTTCAGTATGAAAACACATCTCACATCTGGCACATCTGAAATTCACCTGCCCAGGCACACCTGATCAACTTGCCTCCTTAGTCCCTCTGCTGGCTTGTGCTATTACTCTTTTGTTTTTTGTCCTCCCTTTCTCTTTCACTGCCTTTCACCAGTCATCTCTCATCTTCTGTTTCTTATCCATATATACCAAAAATTGATTTTCATCACTCCTAAACTAATTAACCATATGTTGCCAGCCATCAGAAATTCTTGTTAAAATTACCTTCCACATTTCTGCACTCAGCTACCCATTTTTAACTTGAAGGAGGATGCCATCTCAATGCATCTATGCTTCTGATTTCTCAGGCAAAGCATCGGAAGTCTACATTGTAGCCATTTAGACTTCGCTATTTCTAAACCCCCAAGCCACCCAATACTGTGGAATACTTTGAAACTTAGTTTTTCAACCTCAATAGACTCTTTTTACCCATCTTCCCTCTCTGAAGACACTTTACAGCACTCAGATGTTGGCAATGCTTTCTCCATTGATGCCCTCTAATCTCTGTTCAAACATTACTCTGAGTAAACATTTGTTTTATTTCTTTTAATTGTTTTTAAATTCTTTTTGAGGATCTCATCCATGAGGTCTTTACTTACACCATTTCCATCCATTCCTCTTCACACCCCAACTCTTACTATGTCCCCTTCCTTCCTCTCAGATTTATTAAAATAACTTCTTTGTTACTGTTGCACACACACTCACTCACTCTCTCTCTCTCTCTCTCTCTCTCACACACACACACACACACACACACAGAGAGAGGGGGGGGGTACATAGACCCTGCCTCATCTATTTAGTCCATTTAGTCTTGCTGGGACATATGTGTCTGGGCTGGCCAGTGTATTCCATTGCAAGTAAACTTTGAAGCTTGTATATTTCCAACACATTTCTTGGTATTCTTCTCTGTTATATTTCACACCACAGCTCTGATCACTTTTAAATATTTTCTATAATTTTTCTTTGTGATTTTTATCTATTGTCTATCTTCCTTGCAAAAATGTAATTTTATAGGGTAAGAATATTTTCTAGTTTTAATTTCATATTTCTAGTGCCTGATAGAAATTTTTTTGATGAATGGAAAAAACAGCATTTTTTTCAAAGTACATTGTCCAGAACATTGGTATGAAGTCTAATATTAAAAACTGAGTAGAGGGATAAGGGCTTACATTTTTAAAGCCTATTCTGGAACCTTTCTGTTGCTACCATAAAATTATCTGAGTAATACCAGACATTGGTGGCACACACCTTCAATCCCAGCACTGGGAGGCAGCGGCAGGCAGATCTGTGAGTTTAAAGCCAACCTGGTCTATACAGCAAGTTCCAGGACAGGCTCCAAGGCAATACAGAGAAACCCTGTCTCAAAATATATATATGGAAAATAAATATCTGAGCAAAACAATTTAAGAGTATTATTTTGGTTTTATTGCCTGTAAGACTATTGCAAGGCAGAGCATCATGCTGAAGGGCAGACTTGATTGAATTTAACGTGGCAGACAAGATGTGAAGCATACTGATGAAGTACAAAATATACCCTTCATAATGACACACCCTTTGAAATACCCCTACCTCCTAAGTAGTTCATTCACCTATGAATAGAATATATTAATCCTTTGACCAGGCAAGAGACCTTATGATCCAACTACCTCTCAGTATCACCACAGTATGGGAAGTAAGCCCTTAAAACATGATCCTTTAGTGACATTTCAAATATTAAATTTTAAAAGCTCTGAAATAAAAGTATACTCCAACTAGAACATTGTTTTATTTTCATAGTCTAATAATCAGATGTCTGCACAACCCTGAATTAGGTAGGCACGTGAATTACTTACTGGGAGCAACAATAGGCCAAAGAACAAAACAATTAAAAAAAATTGTCTACAAGTTAGCAACTAATTTGATATTACTCACATGATGTTTGGCATTAAAATCAATTTGACACACTGGGAATCATTGTTTCAGGTTACAAAATCTCAGTGAAAGATTGTCTCTATCCAATTGATTTGTGGGAATATCTGTGGGACATATTTTTGATCACATTCATCATTATGGCAAAATTTCATGTAAATGTGGGCACCACCTTCTGGTACCAGCTCAGATAAGAGGATATAAAAGATGGAAAGATTCTGGGTTTTGCTTGGTTTACCTTCATACTTGTTGGCAAGTTCATCAACCAGATATTGCCTCTCTGACTCCATGATTGATATTAGAACCACCTTCTCTGGGCTTCAACTGAGGAGTGAAGACCAGCAGCTCTCGAGGAATCCTTTGGTCCCTTGGCACCAGATTGGGAGGATTCAGAAAACATTATGTAAGCCAATCTAATAAATCCTTTTACTATATCTCCATTCTATTGGTTCTGTTCCTCCAGAGAGTCTTGACTAATATACACTCACATTGAAAATTAACATGGATATGTTTATTCATTCTACTTGTGTTTTGTAGAGATCACTTAACATTACAAAAAAAAACCCAGAAATTCCAAGTAATGACTGACTGAGGACCAATCAGGCTATGCTAATAATATCATGGAGAATAGGAATGAGTCCCTTTCTGATTGGCTTTAAAAGTTGGGTGCTGATATGAATCCTTTGTTTTGGAATGGATTTTCATTTATTGATACAAATTTAAGGTCAATTTTGTGATATGTATATTTCTCTTCTTGTTTAGGTATTGTGTTTATATAGCTCATTTAGAATATAATGTTTAGTTTAACACAGAGTATAGCTAAATAACTATGATAGTGAAAACTTAGTTAAGTTAGTTAGGATTTCTAGATATGCAGAGATGTATTTGAGATGAATAGGCATTCTTTAAACCTTTCAAAGACCTACAAAATATGGCATTTAAAATGCTTTAGGGATTTTCTTGATAGTGAGGCATAACTGCTCCTGGCAATACCACCTGCATCAGAAAGGAAGATGGACATCGCAGAAATGCATTATGGAGTTTGCTTCTAATATGGCAAGACTACATTTGGACAAGATCCTGCTCTTGTCTAGACAGTTTGACTTTATGCTATATAAACTAGACATGCAGGACCCACAGAGAAATGACTGCTGAAGCAAGATGGACAGTGCTACAGGGTTCCTGCTTCATGGAACCCTGCCAGACAGTCTACAGGACACAGAGAAAAATGACTAACAGACTGCCAATACAGAAAGACAGTTTAGAGTTTCCTGATTTGCTGAGAAGTCTGCCAGACACATTATGGCCTATAGGCTAAAGATGGAACATTACAAAAGAACTTTGGGTGACTGACCAGGCGAGTTGTCTCTGTCATTTATAGATTTTATATATTATCCTTTAATGGTCTTTGAAGGAGTTAAAGAAAAAAAGTTACAGGATTACAGATAAGTTACATATAAGACTTTAGACTCACAAAGATAGGATAGATAATAGAATATTTTCTTTAAATCTTGCTAAATGTTAATTAACTAAATATTTCTAACTGTGATTATTATTTGATAACTGTTGTGTGATATATTTTGCTATGCTAAGGTTAAAACTCTTCTTTTTATTTTAGACAGAAAATAGGAGATGATGGAAGATGTTATTCTGTAAATATGTTTTTCATACTGGTTAATGAATAAAGCACTGTTGGCCAATAGGAAAGCAAGATAGGCTGAGCTAGGAGTCAAGGAGGAAAGAGGAAGTAGGAAGGAGGAGTCAGCATGGAGAGCCTAAAGAGGGCAGCATGCATGCCTGTCGCTCCCTGGTATGATGAGCCATGTGAAAATACTTAGAATAGTATAAATGGGTTAAACATTAAACAGAGCTAGCCGATAAGGAATTAGGAACTGGCCAACAGCATTATATCAAATACAGAGTCTCTGCATGTTATTGGGGGCTGGCATGATGGTGGGATCAGACCAGCAGCAGGAAATACCTACTTGTAACAAGGTGCTGGTATCCTTTCCTGACATGAGAAGTCCCTCAGAGAAAGTTCAATGAAAGGAGATTGGGCAGATGTGGAAAGTACATTTTGGGTACCTTCAGTTTAAAGATTTGGGGTACATTCAAGTTTATCTGTCAAGAAAATAGATATTAGGAGACAAATTCAAGATGGATATATAAAGTTCCACTCTTGCTTGGCAATCACCTTCGTAGTTGGTGATTCAAATTTTGAATGTAGATTTAATACTTCAATATTATGCTTACAGAGAAAAATAAGACCAGTGCATTGTAATTAGAATCATCAGTGGCAACAGTGACCACTCACCACATAAAATGAGCAAGGTAAGATTGACCTGACTTAATTTACATGTGAAGATAATTGCATAAAATTTCTATATCTCCATAGAATGCATTAAAGTACTATGTTACTCTGTGACCAGCATTGGTGGTCATATATGCACACTGCATGGAAGGCCACTTAACTCAGGTATGGGTCAAGTGAAGAAAATTTTCTTAAAAATACATCCCTTGCAAAGCACTGATGGACAGCTCTTCTTTTTTCTAATGAAAGTGGTCCCTGACCACAGAAAAGAGACCTCTTCATTGCTCTCAGTTCTCAAGGTTAGATTACAGGAAGGCTATTAACTTGGAATACTTAACTTGAATAAATCACATGAAAATAAAACAGTTTCAGGCTTTTCATTGCTTAATGTAGAAATACATCATTATTTTAAAACAATTGGCTGGGTACACTAAGTTCTTCAATTTTACCACAGAAATTCTCCAGCCATGTAACTATGTATTCATTCTCTGTAAAAGCCTCTGCTTTCAAGATAAAGCATAAAAGCTTAGAGGTCAGGCATTCTCCCAGCATTTCACTTTTGAGGTGACTCTTCTGGGTTGCAGAACACTTAACCCCAATCAAATCCCGTCTCCTCCACAAGTGTATCATGCAAAGCTTCACAGGTATTGGCATGATTTCAAGAAGTGAACCTAATCCTTTGGGGTTTTAAATTACTCCAGTTTCATATAAAATACAACACCCTATGCCAAAATATGAGAATCATAAGCACAGGTGTCATTTGTTATAAACCTGTAGTTTGAGAACTGAACTATAAATTAGAGTGTAATTTGAAATAAAGAAATAGTTTTATTGTAGCTGTTCTCAGGAAACACCCCCCTTTAAGGTCCAGTGTGTTCTATAATATAGTACATCAGAGGGCTTTACATTACAAGAACAAATATTACATTACTGAGCTATATTATAATGAAATAACTTTAATTGAGGTACAAATGCTGTTTGGTTGAACAGAGAAGTCCTTATCTCCCTCTCTCTCTCTCTCTGTCTCTCTCTGTCTCTGTCTGTCTGTCTCTCTCTCTCTCTCTCACACACACACACACACATACACACACAAATGATCACTGCATTATCTACATGTACAAGAGACCTATTTCTGTCATTTTTCCTTGATCCCAGAAAAGCAGCAACTACATTCAACCCTAGTGGAGAAGGAGTCATAGGAGTCATTTGGACATTTGTCCTCCAAACCTACTTCTGGATCAAGTTAAAAAGGATTGTATACAATTCTGTCTTTGCCAATGTTGCTGTGCCTGCAGAAATGTTATGCTGCTAGAGATTCCCCTTTTTCCTTGCACAATGCCATCCATCATCAATGTGTGTCCCAGCCTTGAGTATTAATCTCCATTCTGTAGAGGCAAGAAGCAAACACATGGTATTATATTATCATCATCTTATATGCTGTATAATATTAACATGTATAATATTAGCATATTGTGTACAAAAATAAATATGCTGTTATGGTTTAGTAACTATGACCTTGCTGAGGAAGAGGAAGAAGAAGAAGAGGAAGAGAAAGAGAAGGAGAAGGAGAAGGCATTTTTATTTTTCACGGAGGCAAATCAAACAAGCACAAAATTGACAACAGAAGTAGTGTATAACAGGTATTTATTTACAAGAGAAAAAAATTCCAAAATGCCAAAGATATAAAAACCAAGAGATAGCTCTAGTAGGAAAGGACTCCAGCTGTGACTTGTGTGCAGTGAAAATTTTACTGGGTTTTACCTTACAATGAAGGGTTTTAAGCAGCAAAGAGTATAACCAAATTAGCATTATACATTGAATATGAAGTGAAGATTATGACAACCAAAATCTTCAGAATCCAAGTGTGTTGAACTACCCCTTGCCTTGTCTTGTGCTTAACAAAAATTACCATGATAATACCACTCTTCAAATTTAACGAAGTCTCAACTTACACACACACACACACACACACATACACACAGAGAGAGAGAGAGAGAGAGAGAGAGAGAGAGAGAGAGAGAGAGAGAAAACTTCTTGTCTTATTTCAGCATCTAAAGAAGGGCACAATTTAAATATCATCACAAACCTTTTGTGACAATGAAAAATGGTATTTCTGTGAAAGAAAAAGACAAGGTAAGTTAATTAGTGCCATCACCCTCTGTAGCAAAGCTGTATAGAATTATATACGCAGTGTAGGAATTGATAGAGTCTTGAGTTTTTACTTTTATACTAGACACCATTTTTCTTAGTTAATAATGAAAATGTTGTCACATTTTCAGAACTTTTATAAATATTACATTGCTTTCAAGTTCAGCGATTCATATAATCCACATGGCTTTCAGGCCAGGATGCAAACAGGTTTGCAGAAACCACTATGGTAACAAGTCTTTGCATTTGAGACATCAAAAAATCGCCATATTTCTGGAACCTTTGCTTTCCAGATTTGGATTTATTGAAGTTTTCCACTGAAAACTACATCTGAAAGAAGTAATGACCCGTGCACAGCCTTTGCTATAATAACTAAGTAGTTTAGTGAACAGCTCACTCAGTTTTTGATTGACTGGGAAAGCTTTTCACCAGACCTCCATTCAGTTCCCAGTCTCAGGTCTTAGGAAGAGCAGGTAAAGCAGATCAGGTAAAGACAAGCCCACTGAACACTTGAACCATCATCACAATCTTAACTATCTTTTTCTTCAACTGGCTCCTTTTCACCTTGTCAGCTCCTCCCCTGATATAACTTCTTTGAAGAGATGATCTAATTGTGTTCCTTAGAATAAGAATACTAGCATCATAACAATAACAACCTTACGTTCCTATAGTACTTTTCTCCTACATACTCAAAGAGATTTTGGTAATTGTATCTGGACATCTGTAGGGAGTTTTTGTACTAAAACGGCCTCTCCTCCTATCCCAACTAACTCTGTGATAGTTTTACTTTGTGATCCTCTGCACCTACCAAGTGATAACAGAAATAAATACAAGGAACGAATGGCATTTAATAATATAATTAACATTCTGTTACCAAATTTGGTTTATGAGGGAGGCATGCCGAAAGATATGGATGCTAATTCCAAATTTTAGTGATAGCAAAGTATTAGGCAGTCCAGTTTTCTGAGGTTGCCTATGGGGTGGAAACCATCACTTTTCTGTGTGCAGCTAACACTGTTGTGTAGCATGAAAGAGCTGTAATAGCAAGCACTTGAATTACGCAGTAGTCAAGCTAGATAATTAAATTTCCCTTCCAGAAAGAATATGTCCCTGCTGAGGAAACCTTATTGCACACTGCTGTTCATGGTGACCATTATTACATTTGTAGGACATGTCCCCATATTATAAAGATTCATTTGAAAGTTATCATTACACAACCCAATAAAGTTAGAAAATATAGCAAAAAATTCCAGCAAAGTTTGAAGAAAGATGTGAGATTCTTTCAGCTGTACTCAACAGAGTAAGCCCTGGCTCTCCATCAGCAGCAAAGAGGACCACAACCCAGAGCTCCTGTCTTTTCTCCATAGCTGATGAAATGTGAAAGTATTTGCCTTAAAAAAGTGGTGTCAGCCCCTCAAAAGCATCTTCTCTGTCGATCCATGGGATGCTTCATTGAGTTAGACTGAGACTGTACAAGGAGAAGGTCAATAGTGACAGTGAGTTAGCCAGTCCTGTGTGTGTTTCAAGAAATCTAATTCTTACAGATTGCAGTGTGGAGCACATACTATTTTGAATTATTTCCTTAAATACTGGGGGCACACTGAGACACTATTTTTTAATGAGGTTTATCATTCACTATATATAACATAAAGACAATTTCCTGAAATTCTGACCGTCTTTCAAAATTTTGGGTGAATGTCTCTTGTGTTTTCCTCACAGAATAAGCAAAAACTGCAGATCTTAAAGCTCAGCTCTCCAACTCTACTTTGAAACAATGTAGAGTTGTGAGGGGCAGTGACTCTCCCTGACATCCCTTTAAATCCAACAGTATCCAATTCAGGCACAATGCTTCAAAACATGCAGGAAAAGAATTAGTCAGTCACCAATAGTTGCTTAACTTGTTCTGCATATTGTGCTATGACAAAGGATAAAATGCCTTTAGAGTCCTATAGTGTTATTGGGATAGCAAGATACATACAGAAACATTAATACTTTTCAATGTTCAGGTATTTTCACTGTCTGATTTAGAGTCAGTGATTAAAGCACTAATCATCGATGTAATCTCAGTCTTTAAGGATATTAACCACTTGCTTTGAGATTATCACATTCAACTTTTTACATTGACACTCACCATCACTTCATATTCTTCTATAGTGAAGATATTTTCCCAACAGTGGGAACAAAAAAATAGATGTAGAATAAATAGAAGCCAGAAAAAAAGTCCTACTGTTTGCTGAATGAAAGAAATAAGTTATGTGCTCTCGATTATTTTGACTGTTTTGTGTAAATATATGTATTCAAAACTATACGTCATGTTGTTTAAAAGAGTAATGTATTCTATTAACAGCTTCATGGATAAAATTACAGATGACTTTTTTAGTCAACAAGAAGACTTGGTTGAGCACCTCAAAGGTTTCTGGTTTGACCATAATTTTCACTTCTTCTAGGACTGCATGGTCTCACTGAGACTCACTGTCACACAGGACAGGATTGAATACTGTATCTTGGTAAAATAAAACCTTTCACAAATGGGCTCTTGCTTTCCCAGGCTACGATTTTCAGAGGCAGATGAAATTTTTCTAAGTTGACTTTGGGGAGGCATTGAAAAAAGGATACCAATGCTTATGCTGAGAATCACTATTTTGGAAGTTTTCATTTTAAAAAGCCTCATATATGTACTCAATTCCAAATAACAGCATCTTAATATCACAATAAGCAGAACTTCAATGTTATCAAGGAGCCAAGAGCACAGAGCTGAGCAAACTCTGCAGCTGATTGTTTTTTATTAGAATACATCATATATCATAGGAGTAGAAATTCCAGGCAGCTCATTATTAAGCAGAAGATGAATAAAAGCAGACTGCATTTTATCTAAGTTACCCAGCTGATCAATCAATTCAAACGAGACTTTCTATTACAAGGATATCAGCCAAACTGGCACTTCAGTCACTGATGGATAGAGAAGAGTACAATTAATTTGGGTCACAAGAAAAGAATACAAAAACACACACACACACACACACACACACACACACACGCACACATGCACACATGCACACATGCACACATGCACAGACAGACAAACACACACACACACACAGACACAAATATAAAAGTCTCTTAAAGAGGTAAGTTCTTAAGGAGATACACAAGCATGTATGGGACACCGTTTTCTGAAATTTCCAGGTAACTGTTTCTGATACTCAGGCAATATAATAGTAGATCTAACTATTCCTTAGAATGTAGATGGCCACTTTGCTCATCACTCCTGCCTCTCTACAACTAAATTCCAGGAGTTCAGTATGATACTTAGCTCTGAATCTCTGCTTCTGCTTCCACCAGCTTCTGGATGAAGAGTCTGTATTGGAATTTAGGGTACTGATCAATCTCATTATAGGGGAAGGGCATTTAAGGTAGCCCACTCTCTATTGCTTAGATTCTTAGTTGTGGTTGTCTTTGTTGCTACCTGGAGATTTCCCTAGTGCCAGATTTCTCATTAAGCCCACAATGGCTTCCTCTATTAAGGTATCTCTATCCTTGCCCTCCTTCTCTGTTCTTCCCCCAACTCAACCTTCCTGATCCCTCATGTTCGCCTCCCCCTTCCCCTTCTTCTCTCTTCTTTCCCCTTCCTCCCTGGGTAGGAGGCAAGTGGGAACTCATGGACCTGAATCTGACTGCTGGGGAACCAGCATAAGAATGAACCAGGCTTCCAGATAGGGGGGCCTGGGAAATCTATGGAGCCTCTGGCAGTCGAAACAGTATTTATCCCTAGTGCACAGATGGGCTTTGGGAGCCCATTCCCTATGGAGGGATACTTTCTCAGCCTAGATATATGAGGAAAGGTTTATGTCCTGCCACAAAAGATGTGACAGACTTTGATGATCCCCCATGGGAGACCTCACCCTCCCCGAGAAGTGCATGGTGGATAAAAAGGGGGTTTGATTGGTGGAATGGGAGGGCAGGAAGGAGAGGTAACTGGGATTGCTTTCTAAAATAAGATTATTTTTAAATTAATTAAAGAATAATTTAGATGGAGAACAACAAAACTCCAGGAATTATGACTCATGTTCTTGGGCTAGCTTATGTTTCCTTGTAATTTCTGCTGCCCCAGGGACATTCAGGTTGGTCTTAAATGGGCAGTTTTCAGTATTCTGCAAGTGACAGAGTATGGTCATGAGCCAGCTGTTCACATATTTGATCAGCCTGCAGGACATCTTTCAGGAGCTCTTAAATAAAAAATATAGGATGGCACTGGCGTTTGGTGACACTATTTTTAATCTTCACATTTCTCACTGACAGGAGGTAATAGCTATCCATAGGAAGCCTGTCACATGACAGCAGCTCCTTGGCCACCAGGAGAGTCACAATATGGCCTCCCAATATCCTCTAATAGTCATAACATTTGAAGGCTATTCATTCCTAAAGATCATCACAGGCCAAGGAAGGACAAAATGGCACAGAGATTTGTATTATTTCCAACATTTTGACTCAATTTCTAAGTAACTTGAAAGCCATTCCCTGATAGTAACACTACTATTATAACATAAATTAAAGCAGAGTGTAAGACTTTCTTTCCGCCTTTAAAGGTAGACAACACATGAAGTGAACAGATTTATCGATAGGTCTTTTAAAACTCATGCCCATTACCTGCATTTAGTCCTTCATCATTCCCTAATATTTAGTCTTCCTTGTTCTCTTTTTAACATGCTGTGCTGTGCCCACATATCATTTATTTAAGCATATACATGTATCACTGGCAAGATTAAGTATATGAGGGGCAATGTGATTTTTATGTGATTATATAATCCTACATTAAAAAGTACTTTGTAAGTTCAACCACTCTCCTGAAATTCTGTGACTACAGTTTTCTCTATGGCTGAGTCTTATTCCATTTTATATATGCCAAAAAGTTTCCTTTTAAAAGATGAATAGTCTTACTTTTTGTAACCACAGCATTAATTGAAGTTTGATAGTTTCTTTTCATGTGGTGATGAAAGACTACAAAATGCAACCTAATTTTTAAAGGTCAATATCTTACTGATCATCAAGAAGATACATGTGAGAGAAATTATTTTATATATGTGTAACTACTTTGTAATTAGAATGTGGGTAGTAATGATGAGATGTATTTGGTTAAACATATGAATCAGATCATTTGCCATTTACCAACTGAAGTATTTGTTATTGCTGTTGCTTTTGCTTTCTGGATGTGAGCTGTCAGATGAGTAGATGAAAAGTATGTTCCACACCCTTCTGTTATTTGGAAGTCATCACATTATACGGAACAAACCAGCTTTAAGAAGACCAATATTGACTCTATTTTCCCATATGTGAAAAATTTAAAAGCAGGAAAGTAGAAGGTATAATATACAGGAATGTAAGGAGACCCAGAAGGAGAAAAAGGGGAATAAATGTGGGGAATACAGGGTAAATACACTAAAAGTTCCCTAAATACATGCATGAAAATGTCATAATGAAATGTGGCATTTATAAGATTAGTATGTACTAATAAAGATAAACAGAATACAATTCACACGTGTCTTCCCCAGGTCCACATAGGATCTAAAAAAAAATCTCTCCAAATCCCACTTATCTCCAACCTCAGAATTTTGGCAAGTTGGGTCTTATGGATGACAGACCTTCATGCTGCAGATCATCCCTATCCCTTCCCTCTAGATATCAGTCTTAAATATGACTTCAAAGAACAGTAATAGTCAAGCAACAGCCAATCACCATTCTTTTGTAAGTTAGCCATACTTCACTAATATATGTGTATACTATTTATAGTCCATCTTCTCTTTATAGGCTTTACTCCAGCATGAATGAGTTGAGCATGCTATGATCACAATTTTCATCTAAATATGAAGCACTCATCACCTGAACACATCATATTCTACCAATTTTGGACAAGTGGAAAATATCCAGAAACATTTGAAGAAGTCATGGTTTCTGTATATGGGACGGGACACTCTAGACACATTCAAAACACACAAACTCTTTTCACCCCACCAAAGAAAAGTGAGGAATGAGAGAGGCAGAAAATGGGCGTGTAAGAAAAAAAACAAATATCAGTTTCTCTCTCTCTCTCTCTCTCTCTCTCTCTCTCTCTCTCTCGTGTGTGTGTGTGTGTGTGTGTGTGTGTGTGTTTGTATGTATGTGTGTGTGTTCTTTCAATCAACATATGAATAACTCTAAATATACACATACAAACACATACCACATATATACCACATAGCATCCACATTTATACATATAGCACATAGCACACACACACAAACACACACACACACACACACAACACACACACAGATGTCATTATCCAAATATATGAAAAAATATTTTAAAAGGGGTTTGTCTAAAATCACAAATTAAATCATAGAGACTGTCAGTACTTCAATATTGTTTAAGTTCTAATTTTATGTTGTCTATGAGAAATCTCCCTTAAATATATAGATTTTTTCCAAAGAAGTGAATTTTAATGTTACATATGTCCAACAACTTATTTGATCCAAATGATTGTATTTTCCAGAAAAGTTAATTTCAATAATTAACTTTACTGACCAGTAATTACACCGACCAGTAATCTTAAGAAAAAAAAAATTCTAAATTTCTCACAATAACATAGGGAAATATATACCATAATAACATGAAGTGAAAATCACTCTGGAAAAGCAAATATTTATAAGAAAAACAGATATTTCAAAATTAGAAAAGTTTTGAGAATAAAAATAAAGTAGCAAGTTGTACACAAAATTGTGGCTCTTAATGCCTATATCAAAAGCTGATAGAATTTCTGTAAAAGTTGCTTTTAGTTGGTGACTTTTTTTCAGATATAGTATAATTAGAGCAATAGCATGGTTTGCCTAAAGAGTACTATCCATCAATTTGACCAATTTACATTTATAGAATTGTCTAGTCACAATAGGATATGCTTCTTCTCTCATGCAATATTCATCAAGGCAGGAAGACTATATTTAGTGTCTTTAGACATGAAGGCCAACACTGAGTTATATCAAAAGCTAAAGCATGTTTAGAAATATATAAGACAAAAAAACAGATGAAGATGAAAATAACATATTTCTAAAAGTACATGAATCAAAAAAATTAACAAGTGGACATTTTTAATTGAATTACTAAAAATAAAAACCCAACTTATCAAAACTTGTGGACTGCAGTGAATGCCATGTGCTTTGTGGGATTTTCATAGAATCAATAATGTTCATGATCAAATTATGCTATGTACCTGTGTGAAAATGAAGCCCAGTTTTAGACTACTAATAAGCACTAACAAAAAAGGTTTAAAATTTTTAAAGGAATGATATAAAATTAGTAATCTAAATTTCATTATTGAGAAACTAGAAGAAGAACAATTCAAGCTTGAAGCTAGAAAACCAAAAAATAATACAAGTTGAAGAATAAATTAAATCTAATACAGGACAAACAATAGGTTTACTAGAAACTGACCTTGTTCCTTGTATAGATCAATAAGACTAATAGATCTCTGGCCAAGCTAGCCAAGAAGAAAATGAGAGTAGATACAAATCAGAAATATCAGGAATGAAAAGGAGAAATACACTCTAAATCACATGAACATTAAAAATATAATAAGAAACACTGGGGAAAACAATTTAGCTATATTTTATTAAAGATATAACCTACCAACATCCTTATACATAAATGCGATAATCTAAAACACTGGACTATAGGATAGGTGACACAAATGGGCTGTTTGGAGAATACATTAGAAGATTGTTAGAAAGGGTGTAGAAGCTAAAGCTTGAGAAGGTTCTCTGTGAAACACTGTCATCTAAACATGACTTGACTGTTGCTTTCATGAACTCACTTCAGCAATGGCTAACTTCACAAGACTTGTACAAGGTTGAATCCATCATCAGTTCATTACATGTGTGGGAGGGACCTTGATGCCTCCACTCCCTCACTAGAGAGTCTATGGGAAGTTAATAGGGTGATCAGAGGAGGAATAACCATCTTTGTCAGTATTGTAGCTGCTAAGTTGTCCGTGTTCTGGTAAACATGAAACAACTTATGCTTCTGCAAGGAATAACAATTAAACTCAGCAGTTAAAAAAAAATCAATCATCAGAATAGAAGAGGGTTTGTGGGAAGGAAGAAGGGCTTCAACAAGAGGAAGAGACAGAGACTAAAGAGGGAAATGTGTGTGGGGGTGTTAAAATGACCAAAATTCATTATATGTCTATATGTTAATTCTCAAAACATAAAAGGAACAAAAAACATTGTGGCGAAACTGACAAATATTGAACAAGTAATGAGTAACTTTACATAAAAAAATGCTATGCCAGATGGATTCCTTTTGAATCATATCAGACATTTAAGGAAAAATAGTGTCAGCTCTCTTTAATCTTTTAGATTACAGAAAATAAGGAAACATTTCTAGTAAAATCTATAAATCCAACATCATCCTAATATTCACACAAGACAAAGACATCACAATACAGAAATATAAGAGACAAGTGTAACTCAAACAAATATGAAAAATAAAATTCAACAAAATATTAGCAAATTGAATCCAAAAATATGAAATAATTACAAAACACAACTGTGTGAGAATGACTCCAAATGCAGAATGTTGATTCCAACATTTGAAAATGAATCAATACAGCCCACTGCATGAACAGAAGAGAAAACATATGATCACATCAATTAACACCAGAAAAGTATTTAACATAATCAAATACTCTTATATGGGACTCACTCAGATGACTAGAAAAAGATAGCAAAATGGCTCTCACTGCCAAGGAAACAGAGAGATATTATGGTGAGCCAAATTTGAGTGACAATGGCCTGGAACACAGATTGGGGTAGCTCTGTATGTCAGCTCTCAGTGTGGAAGTATTTGCATGAGCTTTTTATAGACATAAAGCAAATAGTGATTGTAAATTAATGCATTGGCCTAATACATTGTAGGGATGATAGATAAGTGGATAACAACAAAAATGAGGGAATCCTTTTTGTACTTCTCAAGTGTTTTCTAATATTCTTAGTTTTGGATTTAGTAATAGCTAATAGTATATTAAGTGAATAAATTCCAAAATGTTCTTTTGATAGTCAAATTACTGTTAAGCAAAATATAAAAATGGATGACAACTATTAGGAGACTGAAAGCAACATTATCCAAAATAATGTTGCTTCTCAGTATGTAGCATTCCAACTCTCCACAATCGTGGAAGTTCTAATCAGTTTGTATGATTCTGTCAATAAGTGTGGCTATTCTGTTAGTGCTCTTATGTTCATAGTTTCCTCTTCGCCAGTAAGCATCACATTTCATGTGTGTAGAGGTTACATATTGTTTTATGACCCATACTCCTAAGAAACTTCATTTGAAGATCTGAAAACTGAGATGAAATATATATATACAGCAAGATCTGAATCCTGTTAATGCTATTAGCTACCATGGTCTGAGTCTCTTTATGCCTTTGTATTTCATATGTATATGAAGCTGATAAGTAAAACAAGCTTTTTAACCAGACATAACAAAATCTTCTTACATACAATATTGTTTAAGCAGGCTGATTCTGTTTCCTTATTATGTACATAGCTATTTATACATTACAAAATATTTTATTTAGTATTTGATATATTTTAAATAATTTATCATCTTTCAACTTTTCTTCAGTCCAGTGTGATTCTATAGCTATAGCCCCATGTGAAGTGGCTCATTCTAACTTTAAGTATGATTCTATAGCCATAGACTCATGTAGAGCAGCTAGTACTAACTTTAAGGAAGGTTAATCTTTATTGTCCAGATTGTTGTAACTTTTATTGATGACTAAAAATTAATTTGTTCTATTAAAGAATACATTTTGGAGAAGTTAATGATTACTCATGGAGTAATTTTGAATTCTTGTCCAGCAAAACTTGTTTTTTCCTATGTACCAGTTGTTATTAGTGACAACGGTAGAAACAAAAAGACCATCTCATAAGAAATCCATCAGTTTAAAATTTTGTGAGCAAAAACAAATCTTGTCCCTTCATTTACAATAAAAAAGAAATAGGGAGTCATTTTCTGACATTATTCCTCCATTTCTCACTATAAAATATTATACTTGGTTAGGAATTTTACAGTCATGGCTAACTATATTATGGGGTACATTGAACAATTATTTAATTAGCAAATATGGGATCTTAGTATATAATCTTTTTTATTACAAATTTTCTTTTTTAAAAGTTATATATTATCTGTTCTATATCTCTTTTTAAATATTGATCCTTTATTAATGTATGTTTTTTTTTACTGTCTTACCAAATGCCACGTCTCTTAAAATCTTTAAACTGATATGTAAGCCTCAGTAGTGTTTTTTGAGTTCTAGGATTTGAACAAATTTGATTTTCTGGAATCATGAATGTGGTTGCCACTGACTAAGAAGAGACAGTCCAAAATCTTTGAATATTCTAGAGATGCCAATAGAGTAGAAGACCTTCTGAGTGAACATAGACTGAGTGTGCCACATTGCTCTCCAGAGCTGAGGCTTCATCATAGCATATGCACCATCTGGAATTAGAGTCCATCATATTGTTCCTACGAATTGAGTTTACGTGGTTACTAGGTATGGTTATGCCCAATACTGCAGGAAATGTAGCCATACTTCAAGACATATAATTGCCAGGAGAGATTATGCACTGACTGGCAAAAGACTAACTTAATATCAAGGAAATTGTTGTGTCCTAATATTTTCAATATCAAGAGGAACAAACTATTATCATTTATTAAATTTAGTCAGTATTCATTTCCCTTTTCTACCAGTAGGAAGCCTATTGTTTTAGCTAGAAGTTTGGTTAAAAATAGAGGTACCCAGTTAGGCTTGGTGGCACACACCACTAAACCATGAACTAGGAAGTTAAGCAGATGTTTATGAGTTTAAGGCCACCTTGGTCTATATAGCAAGCTGCAGGCCTTTTGGAACAACATAGTGAAACATCATTTAAAAACAAAATAGAAACAACACAACAACAATGAAACAGGAAAAAATAAAAAGCAAAAGTAAATTGAAATACCCAAAAATGAAGTTCGTTTTTAACAATTTAAAACAGATCCTTAACAATATAAACTGAATATTTTAGCCAACTCATGCTGAATAAACATAAACTTACTTTGTTAAGATAGTAAATTTTTTAATGTTTTAAATAATAAGATTTGATTCAATTGAAGTAAGATAACATGGGTTGGAAAAGAGTCATAACAAAAACATGATTATTAATATGTAACTCCATCATTTTATTTGTAGCTTTATTGAAACCAAAGACAGCACTATTCTTTATCATTTGGAAAATACACTCACAAATTCCAAAATGTGGAACTTTTTATTATTTCTTAAAAATGTGTTAGCTTTTAATTGTATGTTGTAGCTTGTTGTTTCCCACTACCCTGCCTAGCGCCGGTCTGGTGAGCCGGCCAGCCCCCAAATAACACTCAGAGACTCTGTATTTGATACAATCCTGTTGGCCAGTTACCATTATTATTTACGGGCTAGCTCTGTCTTAATTATTAACCCATTTCTACTTATCTAAGTATTTCCACATGGTCATCTTATTGGGGAGCCGCGGCAGGCGTCTTCCTTCCTACCCGTCTACATCTTGACACCTCCCAACTACTTCCTCCTTCCTCCTAGTTTCTTAGTCCCGCCTATCTTGCTTTTCCATTGCCCCAACAGTGCTTTATTGTTTAACCAGTATGAGAAACATATTTATAGAATAACATCTCCCATCATCTCCTCTTTTCTGTCTAAAATAAAAAGAAGGGTTTTAACCTTAGCATAGCAAAATATATCATATAACAGTTACCAAATAAGAATCACAGTTAACAATATTTAGTCCATTAACGTTTTGTAATACTTAAAGAAAATATCATCTATCCTATCTTTGTGAATCTAACGTCCTATATGTAACTTATCTTTAATCCTAACTAAGGAAAACTATAACCATAACCATCTGTATTCAACTCCTTCAAAGACCACAGAAGGATAATATATAAACTCTAGAAATGACAGGGACAACTCATTGCCTGGTCAGTCACCCGAAGTTCTTCTGTAATGTTCCATCTTCAGCCCATAGGCCATAGTGTGTGTCCAGGCTCCTCAGCAAAGCAGGAAACTTTAAACTGTCCACCTGTATTGGCAGTTTGTCAGTCATTTTTCTCTGTGTCCTGCAGAATGTCTGGCTGCTTTTTCCATGAAGCAGGAATCCTGTAGCAATGCCCATCTTGCATCAGCAATCACTTTTATGTGGGTGTTGCCCGTCCGGTTTATTCAGCATATAGTCAGTCTAGACAAGAGCAGTATCTTGTCCAAATGGCTAATCTTGCCATATTAGAAGCAAACTTCATTACGTTTTTCTTCGATGTCCCTATTTCTTTCAGATGCAGGTGGTGTTACCAGGAGCAGTTTTGCCTCACTGTAAAGAAAACCCTAAACCATTTTAAATGCCATATTCTGTAGGTCTTTGAAGAATGCCTATTCATCTCAAATACATCTCTGCATATCTAGAAATCCTAACTAACTTAACTCCAAGTTTTGCCTAGCATAGGTAACTCTCCATAATCTGTACTAAATTATACATTACATTTTCAAATGAGCTATATAAACATAATACCTAAACAAAAGTAGAAATATACATATCACAAAATTGACTTTAAATTGTATCAATAAATGAAAATCCATTCCAAAACAAGGTATTCATATCTATACCATAATTCTATTTTTACCTTTAAAAAGATTGCTTGTGGTTATAGCCATTTATAACCAAGCCCATTTAAATGAAAACAAACATTTATAAAAAATATTTGGGAAATTGGTCATCGTTCTGCAGGGGGCGCTGTCATGGGGGATCCTAAGAAGATGCACAAATCTTGGCTGTAGACATTGCTTGATCAAACCACATTAGTCTGGAAAGAATCCACAGCTTTTCATTTTCTATGAAAACAAAAGTAGAAATCCTTTTCTCCAGTAACTTGTCCTCAGGCTTAAATTTTGGAGTCAAAGCATTTTTAAAATATATAAATTGAATTAATCCAGCAGCATTTCTTTTATCAGTAGTTGTTATTTTCTCAGCAATCAAATAATTTAAAGACAACAGAATTGCATATAGTATCCAAAATTTCTCTGTGCTTTCCATCTTATGTGGCTTTTTTATTACTCTATTTCTTCTACTTCTATTTTTACATATTTTGAGACAGGGCTTCTCTGTGTAACTTTTCTGTCCTGGTATTCACTGCATACCAGGTTTACTTTGAAATCACAGAGATCTGTTTGCCTCTGCCTCCCAAGTGTTGGGATCAATGGCGTGCACCACCACACCCATCATTCTACTTCCTTTTTTCTATTTTAAACCATTGTATCCTGTTTCTTTTTCTCTCCCAAGTCAGTGTATTTTTTTAAAACACAGTGTAAACCTTCATTGCAGCTTTAGTACACACCAATGAATTGTTAGCAGAGCTCTTTAATAGAAAGGCAGGGTTTTTTTTTTTTTTTGCCGCTTATGCAAATTTTGGAAACCTCCCTTAAAGGAGCCTCACAGATCTCTGTCTACAGCAAAACAAATCCAACTGAGAAAATGCTGCTACCGAGAAGTCTTGCTAGTCTCTGTTCCTTTGTTTCTAAAATCCCTTTTTAAGCTTTTATTAGTTTTAAGTAAAAGTTCTTATAGCCACGTTGGGCGCCATATGTAGCTTGTCTGTTTTCTGCCAGCCCGCCAGCCCGCTAGCCCACCCGCTGCCGGTCTGGGCCCACAGCCACACCAGCTCCAAATAACACTCTGAGACTCTGTATTTGATACAATCCTGTTAGCCAGTAGCAATATTGTTTATGGGCTAGCTCTGTCTTAATTATTAACCCATTTCTACTTATCTAAGTACTTCCACATTGTCATCTTATTGGGGAGCCACGGCCAGCATCTTCCTTCTTCCCTGGTGTCATCTTGACTCTCCTAACTACTTCCTCTTTCCTCCTTCTAGGCTCCTAGCCCCGCCTAACTTGTTTCCTAATGGCCATAGTGCTTTATTAATTAACCAGTATGAGAAACATATATACAGAATAACATCTCCCATCAGTATGTGTATGACTATTTTTCCTGTTTGTATGTATGTGCCTGCATCCATGAAGCCAGAATATGTCAGAAGACATTAGATCATTTGGAACTAAAGTTAGAGACAGTTGTGAGGCATGATGTTGATTCTGAGAACTGAACCCAGGTCCTTTGCAAGAGCATGTGCTGCTAAACTACTGAGAAATCTCTCTGGGACAGTTAGTCCATTTTGTAAAACATAACTATGAAAATACTTAAAAGTAAGATATGTGTTATGCAAGAGTCAGAATTCATAGAAATGCTGTCAGACAAGTTTGAATCCAGGTTTTCTGGTTCTCCAATAATGTAGTTGAAGATGAGTATCGTCCAGCTTTTGTATAGTCCATGTGTTATGGGTAGGTTTTTCCCTGCTGCCAGTCCCATGGCCACTCCAGCCCCAAATAACATGCAGAGACTCTGTATTTGATACAATTCTGTTGGCCAGTTACTATTATTGTTTATTGGCTAGCTCTGTCTTAATGATTAACCCATTTATACTTATCTAAGTATTTCCACGTGGTCATCTTATCCGAGTGTGGTGGGCTGGCATCTTGCTTCCTCTAGGCTCTATATGCTGACTCCTCCTCCTCACTACTTCCTCTTTTCTCCTTGTCTCCTAGCCCTGTCTATCTTGCTTTCCCATTGGCCAAACAGTGCATTATTCATTAACCAATATGAGAAACGTATTTACAGAATAACATCTCCCATCATCCATGTGAATGTATCTTCAAAAAGGATCAGTACAGATTTGAGATCCAGAAAAAAAACAAAATAGGAAAGTGAAGAGTTTATCCCCTTGAAATTTATTTTTTAACACAGGCAGTGATTGGAAGTATCCGATGGGGTTCCTTCCATCCAGGCTTAAGGAAGTATTAGTTGGGATGTTTTCAATTAACAAAATCATCCAACTATAGCATTCACTTATTTAGTTCTTTGTCTCTCAATAACTCACTAAGAAGTAAATAGAGAATATTAAAGTGTGAGGCATTGGTTTGACATTGAATTCATTTATGTAATGTATAATATCACTGTCTAAAAGAAATAGCTAACAGTTCTATGTGAATTTTTTCTAGAACATCTAGTACTTGTTTTAGGATATCATTGATGTTTTCCAAATTGACCAGATGATCAATTTAGAACTAATGAAAATGGTATCTCTGGCTAAGGCAGTCAAAATATTTTCAGTCAGTTTTAGATCATAGACCCAGTAAAATGTGTACAGTAAGTTAAATTGTACATATTAGCCTGTGGGAGGAGAGGATGGGGTGTGGGATGAAGGAAGCAGGATAGGAGGTGGCAGGAGAGGTGGGAGGAGAGGTGGGAGGAAGTACTATGGTTGGAATGTAAAATAAAATTTTGAAAAATAAACAAAAAAAAATTTACAAATGAAAACAAATATTTGAACATAAAAATAGATTCCAAAATCACTGTTCAATTCAGAAGGAATTATCCAAATAGGGATAATTCTCCCAAATACAATTTTCCCTTCTCTAAGGTGGCAGATTCCAGAATGAGAAGTTTCCAGCCAATTACTGGGTACTCTAAATTCTTATTTTCTTGAAATAATTTATTCAAGAGATATAGATGGTTTAAACAGAAGTTTATTAAAGTTAAATAAAGCAAAACACTCCAAAGAGATTGGAATACTAAAGATAGGAAGCAGTCCGTGGGTTATGTTCTGTGTATTTTAAGGTTTTATGATCATTTGAGATAAATAGCATAGTCATAGCATCAGGTAAACTCTCTTCTACAAATTGACCAGTGCTCCTTTTAGGACATTGCATTCCATGTTGCCCAGTGAAATCCCTCAAAAGAAGAGGTAACAAAAACCTAAACCAAGGGATACTACATAAAGACTTTTGAGGATTCAGATTCATTATACATGGGTTGGGAACTTCCCTGGTCCCTTCAGTTCTGATACAGGGGGAATGAGCCAACCACAGCTCTTTTATAGAGCTATAGTACTGAAATCAGCTTGGTATTGGCACAAAATAGACAAGTAAACCAATGGAATCAAATTGAAACCCTTATATTAACCAAGACAACTACAAACACCTGACTTTTGAGAAAGAAACTTATTGCAGTTTAATAAGGGTCGGGATAAACAAATAGGCTGAATAGATGTTTATTAAGGGAGAAACAACTTACAACACAGACAGATGAACATAGCGGTTGGAACTGGATGCTCCTCTCTCTGTGACCCGCCAGAAAGAGAGCATTCCCACCTCCTTCACAGCCCTAGTCCCACAGGTCACTTCCGCCCCTGGCTCCACCCCTCAATGGGTGTGGTCAGTGCCACAGAAGCAGACACAGTGAATATCCCACTACAGAAGCTAAAATTATAAAATGGGAAAAAAAAGTATCTTCAACAAATGTTTGTGGCATAACTGGATACTGGCATGTATAAGACTGCAGATAAATCCATATATATTGCCATGTACAAAACTGAAGTCCAAATGGATCAGAAACCTCAACATAAATCCAGCCATAATAAACCTCATAGAAGAGAAAGTAGGAAGTACCCTTGAACAAATTGGTACAGAAGATGCCTTCCTGAACATAACACAAGTAGCACCAACACTGAGATCAACAATTAATAAATGGGACCCCCTAAAACAGACAAGCTTTTTGTAAGACAATGGACACAGTCAACAAGACAAAATGGCATCCCACAGAATGAGAAAATATATTCACCAACCCCACATCTGACTGAAGGCTGATTTCCAAAATACACAAAGAACTCCAGAAACTAGTCACCAAAACACCAAATAATCCAGTTAAAAAGTGGAGTACAGAACTAAATAGAAAATTCTCTCTCTCTCTCTCTCTCTCTCTCTCTCTCTCTCTCTCTCTCTCTCTCTCTCTCTCTCTCTCTCACTCTCTCTCTGTCTCTCTCTCTCTCAAATTCAATATTTTTTATAAATTTAAATAAGAAACAATCTTGTTTTACATGTCAATCACAGTTCACTCTCCCTCCCCACTATACCCTAGCCCTTTCCCTTTCTTCTCCCTAGGAAGAATGAGGACTTCCATGTGAGAATTTTATATTCTGTCACATCATTTAGGGAATGGCCTAGGTCCTCCCCCATGTCTAGGCTAAGAGAGTATCCTTCTATGTGGAATGGGTTCCCAAATCCATTAATACACAAGGGATGGATGCATACTGTTCACTACCTGAGGCCCCATAGACTGCCCAGGACTCCCACATTCTGACACCCACATTCTGGGGGTCTGAGTTGGTCCTGTGCTAGTTTCCCAGCTATCAGTTTGGGGTACATGAACTCCCCTTGTTCAGGTTAGCTGTTTCTGTGTGTTTCTCCAGCCTTATCTTGAACTCTTTGTTCATCCCTCCTCCCTCTCTACAATTGGATTCCAGGAGTTCATCTCAGTGTTAAGCCGGGTGTTTGCTTCTGCTACTAGATGAAGGCTCTAGGATGGCATATAATGTAGTCATAAATCTCATTATCAGGGAAGGGCATTTAAGGTAGTTTCTCCACTATTGCTTAGATTCTTAGTTGGGGTCATCCTTGTTGTTTCCTGGATATTTCCCTAATGTCAGATTTCTTTTTATACCTATAATGGCTTCCTCTATTAATGCATCTCTTTCCTTGTTCTCTTCTATTCTCCTCCTAACTCCACTTAATCTTCCTGCTCCCTTATTTTCTCCTCCCTGCTCCTCTTCTACCCTTCTTTTTCTCCTAACTCCCTCTACCCTCCCCATGCTCCCAATTTGTTCAGGAGATCTTGTCCTTTTCCTCTTCTCTGGGGACCAAGTATGTCTCTCTTAGGATGCATTTTGTTTCCTAGCTGTCTGGTGGTGGTATGGATTATAGGCTTGTAATCCTTTGTTCTATGTATAATATTTATATATGAGTGAGTACATGCTGTGTTTTTCTCTTTGTGACTGGGTTATCTCACTCAAGATGGTTTCTTCTAGTTCCATCCATTTGTCTTAGAATTTCAAGACTCCATTGTTTTTGTTTTTGGTTTGTTTATTTTGTTTTTGATTTTGTTTTTTCGGTGTAGTACTCCATTGTGTAAATGTACCATGTTTTCTCCATCCATTCTTAAGTTGAGGGGCATTTAGGCTTCTTCCAAGTTCTGGCTATTAAACATAATGCTGCTATGAACATAGTTGAACTTATGTCCTTGTTGTATGAATGTGCATCTTTTGGGTGTGTGCCTAAAAGTGGAATTCCTGGATCTTGAAGTAGACTGATTCCCATTTTCTTGAGGAATTGCCATACTGATATCCAAAGTGGCTGTATAAGTTTGCACTCCCACCAAGAGTGGTGTCAGTAAGGAGGCCTGTGCCGTCTATGGGGCCTCTGGTAGTGGATAATTTATCCATGGTGTACGAATGGACTTTGGAAGCCCACTCTCCATAGAGGAATACTTGCTCAGACTAGACATTGTGGTGGGCCTAGGACCTGTCCCAAATGATATAACATATCATATCATATAACAGAACATGGAAGGCCTCACCCTCCCTGGGGAACAGAACTGTGATGGGATGGAGGTCAGTGAGGGCATTGGAGGTTGGGAGGGTGAACTGGTATTGATATGTAAAATAAGATTGTTTCCATTTTAAATTAAAAAAATAATAAAGGTAGTAAACAACAAATTATTATTTCAAATATTAAAAGGAAGCTTATCTATAAGGAGCCATTCTGACATCAGAAAGTATAGCTTTTAGTAGCAGCTGGAATATTCCTCAATACCTTCTATTGAATTCTTTGTCTACCCAATGTCAAACCCAATGGGAAACTACACAAAGAGTAGTAAGACTAATCTTTGTGATAATAAGTTTGATAAATCCTAACCACAATATTTTAAATGTCCCATGAACAGAAAGGATAAAACATAAAGCCCTTGTTCTCAAAGCCCTGACTTCAAAAATGTAAAACTTATTGTCAATAGTAAGCTGTTTTACATCAATGCAGTTAATTTTTGCCTAAGGTATTTGAAATAACTTCTAATTACTGCATACTTCATCACATACAACTGTTTAACTGTTATTTTTCACAAACAAAATGCCAATTATAGCCTTCAAGGTTAATGATAACTTATATTTTAATAAGAATTCACTTTCATAAAGATTTTTATTTTAATGCACAGAATAATTTTTCAACTAAAAACTTTTATCTTTCCATTGGTCACTTTTATGGAAAATATGTCATATGCATCTAATGCTATAACTCTTTTAAACATGATGGCTCCTTTCTACCTTATTTATGCTTTAAAAAGTGGGATTTAGAAAAAAATTATCTTTTATGCTCTTACTTTTTGAGAATTTCACATGATTACTATTTACATCATTCCCTTCCCTCTTTCCTCCTTCCTACTTCTCCCATGTCCCTCAATTCTGAAATTTCTAACCTCTTCTTTGTTATTGATTCACACACAACTTATGGACTCCATTTAGTGTTTCTTGTATATAATGTTCATGTGTTTAGGACTTACAATGTGAGATTGAGGACCCTATAAGGAGATTGGTCTCTGGCGAAAACTAATTCTCCCTCTCTCAGCAGCCACTGATTGGCTATAGCTCCTCATCACAGAGTACAGTACTATGAAATTTCTACAAGGTCCCTCACAGAAGGGGAAAGAAACGAGATCTCCTGAGCATATTTGGAGTTGGGGGAGGGCAGTGAGTGGAGAGGAAGTTAGGAGAAAGAGAAGGGGAGGAGAGGAGAACAAGTGGCACCAGGAAGATTGACAAATAGATGAGAGCAAAGAGAGAGAGAGAGAGAGAGAGAGAGAGAGAGAGAGAGAGAGAGAGAGAGAGAGAGACCATAATTGAGGGAGCCATTATAGTTTTGAAGAGAAAACTGACTCTAGAGAAATGTCCTACAAGAATGACCCCAACTAACAATCTAAGCAACAGTGAAAAGGCAACCTTAAATGCCCTTACCTGATAATGAGATTGATAACAAACTTATATTCCATCATAGAGTCCACATCTAGTGGCTGATGGAAACAAAACAAACATACAACCACAGCTAGACACTGAGCCGAACTCCTGGAATCCAGTTGCAGAGAGGGAGATTTGATAAGAAAAGGGGTCAAGACCAGGCTACACAAACCCACAGAGGCAGCTGACCTGAAGAAGGGTGAGCTCATGGACCCCATACTGATAGCTGGAAAACAGCATTGTACCAACTCAAACCCCCTGAATATGGGTCTCTTAGACTGCCTGGGAAGTCTAAGGCACCTCTGACAGTAGAGCATGGAGTGATACTCCCTTAGCCTAGAGTCAGGAGGGAAGGCCTAGACACTACTCCAAATGACTTGAGAGATTTTGATGATTCCTCCTTGAAGGCATCACCCTCCCTGTGGCATGGGGGGGGATAGGATGAGAAGGAAGTTTGGGGGAGATGGGAGAGAAAAAAGGAGGGAGGGAGAGGGAACTGAGATTGATTATGTACATATATATTAATTTTTCTTATTTTACATATCAATATATGTAGATATATATACACACACATATATATATATAATAAAAGAAAAATAATTTTCTTAATAAACAAAATGTTTATTTTAATGAAAACTTAAAAACACAGAAAACATAGATAGTAAATCTTAAATATCTTTCTCTAATAACTCAAGCACAGTGTGCTTAAAATTCTAAACACACATATATTTTCTCTTACCAACTAATATAAATTACTTTTCTAAATTTGTTTAATTTTGATAAGCTTTTTAAAAAAGGAATAAACTGACATTAGCATATATAAATATAAGCTAAGCAGAATCAAAATCTTCCAGAAAGAACTTATTATGTATGCATTCAACACACTATATGTCTGAATGCAGTATAAATGAATATACATACACACAGGCACGCACGCACGTACACACACACACACACACACACACACATGTATATATATATACACATATATATGGAAAGATTATAAAACTTTTAGTTTATATCTGATTCTTAAGACAAAATAATTCACAATAACCAATGATTAATTTCAAAAGGAGTATTTAATAAAAATATGTAACAGAATGAAATAATTTAAGACCACCTGTTTATTTGCTTGGTCCTAAAACCTTTGTTGTTTCTTTTGTAAATTTTTCATATGCCCCTTGGTGGCTTATATTTTAAGATGCTTTTCTCTTTACATATTTTCCTTAGTTCTAATCCAACTTGTCTAATTAACTTTTACATGCCTGTACTTTAGTTAGGAAAGGGTTAGGATAGAAATCTTGTGTTACTGGGGAACTTGATCTCCCCTCATTGGGTTCTTGGTCTCCTTAATAAAAGAATCTTCAAACAGGATTAGAGAGAAGCCCCAGGACTATTTAATGAAACAATAAACAATGCAAGCTGTAAATAATGATAGTGACTAGGAGGCAGAATTTGGAGGAGTGAAGAAAATGGCCAACTCTTGTTAGTTAGGTCCACATTTTCAACAATGGCATTTAAAGTGCAGCCAAAAAACTAACGGAATGGAGTAGATGCATTGTAAGAGTGAGGAAGTCCAAAGTACCAGAGAGAACATGCTGAGCCTTTAGGAAGCATCTGAAAGAGATGGAGAAGAAGGAAAGTTATGCTTTCCTGAGTCAAGAATCACAAAAATGGGCAGACATAACAGAGATACAGGGCAGCAATGAGTACACCAAGTCAGAGAGCTTGGAGGGAGATTGTATTACCTCATTCAGCAGATAATAGTTCTTTCCATCATCCTCCTTCAAGAGGTAAGTCATTGTCCTAGATATTTAATCATCTTGGAGTCTATGAAAAGCAGAATCTTACAGAAGAGACTCCACCCTCCTTCCTCTACCTCCTACCCACAAAATCTTTTATTATGTAAGGCTGTACCCTGAAGCAGAAGTGATCATCTTGGAGGGATGAAACTGATCCCCTCAAGCTAAGACAGCAAGAATTATCTTCATAATAGCTCTCAGGCCCTAATTTGTGACATTGATTAGGCCAGGCTTTGAATTGCATATACTTCTTTCCTCCTTGCCTCCAATTTTTCCTCCATTTAGAACTAAAACTGATGGCTGTACCCCCAGTATAAACTTGGAGTAACTGTATATGTTTATGTTTTCTTTATTTCTTTTAATTTTCAGCATGATCTTGTTGATCAAATTTCCTCTCTGCACTTTTCACTATGCCTTAGGAAGGGGTGGATGACTTTGATCCACTGTCACTGAAAGTTTTTGTCAAAAACTCTGGCTATGGCATAATAATTCTGTAAAGTATACATACATCAAAACACCATGTTTCATTCAACTGATCAGTGGTTAAGAATGGTTCCTGCTCTTCCAGAGCACCCAAGTTCAGTACCCAAACACAATTAGAAATCTCACAGGCATCTGTAACTCCTAATTCAAGGATTCCAACACCCTCTACTAGCCAAAGCAGACATCTACACAAAAGCGACCTACTCTCACTGACACACATGCATGTATACACACATAGATAAAACACCAAGTGTTAAAAGTATACTATAGGTCAGACAAGTTGGCTCAGTAGATAAAGAAGCATGCTGTATAAGTATAGGGTATTCTATAAAGGCAGAAGGAAAACATTAACTTCACAAAGATGACTTCTAATCTAGAAACTCTCTTGCACATGTATACACACACACACAAACACACATACACACTGTACTAGTTAGATTATTATTATTTTTCTTTTTTGGCAGGTTGGCACAAGCTAGGGTCATCTGGGAAGAAGGAAGCCTTAACTAAGAAACTGTCTTCATCAGATTGGCCTACAGGCAAGTCTGTGGGGCATTATCTTAGTTGATTAATTATTGATGTGAGAGGGATGTGAGAGTGGCACCATTCATTAGCAGATTATTCTGGGTTTCATTAGAAGGCAGGCTCAGCAAACATGGTAAGCAGCATCCCACCATGGTATCTGTTTCTGTTGCTGCCTCAAGGTTCCTGCCTTTGAGATCCAGCCTCAGCTTTCCACAATGACAGACCATAATCCAGACATGTAACTCAAAGACACCCATTTCTCCTCAAGTCAGTTTTGGTCATGATGTTATCACAAAAAGAAAGCAAACCAACAAAAACAAATGAAAAATTTCCTTTTGATTAAAAGTAAAACACTGTTGATGGGGGATAGCCTTCTGTATATATGTTTCTCTTAATGGTTGATGAATAAAACACTGTTTGACGAGTAGCCGGGCAGGAATGATAGGTGGGGGCTACAAGACCAGGAGAAGGCAGGGGGAGAGGAAGGCAGAGGAGGTAAGAGATGCCATGCTGCCCAAGGAGTAACATGCCAGATTAAGTGTAAGCCACAGCCTTGTGGCAATACATAGATTAACAGAGCTAGTTAATAAGAAGCCCTAGACATCTGCCAGCAATTTTATAATCAATATGTCTCTGTGTGCCTATTTTGGGCTGAAGGGTGGCAGGACCTGTTGGGAAAGAAACCTCCATCTTCACACTGCAGCAAGTCTTTCAGTCCTTTCAGCTGGATCCCAAATAATGACATGTACATGGGTAATTCTTATTAATTATGAAAGTTTGGCAGATAACTCAGTCTTGTTTCTAACTAGCCTTTATAACTTAAGTTAACCTACTTCTATTTATCTATGAGATGCCATGTAGCTTGTGGTTACTCTCTTTCTTCCTACATGTCTTACTTATTCTGTATTCTGGCAACTCTTCCTTCTTTCCAACATTCTCTCTGTCCCAAAACTCCCACCTAACTATTGGCAGTTCAGCTTTTTATGAAACCAATCACAGTGGCACATTCTTACAGTGTAAAAAAAGATTATTCCACAACAAAATACTTAGCAAAGGGTGTTACAGATTTCACTAAGTTAATTTTATAACCAATATAACACAGAACAAACTTAATACTGGTATTAAATATATGGTCTCCTATATGGATTTTTTTTAAAAAATCTCAAATAAATAACCTGACATTATACACTAAAGAACAAAATAGAAGCATAAAGAGCCCAAGGTAACAAGGAAAAAGTACAAAATAAAAACTAAGGAGGAAGGATATGAACAAAATCTAAGAAAACAATAGAAAAGATAAATGACACTAAGCTGCTGCTTTGGAGAAAATTAAACTTATAAACCTTAGCAAAACTGATTAAGTAAAAGCTAAATGAATAATGACATTAATAATAAAAGATCAGAGATTAAACTAATGTCAAAGAATGTAGAGTATAATAAAAATGTTATTATGAACAATTGCATGACAAATAAAAAATAACCCTGCAGAAATGGTTAAACTCTTACACATGGTTGACTTAATAAGACACAATCACGAAGGAATTAAAAGTCTAAGCTGAATTATGACAAGTAAAGAGATTGAATAAGATTTTATAGGCTTAGATTGTTGTATTCCATAATCAGCAAACATTAAAAGCAAAAAGTTACAGCCCTTCTCAAACTACCTTTAAAAATTGAAGAGGAAAGAATATATACAAATTCACTTTGTGAGGTTAAAATTGTCCTGATGCCAAATACAGACAAAAATAGTATAAGAAAATTACATATTGAAACACTGCATGTATAAATATTAAAATAAAAAATCTTCTATAAAACTACTTTTGATAGCATAACAAGGAGCCCATGCATCATGAACAAGTAGAATTTATTGCTGGGATGAAGGAATGATTGCCATATATGTAAATCAATAATATACCACATTATTAGAATAAAAAACAAAACCATATAATCATCTTAATTAATTCACAAAATGCATATGACAAAAAATAAAACCCAGCAAAGTTTGTACAGAAAAAAAACAATATCAACATAATAATAGCTTCACCTGGCAAGTCCATCATTAATGAGGATGTACTCAGCTAGTGCTAGCCAGAGTCTAATGTCTCTGTTTCATGATTTAACCTTCACTATAAAAGACAAACAAAAACCAATGGCAAGAATATTGTTTGAGACAATCACTATATCAGTGATGTGTTGAAATGAAGAGACATGATAAGAGAAAGGTACATATAATAGTGATTGATTCTTCAGGACCTACATTAGTTGTACAATATAGGTAACCACACCCCCAGGCAAAACTTCAAAAATCACGTTCTCATCACATTACACAACACACACACACACACACACACACACACACACACACACACACACTGAAACAGTGAAAAGTTTCTATTGTTATAGGATAACCCTTCTGTACACTATGGATATATGCTGGTCTTTTTGCATGATAATAAAAGCCACTTTGTCCTATAGCAAAGTAGACTATGGCTAAGCAGGGAAGCCAAACTGAATACAGGGAAAAAGAAGGACAGAGTTGAGGGATAAACAAATCAGCTGCCAAAAAGATAAAATGCCAACAGACCAGTAAAAGCCATGGCCATGAGACAATACATTGATAAATAGAAATGGATTAACTTAAATGTAAGAGCTAGTTAGTAATAAGCCTGAACTATAGGCCAAACAGTTTATAATTATACTAAACTTCTGGATGATTATTTAGAAGCAGCTGTAGGACAGAGTAGGTCAGAGAAGTCTTCTTTTCCATTCTTTGATATGTATACTCCAGAAATTCTGCTTTCTCTGGTGTTCTTTCATCCATAGGTCCGCATACAACTATAGAGACCAATCCCTCTTTAAACTGACTTCCTCTTGGAGGCCCAAGTGAGAATCTGGCTCAAACCCCTCTTCTGACTTGTGAAAGGCACCAGATTTTATTCCTTCTTAAGCAAAATTTTTGATAGTTTTGTATTCTTTCCTGCATCCTATAAGATTGAATCTCTCATTATTCATCTTCTAACTAGCAGTATGTAGCTCTAAAAGTGGAAGATAAAGTGATGGTCCAAGAAGGTGGATGGGCCATCAGCAAGTACAGAGAGTAACTCCTTTATTAGTTATACTGAAAGCTAAGCACAACTTGCCAAACTATCAGATACCTTGTGTCAAAGAAATGATAAACATCATTTGAGCAGTAGTGCAACTCTCCCTAAATAAAATCAAGTGTTTTTAGAATGCCCATACTAAAGCACTGTAACCCTTCATCCTCACACATACATCACCACTACTTATCTTCTCTGTTCCTTTCCCTTAAGTCTTTGTGACACATTATACATGTTAATATTATTTTCTATCTCCCCTTTCTGGAAAACCCCAAAATAAGAGTTCTTTCATGTTTGGTATCACAGTAGGCAGTCAATACATTGCTGATTAATTTTACAAACAACATTTGACTTCTTTCTAATCCTGAGCTACATTAACAAGATCTGGAAACTAGAAATGATTATTTTCTTTAGTAGGAGGACACAAAATCTCATAAAAGAGTTGACTACACCTCTATCAAAAATACAGGTGTGATGGGAGATGTTATTCTGTAAATATGTTTCTCATTGGTTAATAAATAAAGCACTGTTGGCCAATAGGAAAGAAAGATAGCAGGGACTAGGAGACTAGGAGGAAAGAGGAAGTAGTAAGGAGGAGTCAAGATGGAGAGCCCGGAGAGGTAGCACGCCAGCCACTCTGGCCAGTAAGATGAGCCTCGTGGAAATACTTAAAATAGTATAAATGGGTTAATCATTAAGACACAACTAGCCAGTAAGAAACTATTAACTGGCCTACAGCCTTATATCAAATGCAGTCTCCGCGTGTTAATTGTGGCTGGCACGGCGGTGGGACCAGGCAGGTTAGTGGAAAACAACTAGCCATACAGGTGAGATAATGGTACATGTATCTGTGGAAGTAAGAAAAATGGAGACACGCTGGTGCAAAATATTTGCTTAACTGACAAAGAAGCATTATATTTGTTTAACTATGTAAAGATGTGCTGTACTTGTTTAACTACGTAAAAATGATTGCATTTGTTTATGTTGTGGAATATTTGTTTAACTAGGCAAAGAAGATTTGTATTTGTTAATTATGTAAAGTTGTGTTGCTGTTTTGCCTTGCCTGCCCAAGGCACCTGAATAATAAGCTGAATGGCCAGTAGTGAAGGAGGCAATATAGGCAGGATAGGAAGTGTAAGTAGGAGGAGTAATTTAGGCTTGGGAAGAAAGAAAAAGGAGACGACAGATGAAAATAGGGACCTGATGGACAGTCATGGAAAAAGCAATATAGTAGGACATATAGACTGAAATGAAAAATGCCCCAATGCAAAATGTAGATGAATAGAAAGAGGCTAAATTAAGTTACAAGAGTCAGTGGGACAAGCCTAAGCTAAAGCTAAACATTCAGAATGAAAGAGAGGTCTCCATGTCTTTATTTGGGGACTGGTTGGTGGCCCAAAGAAAATTCCAACATCCCAGTGAAGTTCATCATCCTAGTAAAACTTCATTAACATATTTTATTTAACACATTCATGTTTCATTCAATTGTGCCCTTCCTTTACCATATATTTTAGTATGTTATAAGCCACTAAATGAAATTCTATATATAAATGCCTAACGCAGGCTCCAGGCATTTAAAATTCTCTCAATAAATGATAGCTAATATATTAAATATGCCCTTCAACAGCATTATGTCTGTTACTTTTATAATTATTCTAAGTGTCTTTCTGGTTAACTTTGGATAACTTCATAATGTATCATTTCCTCTACACAATTTTTAGAAAATTAACTAATTTGACCATCATCCTCAGTAGCCAATTTATTTACTGTTAAGCATAAAGGTTCGTGTAATTAATCATCTTTATATAAGAAACAAAAATTCTACCATGACAAAATCTGAAATAGTCACATTAAAAATGCCACACTGCTCAATATTAATTTTTTATTTTGTCTTAAAGCATATTATCTCCCTCTGTTTGACAAGGAATATAGCAGGAGGTGAACAGTTAAGTCACTCTTCTCTCTCTCTCTCTCTCTCTCTCTCTCTCTCTCTCTCTCTCACACACACACACACACACACACACACACACACACACACACACCAAAGAGATCCTATTAACTTGACTTTCTAAATGTTTCAACCTGATTTCTCCCATTTCTAGTGATGCTGTCATAATAAAGCATAATAAAGCAACAACTTTTCACTGGACTAAATATGATCACAAATCTGAACTTAGAAGACACCAGATAAAATTCCTCCTATTGTATACTATGATTTTTACAATAAGACAAAATGCTAATGAGGCAGAAAAGGCTCTCCATGCTCACTTTCAACTCCCTACATGTTTCATGGTGTTCTAAGATTCCTTCCTTCTTATCACTGTTTCCTCCCCCATGAAATGTATCATCTCTATAGCATTCACCTCTTTCACCTAATTAACATGCTTCAATGCAAGAAGTGCTTGTTCCTAAAGAGATAGTTATGTGGCTACATTAAAAAAAACTTTTTCATTTTTGTTCAATTTCAATCTTACAGTTACTTGCCATAAAACTTCATTCTATTTTGTGTGTGTGTGTGTGTGTGTGTGTGTGTGTTTGTGTTTGTATGTATGTATTCATGTATATACCATGAGTGTAGAGGCAAGAGATAGACATCTGATATGTCCTGGTTTGCTTTCTATTGCTATGATAAATACAATGACCAAAACCAACTGGGGAAGAAAAGAGTTATTACATCTTGCATTTCCAGGTAATAGTCCATCACTGAGAGAAGCCAAGGCTAAAAATCAAGAAGGGCAGAAGTTAGTAGGTAGGAACTAGAACTGAAACAGAGGCCATGGGGAAACACTGCTTACTGGCTTCTTTCCATGGCTTGTTTAGCTTTATTATTCCACTGAGGACCACTCGCTCAGGAGCACAACTGAACACAATGGGATAAGCTGTCCCACATCAATCATTAACCAAGGAAATATCCCACAAACTTGCCTGATTGAAGTATTTTCTCAAATGAGGTTCCCTCTTCACAGATGACCCCAATTTATATCAAGTTGACAAAAATAACTAATAATCAGGTATCTTCTTCAGTCCTTTACATATTTGTCTTTTTAAATATGGCCTCTCACGGAACCTGGAGGTAATTATATCAGCTAGACTAGCTAGCCAGCAGTACCAAGGGATCCTCCTGTCTCTAGTTCCACAACCCTGGAATTACAAAACTATGCCTCCATTCACAGGCTTTATAAGGGTGCTGGCAATAAAACTCAGGTCATCATGCTTGCATAGCAAGCACCTCACCAACTATTCCTCCTCAGATTCCCTCAGATTACCAATTTTTTTATTTTTATCAATTTATAATTTTAATGTTTAATTATAACTTTCCTCTATTTCTCAATAACATATAAACTATTTGGGAATATACATTATATTTGACATTGTCACTGAATCTTATGCTTCTGCTTTAAGGCATCTGAGACCTATTTAATGCATGGAGAAGAAATATTTCTAGGGCCTGCTATTTATGTTACTCAGCTCCAGCTATTCTGCCTCTTGATTTGTTTCTATCTCCAAACCCAAATGCTATGGCTTATTTATGCTGTTGGGTTTTTTTAATGCATCCTTTATCAAGAGTTTGTGTTTTGGGAGAAGCTGTGGAATTTTATGAAGTAGTGATGAGCAGGAATGTTTTAAGTCTCTAGGGCTGCTATCCTCAGAGGTTAGCAAAGGTTTCCCAGGAGGAAAGAGATTATTTAAAAGAGTACATCTTACACTTTTACTGATTTCTCTAATACTACATGGTAACTTCCCCTTCTACACATTCCTGATTTTGTAATACAGTATTCAATGGGGGACACAGAGACTACCCAGTCTTGAACTTTCATTCTCTACATTGTGTAATAAATAAAGCTTAATTTCAAAAACCAGTATGAAATATTTCACTGTAATAATAGGTTAACTATAAACATTTCTGGTGCTTGGAAAATGAAATTGGACTCTATGCCTCTCTGGCTTGTAGTCAGCCATTGATCTATCCATGACCCATCATGTAAGTGAATAAAATCTATTTGGAAAGTCTAATGAAAGAGTGATTTCCCAAAATGACTTAAGGTTCCAGCAAGTCTATTTTGCATCAACATTTTAATGCACACATGGACCTCCTATATAAACTGCTTTTGTGTATCTCACCACTTCCCAGTGTGAAAAGGAAGAATATTCTCTTTCACTTAAAGAGTTTTATAAAGCCTTCACAAAGTCACAGTAGATGTTGCTAGAAAACCTACAGTCTAGTAAACAAACCGTAATTTTATTATGAAAGTGCATCCATAATATTTTTAAATTGTATAAAAATGGAATTAATGATGTATACTGACATATATAATATTCTACTTTCAAGTATTCAGTCTCTCTTGGACTCCTTGATTCCTGAGACTTCGTGACAAATGTTAATCTTTTCTACCAGTGACTGATATTTTAATTTTCTCAGTTTAGAAAAATAAAACTGATAAAACACCAAAACTACCAACTCCAGATTAATATTTAGGCATCTGAAAGAGAGAGTGTGTGTGAACTCAGTAAGGTCTGGCAACAAAACGTTTGATGGAACACAAAACACTTAGAGAATTCCTACGGGTTAATTTTCTTTCACAAATCTGTCTTACAGAAGTAGTAAGGAACTAATTTTTCTGCAAGAGGACTCACAATTCCCAATCAATAATGCCCTTTCATATCCTAGTAAATCAAAGTTCATTACCTACTTTGTGCTATTTTTAGGTTATTTGAGAATCATATCAAATGTCTTATGATTACCTTTGAGATGGCACTGTGAAGGCAAACACTATTTTTGCAACATGTACTTGTCTATTGCCATCTCCTCATACACACTCTTTAGTAAGGTTTTTGTAGGCCATTAATCCATTTTTTAATAGAATGCTTATGCTTGGCTATATTATTCTACCAATGAAGAACAAGAATAATAAAAATATACCAATTATATTTTGTTTACAGTATAAATGTACTAACTTTGAATAGAAATAAAGTATTCATCACTAGAATATGCTACTAAAATGTACATGATTGGCATAAATAATCTTCACATGATCCTAAGCACATAATGTTGCTTAGCTCCCTGATCACATGTGCTCTGAGCAAACATCTGTAAATTTGCATTCATTTATCTTGTGTCACTTTATCTGGCCTTCAAAATCTGTGACCTCCAGAAAAAAAGCAAGTCAACCCTATCATAAAAAGACAAGAAGATAATAAAGAGTTGTGATTATTCTTTACTGCAATGGAGGAAAAAAAAAATATTCAATGCTATTAGAACAATGAGAGTGGCTTACAACTATCTAGAGATGTCCAAAATAGCACCCAAGACTAAATCTGTCACCCAATGCACAAGTGACACCAGGAATGAGAGTAAGGGAGATGTCCTGACAACTACATCTGTTATTAAAATAGATACTGTGACAAATAAAAATAGAATGAACAAGCCTTGTAACGGGATTAAGATGAAGCATAGGAAACTAATGACTGAGGATAAAGACACACGTCAGTGGGTGGCAGGCAGTGTGACAAATGAAATGCTTGGATAAGCAAAATCCAGGACAGCCAGACAGCTGAAAGACCCAAGACTAAGACTAAGACAAATCTGTCAGCAACACAGATAGCATCACACTGTCCCAGAAGACAATACTAAATTATACATGTTAATGATGGATCAGTTCAGCAAAACCACAAGCAGAACAAAGGGAACAAAATGGAAAACTACCATACCTGCTAAAGCATTTGATACAGGCCATTACTTAAAAGCACATGTAATACACATGCTACTTTCTGTTAGGAATAAGATACATGACCTCAGAAAGAATAACAACATACAATTAAACACTAACCCTTTTCTAATATCTTTTTTTAGTTATTAGGAAATGTCCATTCCCTGAACCCAGCAATAACCTTCTTCAGAAAAAAACACCGGGGGATGTGCTGTTAACTTGAAATTAACCAGTGTTATTTAGGAAGAGGGTACCTCAGTTGAGAAAATGTCCTCACTAGGTTAGTCTGCTGGCAATTCTGCAATGCATTTTCTTGACTGTTGATTAAAATAAGAGAGTTCAGCTCATTATGGGCAATGCCACCCATAGGATGGCAGTCCTGGGTGTTATAAGAAAGTAGGCTAAGAAAGCCATGGGGAACAAACCAACTGTCAATGTTTCCCCCATCTTCTCTGCATCAGTTCCTGCCTCCAAGTTCCTGCTTTGAGTTCTTCTCCAGTTTTCCTAACTTATGGACTACAATTTTGAGAGATGAAACTAACCTTTTCCCTCAAGTTACTTTTGGTCATGAATTTTATCACACCACTAGAAAGACTAAGAGAGTGAGTTGGGAATAATAAAACAGAACAAAAGAACAAATGCAAAACGTATGAGATAACACAGCTGACAAAAAAAAGGGCAATGCACTAAGGGTGTGGTGGCATTGACTCAGAAACACAGCAATGAGGACTACAAGAGGACAAAAGAGGCCAGAATAAGAAATAGGGAAAACCTTGGGAGAGTAAGCTCAAGTGATATCATGACAGGAACCAATCAACTTAGACTCTCAGAACCACCTTTTATAGGTAGTAACTTATAAACCTTGCAGGTAGCAGCAGAACATGTTCTTCCTTTCTAAGAAACCACTGAATCCACCACAAGAATCAACCCCAAGGTCCACACTCACTCACCATCTCTTCTTCCTCTCCTCTATCACCAAATGAGCTGACACTTTCCTTCCAGTGAGCCAGGCTTGTTCTTCTGCACAGGCTCTGTACTTACTTCTCCTCTTACTTAGAATCATACTGATCAACGTCCATGCATGTGAGACTCATTCATTTCAAGTCTCTACTCAATGTTTGTTTTTTTTATACATATCTTTCCTAGAGACTCAAACTTAAGGCTTTCACTATCTCATCCTTATCTTCTTGGCCTGTTTATGAGGATTTTGTTGATGTTGATGTTTGGTTGGTTGTTGTTGTTTGGTAAATATGTAAAATAAATTTGTAGTGAGATAGAAAGAGAGCTATTGAGCTTTGGCTACCAGAAGGTGAGGCCTTTATTGCTAACTAAGCAAAAATCATGGTAGTGCTCCATAAGAGATGAAAAATAAGTGAATGATTAATAAAGAATGAATTCTGTCACATAGATAATAAGCACACAAAAGATCTGTATTTTGACCTAGCAATTTTATTATGCTTGTTCTCTCCCCAATTTTATCCTATCAAAGGTGCCTCCAATTTCAAAAGCATTATCAATCACAATTGTCTACTTACCTCTCCTGGCAGCTCTAGAACAAAATTTATATGTGAGGAAATGTGTGCTTATAAAATTAATGGATATTAGATAAGGAGAAGAAAAATATTTGTAATTTCACATGTATTACTGGCAGAATGAAGGGTATATTTGCTTGTTTGAAAGAAAATGACCTCCAAAGAAGGAACACTGTTAGGAGGTGTTCTTGTTGAAGGAAGTATGACTCTGGGGGCAGGAGAGGTAGGCTTTGAGGTCTCTCTTATTCAGGCCTTCCCTTGGTGTGACTGTCAGTCAAATTCCTGTTGCCAGCAAGATATAAGACTCTCAGCTACTCCTGCAATACCATGACTGCCTGTATGCAGCCATGCTTACCATCCTAATTTCAAAAGCATTGCTATCTGATCAGATAATAATTTGTATTGTCAAAAGCTAGAGGAGTAAAATCACCAAAATACACTATACTAACTGTACATCATGAAAAACCATCATGAAAGAGAGTTACCTCAAAGAGCTAGGGCAATTAAAACACAAAAATTCTTATTAAGGAAGTGTACCTCTATTGAGAGTGTAATGTACTTACAGAACTGATACACAAAACACCTCTAGAGAGCTCAGAAGAATTAAGCTTCAGTAAGAGATACAGTCTACAAAACATGCAGAGGAAGAAATTTTCTGATTCTGGTTTTGAATACATGATTTAGGGAATTTAAAAACACACCACAAGTTAGGTATGAGATAACTATGAGAATGGGAAACTAAGGCAAAAGAACAAAGAAAACCCAACTCTATGATCAGAACCTCTGGTTCCAAACAACTAAGAAATACAGACAAATTGTAATTATAAATATGTTGATATTTTTAAGACACTTAAAGTGAGTATCCTGTGCAAAGAAAACTAAATACATATTTTAGGGACAGAGTGGGAAAATATTGAACAACGTGTGCTCATGGTTAAAATTTGTAATGCAAAGCTCGGTGTGTGTTTGAACTTCAAGAGTCCACAGAGCAAGCTCAAAGGAACTTACAGACAATTGGACCTGACTCACGGGCATGGCAACCAGCTTATTACCAGCTGTGGTTACCAAGATTATCAAAATACCACTGCCTGAAAGTACAGACTCATATTTTCATGTGAAACTATTTATGTCTACTGATTAAAATATGCAAGCATTTTAATTATTACTATTGTCACCCTGTTTCTCCGGCTATGATCATAATACCAGCCATAACCACAGTCAACACCCCAGAACAGAAATGCAGAATCTCAGGCTCCACCAGAACTCAAAGACTCAAAGTTAACCAGATCTTTTTTTTTTTTAATCTTTTCTCTATTTTTTTATTTAAATTTGAAACAACCTTGTTTTACATGTCAATCCCAGTTCCCTCTCTTTTTCCTCCTCCCCTGTGCCTTCCCAACCCTCATCCCATCCCCTTTCTGCTCCCCAGACAGGGTGAGGCCTTCCAAGGGGCATCTTCAAAGTCTATTATATCATTTAGAGCAGGGTCTAGGCCCTCCGCCATGTAACTAGACAAGAGAGTATTCCTCTATATGGAATGGGGTTCCAAAGTCCATTCATATACTAGGAATAAGTACTGATCCACTACCAGGGGCCCCATAGACTGCTAACTCCTTCTAATTAATGCCAACAGTCAGCGGGGGCTGGATTGGTCTTATGCTGGCTTCCCAGCTATAAATCTTGGATCCATGAGCTCCCCCTTGTTTAGATCAATTGTTTTTCTGGGTTTATCCAGTCTGGTCTTGACCACTTTGCTCATCACTCCTTGCTTTCTGCAACTGGATTCCAGGAGTTTGGCTCAGTGTTTAGCTGTGGGTGTCTGCTTCTGCTTCCATCAGCTACAAGATGAAAGCTCTAGAGTGACATATAAAGTAGTCATTAATCTAATTATCAGGGAAGAGCATTTAAAGTAGCCTCTCCCCTATTGCTTAGATTGTCTGGTAGGGTCATCCTTGTAAATTTCTGAACATTTCCTTAGTGTCAGTTTCTCTTTAAACCTATAATGGATCCCTCTAGTCTTCCCCTGACTCCATCTTCCTGTTCCCTCATGTCCTCTTCTACCCTCCTCTTCTCCTCTTGCTTTAACCAGATCTTTTGGAGAATGGTTGCACATGATAACATAGACACATTGCTCTATTATATGCCCCTTGGAAGTAATTTATTCAACGTTTCTTTTCTCTAATAACAGGACACTTTTAGACTACTCTGGAAAAAAAAGGAACAATATTTCAGCATGATTTTGAAAAACAACTCTTACAGTGGATCAAAAGATAGAGCCAAAAATGGTAAACTTACTTGTAAAACTATAGCCAAAATATCTAAGGAACTAAGAACATGAGTGTAAATCCCACAGAAGTGAACCAGGATTAAATGTTAAACAAGGGAAAAATACAGAATGAGAGATAAAGAACAATATTGCTTAAGATTTTTCTTATTAATGTTCTTTTAATGTAATTTACCAACAAATTCATTTGGGGAATTTATTTGGGGGTACTTTTGCACAATAAGTCAACAGATATTTTCACATACATTTTAAAAAAGTCAGGCATGGCACAACCAAGCCTGGTGTTCTGCACTTTTCATCCTCTAAGGTAATAATCTTTTGGTGCTTTCAAACACAGCATTTTATTTTCTGAGCCTTGTGTGTGTACAGGTTTGCACTAAAAGTGCTCCAGAAGTTTCCACCTTAATGTCCCATGATTCTAAGATGCATTCGAACAAATGTGTGAAATCATATTAGAAGTCAATTAATAATGCAAATTAAACTGCTTGTTCACTTGACACTGAAGACACATCTCTCCCCAATAGCCCAACAGTACCTTAAGCAGGTATCAGTTTGTGGAGCAGCTTTATTTCTTTTTTTAATTTGAAAAGGAGCTCTTCTTTCCTTCAAAAGGCAATACTCATTATGAGTAGAATCTGTCTCCATGATGGTCCCTGGAAATACTGACATACAGAAACTAGTAAAGAGGGAGGTGTTAAGTTTGTATAGATTCATAAAGCATCAACAGAGTGCAAACAGATCCAGATATGTACCATGGAAACTCTCACTGATCTTATAATGCCTCTAATATTTTATTCAGTTTTTACATAAATGTAAACCTTGTTTCACGACAATCTAGGAGTTTTGCAAAGTATCTCCACATGTGGGAAACCTATTACTTCATGGAAATCCTTCATCCAGAAACAGCACAAAAAACTTTCAGATGAGGCTGGGTTTATGAATGAGGTGAAACACCCCAAGGACACATTTGTACAAAGTGTATGCACTGCCCAAGAAATCCCCAAATCCTGGGGAACCAATTCCAGAAAAACAAAAATTAAGAAACAGAAAACTTGATCTTTTATACCCCTTTGAAAACTGTGAGACACTGAATCCATGTTTAAGTATAGTAAAACACTAATAAGTAAATATTTTAACCAAAATCTCTAAAGAAGGATTTTTGAATATTCTGATTTGATGATTGAATTACCATGTTTAATGAAAGTAGAGTTGTAACAATTGTCCAAATGGATTTTTAAAACTGATGGAACCTAAAGATTATACATGCCAGGGAGGCATAGTTTACACAATACTTGAATTTGTTGAATTCTTTTCTAAACTAATGATCTTTATTAAATCATTTTAAATAAAATATTACTTCATTCTTTCCCTTCCCTCTCCTTGCTACATTTGCCCTTGCTCTCTCTCTCTCTCTCAAACTCATACCGTTTGTTCTTTAGTTGATGTTAATATACATACACATGCTACATAAGCACATACATTCTCAAACATATAAATAACAACTTCTTAGTTTATATAATGTTACTATATAACATTATATAATGTAGATTGTATGTAGATGATCCTATCTTTAGATATACTTGCAATAGGTACCGAGATTAGTTAGACCCAAACAAATTCAAACTGTCTGATCTTTCTGCAGGTATCTACCCAGCTGAAAAGTGAATGGAAAGGATATGCTCCCACAGAATAAGCTCCACAAGCTATCTCTTGACAGATTGCTTCAGCTTCTCTGGATGTAATATTCTCTAACATTCTCAATCATAGCTTTGGAAACTTCTCCTGCCCTGCCATTTGAGTTTAGATAACACCTGCTTAAGCATTCTATTGTTTGCTACATTTCTGTTGTATCATCAGTATATTTATTAACATGACTGCTTATGATTCTCCTTGTGTTTATTTGTCACTGCCTGAAATACCAATCCCCTGATCCACAAGTCATTAATAATACTTAATGAACCAACCATGTTATTTAATAGGTTATGCTCTGTTTCTTTGCTATTTGGCCAAAATATTTGCTATTTGTATTTTAGATCTGTGCATTAGTGGGGCTTGCTGGTCTAATTGCCAGCTGGGAAATCAATGAGTTCAGGTTCAAATGTAGGCACCATCACCAGTTTGTGCTGAATTATGAGGATGTTTATGCAAGCACTCACCATAGCATTCAAATATGCTTGGAAGCTACATAATAGTGTGCTAACACGAAACAGCCTTCTTGCACTATGCTTGTGGCAGTTTTCTATACTCTTCTAATGGAGGTTTGCTCTGCAACAGAAAAAGGCAAAGAGAGAGTGGCCTAGCTTGACCTACAGTAAGAATTGATTTGACTTCTTACAATACAAGAGGCAGCAAAGGGAAGATTTCAAGGTCACTTTCTTCACCTTTCAAACATGTGATTTCACATTAGAAGATTAGGGTGTCAACTCTCCTGTGTTGACATTCTCTGTGGGCTGGTTAATGTCACTTCTAAGTTTAATAATGTTACAAAGTTAAGAGTATAGTACAAGCACTATGAATGTGATGAGTAAGTTCAAATAAACAAGGATATAAACAAAAGCTATGCCTAATATTCATCAAGGCTACTACTGGACACCAAAGGTTAAAAAAAAAGAAAAAAAAAGATAAGGAAAAATCTTATCCATCAGTGGTCTTGTTTGCACATGAAAAAGAATGCAGTCACATGCTATGACACTCAATGTTACACATTCTGCTATGAAATTTAGATTTTTTCAGTACTGTGCTTAGCAATATGCAACCCAATACCAATCATCAAAATTGATTGCCTATCTAATGAAATGTACAAATCTTTGAGAGCATGTTCTCCCTTAACCTAGACGCAGGAGGGAGGACATCACCCCTACTCCAAATGACTTGACAGATTTAGATGACCCCTCCAGGAAGGCATCACCCTACATTTGGAGTGGTCAGGGGGCATGGAATGGTGGGAGAGAAGAAGGGAGGGAAGGATGGAGAGGGAACTGGGATCGATATGTAAAATAAGAAAACTAAATTTTAAAAACTCTGAGTATTCCTTTTGGCAAAATCATTATATTACAATGGACATTTTATATGTCATATACCACAATGGATTTATATGAGATATTTAAATTAAGGCAATGAAGTAAATTATAGTCAGTGTAGAGTCTTTAGGTTTAGACAACATTTTTAAAATTTTCTCAAAATATTTTTCAGATAATTTTATATTTCTGTGACACAAAATCTGTTGATTTTTATCGTGAAACTTGATTTTCTTATGACTTCGCTCACCATTAAAAACACTTGGGTATCCTTCTCAATACTCCAACTTGTAGTCCATTATTATGATATAACTCCTTGCATCTTCCAAACATTAATAATCACCACTGTGATCCCATAATAAGATAGGAGCATTGAGATAGGGTTTTCTTCATGGTCATGATTATAACTATTTTTAAAAGGCCTGTAACCATGGCATTGGCCTTCCACTTTGTTAAAAGGTGAGAAGTTGTTCACTATAAACCAAAAAAAAAAAACAAAAACAAAAACAAAAAAAAAACAGGCTTCACAGGGACATCTAATCTGGCACTTGGTACTTGGAACTTGGCTTTTAGAATTGTGAGAAATAAATTTCTGCTGATAACAAATAATTGGTATCTGGCATATTGTTATAGCAGCCTGAACAAAGACACGAATCTTAAAAATTTAGAGGAAGGACTGCTAAATTATTATTTTTTTAAAACAAATGCTTGTAATGTGCCTTATATACAGAGTACTAATGACAGTGTATAAATCTGGTTGCATAATTGACTATTAAGGTAAAGAAAACCTAATGAAAAGTAAATGATTTTAATAATGTGAAAAATAAATGAAGTATAAAATGTACCATTTTGTGTGACTTACATGTTCAATCAACACATCATTCATTTGTAAAATGGATACTTGTCAAGCTCTTCAGAAATTTCTTTCAATTAATAGGTTTTTTTAATGTATGATCAGAAAATAGGTGTGGACCTTTATCCTAGGAGGTAGAGATAGAGAGATCTCTATGGTTTAAGCCCAGCCTGTTCTTCATAGGGAGATCCAGGATAGGCAATACTACAAAGTGAGGAATTGTTTAATAATTAGATAGATGGTATATAGGGAAGTTATAAGTAAATAAACAAATAAACATGATCAACAAACATACTAGCATATCACATGCACAAAAACGTTAATATATTTTACTTAGAAATAGATGGCAGTATTGTGATAAGTAACACTAAAATATATTTTAGCCTCCATCATCCAGGTTCTTCACAGCTACAATCTGGTAAGTTGTTCTACATGTAGACTTAACTGTGTATTTCTGTTTCCCATCTCAGCCCACTTTTTCTCCAACTCCCTACACACGTTTGAAATGGCAAATATGGGGCTGAGAAATGGCTTAAAGGACCTGTTAGTACTCATTATGTGCAGAAAGAGTGAAGTCCAAGGTTTGTATCTTAGGAGAACTTGAAAAAGAAAGGCAGAAGGCACTGTTAGCTCAGAGCATTTTATGACTATAATATGATGTACCACTATCCACATAATAAACATTGAACACTTAGTACATGTCAATCATGATTTTGTATGAAATAAAAGTTTTATACTGCAAAATGATATTTAATAAGAAAATGCCACCTCTGCTACGAATGGATCATAATGAGTACTCACTCCTCTGCCACTTTGTTTTGTAAATGGTGCTCTCACCTATTATTATGGCTTTTCTTATCATCTACTTAGCATGATTTCTAAATAAAAGATGTCTCAACTAAGAAAGATTCAGTAATTTAATAGAAATCTGCACAATGAATAATAGCAAAAAAAAAACCCCATGATAATTTAAACAATTTCCAAACTCACTTCAGATGCTGGATTCCTGATTGTCTCTTCCTGAAATATAGCCTGATTGTTTCTCTCTAGACTCATAATGCTTTTGACCTACTATATAAACTCTCCTGCATTCCTCCTATTGGTCATATGTCTTAACCTTCTACAATTCAGTTAGTTGACTTATTCTTAAGGAAAAAAATTGCTTCCTCTTAAAAGAAAAGTCATTTGCACACTTTTCCATCTTTCTTAACATCATTTATTCATTCTTAATTGTAGTGAGAAATTCACTTTGTCCGCACCTATGGCATACATCAAGCCCACTGGGGTGGGGACAGGGGTGAATGTCACCTTGGGGGAACTAAATCTGAGGAAGGGGCTCCGGGAACTCTGTTGCTTGCAGCATGGGGACAGGAGAACATTGTCTACGTTGTAAGTTATTTCTCCCTGAATAAACATCTATTCTGCCTATCTGCTTCTCCCGATCCTTATTAAACCTCAATACATAATTCACACACTTGCTACTCACTTCATCAGCAAATAAGTATGTTCTAGGTGACATCTTCAAAAGTTAACCTCCATTTCATTTGTACCTTACTTAACAGTGATTTTGATGTAACAAAATTTCTGACTTAACAGAGAAATTGGCAGGTTCTAGGACATCAAGAACTACAGTGTAATTTAAATAATAATTTCCAAATCATCATTGAAAATGTCTTTTTGACTCATTTCCAAGTTAAATGTCTATACCAGTTCATAGTCAGACTCCACATAATAAAAAGACAAAATGTGTCAAGATGGGAGACACTCTTAAGACCATCACTACCTAAGCCAGATTTGGTTACTAACACAATGAGTGCTAGAAGTGCATACTATGGAGGGACTTTCAATCATATAGTCTAATTTCACAAGGAGGCTTGAGAACACCATCCTCAAACAGGTGAGCTAGTTCAGTATTTTCAAAGGTTTGTTCCTTAGAGCTGAGTCCAAAAAGCAACTCTTGAGAAACATCAAACAAAAAGAATTCATAGTTAAGTGAATTTGGAACCCCCATGTACCAGATACACTCGCAAGTTATTTATCACATGTACTCATGTCCTGAAGCTCAGCCATCCAGAAGTAAGCAGGTGTGTAAATTATTGTGATCAAATTCTCCTGAACTGCTTTGACCTGTACTGTTTTCTGTTAGACACTATCTAAGGTAGCTTAGGGCCAAATTGAAGCATGAATAGAATGTCTTTCACTGCCCCAATCCCTTAGCTTGCTTTCGCCCCAAGAAATCAAGTGTGCTCAGCTTAAAATAACTGCAAAGAAAAAGGGTTAATTATAGAGTTGTTTTCCCATTCACAAGAAAAAAATCAAGCTCTATGTTCACACACTTATGATTAACTCTTTTGAGAAGTGCATTTGTTTCTTTGCCTTTCTGGTTTCTTAGATTTTAGCCAGAATCAAATCTTAAACACCTTCTCAAGAATTTCTGAAATGGTGTCTTACGACACTAAGGTATTTAAATGAACAGTTTCCATATCCCCATGGGTTTATTTTGCTTTGCTAAAGCATCTGGAAGAATTTACCTTTGCATCTGGTGAAATTTCTTTCAACGTATATTGGTACATCAGTCCATGGTCTCTACTAAAATCACATAGTTGTAGAAAGTGCTGCTGTGCTACAAATGTATACTCTTCAAAAATCAGGGCCCTCTAGTTTAGCCTTCAAATCTATGTTCTAATATCAGTTTCACTGTCAAAGATGAGCACAAAGAAGCTGATATATTCATAGGTTGTGTTATTATTTTATTTTTGTTTTCACTTTTTTGTTCAGCTATCATTAGAGAAGCTTCCTTTGGCAGTAAATGGGAACAAATACAGAAAACCATAGCAGACAATGTGCAGAGAGTGACAGGCCTTGGGGTACTCAGTCTTAAATGGCATATCTTCATTATGGCCTCCCCTCAAGGCTCAAGGAACCATGTGGGAAAAGTTACAAAAAGACTCTTAACAGCCAAAGGGGGCTGAGGACACAAAGGAAACAATACCTTCTAAATCAGCAGGACCATGCACATATCAATATACAGAGACTGAAGTAGCATGCACAGTGCCTGCATGGGTCTGAGCTAGCTATGTTCCAGTGCTGAGGAGATAAGTAGACACAATCCCTGTTTGTAAACCAGAAGTTATGTTCAAAAACTCACTAATAAAAAATCAGTTTTCTGCAATGAAGTCTTACTGGAAAAACAAACCACACTTAAAGCCAGGACCCATGACCAGCAGTATAGAATCAACACAAAACAAACTCAAATATATCTTTGCAGGTTGGGTTGTCTCATAAGGTATATATGGGGTTTTATTTATTTACTTTTACCTTCCTTACGGGTCCTTTGTATATATTATGGCTTCTTGGTTTTGTGTTTGCAGGTGATAATTGTATAATTGTGTGTAGGAACATCTGTGTATCTGTGCCTAGATGTGTATGTGTATCTCATTATTTTTCTTTGGTTCTTTGTCATCTGTTTGTTTTGTCATTGTCCAATGTGTTTGGTTTTGTTTTGTCTCAATTTATCTTATGTTATTATTATTTATTATTATTATTTAGTTGTCAGTTTTCTAACAAGACACAGAGAAGGTGTAGATTCCAGTGAGAGAGAAAGTGGGGATCCTGAAAGAGTTGGGGATGAGGAAACCATAATCTGAATATACTGTATGAAAAAAAAATCTAATGTGAATACAAGAAAAAACAAGTGAAACTTTACTGAGCAGATTACACAATTTTCCAACTTGATTTGGATTTCAAAGTTTTTACTGTGTTCAACTGAGTAATAAATCTTTTTTTTTCTACCCATACCTGGAACTCAGTTATTTCTCACTCATTTTCCTTAACTTTTCTTTGAAATATCAAATAGTTTGATGTGTAATTAAAGGCAAATTTAAACAGCCCTTCTTTTATTTATGTTTTAAACATAGTCATATGTTCTGCTGTAACCATGTCAGAAATGGCTCTGTGGAAGAGGACACAGGTTAATAATCATTTACACTTATTATTTATAATGGTCCTTAAATGCTGCCAGTATTTCTGTTTTTGTGTACTGAAATTCTTATTCATATTTATGATTTAATCATTTTTAGGGTTTTTATTTTTCAGCTACTTATGTTCATGAATACTTTATAAATTCAAAATTGTATACAAATCAAAGGGGGAAAATAAAGAAAGCACTTTGATACTTTCAAATTATGTAGATTTACTAGTTACTACTTGAGCTAGGTTAGCTGTCATTTCTAACTGGCAAAGCAAACACTAATGCTAGGATCCACTTTCTGCAAAAGTGTTATGTGGTCAGTGAACTGGATAGAGACAAAAGATTTATTTATCTTATAGAAAGATGACTAAATGTTGGTGTTAATTTTAAGTCTTTGAAATTAATATATAAAATATGGATTGTCCACTAATGCAAACATTTTAACATTATAGCAGACTTGATTAGAGAGTCTACTGAGGTCTCCCAAGACAAGATCTATGCATCTTGGGTTGTATCAGGCTGCTGCAGTACCACAGTGACTATCCCAGCTACAAAAGGTAGAAGAATGCACATTTGCTACAAAAAGAAAGCAGTTAAGACTAAATTGAGAAAATTATAAAATAAACTGAAAATGCCTTGAAATGAGCTAGTATACTTTTTGTTTAGTGATTCCTAACTTTCAAAGGTTAAGAAAATGAAAGCAAATGGGAAGGTGTTCAGGTTCAATTAAATTTACAATCATGTATTACTTATAATGGTGAATGGTCAAGTGAAAATGTCATTTGATTTTAATGTTTAACAACAAATATCCTTGGAGTTACAAAATTGAATTTAAAAACTATTCCTGTTAATCTACCACCTTGAAAATGACCTCAAAATTTAGTGCCATACAGCAAATGTTCGTATGTTTACAAATGTGGGACATAGGTCAGGGATATAGAAAGAATGTACTGTTTCTTCTTGATGTTCATGAAGCAACTCAGGCATTAGCATCTACGACCTCTGGACCTGGGAGGCTATTCTGCAAGAAGGATTCTGTTAGGTAGGATGGTGAGTAAAACCCATACATACCTGGCATTGCGAGCAGCCAGTGAGTAGCTTATTAAAGCCTTTCCCATCACAGCCCAATGTGTTCTAGACAAAGTTGAAGGTTCATGAGCTACAACGATCTAGCTGGTCTAAGAATTCAGAAGTGTGACTTCTGTCATATTATCTTGATTTTAGCTACAACAAGTTCTTGCAGATCACAGAGAATGAGCCTAGTTAGTCATCTTGTCACAATAGCAAAATTATTTAAAAGTGTATTTAATCTACCATATCTAGACTATATAAGAAGTTCCTGACACTTTCTGATCAGGGGAATTTCTAGATTGTATTGCTCAGACCCTCCTGAGATTGAAGAACCAATAATGGAAAACAATAATGTGAAATCTAGGATAAAACTGGTGACTAATAAGAAGTTGACATTTGGTAGGATATTACATGTAAGCATTATATTAAGAATTATTTTTCTTTTCACAAAAATAATATAAATGAGTATAAAATACAAGACCTAGTTAAAAACTAAAACTTTATAATCTATATGAGTTGTTACCCAAGATCCCTCTAATTTTGAGATTAATCTCATAATTGATAGGTTGTCTCAATATGTTAATAAAAATCACATATTAGAAATTAATATTTGTGTATAATGAACTAAACTCTCAATAGGTCTATGAGATGAACACCTTTGTGCTTTATTCTGATTTGTATATGTATCTTTGGAGTGTAGTTCTCCAAAAACAAGTACCTAGCATAACCTTTGTGTGCATATTGAGCAGTTGTGACAAGTACAATGTATGCTTTCAGTATTTTGTATTGCTATAATAAAATACCTAAGGTTGGGTAATGAAGCAAGGAAGTTCATTTAGATAATAGTTCTAAATGTTCAAGAGCATGGTGCAAGTGTCAAGACTGGAAGCCAAGGAGTAGGAAGCCATTAGTTCTGCTTTGGGGGCTAACAGCCAATATTTTACAAGACCAGTATAAATCCTTTCCATGGGTGGTCATGATCTAATTTTCTGCTAACTCCCATTAAAAGATTATCTGCCTCTCAACATCACTTAACTGAGGGCCAAGTTTCAAACACATAGATATTGGAGGTGCACTCAATTCACATCCTAGATATAGCATTGGGATAACACATATTATTAGTCCCCTCTTTAGACAATTCGTTATAAAAAAAATATTCATACATTCATGAGTTAAACTTTTTAAGGCAATTCCAAGCATAGTAGAAGGTCAAAATCTACATCTGTTAATAAAATATGTGTGCTGGATGATTGCAGGCAGCACTACAGAAGGAGTCTCAAAGCACTGTACTAATGAGCCATGAAACAGGTGGTACAGAGCAATTTGAGAGAAGGGAGAGATCCCTGTGGATGCAAGTAATCTATGAGGCCCTCACAGATGTACTTTGAGGCTTTCCTTTTAAGACATCACTTACTGGTGACCAAGTGTTGGACTCAACTTGTAAGAAGCATGTTTACAAAAATTTATGGCAATTAAGGATGATGCCACAATATTTAAAAGTACAGGAAATGATATATACTTTGACCTACCAAAATCAAATTGTATTTACCTCCAACGTACCACTGGTCAAGTTAGGGTAAACATCAGTGTTTGCTTCAATATATTGTTCTGCTTGCCTATACCCTCCTCTTCTCTCCACTCTGCCAGTTTTTTCTCCTTCCAGCTCCATCCTCTGCCCCAGTCTCAGCTATGAATTCTACTAATTACCAGTAATAAGTAGTTTTAAAAGTTCAGAAAAAGGAGACCATTTTGGCCAACTCACAGAAAAAAAAACAATTATTGTTAATAAGGTTTACGAAGAACAAAACAAGTCAGTGCCAGTGCTACATAGATTTAAGTTTTCATGCAGTCTCTACGGAATCGCTCCTGTCCATCTCAAGACTTCTTTCCAAACATCCTAGGATGCTTCTGGATACAAAGCCTGGTACAAACTTTTCTCTGGCATAAGAAACATTAGAATGCCAACCCATAAAGGATGGGGTGAACTCCTGGTCCAGAAAATTTATAAAAATGTTATTTATTCTCTTGCTGATGAATCTATTCCATAAAAATCATAAAAGAATGGCCATAAATTTATTAACATGTCATTGTGTCATGAGGGATAACTGTACTTTTCCTTCCAATTATTTTACCAGTTTATTATTAAAAGTGGTGGTTAAAAGCATACACCTTGAAAGAATATTAGGTACAAAGATTTAAGAGGAAATACATTAATGATTTTGATAACAAGGAAATAAATGTATTTATGTTTAGTTATATATCTAACAGTTAATATTAATTATTTCATTACATATTATTATTTTTAAATATGTTCATTATACTTTTATCCAATTATCATGAATTCATCTGACAGGAGTATATAATACATACCATCAATCCAATTTCTAGATCTTTTAGGATCAATTATTAAACAATAAAATAACATTTTCTGCTAAATAAAAAAATTACTGAAATCAACCAAGTGGGAGCAGAGGTTGATATCTATGAGTTTGAGACCAGCCTGTTGTACAGAGCTATTTACAGGACAGCTGAGGCAACACAGAGAAAATATGTCTCAAAAAAGCATGAAATAAAATTAAATTATTGAAACCACAATTTTCATATTGCCCAAGAAATGCATCTCAGTAGTCCTCATATGTTGCTCATTTATTCATTTGTTTGCCTTTCAATAGGGAATGTTTAACTGGCAATATTTTAGTACCAGAGATTTCCATTCTCACCAACATGTTGCTTGAGTGTCTACAATTTATACCACCAACTGAGAAACTCTAACCACATCTTACATATCAGTAGTTAAACTGCCTTTTTTCTATTTGTCTTTTTAATATAACATTTAGTTGCAATTCTTGGCTGATCATGTTAAAAATAACATCATCTTAGGTATAAAAATAATAACATTAAATTTAAATGTGAGTTCCCAGTGGAGGGTCTATTTTACAGGATGTTAAAATCACTCTCATCAGAAATATAATAAAATTAAGTATTTTGCCCAAAACATTTAGCTACTAATACAATTTTTAAAACTTTTTCCCAAGGTTCCAATTCTTACATCTCCCTTCATTCCCACCCTGACTGAACACTCCTCACAAATGACTAAATCCTTCACATTTTAACTGCATTCACCAAAGTAAGGTGCACAGATCCGTAGACATGCAGATTATTGTTGCTAAAATAATTCTGAGGTTTAAAAACTTCATTGCACAGTGGAATTATCTAGGGGAGCTTTAAAAATATGGCTGTCGGGGTCACACACCAGAGATTCCAATTTAATCAGGTTAAGCACCAGGATTTTTAAAAGCTCCCCAGGTGGTTTTAATACGCAACCAAAATTAAGAACTACTGTTCTAAACCACTTGATTTACACTTGAAACAATTAACCCTATCAATGACAAACACAAACTCCATGTGAGGACACTAACATTCAAGCCTCCACAATCCCATAAGTTTTTTTTTTTACTGTATTTTCTCAGGGATTTCTCATAGGTATTCAATATAAGGAGTGAAGGTGATGAAGTGGAAAAGAAAAGGAGGATTGAGAAACTTGACAGAGAAAAACAGCAGGATAGATATACTATGAAATGAAGGGAAATGGAAAATTTGAACACTGGGGTGGGTGTTGGAATAGGAATTGTCCTGAGGAAGAAGGGAGTTTAAAAAAAAAAAAAAACAAAACAAAAAAATATGATTGGATTTTGGTAGGTTTTTTTGTTGTTGTTTTTGTTGCTGTAGTTTTTTTTTGTTTTGTTTTGTTTTTTGTTTTGTTTTGTTTTTAACCAGACAGGGTTTCTCTGTATTGCTTTGGAGCCTGTCCTGGAACTCATTCTGTAGACCAGGCTGGCCTTGAACTCACAGAGATTCACCTGCTACTGTCTCCCGAGTGCTGGGATTAAAGGCATGAGCCACCAATGCCCAGCTCTAAGATTGTTTCTTAAAGCCCTCAGAAATGATATTATTTTACATTTAGTTAGAGTTTCATATACACATTACAAAATTATGTCACTTAGGTTGGTAGTTCTTCCACCTGCAGGCATATTCTAACAGAATCCTCAATATAAGACATGTGAAACCACTTTTCAAGTTCTTAGTATGGGAGTTCAAGTGACCCTACACACACTCAAGTGACCCTACACACACGCACGCAAAGATAAAACTATAGCCAGGACTCTTGCCTACGAGAATTGGAAGCAATAAATATCCTATTCTTGAAGGCACAACCATTTGGACAAAGGACTTAGAGACATTGAACTGCAACTGACCTGGTCAGCTCCTTCCTAAGGACTAACTCTATGTTACCAGAAGGAGCCATGCAAGCTGCTAAGGGAGAAAAGCAATCAGTAGTCCTATCCCGCTATAATGACTTTGAACCACAACTATGACCAGAAGAGCTAGATATTCTGAAAGGTGTGATAGTGATACTTACATCCTGTAAAACCAATAGCCATCTAGTTGGACTTGAGAACTCCTCAACAGGTGGGAATGCATGCTTGAATATGGTAAAACTAGCCTACCATTTTTTGCCTGGTGAGGCCAAAAACCCTAGAGGAAAAACCATTACACCACTTCCCTAAATCCGTGTGACCTCTAATTCCCTTCTAAATACTTATCCTTGGGCCCACAGATAACTGTAGTCCTTACCTCTCATGAATGAAGAATTTTTTGTTTTTTGGGGTTTTTTGTTTGTTTGTTTTTGTTTTCTTTTTTGGTTTTGTTGTTGTTGTTGTTGTTTTTGCAGCAGCAGATGGTAACCATTACAGAAAGACACAACTCCTCAAAATGCAAACAACAATTGACCATGTGGAGCTCAACACAAAAGGCTCATGGAACATTACAAATGAGGGATGGAAAGACTACAAGATCAAGAGGACAAGAGCATCTGCTGCAAGATAGTGAGTGTCTCATATATATGATGGAGGAGATTCACCCAGGAAATCTTAACAATATTAACGAACCCAAGAAAGACCATAAAATATCAGTAATAGTTGACACGCCAATATGAATAAAGGAGTTCTAACAAGCCATCAGCCCTAGGTGAAGAGCTAAAAGCAACTAATGACTGGAAAAGAAAAAAAAAATTAGTCTACTCTGTGGAGAAGTGCCAGATATGTGATCCAATTTGAAAAGGTCAGCCCTAAAGACATACCCATGTGAGCAGTGCTAAATAAATTCATCAAGTTACATTTACAAGTTTGTGGGGGAGCGCCGGGGGGGGGGGAGAAGTATGTAAAAATAAATACCTAAAGAATAAGAGATCATGAAAAACTAAATAAAAGGCTGGACCCCACTCCCCAATTCATTATCACAGCAGCTCTTATTTAGGAAATCAAAAAACAATCAATTTTTAAAAAACACATAAAGAAAAATTCTGACTTACAGACAAAAGCAATTTTAATTTATTGAAAATTGATTGTCCAGCCAGCAATAGACTCCTTTTATTTTGAAAAATAAAAGACCCAGAGACAGATGTTGGGGGTTCAAACTTCAAGCTGAAAAACAGAAAAGCAAAGTAAAGGCCCATTAGCTCTTACTCTACCTGAGGCTGAATGGGCTGATCCTGCTGCCTCTCCTCAACATGGCTGCAGAACAAATGTCTGATCTGAGATCTTGCTCCTTTCTTATATACCTCCCTAATGCTGAGATTAAAGGCATGTAATCCAAGGTTGTGAGATCATCTTTGTGTGAGCTGTTCGGAAGGACTGGATGAAACTTGTGTAGATCTGGGTGACCTTGGACTCACAGAGATCAATATACCTTAATCATGAGACCTAAGATTAAAGGTGCATGCAGCCACCTCCTAGATTCTGGCTGCTGAGATTAAAGGTTTGTGTCAGACTTCTAAATCTTGTGGATGACTTTGCTTTCTGAATTGTCAGGCAAGATTTAATAAATCATAAATAACATATTACAATAAAGGGGCTTAAAGTTGACAATCCTGTGACTTGATGGATTGAGGGAGAGCTCAGCACAAAGAGTGCTTATTTCAACAAACCTTTATTCAAACAAACCAAAAGGCAGAGAGAGAATATACATCTTAACAAAATTAGAAATGGAAAGGGGTACATAACAATGGACAGTGAGGAAATCAGTCATCAGGTCATACTTTGAAAACCTGCACTCCACAAAATTTGAAAGTGTAAAGAAAGTGGACAATTTTATGGGTAGATATCACTTAACCAAAATTAAATCAAGAACACATAAACAATTTAAATGGAAATATAACCCCTAATGAAATAGAGGCAGTCAACAAAAATCTCCGAACCATAAAAAGCCCAGTGCTAGATGGTTTCAGTGAAGAACTCTATCAAAAAAAATCAAAGAAAAGCTAATACCAATACTCCTCAAATTGTTATACACAATAGAAGCACCATAGTCACAGTCAAACTCTTTTTATGAGGCTACAAATACCTTGGTAGCCAAACTACACAAATACACAAACAACTAAGAAAGAGAAATACAGATCAATCTCCCTCATCAACCACACAATTGCAAGTTGCTGCTTAATAGTTTGTGTCTGTACTTATTTTTAATTAAATTTATATATATATATACATATATATATAATACATTCTGATTACTCTCATTCCTTCTTCTATTGTCTCCTTCCCAACCCCACCCTAAGCTTGTATCCAACTCTCTATAGCTTAGATCAGTCATCATTCTTTTAATTTCATTTTGTCTTGTTCATACTAGTTCCCATCAATTCATAGACTCTGAAATAGAATTTCCTTGATATAGCCTTATTATAAATTACTTAAAGTAATACATAACGTATAAGAAAAAGAATAGTCTACATCAGTTACCTGCAACATGTCCAGAAGCCCTCAGTATTAGCTGTAAATATTATTTTAATCCTAAGAAAAGAACTATTAAACTAATATCATTATCTCCCTTTTTCATATAAAAATATAAATTCAAAACACTTTTTCTACTCAAGATCACACAAATTAAATAAATTTAATTTATTTTCAAAATTCTAAAACTTCATATTCATTCTGCTGTCCCCATGATTTCTTGGTGAACAAGTACTAAACATGAAAAGGTACTTTTTCTCCAAGAATAATATTCTTTTTCCTTTGTGTCCAGAGACTCTTGAGAAACTGCCATTTTACTATGAACTGCAAACTAAAGGCTTTTTAAAGTAATTATAAAAAGCATTTTGTAAGACAGAGGTATATTTATTCATGAATGGGAGTTTTGAAAATGTTTACTATACAAGTGGACTTTGGGAGCCACGTAGAAAAATACTCTCTCAGCCTAGACACATGGGGGAGGACCTAGGCCCTGCTTCAAATGATATGACAGACTTTGAAGATCCCCTATGGAAGGCCTCACCCTCCCTGGGGAGCAGGAGGGGATGGGATGGGGGTTGAGAGGGAGACAGGAAAGGAACGGAGGGTGAGGGAACTGGGATTAACATGTACCTCACCTGATGTTCTACAACTACCTCAGAATAAGCAATGAAGCAGACTTTTTAAGATATTTTTCTTCCCTCCTGTGTAATAGCTACTAAGACAGTAATACTATAATTACATCTTAAGATCTAAAAATCTAAACCTTTTATTAAGACTATTACAATCACATTGCTCTTGTTTACTAATGACATGTTATCTCTAGAATAAACTAGCCCAAATGTACATCTTTCCCATGTGATTCTAAATGAATATTTTGCAGTATTGCCTTGTATTTCAAAGTTTATGTGTAAGAAGGGTTTGATTGTAGATTACACTGACTTTCAATGTCAAACAATTTCAGCTCCAGCAGGAACTTACTTCCATTTTCCTTTCTTCACCACTCAAATCTTATGCCAGCTTTCTCTGCTTTCTGGAATTATAAGCATTGAAGTGGTGATCAGGGGTGGATGGTTGGCATTTTCAGTTATATTAATACAAATATTTTGATTTAGTCTCATGAAAAAATGTACAAAAACAAGTGTTGTGACTATTATGATAGATAAGAATAATGATTAGAAATTTTATTTTTAAAATCAGATTATAGGAGAAGGTATAGCATTTTTCAAACCTACCTATGTCAACTAGAGATACTTTTGGAGACTTGCCTAGACCTCAACACGCAACTTTACCTCCAGGTAGACATTCCTCCTCCTACAATAAAATATTGCCACCCCATTTTCTTCATATCACCAGAAACTCAAACACAGTCTAAGTCTTAACTCGTATCCTAGTACACATTTGTATAAAATGTCCAATCAATTTAGATAATGTATAAAGCTGGATTAATTAGTTATTTCTTTTCCATAAATGTCCATTAAGCACATTGTGATGAATTGCTAAAATTGTTTATTGGTATGGCATCATTTGAATCAGGCTCTATCTCATACCCATACACTTAACACAATTTCTAGTTCTTCAAATCCCTTTTGACTCTATCCCCAGGAGATATACAAGTACAGTCTACAAAACTGACCTAATTGAGCCACCTGTGCTGTGTGACTATACACATACATGTATCACAGTAAGTAGTTTAAGTCATGCCTTAGAAGGTACTACTGTGTGCACACCACAAAACATGCACTTGTTCATTTTAAACACAATTAGAACTTCCTGCTGTTATCTGTGTATATAATGCTCTGGACTACAGTAAAGGCTTCAGTATGGGACATCACCTTGTATTCTTTATTGACCTTCATTGGTACCCATCTCCTCTCTTGGATCTGTCACAGTAAACTGCTGCTGATGCTGATGTGTTTCTATTGCAAAGTCTCATGTGGTTCACTTGGGAGTAACTTCCTTTCAGTAAATGGTTTCCTATAGAGTTTTCAATATTGTAGACATAAACTAGACATGGCACAGACAAGGACAATAATAATATCTGACAGAATAATACAACATTCAGTGTTAAAGAACAATGAGTTCTTTCTTACAAGAAAGGATCCTATAAAAGACACAGTGTGTCCACAGCTATAGCCTTCTCCCTCAAATCTCCATGAGAATAAAGTTAACTCTCCAGAAATAACCCTCAAGACCAAATTGAACACAAATTCAATACTTGAGCCTATACCAAGTAGGCATGGGAAAATTGATAGCAACAGAAAAGGTTGTTCCTGGCTCATTTGACGTTACTGCACCAAATGTCAACTTTATCTGGAAAGGATTGTCTATATAGCTACTCTAGTTTAAAGTTTAAGACCATGGTATATTTATAAGTTATGTCATTTGAAGGAAAATCCTGTTAAAGAATTAACTATTAGACAAAATCAAGTATTTCCCTAATTTGTGGGCTTGAAGCTTTATAGACACATAAAGTCTTATATGTTTAGATGAAATAAAAGTAAAGGTATAGCTGTCTAATGAAGGGTGAGAGGAATAAAATAAGAAAGGGTAGAGGCAAATGAGGAAGATATGCACAAAGAACATAGTAGAGTTGTATAAAAATTATCTTAGGTAACCTAGAATAGTGTAATTTTTAAGGTACAAGAAGCAAGATGATATGCACATCATGTTGCTATGATGAGTGCCCTTTCAACTCTGTCACCATTATGGAAGTAGTACATATGTAAAAGAGACATCATATCTTAAAATACGAAACCTCGCAATCTCTTCTGAGTTCATGTTCTATGTATTCAGTTGATCTCAGGGTCTCTAACAAAGTCCAATATCTGAAAGGCATTGTCCTTCTTACACTGCCATATAGAGATCACACTTCTAATTTGTGAACCATTGGGATGACACAGTCATAGCCTCCTTCTCAAGTTGATGAACAATCTTTGACCCCCCCCTCTTTCCCTTGGAGACATCCTTCTGTATATTTGTTTCTTTTACTGATTTATGAATAAAACACTGATAGGCCATTAGCCAGGCAGGAAGTATAGGTGGGGTTACCAGATGAGGAGAATTCTGGGGAGAGGCGACAGAGAGAAGCCACCAGAGGGATGCCATTTAGCCGCTGAAGGAGTAACATGCTGGGGCCTTCTCTGGTAAGATAAGGCCATGTAGAAATACATAGATTAATAGTTATGAGTTAATAATTAAAATTGCTAGCCAGTAAAAAGCCTAAGCCATTGGCCAAATAGTTTCTAATTAATATAAGCCTCAGTGTGTTTATTTGTGATTGAACAGCAGCTGGACCAGGCAAAACAAGAACCTATATATATCTACACACTCTCTCCCCTCTCTCTCTTCTGTTTGTGGTGTATAAAAATAGAAATATATTGCCAAGTGATTTAATTGTAACTCCTTTAGTTGTCAGTAAAGGAAAGCCAACACAGATTAGGTAAAATGAAACCAAGTAAAATATAACTTCGTATGTGTTCCCAAAAGGTCAAGGAGATCAGTAATTTGAGGATATTAGATACAAAACTTCACAAATAGCATTGGAGAATTATCAGTCTCACCCTCTTTCATCTGCTCTTCTCATTTTGGGTTTCTCTGAGGCAGACCCCTGTCTCTAATGGCAGCAACACTCTTCAGTATCTTAGACATGTCATTCCAGAAAAAAAGGAAGTACTTTTCCCTGAAAGTGAAAAAGACATGGATGAGCTTCAATCAGCTTATTTGGTTCAAATACGTGTTGCAAAAATACTCAAAATAGGAAAAGTAACTAGCCATACCTTTGCAACATGAATGTTTACCTCTCATTCTGAGATAAAGATGGGTTTAGAAGGAAGTTTATAGAGTACAAAGAAGTTTATATGTATATTTATGATGTGGTGGAAATAAATGTTAACTATTCCATAAACTCACTAAAAAAAAGATGTGTTACACTGACATCTTTAAAAAGATTCTTCCATCAACAATGATGATATAACCTGATAAAAAATCACCTATTTTTCAACTTACTAGATTATGAAAGAGTAAATCCCATCAGAAGAAGCATCACAGTCCCAGTTCTCCTCAAATATGATGTGTGAATTACAATGAAAGAACTTAATGCTTTTATGAAAAAAATCCAATTTTGAACAAAGGCGTTTTATGGTTTCTTCTACATTATTTGTTCTATTATAACCCCTTCAACCCAAATCACAGTCATAAAAACCTTTCTCCCAAATTTTATCTTTACCAATCTTTACTTAAATAGCATTGGCTGATACCGTAAATGTTTGATAAAGTGTTATAAAATAAAATAAACAAATTTAAAGATAGACTGAATCACAAATTAAAAACCCAAGAGGCAACCTGTACAAAATATAGCTCTAATGTGTGTGACACATTGAAAGACAATTAATGGGAAGGGCAGAGAATGGGAACATGGGGTAGTGAGTGAAATACTAACTCCTGTTATTCTGGGATGATGAAAACAGTGAAAAGCAGCCTTCTGGCCCATAATGGAAATGTGGGGATCAACCAAAGTCTACAAAAAACAATATGGAAAAAATTAATGTAGATAAAGGAAATCACTTAGAAGCAGTCAAGAGATTTAAAGGGTGCTGACAAGCTAAAAGGGTGACAAGGGAATGCTTAAGGGCCATCCAAGGAGAGCAGGTTTTACACAGCCCAAGAACAGGTTTCCAGCTACAGTTAAATGGTACAGATATACTGACATTGAGCCCAATGCTAACATCAGAACTAATGACAGTTGGCATGATCTCAAAGTCTACAGAATAATTCCAAGACATTGATGATTGTCACTAAAATAGTTTAAATTATCAAGTCACATATGTATACTGTGGGAACTCAATAATAAATAGGACTGTTATACCACTAAACAAAATGAAATAATGGAACAAACTTGATAGATTCTTTTCATTTTAAAGGGATATGGAGTTTTAAACCAAGTAACTTTTACCTTTCTTTGCCACTAAAACATGAAAGAATTATAGAATGTGATGGGAAGAAGTGATATTAGACTTCAGGCTTGGCCTTAAAAGTGTCTGGGTCAGAGTCCTAAGTTATCTCTCCTTTGTCAAGAGGGGATAAGCCAACCAATACATAGAGAGTAAACCCATGATTGACTACATAGAAAGAGTCTCAGTTTGCTTCCATAAAGAAATCAAAGATATAAACTTTAAATATTGACTTAGTTGAACTAATACCTTCAACCTGCTTAAACTAATACACAACAATCAAGAATTTACAGACAAAATAATTGTTCTATATTATCAAAAACAGATTTTTATTACATTTATATATTTTATGTGGGTGTATGTATATGTGTTATGTTTGTCGGTGTCAGAGGTCAACTTTCTGGAATTATCACTCTGCTTCCTTCATGCTGGGTCCAGGGATTGAGCTCAGGTTGGCAGTCTTGATAACAAGTTCCTCTCCCTGCTGAGCAATTTCATCAGCCCTAAACAAAATACCAGTTTAAATCGACAACTAAAGAGAAGCAGAGAGAGAAAAAGAGACTGCAATACAGCTAACTAGTCCATGAGGAGGGTGTCCTATTTGAAGTGGCAGAGGGAAGACAAGAGACAGGATGTGTCATAGAAGCTTCTTTTTGCAGGAAGTGGAGGATAACCCACAACTGGTCAAAGTAAAGACAATAAGTAACTATGAAGTGCTCCATACCAATGAGACAGCTGTGTAGCATCTTCTCTCCATAAGGTTCAAGGAATATCAAGACAAAGGGCCAAAAGATTGAAAGTGCCAGAAAGGGGAGTGGGGCTTCTGGGAAGTGATGTCTACTAGACATGATAAAACCATTGTACTTGTCAATTTACAGTAGCTATGGCTTCCCATGCAAGAACTGTTCAATTCAATTCAGCTAGTACCTCAAAGTGAATAGAGAAAGACTTCACAATCTGGGGAGCTACTGATAATGGGGAATTACTCCCAGCTCCTGGGGAGGCAGATTCAGTTTTTTCAAGGGTGTTAACCCTCACACAAGATTGCCTATGTGCGAGCCAATGGTTTGCACTATACTACATATATATGAGCAGCAATAACTGACTGACCTTTGTATGACCTTTGTGGGTCATACAAAGGTTAAAATTTAAGCAGAAAATGAATTAGAAAAAATATGTGGAGGAAGACTGTGAAAGACTTAAGAGGTATTAAGAGGTTGATATGACCAAACTAAATTGTATACTTCTATAAACTTTATTAAAGATTACACCAAGGAGACAATGCAATAAATTCGGAAGCTAGAAAGTAGATAATTGAGAAGGCTTAATGTTAAGTAACACTTGGGAAAAAATAAGAAAAAAAATTTACAAAGGATCAAAGAATTTTACTAAGAGATCAAAACCCAGCAGAAAACAGAGTGCAGAAAAGTCAGCTACAGACAGGGGCCCAGCTTGTCTCTAACCCTGCCAAGGGCAAACAACTGCTCCACTCCCTAGAGAGAGTGGATCAGGAGTATCTGCAAGCTGGAAAAGCCAACTCCATCTGGTACAGAAGCAGGGGAATTGAGTGAAAGTGTATGATGAATTCTAGGACTGTTCAGCCACTACATGATGCCCAAATTCTTGGGCACTAGGCTCCTAAAATCTAAGAAGTAGCCTAAAAGAGGCTTTTTATCAAAATTATTGGTCCAAAAACTATTTTTAAAAATACTGGAAAGACTTCAGTAGTTCCCATGTGACATATAAAGAATGTAGATACAACAGGCCATCCTAACATTCAAGAGAAAACATTAATAATGTTTTTATAATGAAGAAGTCTTTGTTATATCTGTCATAGAAATGCTACTATGATCCAAACAAATATCTTCAAATTTGAAGAGACATATAAACGAATATAGAAAATCAAATAATACCAAAGAAGATATCTGTTACGAGCACATTTTCCCCCGCTGGCCTGGTCCTGCCGCCCAGCTGCCATGCCAGCCCCCAATAACACTCTGAGACTCTGTATTTGATACAATCCTGTTGGCCAGTTACCATTATTGTTTATGGGCTAGCTCTATCTTAATTATTAACCCATTTCTACTTATCTAAGTATTTCCACGTGGTCATCTTATCCGAGCGTGGTGAGTCTGGCATCTTGCTTTCTCCATGCTCTACATCTGACTCCTCCTTATTACTTCCTCTTTTCTCCTTGTCTCCTAGCCCCGCCTATCTTGCTTTCCCATTGGCCCAACAGTGCTTTATTAATTAACCAGTATGAGAAACATATTTACAGAATGACATCTCCCATCAGATATCCACCTTCACATGCACTAGGCTAGGAAACTTTACCTGGAATAATGTCATGGAAGTTTATTGCCAAGGATCATTAAAAATAAATATTTCAAAGAAACTGGTTTATGTAGCACCTAACATATTTCTCACCTTTACCTGGAATATTCATATTACTTCATTTAAAACATTTGACACAAAAAACTAAGTTGCTGTAATCAATAGTTCAGTATTAGCATAAAGCAAAAATAAACTGACAAAATGCAATAGAATATCCACAAATAAGTTCATATGCTTAAGGCAAATTTACGTTATTTCTAACCAACTTATTTAATAAATAAGCTGATATTACACAAAGAGAAAAGACAGTTTTCAATAATTTCTGTTATTTAAACTGGATGTCCTAATTCTATAGACTTCAGCACAGGACATGGACCTAATAGAGGAGAGACTTCTTTACCTTGGTCTGAATATTACTTTATGTGTATGACTCTAAAGCATAACCAACAAATGCAAAGTAAGCAAATAGGGTCACATCAGGCTAAAAAGCCTCTATATTTATGAAAAAAAGAAAGAAACAACAGATTAGAGAGACAATACACAGAGGGAAGCAGTATATTTGCAATTAATAGATCTAATAATGGAATCATACACAATGTATGAAAAGACCATAAACTGCCCAATAGTGAAAACAGACTAAGTTAAAAATGACACCAAATCTAAAAAGATATTTCTTAGATACTCAAATAGTCAACAGGATTATGAGAAAATAGTCAAAATAATTAATGGTCACAGTAACAGGACAAACCCATCATCACACAATATGGTTTCTGTATGTAAGGACTTATAGCATCACCAATGACAACATTGACGAGAATGTGGTAAAAAGAATCTTTGCACACTACTGATCAGAATTGAAGCTTATGCACCTTTTGTTGAAAATAGTGAAGAAGGCTAGGCAGCAGTGGCACATGCCTTTAGTCCCTGTCCTTGGGAGGCAGAGACAGGTGGATCTCTCTGAATTCGAGGCCAGCCTGGTATACAGAGCAAGTTCCAGGACAGGCTCCAAAGCAATACAGAGAAACCCTGTTTCAAAAAAACAAAAAAGAATATAGTAAAGAAGTTACTCATACAATTAAAGCTAGAACTTCATTTGATCCAGAAATCCCATGTCCTTGCATAGATCCCAATGAAATCAAGATCACAAGATGCTGGTACTTTGTGATTGATTGCAGCATGGAGCACAATATCAAATATATGAAAAAAATCTAATTTTCTATTGGCTCAAGAACTGAGGACATGACAGGAATAATTTAGTTCATACACACATAAGATTATTATTCATCCTATGAAGATGGGAGGTCATGCTACTTTTGATTGGAAAACACAGAAAGATCTAATACTTGAGCTTAAGTGAAACCTAAATTTTAAAACTCATAAAAGTAGAATGAGAATAGTGGCTTTCAGGTTTCAGGGCAAGGGAGAAATTGAGAGATGTTGTTTTAGGGTTATACATTTTGTTTATACACTGGATAATTACGTTCTATGTGTTTAATGTATAGGTGGTGATTGACATAGATAATAATGTAATGAGGCTAAGTGGGTTTCTTGTAGATGGTATATAGATGAGTCTTCTTTTAGACCCTCTTGATATTCTCTTTTACTATGTGTATTTGGGTCATTGACCTCAAAGTGATGTTAGAAGCTGTTAAGTTACTTATAAATCAATCGAGGTTTTTACTATTGTCTATTTTTTGCTTTTGTTCATTGCTCTTATTTTCCTTCCGCTAGGCTTTTGGAGGATATAATCAAAGATTACATGCAAGCATGTCATGTGATTGCATCTCTCTCTTTCCTTAGCACATCTAATATAGTTTGTTTTCATTTACTTTAGTTGAACTCTATAGTTAACAATATAAAACTGCAGCTAATGTAAGATGACTTACAAATAACAATGTATAGCTCTTTCTCGGGATCTGTAATTGGCCAACACTAAATACACAGTATGTAAGAAAATCAACAGATGCTTAAGTTCCTTGTATAAAGTGATACATTATTTGCATATAATGCATTCATAAATCCCCCACATAATGTAAATCGTCTCTAGAAATACTTATAACTAACTTCATGTAAATGCCAGTTGATTATTTTTTTTTCATTTAGTTAGCAACAAAAAACTCTGTACATGTTTGAAACAGATGTAATTTTTAAATTTTATTCTGTGTGGGTTGCGAGGGGGCACATGCATGCTACAGTGTGCATTCAGAAGTTAGAGGACAACTTTCAAAGGTAGATTCTATCTTGTATATCTTTGGCCTACTCAAAAGCAATTCCACCCACCGTCAGGTCCAGTCTTAAAAGAATATTTAACAGTGGCTTAAGCTGCAGATATGCCGTTCACCAACAGAGGCCAAGCATTTCTGTAATGTAATTTAACAAAATTTATGATTCATTTTGTCTTTATCTATCAGCTATCACTCATTTTCCCTACACACAAATGTAATTATCAAATAAATGGTTCTTACTGGTTTTTGTTTGTTCGGTTGGTTGGTTTAGTTTGGTTTGGTTTGGGGTTTTGGTTTTGGTTTCTCAAGACAGGGTTTCTCTGTGTAACCCTGCCTGTCCTGGAATTATCTCTGTAAACAAGGTTGGCCTCTACTCACAGAGACCCACTTGCCTCTGCCTCCTGAGTGCTGAAATTAAAGTCGTGGACCACTACCTCCCAGTGCTATCATTATTTCAAATAAATTCAGTCTTTTTGTTCAAGGAGGAATAATGAAAGGAAAGATGTTATTTCAGAGACTGAGAATGTGTCTCGGTGATAGAGTGTTTAATAAGCACTTAATGAGCACAAAACCCTGGGTTTAATCCCATAAGGAAAATTTTTAATTATATATCCCTATTCATTTTCTCATAGCCTTCTTTTCTTTAAGCATGCCTGAGTATTTGACTTACATCATTTTCCTTATCAATGAAGAATATGGTTTACCATTTCCTTCAAGGTAGGCCAATAAGCAATAAATCTAAAATTTATCTCTTCAATATTTTTAATTGTGGTAAAATACAAATAATTTAAAATGTACTGTATTAACCATTTTAAGTGTATCATTCAGAGTGGTTAAATTCAAATTCACATTATTATACAACTATGGGTACAATTTATCTCTCAAATTCTTAAAAGCATGATGAATAGTTTTGCAAACAGAAAGAAAATGAAATGCAAACCAACACTTCTCTTTGAAACATGAAGACTTGGTGTAGAATAAAAGGCTACTGTGAGTCTCAAATTCACCAAAAACTCTACTGGGATTGTTTGATTCTAGTCTAGCATCTTTAGGAAACAGTCTTTGTGGAAGGAAAAGATGCTTCTTGGTGCTGGATTCCTAAAATGATGTAGCACTTAAGAAATGAAATAAACTCTATGGTGCTGGACCCACCCCCCTCATGGTACTCTTTGAGGAGACATCAAGAACCAAAAAGAACATTTATAGGTCATCCATAAAGCTGGGCAACAGCGTATGTATACTTTGCATGGAAGTGCCCAAGTTGAAGACAGATTGTGGAAAAATTTGTGAAGTAGCATTATCAATCTAGTTTCATGATGATTCACTCTAGAATAGGTAGTAAGGGAATGCACCAAAGAGACACATTTCTTCTATTTGTTAGACAAGAATGGGAAAAGGAATAAATTTTAGTAGGTTTCATCCAATACAAGCAGGTTTAAATATGCATAAAATAGTCTCCAAAACTGAAAATGGGCATGTCATTCTAAAGTTCGAATACTTAAAGTCATGATCCTTTGGGATTTCTCATATTCGCTACTCTGTAGTTATAAATGAAAACGTATTTAAACACTGTGAGCTTGTCTCCATTATGGCAAATGCTGGCTATCCTTGGTATGGAGTATTAAATTGGCATAAACTCTTATCATTGAAAAATATGATATAGGTAGTAGCCACTGTAGTTACCAGAATACTGTCAAATAATTCAGTCTTTCAGATTGACTAAGCCAGCTGATCTTATTGCATGTATGGCCTACAGATGCCTATGGCTTGATTTTAATTAATTGAAAAATATGTTGAGTGGGTGAATAGGATGTAATTCCAAAAAAAAGTGCTGTAGAATATATATATGTGTATATATATATATATACATATATATATATATATATATAGAGAGAGAGAGAGAGAGAGAGAAAATAGAAATTAGTAGATCACTGTGAAGAACCTAAGAAAACACTGAGAATGCTTTCTATGTGGCTCTTTCAACTCTGAAAGCAAATAAATTATTGAAAAAGTCTGGCATATGTCTATGTAACCTATATTTATATAATGTAAAATAGATATATAGATTTTAATATCACCTTTTTAAAAAATAAAACTTAACTATAACTCCTTTAAAGAAATATCTTATAAATTATTCATAAACTTTTGGTAATCAAATTGTAATTATAAAAATATTTCACATATCCTGAAAATGTCTCAAACAATTCTAATAGGTATTATATATAAACAAAACTGCTATATTTTGACTATATTTACTGTTCTATCAAATGTCAGTTATCATAATATAATTTTCTGATAATACATATAGTTAGTCTTACTCTCATCATTGAACATTTTTCAAATCAGTATAATTTTTAAAACAAGATATTCCATTAATTTCTTTATTGCTATCTACTAATTCTCCCAAAAGAAGTTTTTTTTTCTTATTTCTTACTTGATTAGTCTTCTGGCTAGTGAAAAACACATGGTATTTTACCACATCTTCTTCCACCTCGGCTGAGGGTACAGGTTTGTACCATTTTTTTCTACTACTTTAAAAAAAAAAAAAAGAATGAATTTGTAAAAACTTTTTTATCTTATAGCTTTGCATGTTGAAATATGTAATTATTTGCCATGTTTGCTGTGAATACATCATGATGGGAGCATACTTTGAAGAAAAATGGCTCATATCATAAGCCAGGAAGTAAGAGATCAAGAAAAGAGTCAAGAATCCCACAAGCTCTGTGAGGAAATTCCTCTACTAATCTAAAAAACATATCACTGAGTCCCACCTTCCAAAAGTATCACCACCTCCAATCCCACTGCTGTGGAGAGAAAGCATTTAGTTATTGGGAGACACTGGAGATACATGCTGTAGGTAGAGCATCATAGAACCCTTGAGTTATTATATTGACCTTTGCTGTCTGGCATGAGGACTTCTAGCTATAGGAAGAGGTCTCCCTGAATTCACAAACTCTACCTTTACCACAGTTGGGGAAATTCTATTATCTGTGACAATTCTGCCTATGATTTGATACTGATCTTAATTAAATGCCTTTCATGGCTGAGAGAATGTGGTCTTAAACACTTAGGTCTTTGCTGATCACCCACTAGTGTTAAGTAGGGCAGTGGTTCCTTTATTCTTAGCACTTGGAAGTTAGAGGCAGGTGGATCTCTGAGTGCAAGGCCAGCCTGAATTACAGAGTGAGTTACAAAGCAGCAGCAGAGAAAGACCTCTTTCTGAGAAAGAAAGAAAGGAAGAGAGAGAGAGAGAGAGAGAGAGAGAGAGAGAGAGAGAGAGAGAGAGAAAGAGAGAGAGAGAAAGAGAGAGAGGAGAGAGAGAGAGAGAGAGAGAGGGGAAGGAAGAAAGGAAGGAAGGAAGGAAGGAAGGAAAGAAGTTTTACCAACTTATTAGACAAAGCCAAATTAATAAAGTGAAAAAATAGAAGGTAAAATACATAGAACATTCAAGAAAAATATTTACCACGTGTGTGCTAGACTCCATAAGAAGAACATCAAGAGATGAACAAGGACCGTACTTCGAAACAATGGTTGGGAAGTTTGAAAATCTATGTGGACTCTTGGCCAACAGATTTTAAAAGCCCACAGAATCTGAAGGAAGCATAAAGATAAATTAATTAATTAGTGAATTCCTATATGCGTAACTGTGGAAAACATCATATGCAGAAGTGTTAAAATTATGTTGTTAAAAAGCAAAGTTTAATGGGGCAATCTTAAGGCAAGCCAAAAAAATAAAATCATCCAAAGAGTTCTGATTTATAGTTCCTATATCACTCATAACAATGAAACACTAGAATTGTGATATTATCACTACTCCAAAAGTAATAACTGACAAGATTATATTTCATAAAGGAAAAACAATTATTTGAGAATAAAAATAATATGTGGAACAATTTGGGGAAATATGAAAAATAATTTAATCAAGAAAATTATCTGAGTTGCAAACTTGGAAATGTAAAAATTAAAATACTAATTTATAGTAAAACATTAAATGAACATGTGAACTTTAATAAACATTAATTGATTGTTATGCTAATCAGTGTTCTTCCTAAAATAAAGCAAAAAATATACGGTTCAGTAGTGCAACCTAGGTTAACAAGCCACACCATTACTAATGCAGTTGGCTTTAAGAGATCAGATGGAAGTAAGTGAGCTCATAATCCATGTGACTTGTGGAGACAGAGTGGGACAGATGGAGACACACAGAGAGAGTAAAGTATTATTAAAATGGAGGCAGAAGGAAGAACAGATTCTACAGATACATTTATGAGAGCTGCTGTAGCTCTCAGAAGCTGGAGGTCAGTGAAAGATGCTCATTTACACACTTCAAAGAATTTGGCCATGCCAGCACCTTGAGTAAATTTCACACATCAGCCCTAGCAAAATTCCAACAAAATTACTTTGCAGTTCTAAGAATGCAATGGCATAAAAACTAGGAGAAAATGGGCTGAATTGACTTAAATATCTGTCTTTTTTATTACCTAGGAAGAGCAAAAGATATTATTTTTTGATGAGGATTATTAACCACCAAATGAATAAAAACAAAAAGCATGAATTTCAAGCTAAAAAAGATACAAGTGAACAAAATCTGCATTAAATCAATGCAAAGAGAGGCATAAAAGGAATAAACAGAAAATAAAATGTAGGTAGGACCATCAGAGAAAATAAATAAGACATATCTTGTAGACCCAAGAGTTTCTGTACTTACAGTAATTGTACTAAATTGCAGGTTAATTAACAAAGAATATCACATTGGATATTTTTAAAAACATATCTCTAGTTAATTTAAAAGAGATAAATCTAGATATAATTGTATAGAAAGAGCTAAAATTTATCACACAAATAGTAACCAAATAAAACAATATTATGATTTGTTGTAGAGAAAAAACATGTACCAAATAGACTTTCCAGGGATCTTGAAAAATCCGGTAGGATTTATGAAGCTGTATGTGTGAAGAAAATAGACTGAAATCAAGAAGAATCTAATGACCCTGGAAATACGGCCTAGAGTTAACAGTATTTGCTGGGCTTTGCTTCCTAGTATCCATATTGGCAGCATACAAATTCCTGTATCTTCAGATCCAGGATAGCCCTTTTCTGACCTCTGTGGGTACCCACAAACACATAGCATCCTCTCATACACACACAATACACACACACACACACACACACACACACACACACACACACACACACACACACACACACACACACAGGAACATACATAAATACAAATCAATGTTTTTTGAAACAGTCTTTATCCTTATACCCCCAAGTGTAGTTTTACCCTTCATCAAAGAAGCTGTCTTCTTTCAACAGATGGAAACCATTACAGAGACCTACAATTTGATCAAAACGCAGACAATGAGTGACTGTGAGGTACTCTACCACGTTGATACATCTATAAAAACCCTGTATTGAAGGCCAAAAAAACACAAAAGAAAGGAGTTGGTAAGATTATTTGAGACAGAGTACCAGGATACCTGCTGTTACATAGTGTCTTCTGGACATGACAGGAATATGGTACCATGACATCAAAACAATATGGCTTATATATATAATACTACCAGTCAACACACCAATCAATACATAGGAGATTTAACAAAGCACTACCCCTAGATAATGAGCTGATAGTAATCATTGTCTTCAAAATAACAATCTTTCTTCCCCAGAGATGAACCCCTTCTTAGGTTAGCTAGTTGAAAATGCTTAGGCCTAAACCTGTATACATGAAAGCATTATTTACTAGACTCACTCAATAGGATGTGTGTGTGTGTGTGTGTGTGTGTGTGTGTGTGTGTGTGTGGTGTTGTAACAATAATAATTATAGAAGACTCATGAACTGTAGAGATATATAAGACATAGGTGAATTATAAAGGAGAGAAGACAGGTTGGAAGTGATATAAATACAGTTTGTTTGTATGAAATTCTCAAAAAGATTTACAATTAAGTATAAAAGATTCTAAACACAAAAATAGTTATGTATTTGGCAATTGCCCTCCAATCTCAATACTGATTTTATTAGAGGTAAATTGAAGTAGGAAAAACTAATGGATCATTGTGTAAAATCTGTGTGGAACTTTAATCTTGTGGCTTTGCTGGAACTGAAAACACCTATGAACTCCCAAACCCAAACTACCAACAGAATTCATAAGGTCTCAGATGTAAAGACAGAGGACGGAAACCAAATGAGTCAGGGACAGGTGAAGTCAACTTCATTAAAGTTATGCCACAGTCAGACAGCGATGGGAAAGACTAGCCTCTCATCCTAATCACCAGATAAGACAATGTACTCTAAGATGTAAAACAGAAGTCACAGCTCAGCTTTTGTATCTATTTATACATGATGCTAAACCAGTGTATAAATAGTGATCAGATGATATCACCCCAATCAAAATAAAACAAAGTTCGTAGAAGCAAACTCATGGATACACACATATTAAAATTAGTTACTGAAGAGTTAAATAGTATAGAATTGCTTAAGATGGTGGACTAGAAGCTGCCTTCTGTGGTCTGGTTATCTTAGTTTTTGTATTTTTACTCACTCCACATAGTCATCTAACTTTGAGTTTTTTCCCATTATTTATCAATCTTCTACTTTTCTGTTGTTTTCTTTTTTTCTTCTCATTTCTCCATTGGCCTGAGATTTCCTTTCATTTCATTGCCTCCACAAGACTTTAGTGTATTTACTTCATTTTATTGTTTGAATATATTAGTGCTGTTGATTATGACTGAGTGGGTCAGAGCAGGTCCAGGTTACCCTGTCCTGGGTGCTAAGGAAAAACACAGGCCTGCCCGCCCTATAGCTCATAGTGGTTGGTAACTATTATGGTGAACAAATATAGGGTATGATGTGAGAGAAAGACAGACATAATGGTTTATGTCCTGTGGAAAGAGTCAGATCTTAAGAAATGAAAGTGATGAGGAGCAGGTTAAGGTAGGTGGGTAAATTCCTTGCCACCTGGGACCATGGTGATTACAAGGCCTGGGTTACTGCCAAGGCCCATGTCTAGGTCCTTGATGCTGCTGTAGCTACAGACTGTGTTGATGTCCTTGGCTCCTGGTACCACCAAAATCAAGACGGCAGGGTTGCACAGAGTTGGCCCTACCCCTCACTGGCAACACCAGTGAGAACTGGCCCTGCCTTTCACCTGCTGCAGCACATTGGAGAGATTGTCCTACACTTTGTATGGGCAGCACAATACAGCTGACAGGAGTGTGGGTGAGCTGTCCTTGAAGGCCTGGGAGAGAGCATCCTGCCCGGCTCATCTGCCCTCTAGTCCTGTGGGTTAGAGAAGGATGCCCTTCCCAGATTGTCCCTGCCTTCTGCAGTAGGCAAAAGAGCGAATCCTCCTCCTATCCAGCTGCAGCACTCTGTAGAGCAGCCTCTGCACCTACTCTGAGCTGCACAGTGGAGCTGGTCCTGGTAGTATAGGTGAGAGTGGGCCGTCCCTGAAGGCATAAAATCAGGAGTACCAGTCCTTCCCCTTGCTCCTTTATACATAGGGTGAACTAGCCAGGACAACACTAGAAAGCTCACCCTAGTGGTATAGGAAGCGGAGAGCTAACGGGCTGACCAACCCTACAACTATCCAGTCCCAAAACCAGGGCAATGGGTTAGCCCACCCCAATCTATGGAGTGGATCCCTCCTAAATCTATTGGAGCATATGAAGGGGCAGGCCCCACATATCCAAAACTTCAGGATTTTTACAGCATAGAACAGCAACCATCTATCCAAAAGGAGCCCCAGTGAGGGGCCCAGGATCAGTTTGTGTATCAGAAGCCAGAGACCTTAAAACAGACAAATGACTCTTCAATGACCACTGAAAGCACAGATATACGGACTAAAGGGTAATTAAAGGGCATACTGCCCAAGACAAGATATCTTGTTTCTTTTTTTCCCCCTCTTTTTTTTTTTTTTTTTTTTTTTTTTTTTGTCCTCTTAAAGTTTATTTTGTGAAGGAGGTTGCAAGGTCTGAGGGCAGCGGGCAGGGAGCAGTTACAAAAGTACAGGGAGATGAATGGAATCAAGATGCATAATGTAAATGACATGAAGAAAGAGGGAAGGAACGAAGGAAGGAACAAAGGAAGAAAGGAACGAAGGAACGAAGGAAGGAAAGAGTACCGCTTTTATTGTTACTTCCCATCTTAATTTTAAACTGGTTTTGTTGCTTCAACTTTCTCACTGACAGCAATCTTCTTCATTTGTGTCTCTTATCTTTATTTATTTGCATTTTCTCAGCCCTTACCTGTTCCTCCAGAAGCTACAGTAGTTCCAGGCTATGGGCTTCTCCTGGCTTCAGCCTTCACTGGGCCTGGATCTCAATTTAGTTTCACTTTCATTTTCTGAAATCTGTTAAAGCAGGAAGAGGAGCCCAGGCCAAGCAGGTTCGGGATAACCTGGTCCCCAGTGGATTAGGTCCAGGATGGCCTAAACTCCTCTTTCTCCTCATCTCCTGTTTACCATTTTGTTGCATGGATGGCAGACCCAACAAGCTGAAATAAAGGATATTCTGGCTGGTTGCATATGTGAGTGGCTCTTTGTTTTGTGTGATACTGCAAGGACCCTAATTCTTCATCCCTTCCAGAGCATCGTGCCTGTATCTCTCCTTCCTTTTCTTTTTTTTAAAAACTTAAATTCTGGTTCTCTTCCATTTGCCCCTTTCAGTGTTTCTTTCCTTTTTCTCGTTCTTTTATTATTTCCACATTACTCCAAATTAACTTCATAGCATGTTCTGCAATAGTTTTGCTATTTTCTCTTCTATACTACTAGTGAACTTTAGTCTTCTTAAGTCTAGTTCTGTATTCCATATGCTTTTACAGCAATTTGCTTTCTCTTCCCTCATTGATAAGGGAGTTGGAACCTAACAGTAGGCTGCTCAATAAGATCCCTAAGTAAAACTAGAAGTGAAACCTAAACTATTTATGGCACACATTGCAACATAAAAAGAAACAGAGAACCAGTAGGTAGCTTGACTCTCTAAAGGTTCATAACCCAACCACTTCATTCAAAGATAGTAGAGTGCATAAAAGACCAGACGACATTTCAAATAAAGGACTTTCAAAAGAGGACACAAACAAGTAGGCAGATTCAATACAGAATCTGAAAAGTAAAGTCACCAACATGGAAACACCAGAAAATGTAATTTTATAAAATCAGAACGCAAAACAAAGAGTGCCAAAAAACAAACAAACACCTCAGTGAGAAAACTGATACATTAAACCAAATGGAAATATTGAAATTTTTTTTAAAAAAAAATCAATTAATCCAAAACAAGCATACTTGCAAGTATTACAAATAGACTAGACAAGGAAGTATAAAGAATACCAAGGATGGATGGCATTAATAATTAAACATTGGTAAACAAAAAATAATAAGCATGCTTAGACACCATGTAAAAAGACACTAAAGAGTCCAAGTCTAAGTTCCCCAAAACGGAAGCTGAAACTAAAAACTGAAGTCAGAAGCTGTAGATATGGAGCAGCATTTAAGAGTACTTGATGCTTTTCCAGAGAACCCAGGTTCAATTTGAACCCCTGGCGGTTGACAACCATTCATAATTCTAGATCCAGATGATTTGACACCTTCTTCTGGTGTCTGCAGGCACAGCATGTTTATAGCACATAGACTAATATAGGCACCAGGATATTGCTGTATGTGGAGTAAATACAAATCAATGAAATAGAGCTGCTGAACTTGTATATATTTATGACAGAGAGGTAAGCATCAGTCAGGCCATTTGGAAAGATATTGAGAAGTGTCTCTTCAAGCTAAAAAGTCATATCACCAATGACCACACAATAACAAAATTAGCATTTATGTCTAACAAAACATTTATACAAAAATGGTTAAAAGTAATTTTGATCATAATAACCAATAGCTTGAAAGGATCCAAATTCTCAGCAAAGTATATTAATAAGTTAAAGTTTACTCTGACAGACTATGAATGTAAATTAAGTAAAAAACTATGATTACACAAAACAATAAAGATGACAGCAAAATGTTGAATAAAAGGAAGAAGCAAAAAAATTTAAGTCTAATTATTGCATTAATATCCAAGTCAATAGATATACATAATTAATGGAGAAAGAAAACTATTAAAAAGTATTTTTCTAAAGTAAGCCTAGTAGTACAAGCTTGTATATCCCAGAACTTCAGAGATAGAGGTAGGACGATACTAATTCAAGACCAGCATGGTTGTAAATCAAGTTGCAGTTTCAAAAACCATAATTAATCAATAAATGTGGTTGCTAGAAATAAATGATTGAAATGAGGTGTGAGAGAGAATTGTGTTATTTCTGGATTCTCCTGACAGTAGGAATGATGTGAGTCTGTCTCCTATACAAAATCTTACATTTATATCTTCTGGTATTTAATTTCTACCTCAGTAAAATTGTATTTAAAATATAATTTAAAGGGTTTTTTGACATTTCAAATTGAAGTCAAGAGAAATGCTACAAAGTAGGTAACAAGATTCTGGGACACAACACAGGCTAATTGAGGTTTACTCGGGAAGAATTCATTTACACAAGAAACAGACAACCTAGGTGGGTTCCTGCTCCAAGGATGAACTCGGATCTTCTCTGTCTCTGACCGGGAAGTGAGTGCATCCTGGTCAGGACCCAGACCTAGACTCAACCAGTCACGCCCACACCTGTTCCCATGCCCCTATGGGCATAATCAGTGTGTACAATAGGTGTGCAGGGTCAATATCTCACTACAATTCCTCTTTCAGTCTAAAGAAAAGGTTTAGGCTTGATACATAACTATTTACAAGGACAGTAAATATCAAATATGCTCTAGGAGAAGGAAAAGTATGAACATACACATTTAAGGCCAATTGCCATTGAGGTAATAAGAGCAAATGGCAAGAACTACATACCCAGTCCTAGAGGGAAGGCATAACAGAGATTACAATGTAGTTGTCCTAAGCGGGAAGGTTAAGTCTTGTACTTAAAATTTCTATTCATGAAGAGAGAGAAAATAATTGTGACAGTCTAATCTTCAACCTCATCAAAGACCTGAGAAGGAAGATAACAATACTAGGGTAGGTAGGAAGTGCAGGTAAGCATCTTCCAAAAGATTCAGTGAAGAAACAGTAGGCTACCTAGACAGTCACCCAAAGTCTCACAGCAATGTCAGGGCAATCAGCTTTGGCTAAGACCTAGAGTATCTGACTGACCAACAAGAATCAAGGATGTAGAAAGGTTGTCTTACCCTGATGCAACAAGTTCAGCAGTCTTCTATGTTTGTCTCCTGGAATGTTTCACTTATTGGTTAATGAATAATATGATGAGAGTTGTCATTCTGTAAATATGTTTCTCTTATTGGTTACTGAATAAAGCACTGTTGGCAAATAGGAAGGTAAGAAAGTTGGGACTAGGAGAGGTGGAGGATTCTGGAAAATGAAATAGAGTAGTGATGTGATCTTGGGAAGAGAGGATATGTGTCTACTGTTCTCCGTAAGATAAGACCATATAGAAATAAATACATTCAGTGATTATGGGTTAATATTTAAGACAGTGGTAGCCAATAAAAAATGCTAGTAACAGGGCAACAGTTTCATAATTAATACAATGTCTCTGTGTGTTATTTGGGGCTGACGCGGTTCTGGGACCAGGCTATCAGGTAACTGCTCATAACAATGCTATAAATCTGTTTTTAAAAAGGATTCAGTTTTGTGTTGTAAAATTTCATTGAAAAACACAAAAATTAGAGAAACAAAGTCAACAGCTACCAAATTCACAGGATTATCCAAACTACTATTTATAAGAATAGTATAATTATAATAGATATGATACCTATATCTCTGTATTTGTATAATGAAAGCAACAAGAAAAATCAAACATTTTCCTTTCATAGTTTGCTCTTTGTTAGCATATATTTTTACAAGATGCATTTTTAAGTTGTTGCCAATCACCTATGTTATTACTATTCATAAACAATGGGGAAGGAGGTGTCATACTTTAAAAAAATTATTAACAATTACTAAAATTACAAAAAGCATAATAATGATCTTTCATAATCATACCTAGAAATGATTATACATAGCGTTGCAAAAGCATTTTCCCTTTACTTTTCCATTTATTTATACATTCACTGACAGAAACCACACATGGAGAATATATTTTATATACAAATATATAATAAACATGTATAATTCTGTAAATACAGGTTTCTCTATCCTGAGGATTTCTCTAGATATATTATTTTATTTGTGGGGGAAACTCTAAGGAGCCTTCAAGGAAACACACATACACTGTAGGAATGGGGAATAGAAGTTCCAACCATACATGAGGATGGTAGACTAGCAGGAGGTTATTTTGAATTTATGAAAAGGAATATGTATAATCCTGTTTAGGATAATATTTTCCAAACCAATCTCTCCTTTCCTCATAGGTAGGAAGTTAAGAAATACCACTATCTTATTTTCCACAGGTGTCTGGTCTCCCTTACTCGATGAGTGAATTTTAAAACAATATAGTAGTAGCATTCCCTTTGGAATCTCGTTCTTGCTGAAAAAAGTATTCTCCCTCTTTGCCCTCTACCTGGTAGCAAGTTATCTTTCCCAGTGGGTAAGTTTTGAACATTGGGAATATACCTGTGCCTAAGAAGGGAAGTTTAATTTTAGAGTAAAACACTGAGAAGCAGATCAAAATGACATTTCTAAGCTTTTGTCAGTAATTAAACTGCTACTTTGATCTTAAAGTGTCTGCCACTTGGGCTTAAAGTTGCAAAGAGTAGAACAGTGGCGTGTTGACTCCTACTTTATCACAAGTTCCTGTTTCAAAATACTAAAGCAATTTCATATCCATTATCCTATTATGTAATCACAATAACCCTTAAACATATGAGGGAAATGAGCATTAATTAAGTCAATGTCTACTATTTATTCAAATGAACAAGTAAAAGCATTGAAAAAAATCCATCTTTTATATGAGTTTCCACAATTTTGAAAAACGGAATTTCATTTCATTTTAAAAGCAAGAAAATAGAGTGTCACAAATGCTGAATGACCTACACAAGACAGATATATGGCTAATGGGGATACCAATCCAAATAGATTTATCAAGCCAATTTATCCTTTATTTAATTTTGTGTTTCCAACTCTTGGTCCATGTTTCAATAAAAGAGGTTCTTAATAAATGCAGCTGGAGGGATATTATATACTTTCTTATTGCTCTGTCTTATGCAGGGAGAAAATACATTTTTTGGAAGCACCAAACTCAGAATTTTCAAGCTCCATGAGAGAGGCACGGTAACATAAGGCTAATGTATGGAGGTGCTTTTAGGAATGCTATAAAGGGGTATATGGTATGAAACAATTGTAATGGATCCTAAAATAGGATATCCAATATTTGTTCTTCTCATTAACTTATTATACTTTCTCAGTATAATGTATTGCAGTGGCCCAATATAAATAATATAAAATAAATGACTTCATTGTGACATTTGTATACATTTTGTAAGACATTTTGTTATATTCACCCCTAGTCCTCTCATAACTCCCTCCTCCCCCTCCAAAATAATTAGTTATACACTTGCATAGTTTTCTTCTTTAGATTTCTTATAGATCAAATATCTGAGAAGAAAGGTGCTGTATTTTTCTTTCTAAGTCTAGCTTACACCAGTTCTACAATCTATTTTCCTTATAATTATTTTCTGCTTTATGATGGATTAACATTATTCATCCCATCACTGAAGCACACCTAGACTAAGTCTGTAGTGTGACTACTTTAAATTATATCATTAAACCATGGGCATGCAGTGACCTCTACAGTATCCTGACATTAGGTGTCTTTGGGTATAAACCTAAAAATTGTACAGCTGAACCTGAAAATTTCTGTTCATTTGTTTCTTTGTTTCATTTTTATGAAAGCCTCATACTTGTTTCTAGGGTAACCATTCTAATTCACATGCCTCCTAACAGTATACAAACATGCTTTCCATCTTCTCCCCTAGTCTTCTTTACAGTGTTGTGTTTTATTTTCAAGAAATGGATCCTCTGAAATCACAATGTAAATGTTAATTAGTTGTTTTTCATTTATAAAGATTTAAACGGTTTTTTTTTTCACATCTTACTGGATCTCTGTACATTTTTTAAAAGGATCTCTAGTTAATATTCCAATCAATTGATCAGATCACCTATACTTTTTGTTTACATTTTTTAGTTCTTTATATATTCTGAATATTAATCCTTCATCTAGTAATCTGCCAAAAACTTTGCATTCTCAGCAATTTTTCCACACTCTCTATGTGCTGTATGGAACTTTGTGATTTGTATATTAAATGATTTGCATATTAAATGTATATAATTTTTGCTGTGATTTCCTCATTTAATAAAATAATCTATTGGGAAGTCATGTGTTTCTGTGGTTTCATTATGAAGTTTTCCTCATTTCAGTATTTCAGGTACCATCATATTAAGGTTACTTACCCATTTTGAGTTGGGTTTTTCTAGTTCCAACCTTGTATCTGTGGATATCCAGTTTTACCAAAATTCCTAACAATGGAGGCTATATTTTCTCCAACATACACTAGAGAACCTTTTTCAAAATAAGCAGGTTATAGGTGGTTGAGATTGAGGAGGCTTAACACCAATGCATCCATGATGGGCTGCAGGCTAGCAATACTGAGGATAGGCTTTGCCATTTCAATGAGTCCCAGAAAAACTACAAACTGTCACCACTCTGCAGGAAGCCAATCAGAATTGAGACAAACAAGTACCAAATGTTCCAGAACATTAAAGATAGCTTACATAACTTGTATATAGCTTGCCAATTTTCTTGTAGCAATGCTAGCACTGATCCCTATTTGAGAAGATTCCTGTTGTCCCACTCCTGCCTAATCAGGAGCTCAACCTCCATCTGAACCCTGAATTCCCCTCCCCTCTCCATCCTTTACTCCTGAAAAACCCTGCCACAACTGAACTCAGGACTGTCTGATCAGCTGCTTCATTAGAAGTGATGGAAAGTCCAAGCTCAAACTTGCATTAAAGGCTCTTTTCTTTTGCATAGGAACTCAGACTTTTGGTGGTTTCTGAGGGACTCATGACATGGGCATAACAAGGTGATTTCTCTGTCAGCTATTCTTCTACATTGTTTTTGATGTCTCTATAACAATCATTCTGACTCTGTTATTATACTAGATCTATAAAATAATATTTAAAATTAGATACTTTGATGCCTCTGGCATCATTTTTTTAACTTAGTGTATTTGAGATATTTGGTGTCCTTTTACTTTCATATATATTTCAGACTTGTCCTTTATAGTTCTGTGAAGAGTTCCCGTGACTTTCTAGCATGTGTTGGGTTGTTCATTCTATAGATCTGTGGTCATTTATATTCTTCTAATTCATAATCTAGTGTATTTCTTAGTTATCATCATTTTGATTTTTTGTAGAAATCTTTAGGCTACTTCGTCATATCTACTCCTAGGTATTTGGCTTTTAAGGTTCTTGCAAACAGGACCAATTGTTGTATGCTGATGATTTATCCAGATGCTTTGGCATATTTGTTCAATGATGTTTTAGGCTTCTTTGCTGTGGTCAACCACCATGACCAAAAGTAAGTTGGAGAGAAAATTATTTCTATGGCTTGTACTTCCACATCATAGTCCATCATTGAAAGAAGTCAGCACAGCAACACAAATTGGGCAGGAACCTGGAGGCAGGAGCTAATACAGAGGCCATGGAAGGATGCTGCTTTCTGGCTTGCTCATCATAGCTTGCTTATCCTATGATATTATAGAACTCTTGAACACAAGCCCAAGGTTAGAAATACTTACAATGGAGTAGGTCCTCTACCATCAATTTCTAAACAAGGAAATGCCCTATACCTGGATCTTATAGAGGCACTTTTTTTTAAACTGATTCATTCTTTTCAGACAACCCCAGACTGTGTCATGTTGACATAAAATTAGCCAGCACAATTATGCAGTCTTAGGTGAGGTCCTTAGGCTATTAGAAGTATGAAATCATGTCATCTACAAAGTGGTATCATTTGATATATTGCTTTCACATTTTTAATCCATTTTATTACTTTAATTTTTCTGTTTAAAATGTCAGATACTACATTGAATAAAAGCAAGGGAAGTAATCATATTTGTAGCCATCTAGATTTATAGAAAATTTGGAGTAACTCTGCTTTAAGTATCCTGATGGCTATTGAACTGACATACACTTTATTATAATGAACTATGAATTATCTATACCTAATCTCTTCAAGAATTTTATTAAGGAAAGTATGACAAATTTTGTCAAATTGTCCTTGGTTTTGGTTTGAGAATATCATTCCATTTATATTCTTTATATTATATTGAGTTTCGTATGTTAAGTTCTCCTTGTAATTCTGAGATGACCTTCTGGATCATGATATCTGATATTTTACTATATTGTTGATTTCACTATAAAATTATATTTGAGGGTTATTTTACAAATATACAAGGGAATATTTGTCCATTTTTAGTTAATATGTCCTTATGCAGTTTTGGAATCTGGATTCTAATGACTTCCTAAAGTGAATTTAGAAGTGCTCCTTCTATCCTCAATTAATAAAATAGTTGAAGAGCAATTTGTTTTAGTTCCAGGAGATCCAATGCCCTCTATGACCTCAAGAGGCATCAAGTACTCATTTATTGCACAGAAATAATGCAGACAAAACATTCATACACATAAAATAATAAAAATAAATGAATCTAAAATAAAAGAATTCATAGTTCCATATAAAAGAAAGTAAAGTGAATTAAATTTTGAAAAATATTTTACCTGACAGTGCCTTTAATACAAAAAGTCCATTATTGTACTGTGTATGTGGTTAACAAATATGTATGCACATACTCTCTTCATGGTATTCATATGTATGTGCACTTCAGCCAGTTTATAAGAATCAGACCCAGTACTTTCAGCCAAGTCTTTTGAGTCATTTATCACCCAGCATGCCTTCTACTTCTGTTGTGTAAACTGTTTTGAATTTAAATAACTTATATGTTAAAACCATTCTTCAAATAAGCAGAATCATGGCTGCAGAGACCTCACAAAAATCATTATTTAAAAATAATTCCTTGTACATGTTCATTTTTCCCTTTTAGCACATGATAGTGCAATTAGGTTTCATGTGTGAAGCAGAAAATTCTCACTCAATAGACATCAAGAATTTCACTTGTTACTCAAAACTTATATAGTATATACCTAAATATCAATAGATTAAAAATAAAAAAATATAAGCATCATGAAATAAATTAATAAACATACATAATATTTCAAGACTTGTAAGATATAGTAAAGCAATTATAAAAGAAAATTTTGTAGTAATAAGTGTTCACATAAAAGTTCACAAACTACTTCAAGTTATACACAGACCATGAGAAGGAGTGAAAAGAACAAACCAGGTTCAACTTTAGCTGACAGATGAAAACTAATAAATATCATTTTAATGTAAATTGATGAAATAAAGTCTAGAAAAACAATAAAAAGCAGTTAATCTAAAAATTATTTTATGGAAATATAAATTAACAAACCATTAGCCAGCTACACAAAAGAAGATAGTGAGAAAATAAAATTAAAAGATAAAACAGTAATAAATGAGAAGTCATCTCAACATATATGGCAAAGAACCATAAAATAATTTTCTGAAAAAAGAAAATACATATTGGTGGCAGACACAGGCAGATGTCTATGAATGCAAGGACATCCTGGTCTACAAAGTGAGTTCCAGGACAGCCAGGACAACCAGGGCTGTTCCACAGAAATACACTGTCACAAAATAACCCTAAATAAATAAATAAGTAAATAATTGCACATTAACACACAGAAGTATAAATTTTCAGAATGTATAAAACTTAGGAAGCCTGTAACAGGAGTAGTGGAAATTTTTTTCAAAATAAATTGTGATCAGCAGACTCAATCAAAAAACAAATTTCTCATCAGAACAAACCATATAAAAGCAAGGTAGATGGCATACTGTCTATAATCATTGCACTGGATGAGATGAATAGGAGGATGGCTGAGTTTAAGATCACACTGTGCAATATAACACAATATCTCAAAATTTAATAAAGAAAAACCCAGAATCTGAATCTTATTTAAAACTTATGGAATTGGTATCAGTCATTCATAAACACTTCTAAGAGTTTAAACAAAGAATAAGTCTAGAAAGACACAAAAGAAAGCCACTAAAATAAAGCAATAATTATAAAATTCTTTCATGCCCATCATGTTATTCTTATTAATTGCTTTAAAAGAAAGGAAGGAAGGAAGGAAGGAAGGAAGGAAGGAAGGAAGGGAGGGAGGGAAGGAGGGATGGAGGGAAGGAGGGAGGAAGGATAAAAGGGAACAGTATAGAATAATGCCATGATGAGTACAAATTTTAAAATTTCAACAAAATGGTAGCCAACCAATCATACCACACAGTTGCATAATCAAGTAAGATTCATTCTTAAAAGGCAAGAATGATTCAAATGCACAGATTTATGAACCAACCAAGTACATTGACAATAGAGAAAAATACAAATAATATCTTAATATGTGCAGAAAATACTTCTAAAATTAAATATCCTTTCATGGTAGAAGCTCCGCAACTCAGGTAAGAATGTTCTCCATCACAGTGAAAACCTTAGAAAACATTACATGAAGAAAACACCACCTATATTAAGATGCTGAATACTTTCTCCTTGAGATCAGAAACATGAAAGTTCCTCACTCCTCATGCATGTAACATGGTTCTGTAAATCCAAGTCAGGGCATTAGGAAAAGGAGGAAATTAAATGTATCCAAATTGAAAAGAAAACGTGTGAATGTACCTATATACACGCAACATAATCATACAAACATAGCTCAAAAATACCCACCAAAAAACACTAAGAACTACCAAACCAATCCATGAAGTTAAAAGATAAAAATAAACATAAAAAAATCAGAGGTACTTTATGTAGTAAGAATAAACTATCCAACAAAGAAATTATAAAATGTGATACATTCACACAATGGAGTATTGCTCAGCAGAGAAAAAAAAAGCAACCATTAAATTAGTAGGCAAATGGATATAACTGGAAGAAACCATACTGAGTGAGGTAATCCAGTCACAGAAAAACAAGCATGGTATGTACTCACTCACATATATGGATATTAGACATATAGAAAAGGATTACCAGCCTACAATCCCTGTCCTCAGAGAAGCTAGGAAATTTCAGCAGAAAATTTCAACAGAAAAACATAAGATGAAGAGTAAAACATTTAAATATACATGGGAACAAATCTAATAAAATCTGATGAGTAAATAGAATGAAAAACAACATTGTTGAGAAGCATTAAAGAAACATTTAGAAAGACAGAAATATGCAATTCTTTTTCTTTTGTTTGGCTTTGCTTTGTTTTCAATGTTTCTCCATGTGGCTGACCTGGAACTCATCTGTAGATCAGGCTAGCCATGAACTTGCAGAGATCCACCTGCCTTTGCCTCTAGAGTGCTGGGATTAAAGGAATATGGCACCACCACCTGGTTATGTTTTGTTTTGTTTTTTGATACAGGGTCTCATTACATAGCTCTAGCTGTTCTAGAACTCACTATGTGAAGCAGGCTGGCCTTAAACTCACTAAAATACACCTGCCTCTTCCTCTCAAGTAGAGCTGGGATTAAAGGTATGTGCCAGCAACCCTGGTGAAATAGTCAACTATTGTGGCTCAAAAAGACTATATAGAATTAAAAATAACAATTGGTCTTTCAGTTGATCTACAGTTGACACAATCTTATCAGTGAGCATACATTTTTGAGTCATTTCTGAAAATTACTATGAAAATTAAACAGTATTGCAAGGAACATAATTTGAGATTTTTACACAACAGATTTAAGACTTTCTTCAAAGTCTTCCTGTGGTAACATTGACCAAAGAACATATAGACAAATCAAGTGAATAGATCACAGTCCAGAAACATTCAAAACTTGTCTTTCTGTCATACAGACTTTTGTTTATCACACACACATAAATAATTGAAGCCTGGTTCCTTACACTGGAAACTTCAAGAACATTACATAGAAATAAAATCAAATTTGTCTTAAAAAAAAACACTGATGTAAATCTCTGAAGCAAGACATCAAGTACATGAATTCTCTGCTTACGTTAAGGTTCACTAGACCTTTCAGTACAGAACAGATGAAGATCCTTTCAACAAATGATGTTGAAATAAATACATAAATGACAAAAAAATGAACCATGGCAACTTCACATTATACACAAAACTTAATTGTCTATGTATCACAGACCTGAGCATTAAATAAATTTTATAAGGGGAAATATTTTCATCTCCTTGGGCTAAGCAAATTTTACTTAAACAAACATAAAAGATGTTAACTGTTTAATAATGGCTAGGAATTTGTGTAGTGTTTTTCCCAGCCTCCTGGTCCCACCACCATGCCAGCCCCAAATAACACACTGAGACTCTGTATTAGATACAAAGCTGTAGGCCAGTTACTAGTTTTTTATCAGCTAGCTCTGTCTTAAATGTCAACCCATTTCTATTAATCTAAGTACTTCCATGTAGTCTTACCTTATCTGAGAGAGGGGCTGGTGTTCTCTCTGTCCTCCATCTTGAATCTCCTCCCTACTACTTCCTTTATCCTCCTAGTCTCCTTGTCACACCTATCTTCCTTTCCTATTGGTCAACAGTGCTTTATTCATTAACCAATAAGAGAAACATATTTACAGAATGACATCTCCTCTCAAGTGAAATATTTTCATCACCTTGGGCTAAGCAAATTTTACTTCAACAAATATAAAAGATGTTAACTGTTTAATAATGGCTAGGAATATGTGTTTTATTAAAGGTTATCTGACCATCCAAAACATACATAACATTATAACATAATTAACAAAGAATATGCAATTAAGAGAAATCCTAGAAACAGCAGGACAGTAAACAGCATTCTCAGTGCCAGACTGGAGATATTTATCAAGAGTTGTTGGTCAAAGTGGCCTCAGAAGCTCCCCAACAATACAGGATTTTCTTACCCAGAACTAGTGAATGAGATTCTGTTGAGAAGACATCACATATCTCAACCAAAAATTGTACAGAGAGCAAACTTGAACAGAGTTGTAAATTTCCTCCCTGATATCTAGCTTTCAGTGTCTTGAAATTTGAAGCAAGCTCATAGCAGAGAAAGGGCATCAATGGTTTTACCATGGTGGATGTGGTAGAACATGTTTTTAATCCAAGTACTTGGAAGATAGGGGCAGGTGGATATGTATGAGTTCAAGGCCATCATGGTTTACATAGTGAGCTTTAGGTCATTCAAGACTATATAGTAAGACAATGTCCCATAAATAATAACAACAAAAAATGTTTCCTCAGCTGTGAATGCTATTAATTACAAAATCAGTCAGCTAGGGTGTACTAGCCCAAGCGACCATGGCATGACTGTTATGGAGGTAACCAATTGTCTTCTAATTGAATTTAAGGTCCCCTCCATAGCAAAAAATTCATGCCTAGAATTATAAACCCTGTCAAAAACCTAAGACTCAAGTAAATAACTTAAGTGCTGCCATTAACTGAACTGACAAAGCATCAAACTATTCATTATATACATGTATTAAATCATCAAAGACAAAATTTAATTAATAAAAAATTATTGGGAAATTAGTGAAATTAAACTAATAAAATATCTCACTTCCAGAAATAATTAAGAAAGCGCAAGAAATTTATTATTAAGAAACAGACATTTTTAATTTTCTAAAGGAAGAATTGTGTACACATAATGTACGTTAATATAAACTTAATCTGTTATACTTAATTATGGAAATTGATGTAAAATATCTTTCTTAAGTAACAATCATTTCTACAATTAAAATGATTTGTTCTTTTGTTTGTTTGTTTACTTGCTTTGTTTTATTATGTTTTGATTTTTTTATTTTGGGGGAATACAGGGGTGAGGGAAGGATATGGATAGAATTGGAGGTGAGTGAAATTAGGATGCATAATGTGAAATTTCCAAAGAACCAATAAAGAAATTAGATTATTAAAAAGGAAAAGTTTTAATATGTGGTGACAACATTATAAAAATAAAGTATTTCGATTGATAAATTGGCTTTGTAAAATTATGGCACAGGATTATTTTAGCCATATGAAATCTTGTGGGCCAAAAATCATAATCTTAATTATATAACAAAGAAATATTAAAATATTGATACACCAAAAGACACATTTAAGAACATATATATATGTATGTATATGTATATATATCTTCTTTGATATTAAAAAGTACTTGATACAAGCCTAGTATGTCAGTGCATGTCTTTAATCACAGCACTGAGGAGACAGATCCAAATGGATCTCTATGAGTTTGAGGCCAGCCTAGTCTACAGAGTAAGTTCCTGGACAGCCATGAATATACAGAGTAACCCTGTCTCAGTAAAACCAAATAAATAAATGGAAACTATTAGAAATAATTTTTAGTAGTAGAATAAAAACACAAACTCTCGTAATACATGGGATATTCCAGAATATTTTTAAAGGGTTGAGGAGTTGGCTTGTTAAACAAAGGCATTTGCTGCAAAAGCATATGGACCTCCTGAGTTCAAATTTCCAGTATGTAAGTGAAAGCTGGACAAAGTGGCATGTTTTGTAACCTCACACCTCAACTGACAGAGAGAACAGAATGCCTAAAGTTTTCTTGCTACCAGCCTAGTCAAAAACAGAGAGTTCCAGGTTCTGTGAGAAACTGTTTTGACAGAGAATTGGGCAGAGAGTGATAGAGCAGGAAACCCAGCATTTTTATATATCTTCTATATGCATGCACATATGTACTTCACATGAATGCAATACATGCACACACACACACACACACACACACACACACACACAGAGAGAGAGAGAGAGAGAGAGAGAGAGAGAGAGAGGCATCATACATAAACTACACAAATAAAAATGACCAAGTCACCCCATATAACAAACCAGATATGAAAGAAGTTGTCATTCATGTTTCTATCTATAGAAAGTTCATGAATGACAAAATTCAATGATAGTGATAAATGACAAATAGTGGTTATCTCTGAAGCAGAGCAGGGATGGTACTACCTAAGAAAGAATCTAAAGAGGTTTCTATGGTGCAGTACATGCTCCATGACTTGATGTTTGAGATTGTTATATAGGTAAAAACAAACACACAGCTGTCAAGCTATAAATTTAAATTTCCTGGACACATAAATTATGCACAAATGAAAGTGAATAAATATAAAAATTAAAATAATTTTAAGAGTTTTCATACTGATTTTTAAGGTTTTAAAATAAACTAAATGGGGAACCTCATCTAAATTAGCTAAAAGGTAAGATTTCTATATATTTTAAATAAAATCCTGATAAATCAAACATGTGAAGGCCACTTATACAACAGAAAAGTGAGGCTACAAAAGAATTGGGCAGGTGCTATTCCCTTTCTGTCTGAAAATACTAAATATAAATAGGTTTTCTTGTCACCTCTTCAGGTAAACAAAACAGAATTTAAATACATTTCAGTGCTGCACTAGAAAAAGAGTCACCTTGCAAGTGTTCCAGTGGGGGAGGGTATAGGGCTAATTATCTGATTCTAGAAAGCTCTGGGCATTCATTGAGACTGCATATGAGACATCACTTTCACAGAGATCAAGGAAAACTACAAAATAGAGTATGCTACATGAATAAACAAAGGGTATGATGAGGCAGAAAGTTTGGAGGGCTGAAAGGAGACAGGAGCAGGAGGACTAGGAAGAAAAAAGGGAGATTGGTTGAAGGAGGGACCTTGGGGAGATAACTAAAACTGGGGCCCATTTCAGGAATGTAGGGAAACAATGCAGTGGAAATCACCTAAAATATATGAAGGCAATTCTAATGGATTTTCCAAACAATGAATGCGATAGAACCCCTACAGGCCTTCTCTTGTAACCCAGGAAAGGTTCTGGTATCCAATAGGGTTGTTGGCCAAAGGAATCCCATGGAAATCAACAAACAATCCAGGAATTGCCAAGAATAGGTTGCTCCCCATAAACTGACAATAATGCCCCATTGCTGAAGACAATATCCACGCAACTCATTGAACATGGAGAGGTAGAGTCGGTGCATACATAGGACCTGCACCTCAATGTTCTAGGGTTTTGGTTTGGGTAGGTACTCATAAGGCTACCAAAAGTGAAACATAAACACCAACTCATCCACAAAACTTTTGATCTACTATGTGTCATGATTGAAAACTATGCTAAGGCAATGGTGACACAAAGCTTGTGGGAGTAATCAACCAATGTCTAATTTAACAAAAGAGCCACTCTAGAGATGGAACCCATACCTGACATTCCCTGAGTTACCAAGAACCAGAGATACAGGGCAAAACCAAATACTACTATTGTTACTTTTTATTTCTTAAGAAATAAAAAGTAACAATAAAATAACCCATAATTATATTCTGCTATATTCATAGAGAAGTGCCTATTCATATCATCAGATATGTTTCTTCCTGCAGCAGGAGGAAACAGATATAGAGGCCCACAACTCTAGATGAGATTGCTCCATCAAATCCATCCCCTCAGATCTCAGGGAACCTGGGAAAGAGGAGGCAGAACAGGGAATGGAGGACACCAGGAAAACAAGGCCATATAAATCAACTGAGCAAAGCTCATATGAATTCATAGACACTGAAGCAGCAAGCACAAGGCATATACTGGTCTGCATAAGATCCTCTGCATACATATTATAATTTTCAATTTAGTATTTTTAAGGAACTCCTAAGTGTGTGAAAAAGTGGGTCTCTGATTCTTCTGCCTTCTCTTTTGGGCTGTTTTAAATTTTGTTGATTTACCTTGTCTAACTATAAAGTAATGGTTTGTTTTATCTTATTACATTTTATTTTGTTAAAAAATTATATTCACTGTTTTAACAAAAACATTAAAATAAAAATTAAAATTGTGACCCACGGAAGAACCCCCTTTTGGTGCCCTGCTCAGAGACTCATGAGGATTGGGGTCTGTGTGCGGGGGAGGCCATCCTTGCAAACCTGCCCATTGAGAGTCTGCTAGTGTCCTAGTTTCACCTCAACCCACAGAAGGTGTCCTCCTGGTAGACCGGCCCATCAGAGTCTGCCAACATCTGGTTCCCACTAACACCTGCAGAAGAAGTCCCATCATCACCCACTGGAAGTGGAGAGCCATTGGAATATTGGACATTCTTGCGCCCACTGGAAGAGAACCTTGGTCCTGTGCCCACTAGGAGAGGGAGAGACCCTACCTGTACACAATGGAAGAAGGGATGGGTAAACTGGGTAGACAACAGTATAAGAACACAGTCAACAGCAGAAAGACCAATATGAAACCACCAGAGTATAGAGACTCCACACCACCAAGACCTAAACATCCTAACACAGATGAAGCAGAAGAGAACGACCTTACAAATAACTTTATGACCCTCCTCCTCAGACCTAGTTCCATGGGTCACTTCCACCCCTGGCTCCACTCCCGAATGGGTGTGGTCAGTGCCACAGAAGCAGACAAAGTGAATATCCCACTATAATTTTTCTTTTAGTCTAAAGATAAGATTTATGCTTGATACAAAACTATATACAAAATAGTGAATAACAAGCGTGCTCTAAGAAAAGGAAAATCGAGAACAAAATGACCTACATATCTAGTCCTAGGATGAAGGCATAACAGAGTTTACAATAGAGTTGTCCTAAGCTGGAAAGCTTAAGTCTAGTACCTAATATATCTAACTAGGAAGAGAGAATAATAGTTGTTATAGTTTAATCTACAACCTCATCAAGACCTGAGAAAGAAAATAAAGATACTAGGGTAGACAGGAAGTACAGATGGGCAACTTCCAAAAGGTGCAGCAAGGACAGAAACAGCAAGCTACCTGGACAGTCACCCAATGTCTCACAACAACATTGGTACAGCCAGTTTTGGCTAAGGCTAAGAGTACTTGACAGACCACAACAAAATCAGGGAGGTAGAAAGGCTGTCTTACCCTGACTTGACAAGGTTCAGCAGTCTTCTATGTTTGTCTCCTGCAAGCACATAGGACCGCATGTCCAAATCAGTGGTCAAGGTGGGGGCAGTTCCTTGCCCAAGAGGCCATTAGCCAAAGAAAGGAGTAAGGAGGAGTCAGCATGGAGCGCCTAAAGAAAACAACAGGCTGGCTGTCTGTCTGGTTAGATGACCACGTGGAAATACTTAGATTAGTAAAAATGGATTAATAATTAAGACAGAGCTAGCAGATAAGAAATTAGTAACTGGCCAACAGAATTATATCAAATACAGACTCTTGGCATGTTATTTGCGGCTGGCGTGGCAGCGGGACCAGACCAGTGGCCAGAGGGAAAAACCTATTAGTAACAATGACCCCAACTAGCAATCTAAGCAATCCTGGAGAGACTACCTTAAATGCCCTTCCCTGATAATGAGATTGATGACTACCTTATATGCCATCCTAGAGCCTTCATCTGGTAGCTGATGGAAGCAGAAGCAGACACCCACAGCTAAATACTACCCCGAACCCCTGGAATCCAATTGCAGAGAGGGAGGAGTGATGAGCAAAGGGGTAAAGATCAGTCTGGAGAAATCCACAGAAACTGCTGAACTGAACAAGCAGAAGCTGACAGCCTCCAGTCGGATAGCTGGGAAACCATCATAGGACTGATCCAGACCTCCTGAATGTGGTTGTTATTGAGACGGACTAGACAGTCTATGGGGCTCCTGGTAGTGGATCAATATTTATTCCTAACATATAAATGGACTTAGGGAGCCCATTCCACATAAAGAGATACTCTCTCAGCCTAGACACATGACAGAGGGCCTGGGCCCTGTTCCAAATGATATGACAGATTTTGAAGACTCCCCATGGAAGGCATCACCCTCCCTGATAAACCAAAAGGAGATGGGATGGGTGTTGATAGGGGAGAAGGGTGAGGGAGGGAGAATGATGGGACTGGGATTGACATGTAAAACAAGTTTGATTCAAATTTAAATAAAAAATTATTTAAAAAAATAGAAATTGAGTACATAGAGGAAGTAATAAAAACTACTCTTTCAAAATGTATTTAAGTTATGACAAAATAAAATATAATAAGTTAAAACTCAGACCATCACATCTAAGTTGAACAAACTATTACATAAAAGTTCAATAAAACAGACCAACAGAAGAAAAAGAGTCCAAGGCAAGGCACAATTCAGGAACACGCTCATTCACATGTTTAGGAATGCCATAAGAACACTAAACTGACACATTAAGTTGGGGCATGACCAAGCCCCTCCCACCTGCTTTAAGGCTGAGCAAGTCATCCCCCCCATTGGGAACTGGCTCCAACAAGCTACCTCTTACACCGGGGACAGATATGTGTCCTAATGCCCGAGATCCCTCAGATAGTCCAAGCTTCACAACTGTTTCCCACATACAGAAGGCCTAGTTTGGTGGCATAGAGTCTCCACAGTTGTAGGTCTAGAGTTCATGAGTTTCCATGAGCTTGGTTCAGCTGTCTCTATAGATTTCTCCAACATGACCTTGACCTCCCTTGTTATGTATTCCCTCCTCTCTCTCTCTCTCTCTCTCTCTCTCTCTCTCTCTCTCTCTCTCTCTCTCTCTCTCGTCGGAATGGATTCCCAGAGCTTGGCCTAGTTCCTGGTTGTGGATCTCTGAGTCTGGTTTCACTAATTATTGGATGAAGGCTCTATGATGATAATTGGTGTATTCACCAATGTCATTACTACAGAGGAAGACAGTTCAAACCAGAAAACTTTTGTTGGAATGCAAAATGAAATTTAAAAATCAAATTAATTATTAAAAAAACAAGGTAGAAAGTAAAAGCCTAATGTTTTTGTTTTATGAAATTGTCAGCAAAGATGTCTTAAAGGTTTCATTCAGAACCTGACATTGTCATGTTAATGTTTGAGATCTGCATTATTATAATCTGACAAAAAATAGCTTGTCTTAGCAACATAAGCAAAACAAAAATCACTGACATAGAAGCAATAATATACACACCGAGGACATAGTGCAAATGGATGCAGTCCCTGAACATGCTGACTTAGGCTCTGTGAGCTCATAAGAGCTTGGCTAATATTGATTGAGAGGGCCTTGCTTTCTTAGTGCCCCCTATCCCCTCTGGCTTATATTCTTCCATCCTTATTCACTGGGAATTAGGAACTGGCTCCAACAAGCTACTTCATACACACCAGGGACAGATACGTGTCCTAATGCCAGGGATCCCTCAGATAGTCAAAGCATCACAACTGTCTCCCACATACAGAAGGCCTAGTTTGGTCCCATAGAGTCCCCACAGTTTTGGGGTTAAGAGAATTAGAATAGTTGGAGTTAGAAAATAATAGAATGAAGGCTGGGTCTGTAATTTAGTAGTAAAACATTTACCAAGTGTGCCAATGGCCCTCATTTTGGTCCTCAGATTTTCCAGGTGAGAAGGAATAAAAAAGGAAGGCAGAAGTAAAGGAGCAGGGAGGTAAGCAAAAACAGATCACCATCATGAAAAACAGTTAAACCAATAAACAAATATCAAATATCAAATAAAATAAAGATATGCAGAGACATAGACTCATAGATATAAAACAAGGGAGCCAATATGATGGGAGATGTTATTCTGTATATATGTTTCTCGTACTGGTTAATAAAGCTCTGTGGCCAATAGAAAACTAGATAGGCGGGGCTAGGAGACTAGGAGAAGGAAAGAGGAAATGGGAAGGAGGGTCAAGATGTAGCCCGGGGAGGAAGGAAGACGCCCGCTGCTGCTCCCCGATAAGACAACCACGTGGAAATACTTAGATAAGTAGAAATGGGTTAATAATTAAGGCAGAGCTAGCCCATAAACAATAATGGTAACTGGCCAACAGGATTGTATCAAATACAGAGTCTCTGAGTGTTATTTGGGACTGGCGCGGCTGTGGGCCCAGACGGGCGGGCTGGCGGAAACATACACGCTACACCAATATAAAAGCATACAATATAGCTTTGCCATAAAGACATATGTATGTCAGATACTTAAACTAAATAAAAATACATGTATGTAATATTATGTGGCTGAAGGAGAGCTGTATAGAGACACAGGAAATGGTTTGCCTTACCTAGCTGCCAACTGTTACAATTGGGTAGTAATTGTCACTCCATTATAAATCACTTTCAGCATGGGGGTAATTGTAACACCAGTGTCTGAATTTGTGGGTGCTCTTTGGTCAGCTCCTTTAGAAGACTGGGCCTATAGGATGTAGAAGCCCTCTATTATCCAAAATGCTAGATATGCTGGATGAAGCTTATTTCTTGAACCACAAGCACCTCTATCATTACTGTTCTGATAAAATGTCAAATTTCATTCTATGGCTTTGACTGGAGAGATAGATGGACAGATGGAAGAGGAGAACCAAACAAACTGTGCTGTTCAACAATGGGCTAGAATGCAAGTAAGTGACTCTTTTCCTCCTTCCTATTTTTCAGTCAACTCTCTCCAGACTCACTCTTAAACCTGCTGACCTTCAGCCACCCACCCACCTTAGTGCCCATTCAACCTACTTCCACCCCCTCTGGAACTCTTGGGGCAAACCCAAAGACCTACTGCCTGTTCTTCCTAGTTCTTTTCTGCTGCCTTTTACCTATTTCTTGCACCCATCTCCATTCCTTTGTGACTCCCTGTAGATGGGCAGAACCACACTCCACCAGGGACTTCATGGCCACCATACTTGGCTCATAATCAGGAACCTTGGAGAGGTTATGCTTGACTAGGACTGAGAGTCAATAACAGCATCCCACCAACAATACAGAACACCCACCAACAAATTCAAGACAAGGCAACTTCACTAACAACTACTTCAAATATCATAACTCCAGTGCAAAAAACCAAGCATGAAAAAACATGATAATGTGTCTTTTACAAAAACCAGCAACCCTATCACAATAGGCCCTGAGGAAAGCAATTTAGCTAAAGCACGATGTAAGATCTTAAAACTAGCAATTATGGATATGCTCAAGGATATTAAAGAGAATAAGAATAAATATCTCTATGAAGACTGTGAAAACACAGTTGAATGAAATAAGGAAAAAAGTCAATACATGAACGTAGACTTTAAAAAGAATAGAATCCCTAAACAAACACCAAACTGAAATAAACCTAGAAATAAAAGCCTTAGGAATGTAAACAAAAGCCTCACAGGTAAGTTTCACCATCAGATAAAACGATCCCCATCTTGAAAACATGAATAGACCAGCCCTCCCGACCCCCCAAAAAAAGGAAGGAAGGAAGGAAGGAAGAAAAGTAACTGTTCAATAAAAAAAATTAGTCACAAAACATCCAGAAAGAAATGGAATAGAAGCCAGAAAGAGAGAAAGAGAGAACATAAAAGAGGGAGCCACTATTGGTTTGAAGAGAAAACTGAACCTAAAGAAAGGTCTAGAGACCTACAAGACTGACTCCAACTAACAATTTGAGCAAACTTGGAAAGGTTGCCCTTCCCTGATAATGAGATCATCAACTAAATTATCTACCATCATGGAGCCCTCATCTAGTACCTGTTGGAAACAGAAGCAAACACCCATAACTAAACACATATGCAGAGAAAGAGGACAAGACCAGGATGCAGAAACACACAAAGACAGCTGACCTGAACAAGTATGAACTAATAGGCCTCCCAGACTGATAGCTGGGAATCCAGCAAGGGACTGACTCAGAGCCCCTGAATATGCGTCTCAGCTAGAAGGACTGAGCAGTCTAAGAGACCTTAGACAGTGGAACCAGGATATATTCCTGGTGCACAAAAGGACCTTGCAGACACTTCCCCCATGGAGGGATACTCTCTTAACCTAGAGACAGGAGAGAAGTCCTAGTCCCTACTTCAAATGACTTGACAGATTTACATAACCCCAACTGGATAGCATAGCCCTATATGTAGAATGGGGGTGGGGGATGGGAGTGGAGGGTGGAGCTTTCCTTTCTCCATTTCTGACATCTTTTCTTCTTATTCCATTTCTTGCTGTGTGGCTGGAAGGCTGGCTCCATATCTTTATTGCATCATTAACAAATATTAACACAGCATAAATGAATGGAATAAGAAGATAAGATGTCAGAAATGGAGAAAGGAAAGCTCAGAGGCAAAAGGTAAATGAGATGCTTTTTAAAAAGCTGGTTAGAAATAGGCCAAGCTATGGTTAGGCATTCATAAGAAGGAATAACCTTACAAGTATTTATTTGGGATCTGGGTTGTGCCCCCAAAAGATAAAGAATAAAAGAAAACAACAACATAATTTTCTCATTAGATACAGGAGTGGTTTTGAAAAAAAAATATCCAATATCCCTTCTTGATAAATGTCCTGGAGAGGCTTAAGATATAAGGGACATAGCTCAGCATAATAAAGTAAGTTTACAGCAAGCCCACAACCAACATCAACTTAAACAAAGAAAAATTGAAATCATTTCCACTAAAATGAGGAAGAAGAAAGTCTATTCACTCTTATCATTCTCTAAAATTGACCACATACTCAGTCGGAAAGCAAATCTCAATAGATAAAAAAATTGGAATAACACCATGTATCTCATTGGATCACATGGGCTAAAGTTAGAGTTGAACAACAATACAAACTACAAAAAGCCTACAAACATGTGGAAACTGAATAGCTCGCAATTGAATCACCACTGCATCAAGAAATAAGGAGTTCAATCAAAATGAATGTACAACATACCCAAACTTATGGGAAAATATGAAAGCAATGCTAAAAGGAAAGTTCATAGCACTAAGTGCCTGCATAAACAATTTGGAGAAGTCTCACTCTAGTGACTTAACAGCACAGCTGAGAGCACTAGAACAAAAAGAGGCAAACTCATCCAGGAGAAGTAGACAGCAGGAAATAATCAACCTCAAGGCTGAAGTCAATAAAATAGAAACAAAGAGAACAGTACAAGTAATCAATAAAACAAAGAGTTGGTTCTTTGAGAAATAGACAAACCCTTATCCAAACTGACTAAAAGACAAAGAGAGTATCCAAATTAACAAAATCATAAATAAAAAGGGGAACATGACAACAGATACTGAGGAAATTGGAGAATCATTAGGTCATACTTCAAAAACTTGTACTCCACAAAAATGGAAAACCTAAAAGGAATGGGGAACTTTTTTCTGATGCTTATTACATACCAAAATTAAATCAAGACCAGATAATTTAGGTTAGATCTATAACCCCTAAGGAAATAGAAAACGGTTATTAAAAGTCTCCCAACCAAGGAAAAATTCATGGTCAGATGATTTCAGCATAGAATTCTACCAGACTTTCAATAAGAGCTAATATCAAAAGTCCTCATACAGAAAAAATAAAAAACCCATGACAGGTAAGAAAATTCTGTTCAGTAAAGGAACAGAGGCCTTCTTGAGGCATCACTATCCTTGACTTCAATCTCTATTATAGAGCTATAGTAATAATAATAATAATAATAATAATAATAATAATAATAATAATAAAACAACAAACAGCATATTATTGGCACAAAAACAGACAGGTGGACCAATGAAATCTAACCCTGACATTAACCTATACAACTATGAACATCTGACTTTTGACAAAGAAACCAAAATTATACAAGGGGAAAAAGAAAGCATCTCCAACAAACAATGCTGGAATATCTATCAGTCTGGAAATCTTAACTCTAAGTGGATCAAAGACCTCAACATATATCCAGTTATACTGGACCTGATAGAAGAAAAAGTAGAAGGTAGCTTTGAAGGCATTAGCAAAGAAGACTACTTCCTGAATAGAACATCAGTAGCCCATACACTGAGATCTACAATTAATAAATGAGACCTCATGAAAATAAAAATATTATGTAGGGGAAAGGACACTGTCTGTAAGAAAATATAGGAGCCTACAGAATGGGAAATCTTACACCTTACAGAGGCCTGTCGTAAAAAAATATATGTAAATATATATATATATATATGTATATGTATATATATATAAAGAACTCAAGACACTAGATATCAAAATACCAAATTATCCAATTTTTAAAATATATGACTGAGTTAAACAGAGAATTCTCAACAGAAGAATCTCAAATGGCTGAGATGCACTCAAAGTATTTTTCAATATCCATAGCCATCAGGGAAATGCAAATCAAAATGACTCTGAGATACTATCTTACCTCTGTCAGAATGGCTAAGATTAAAAAAAAAAAAAAACTAATGAGAGGATGTAGAGAAAGGGGGATAGTTCCTCCAGTGCTGGTGGGAGTATAAACTTACTTGTACAGTTACGTTGGAAATTGATAAGGTGATTTCTCAGAAAGTTAGAAATTAATCTACCTCAAGACCCAGCTATACCAATCTTGGGCATATACCCAAATGATGTTCAATCATACCACAAGGACTCTTGCTCAACTATGTTCATAGTATTATTTATAATAGCCAGAACCTGGAAAAAATCCAGATGCCTTCAACCAAAGAAGGATAAGGGATACATTTACACAATGGAGTGTTAACGTATTATTCAACTGAAATAAAAAAAAAAAGAAAATGACATCATGAAATTTGAAAGCAAATGGATGAAATTAGAAAAAATTCATCCTGATTGAGGTAGTCCAGACCCAGAAATACAAATATGGTTCATGTTCACTCATAAGTGGATATTAGCTTTAAAGTGACAGATAACCAGGCTTCAATCCACAGCCACAGAAAGGCTAGATAACAAAGAGGGCCCAAAGAGGGATGCTAGGATCTCTCTGGGAAGGGGAAATAGAACAGATCTCCTGGGTAAAGTGGTGCAGGGAGGAGAATGGTAGGTAACCTGAGGAGTAGGGTTGGGTAGGTTTGGGGCTGGACAGAAGAGATGTCTTGATAAACGTGGCATTTCAGGGTTGGAAAAAACAACCAAAACAAAAACATAGTGTCAGGAAAACTCCCCAGAATCCACAAGAATGACCCCAGCTAAGAATTCTAGAAATAGTGGAGAGGATGTTCAAACTGGCCATCTCCTCTAATCAGATTGGTTACTGTCCTGATCAAGAGAGACTTTATCCAGTAACTCGTGGAAGCAGATGCAGAGATCTACAGACAAGTACTGGGCAGAGTTCCAGGAGTCCTGTTGAAGAGAGAGAGAAGGGATTGTACGACCCAGGGGGACAAGGTCATGACAAGGGAGACTCACAAAGATAACTGACCTGGGATTGTAGGAGCTCATGAAATCTGGACTGATAGCCAGGGAGCTTGCATGGAATAGACCAAGGCCATCTTCATGTGTGTGACAATTGTGTAACTAGATCTGTTTGTGGGTCTTCTAGCTTCTCTGCCTCTTGAGCTTGACTGTTGGGAACCTTTTCCCAAGGCTGGGTTGCCTTACCCAGCCTTGATGCAGGGTGAGGAACTTGGTACTTCTTCATTTTGATGTGTCATGCCTTTACCTTCTGAGTGTTGGGATTTAAAGGTGTGTGCCACCATTGTCCGGGGTCCTGTCTCTTTCTAAATAGAGAAGGAGGAGTAGATGAAAGGGCAGAGAGAAAGTTGAGGAAGGGAACGGGAGGAGAGGAAGGAGGAGGAACTGTTGTCTAAATGTAAAATAAATGAAAAATAATTAAATGAAGAATAACCATGGAAGAGGATGATGAGTTTCCAATCATTTACCAAAAATTATTCAGGGATAGGGATATATCTCCATTAGTGAAGTACATGTTGTACAAGAATAAGTTTAGATCCCCCAAACCCACATAGAAAGCTGAGTGGGAAATCAGAAAGCTGTAATATTAAAGCTGAGGAGTAAACACCAGAAGATGCAGGATTACTGACAAGCTAACCTACTCCAACTGCTAAACTCCACACTCAGTGAGAGATCATGTATGTATGTATGTATGTATGTATGTATGTATGTATGTTTGTATGTGTGTATTATATATATGTGTGTGTGTGTATGTATGTGTGTATTATATATATATAGTGTGTGTGAGAGAGAGATACATATATATATATATATATATATATATATATATATATATTAACATGGAAAACAATTTAGGAAGATGCCTATGGCTTATGTGGCTTTTACATGAATGTGCATGTGCATACATGCACCAGTAAAAGCACGCATGGGAACACATACTCACAGATAAACATTTAGATAAGGGGTCTGAGAGAAAGAAATATAGTATAATACAAAATAAATAATATTAAAATTTTAGATATTTTGTGCCTCTGAATGGGATGAACTGTCAGCAATATTCAGAATTTACAAAAAAACAAGCAAACATAAAAAGGCTCTATGACACAGAAAAACAAAAAAACAAAAAAACAAACAAAAAAAACAGGAAAGGAACCTATTCATAAAGACATTCTGTTTGTTTTATGTTTTCCTTAAGAAAACCATCCACGCCTCTTAACAAATATGAGTAGCATTAAGTCTGTTACTAGTGAAGGGTTTTTTAAGGTCAATTGCAGTTGTAGAAACACTCCAAAGAATAACTTGCCCTTGTAGGGACATATTGATACTTCATTCATCAAAATATACTGTGGCATTGATGGTTTGACTGAGAGAGGATCATTTGTACCACAGGGAACTCTGTTCTTAGGGAACTCTGAAGCATCACCTTCAAGACCACATGTTTTTCAGGGCAGCTGGCCACCTCATACCATCTTCTAACTGTCACTGTAATGTCCCATCAAACAGGGGATTATAAGAAAATGTCAATGAGAAAGCTGATTGCAGTAGCATAGAAAACATAAAGCTCACACATTTTGGCTTTATTTTAAAGAAGTAAGTCATTACAAAACAAAATGAGTTTATCTCATGACTTCAATTTTAAAGAGTAATAAAATTGTCTTTAAAATGTATGGCTGAAAACTACACAAAATTATGACATGAGTCTGGCTAAGCCAAAATCTAGATGTTGGCAGGACCATGCTCTTTGGAAGGCTCTGGTGGACAGTGTGTCACCATGTCCGCACCAGCTGACACAGGCTGCCCACATGCCTTGATCATGTACTGCTTCTATTACCAAACAACAATGCACATCTTCCTCCCATCTCGGCAGTTGAATATGGACTCTTCTACCTCCCTCTTCCACGATTAGTGATTGGTTACATTTTGCTCATCCAAATATACCAAAAGAATCTCCCTATCTTAAGTCAGTTTATGAGCAGCTTTAGTTTCGTTTGCAAAAATCAATTCCTATTTGTCTTGTATGTAACATATTCTTAGGTTCTTGGTCATAGAATGGGATCACACATAGGTAGTCATCTATGATTCAAATTCCTACTCATTCCACCCAAGATGGAATTTCCTGGCTTAAAAGTATTTTAAGTATGTTGGGTATAACTTTTCTTTTTGTTTTTATACTTTTAATTTTATTATGTATGTGACTCCTCATATAGGCCCCTCAGTGCTCATATGAATACAGAGGACAGCTTGAGGGACTCAAGTTCTTTATTCTGCCATGTGCGTCCTAGGAATCAACCTCAGGTCATGAGGCTTGGCAGCAGGTGCCTTTAACAGCTAATCCACCTCGCTGCTTTACAAGCTCCTCTATGTATTTGTGATTGTTATTCTCACCTTGATCATAAAGGTCCGTTAGCACTGCCTATACTAAATGAGACAATTCTTTTTTTCATAGTGACTGCTTCTTGATGTTCCAATGAAGTTAAAAATAGGCCCTTCTCCATGGATGGTTAGATGTCCTCCATACATTGAAACACTCGATCCTTTCGGTTTTTAATTTTTTTAATGTATAATAGAAGTGTTAAAGAGGAGGGTTATAATAGGTACAAGGAAATGTATTCTAGTTTAAAGGTCATTGATTTAGGTCAGAGCAGTGAGAGAAACAGTAATAAATGCTAAGCTGAGTCTAAAAAGTCAAAGTGACTGACTAATTACAGCTTACCCTTCTCATTCTAACCTCACATTTAGTGAAGCTCTGCAGTTTAGTACCTTAGGACCGCCAAAGCCAATTACCAAAGGCAATTTCATGCATGGACAGCGAAGAGTTTTACCCTCTTGATTCTTCCTCCTCCCTGTTTAAGCCGGAGCAAATGTATTCCTAAGCCATCACAAATTCAAATGTATAAAGTAGAACAAAAAAAAAATGGGCTCTATAGTTTAAAATACTTTCCTATCGTTATGACTCATGTTTCACCAGACATACTAAAGTATAATCTATAGCTGTTTATCCAAAGCCAAAGATGCTGAGATTTCACTATGGAAATTCGGCATTCAGCCCATGGGAGGAATACAGTCAGATTAGGAAACAAAAGCCATGGAAATGCCAAAGACTGTTTGCAATGAAAATAACTTTATAGGAAAGAAAACGAGGATATCCTCCTTTAACATATTTATTATTATTACCTATAACTATGTAGGATTAATAGTGCAGAAAATAATAATTTCTCTATTCCCCAATAAAATATATGATCATCTTTAATAATATCAGAGACATAAAAAACATGGAGAGGCTCTTATTGCAAGAGTTTGATAGCTTTATGGATGTGTTAATTATCTTGATTCCTTTCCCAGATTAAGGCACCTATTTGGCCATTTTAACCATAGAAATTTGTCGCTGCTGTCTAATAAAAAGGTACAGCTGTCTCTACCTTTTCTAAACAGAAAGCAAGCAGATCATTGGATCAAACCTAAACATTGAGGTCCTTCACAATTTCTTAAAAATATCAGAGAGTGCAGGTTTTGTCATTGAAATATTCATATTGATTTAAGAAGTGAAAAAAGAAGACATGCAGATATAGAATTAGATAGTGGTAACTTAATACATATTAAAAGTGATTCCAACCCTCACTCCAAGCTAGTTGAAGGGGCACAGCATAGAATAGTGAATCTTTCTGACTCTAAAGAATATGTTTTTCTTATTGACGTATAGCCTGACTGCCATGACTTTGCCCACCATTAAAACATTTGACAGTAGATAAAATGCTTCATCCTTGGCAAGATCCTATCTGACTTACAGAGCTAGAAATAATAATTGCCTAGTATAGAACACAACAGCAATTCTTCTATGACTGGGTTTCTTTCATGAACTAGACATTTACTAGTCTAGTATTAGAGTTATTTTGGCTATATGGCTATCAAGTTGCTTTGTTGACATAGACTATCTGATATCCCTTTGCCAAATTAGTTAAAAATGTTATATATATATATATATATATATATATATATATATATATATATATGTTATTCTCCTTTAAGTTTGCAGAGATGCAGGGAGATATATTAATTGTTATTAAATTTGGGGCTGCTGCTCTCATCCGGCCATCAAATGATGCATACAAAGTGATATGTGGAATTTCATCAAAATAAAAAAAAACTATTTCTCTGCAAAACAAAAAAGCTATAGCATCATCAAAATGGAAAGGTAACCACAAACTCTGAGAAAATATCTGCAAAACACATTTTCAAAAAGAATTGTTATCTAAATTATACAAAGGACTCTTCAAACTCAATAACTAGGACAGAAAAAATTATAAAATGAACCTTAATTTACATCTTACCAAAGATAGACAGATTGCAAGGAAGCAAATGAAAAGATGTGTCATGTTATATGTCATTGGTGAGTTACAAAATTAAAACAATAATGAAATATATCTTACACCTACTGAAATGGCCCAAATCCAAAATGCTGATAGGGAGCCCAGTGCTGACAATGAGGCAGAGAACCTGGCTCTTATTCACTTCTAGTGCCATTTCAAGCCACACAGTCACTATGCAAAACACCTTTGCCATTTTTTACAAAATTGTTCACATTCTAACCTTATGATCCAGGAGTTGTGCTCCTTGATAATTATTTTTAAAAGTCCAAAGTTAAAGTACACACAAAACAGGACACGTAGATATTTAGTAGTATCATTATGTCATATTTGATTCATACATTAAAAATTGGAAAGTAACTAATATATATAGCCTGATACCTGATGTCAATATAATATTTCAGGACAAGGCAAATAAATGGTTTTTTGAATAAAAAAAAATCCACAAAGAAATACTATTGAGCAAAATAAACTAATCAAAAAATGCTCAAAATCATAGTCCTCAGGGAAAGGAAGAGACAAAGCACAATGAAATGTTACATTGTATCTTTGAGAATGCCTAAACCCAAAAGGGAAAAAAGCTAGCAAATGTCACAGAGAGTATGGAGAAAGGTGGGATTGTACACTGTTGTTGGGACTGAAAAATGGCACAGCCATTGTTGAAAATATCATAGAAGTTCTTCAAATAATTAAAAGTAGAGCTGCCATTGTCTGTCTAGCACACAGCTGAATATATGCCCAAAGGGAATGAGTTCTTTGTTTTGATTCTTTCTAATATAGAGTGTGACCCTATCAAGTATTTTTAAAGGTATGTGAGTAATGAATTTTTATTATTCTTTATTCATTTATTACCTTCATGTTGCCTTTTCCAGTGGGTGACAGTCGATGGGACAAGGGTCCTTGGGCAGTTATCACTTGTCTCAAGTCTGTTTCATTGTTCCATGATCTCCTTGCATTTAATGTTTCCTGGACACTAGAAGCCTGTCTTGTTTCTGTCCCTTACGGATGATATCTCCAATTTATTTTTCATTTGCTTAAGTATTTTTATAAATCTTTCCTTGTATTATTTATATAGAAAATATCATTAGACATTGGAAATTGTGTCTTAATTTCTGTTTCGCGGGAATGTGGTTACCCAGATCACACCTGCACACTTTTCTTTCTAAATTAGAAATATTTTCTTTAGCTATCTCTGAAGTTGTTAATTCTAACTTCTTTTAATTTTGATCTTTGTATTTAAAAAATGTTTTTGTTCTAAAGTAGCAAAAAAGTAGACTGTAGAAATTATGAACTGACAATCTTAGTGTTGATCATTCTTTGACAATCTAAGAGGAATGAGAAGACTATTTATTAAAGAAGAAGCCAATTATCACAAAAGAAATTTTTAAACAGAAAAAATTATTTACATTTAAGAAAGAATAACTTGATCACTTCTATATGGAATAAGCTCATTTTTTACAAAGCCTGCCAAAATCGGTTAATTTACAAATTAATTGCATTTCCTGGCTTTTATAGTTACTCCAGTTTAAACACAAAAATCTGAAGATTGGCAGCAAGGGTCCATGTATAAGAAAGGACTCATGTTTATCTTTCTGGGACTGGATTAATTTCACTAATATTTCCAGTTTCATCTATGTCCTAGAAATTTTACAATTTTTACATCTTAATATACTTTCTTTTAGAAATGTGCCACATTTTCATTATTGATTCAGGACTTGACAAATGGATACCTAGACTGTTTCCATTTTTTAGTATTATGAATGGAGCAGCAATGAATACAGATGAGTGCATGTCTCTGAGGTAGGATACAGAGCCCTTTAAATAGAAACCTGGGTCATGTAATGGTTCTACTTCCAGGTACTAAGAAATATCCACATTTGTTTTCATAAGGCTATACCAGTTTGCACTTCCTCTAGCAGTAAAGGGTCTCCTTTCCCCACATCCTTGCAGCATTTGCTATCATTTGTTTTGTTGGCCTTAGCTATTCTAACTGGAGTGGATAGAATCTCAAAGTGGACTGATTGATTGTATTTGAACTTCCTGGGTGACTGAAGGATGTTGAACACTTTTAAAAATACACTTTTAAAATGTTTTAATGTTGTTCTCTATGTGGTATTTTACATGCCATAAGGTAAGCCTGAATGACATCCTTGCTGTGGTAGCTAAGGGAAATTTCTGCTCTTTCTGAACTTGGCCCTGTCATCCAGAGCATAGAGAATTCTGCAAGGTTGGTGGAAGTATACACTAAAGCTCTAAAACGTGGTAGATCTGTAGTGGACAACAATCCGACTTCTTTCTCTCTACTACATCAAGTGGTCCTTAAGCAGTCATCTTTGTTCATCACGTGACTGAGGCTCTTTCCCACACCCCTTTCTCATCCCCATTGGTGGTAAATTTCCACTTTTCCACGCCGCAACTCTTCCAATTGTGTTCTTAATTCGTAGTCTTGCTTTCCATTATCTCCTCTGAAAATAAGAACCTTTTAAAGAGTTTTAAATAGGAGCAGCCTCCTATGTAATTATTACATTTGTTCCCCCAGATTGCAATCAAATGTGTGTCCCAGAATTTATATCATCTAATGATCATTTTCTACACTGCATATTTTTAGTGTTCTTAAAGGTCTATCTTCCTATGCATATGAAATTAAAACTTTTCTTTAAAAAATTATACATTCATGCTTTATATACATTAAATTAATGTAAACAAAAACTCAGATTATCTGTGTGTTTCATTTAAAGTTTTAAAACTAAGATTATTTTCACATTTCTAAAATATTTATTTCACCTGCAATAATCCAAATTAAACTGCATGGTCATCTGCCTCTATAATCATAATCATGTAACTCTACCCCAAATAGGAAACATAAAACTAGAAAAACCTCAAGACATAGTTAGGAAATATTTACTATCCAAATACATGCCAGTGGGATAAATATTTCAGTGTACCTTAAACTATAATTTGGTATAATCATTCTTATCAAATTCAGTGTAGATATTATATATATTCTGGTCTCTGATAGTCTATTCCTAAGAGTAGTCAGAGAAAGCTCTATATATGATTATATCAAAAATAAACAGATATGTAAATAAAGGAAGTATTTGATAATATACTGAACTTACTCAGACTCAACTCAAATTACTTTCAAAATTCCAAAGTAAAAGCTGGCAAACCTTTTACAGTTACACAAGTGCAAATTTTCCTATCTATACTGAACCATAAGCCTCTACTGTCATGAATTTTTGAAATAGATTAGACTTTCAGAGTGCTGCTGCTAACTACAATAATCAGTATCTCTACTTCCCCAGCTCATGTGACTCACATCTGTTTCCTCTGAGTCCTTTGATTTTGTCCACCTGATACACAATAAAGGCTAATTCCACAAGCCTCAAATATTCATGGTCAGAGGCTGATTCAGTTAATTTGAGCAACGAGTGGGAGTTCTCATTTTTTATAGAGAATAGGCTCCATAGCGACACATTCACTAAATGACCTAATGTAATCCATTGAAAAACAACACAGCTAAACAAATGATCTGCAGGGCACTGAAAAGCAAACATCCAAATATTTACCGTTTCTACGTGTTTATAATCAGCATCTGTTGTTTGGTGAAAGCTCAAAAAACATTCTCAGACACTGCTAAGAGTTTATGCTTCTATCCAAGCAACATGGATAAAAGACAGCCACAGACTTTTTCTAGAATTTTTTACTACACTAAGTGGATTTGTGGGAAACATCATTCTTCATGAACTCAGTTCTACTTACCAACACCTGGGCAATGTCTACTCTAACTAAGACCCTTATATTAAGAGCAAATAAAAGAAGCATCATGCCCCATTTGCTACGGATAGCATCTTCTTAGCCCTAAGAGTTGACCATAGTTACAAATACTTACTTGAATAGTAGAATCATCACAGTGAGAAATCTTCAGTTGACAAAAATTTGAAAATCCAATCTTGGAAAAAGGCAAAGAACACAAAATAAGTGCACATTCAGGTCTAACCAACAAGTGACACTAGGGGAAAAAATCAGCAGAGTCAATTTTAGAATATGTTTATAACCAAGAAGTAGAATTTAAAGTAGGCCAAAGCTAGCAAGGATACTATTGGCAAGTTCAATGAAATACAACTGTAATAGTGTCAGGTGCATGGGTTTGCATAATTTTTCTCATCACTTGATGAATTTTAAAAAATAATGATGTGAATAGAAACATGTATTTCTCCTTTCTATTATTGTTAATAATGATTTTTTTCAGAAAGTACAAAAATTAAATCCTAATACATTTTCACACTTGGTTTGGAAAAGTCAAATATTGTATTCTTTCAAATGGATTCTTTCGTTTCTGCTTTAGTAGTTTAATGAGCCACATGTGATGGACTGAGACATTTTTCTTAGATGATTTCACACATATGATAGTGAGAAGTGTGACAGGAAGAGGTCCAATTTATGACCACTGGTGGCCCAGGGAGAAGGAGCACTAGGAGGCATTTATTTTTCTAATTTGTATCATAGGCAGCTTCCTTGTAAGGTTCTCTTTTACATTGGGAAGGTATGATGCACTGTGAGAGGTGAGTTCCTGCATCTTGTTTTTCAGGAACAGGCTTTGAGTCAACCCTGATTGTCACCTAGTCAGTTTTCAGAACAGGCCTACTAGCGAATAGATACACAGAGCAAATAAGCCTTTCTTTTTTTTTTCTTTTTTCATTTTTTTCTCTCTCTCTCTCTCTCTCTCTCTCTCTCTCTCTCTCTCTCTCTCTCTCTCTCTCTCTCTCTCTCTCTCTCTCTCTCTCTCTCTTGCACAAAACTTAAGTCCAAATGGATCAAAGACTTTAACATAAACCCAGGCACACTGAACCTCTTAGAAGAGTGATGGGAGATGTTATTCTGTAAATATGTTTCTCATACTGGTTAATTAATAAAGCCCTGTTGGCCAATAGGAAACTAGATAGGTGGGGCTAGGAGACTAGGAGGAGGAAAGAGGAAGTAGTTAGGAGGAGTCAGGTTGTAGAGCATGGAGAAAGAAGATGCTGGCGGTGGCTCTCCGATAAGATGACCATGTGGAAATACTTAGATAAGTGAAAATGGGTTAATAATTAAGACAGAGCTAGCCCATAAACAATAATGGTAACTGGCCAACAGAATTGTATCAGATACAGAGTCTCAGAGTGTTATTTGGGGCCGGCGCGCCAGACTAGCGGCCAGCGGGCTGGAAGAAAACATACAAGCTACAGAAAAGAAAGTGGGGGGTACCTTTGAAGGAATTAGCACAGGAGACTGCTTCCTGAACATAACACCAGTAGTGCACTCATATCCACAATCAATAAATGGGACATACTGTAACTGAGAAGTTTCTGTAAGGCAAAGGACACAGTCAACAAGTAAAAACAGCAGCCCGCAGAATAGGAAAAGATCTTCACCAACCCCACAATTGACAGAGAGTTGATCTCCAAAGTATACAAAGAACTCAAAAAGTTAGTTACCAAAACACCAAATAATCCAGTTAAAAAATGGGGTACAGAACTAAATAGAGAATTCTCAATGAAGGAATCTAAAATAGCTGAAAGACACTTAAGAAAGTGCTCAACATCCTTAGCCATCAGGAAAATGCAAATCAAAACAATTCTGAGATACCATCTTACTCCTGTCTGAATGGCTAAAATCAAAATCACCAAAGACAGTTTATACTGGAGAGGATATGGAGGAAGGGGAACACTCCTCCACTGCTGGTGGGAGTGCAAACTTGTACAGCCACATTGGAAATCAGTATGGTGGTTCCTCAGGAAAATGGGAATTAGTCTACCTCAAGATCCAGTAATTCCACTCTTAGACATATACCATATCCCCCAAAAAAGCACATTCATACAACAAGGACATCTGTTCAACTATTTTCATAGCACCATTATTTGCAATAGCAAAGAAGCCATTCAATGCATTGGTGGCTTTTTCTGGAATAGGCTGTGCTGGAGTCCTCTCACTCCTGAGGAGGGTATGAAAGGCTTCAACACCCAGCTACTGTCTTGAATTCACCACAGTAGTACCTACTTTCAAAATGTATTCCTCATATCAGAGAAAAGAAAATAGCTGAGTTTTGTACATTTTTTGTTACTGAGAGGTAAAGTTTGAATATTCTCCTTGCCTGTGATGTCATATGTTTGAGGCAATAAGTCAGATGCCTTGGAGTGGTCAATGTACATTGTACTCAAGAGGCATACATCACTTTCCCCTCCTCATATATGTACAGTTCTGATAATAATAAAAGATTTAAACAGAAGAAAAGTTACTACTGTTGACTACAGAGGGAAATTTGAACTTATATTAACTGAACAAAAAGGTTTTACTTTCTCCACTTTCCAGGTAACTTCTTCCAAAGGGTCTTCTAAAACTTCTTCAGAAATTGCATAAGGCTCTTCTGTTACAGTCAGAGGCATCTAGGAATTCCTCAGACACTGCATTAGCTCTAGAGAGGAGAGTTATGGTAACCTTTATAGTTACCCACCTCAACTCATTTAATTCTTACATTCAGTACAAGGCTTTTTATTCAGTGCTCCTCTTTCCAAACAGGGTTTGCATACACTCTCATTGTAGTGTGTTGTAAGCACATGTGAGAGCCATGAATGCACTGAAATAGTTGGGACGTGTCTCAGATAAGTACTTTCCCATTGTTCCCTGATATTCTCTCCATGAATAAATACCACACACAATGTATGAGAGTGTGGTAAATTTCAAATTGAGAGAAAAATATATCATAAGGCTTTTTAAATATGTTTAGTCATTAAGAATTGTGTTCAAAATAATTAGTAGTTTTAAAGACCTCTCATTAACGAAACAGAAAGATAAAAATGACTAATAGTTAACACACTTTTTAATGCCTGGAAAAATTCCATTTCATTTTCTTAAGTTTTTGTATTTAATAATTACAGATCCTACTTCATAATCAGCTGAAATTTAGAAGACTTCAGAAGAAGCCTAGTTCCTTGCTTAATATATGCACATAACAGGACCATTTTTCTAATAATGATAAGATAGGAATGAAGAATAAATGTCTCATGTGGTTTCTAGATTAGAAAGATGTAGTTAGAAATCACAGTGCTTCAGGTAGTTGTAATTGGATCCAGAAAAGAGCCAATTCTTTCTATATCCAGGAACATGACAGGACAGTTTTATTTTATAAATACATACAAACAATGTGAATCTAAAAATCACTAGAATTTTTTTTATGTTTTATAAAATCTCCATCGTCTAATCAAAAGGTGATTTTATAAAATGCTCCTAACATCACCCTTGTCCAATCTGGACTGGTATGGATTGAATATTCTACTTAGTTTCACATTTTTCTTCCTGAAATGTATAAGCCTGATTACAAATCACTGTTGAATGACATTCAGAAGATATTGCAAGGGCGTCTACTCTACCTCTCTTGTCAAGTGTGTTTCAGTGGAAGGATTATTGATGGAAGCCTGAGACACAGATGAAGAGAAATTAGAGTTGTGAGGTATAGAATTGCAGAAATTGCATCTATACAAACAGCTGAAAGCAAGATGATATTCTGTTCAAATGTTTCCCATTTCAAAGAACTCTCTGGAGCCCCATTTACTCCTGACAAGTACTAACAGTGTTTACAACTTTGCTTCAACCTGGAGAATTGCTGAAATTAAGAAAATAGTTTTAGTTTAAAAAAAAAAGAAAGAAAGAAAGGAAGGAAGGAAGGAAGGAAGGAAGGAAGGAAGGAAGGAAGGAAGGAAGGAAGGAAGAAAAGTGCATCGGAGCTCAAAGACGATGGAACAAAAGTTTAAAAGGATTTTGTCAACCAAGGATCTATCTTCGGCACCTGATACACAAAATAAAATGCTGGAACAACAGGTCCCTGCTTAATAATATAATGCAAGCAAGTTACTTGAATTAATCATGAACAAGAACAAAAGATTCTAGGAGATTCTTCATATGGAAGTCTAAAGTGTCAGCAATGGGAAACATGATGCCAGAATCTCAGAAGACAAAGTTACAAACACTCCTCTACCTGAATCAGGTCACAGATATCTGCCATCTGTCAAAGCTGAAAAGATTTTGCTCTGGATAATTACAGTGCTTTTCAAGGTTTGTTTCCCAGGTCACTAGCTATAAATAATATTTATTAACGGTATATAATGAGAGGCTGGAGAGATGACTCGGCTGCTAAGAGCATTTGTTATTTTTGTAGAGGACCTAGGCTTGGTTTCTAGCATTCTCAGGGCAGGTCATATAGTCATCTGTAATCCTAACCCTAGAGGATCTGACACCTTCTGGCCTCCTCAAGTACTAGGCACACATGTGGTTAACGGACATATACATGGAGGCAAAACACATGAAACAATATTAAATTGAAAATAGAGGATCTGTGGCTAAAACTAAGGAAATCATGAAACTATTCTTTAAGTTATTTTATAAAGAGAGTCTCCCAGAAGATTTGAATATGTTAATTGTATTATGAAGGTCATTTGTGAGGATGCAATGGTCAGCATTTTCAAATTCATTTGACAATGTAACATCTTTTTCTTGCTCCATGAAATGACATTGACTAATGTTGCAATGAGTATATATAACCTTACACACAGGAAGTCACTGGCTGCTTTTCCAAAGACCAACATGACGTGCCATTTGACTTTATCAGAAATATATAATGGTATAATGGTATAAAGACATTTTGTCTCAGTGGATACAATTTAACCCCTCTCCCCCTTTCTACACAAGCACTCTCTAACCAGTCTGTTACATCACCAGGCTGACAGAGATAAGGCAATCACAGCATTTTCACATAATCAGAGGCACCAGTGCTGACTGTTCATATCAACATGAAAACAGGCCCTAGCCATGAAAAGTAACTTGCACTTCCATCATTATAATGGCTGTTCTATTTCTGTTTGCCACATACTATTGTGGTGCTGCAATAGTATAATTTACATACCATGAATCTCTCTGCCTTCTCTCAGGGATAGTCTTAAAATAATGACCAAATTCTTTCCAAGTTTTCTTTTACTATGGAAAAAATCTTTTGAAGATTTTCTTTCTGGAAGTCTAGTTGTGCCTTATTTTTCACTGTTTCTCAAACAAAATTGAGAGATTAATAATGCTTACAAATCAGAAATGTTAATTTGGCTACATAGAATGCACACTTCATAATTATGCTTGGGAAAGAAAACCATCACTGGGGTGACTGACACTCTACTTCCTACATTGTACTCTTGATTCTTATGATGATTTCCCTTTAATGAGAACCTACCTCCTACAAAGACACTGCTCAAAAGTTTAGCTACGTAAGGTCAACAGAAAGTAATGCCCCTCTCTTGTTTTCCATTCCCCAGCTTCTTAAGAAGGTAACTGTATATCTATAAAGCCAATGATAACAACTGTGTCTTGTTGAAACCTTTTTACAGATAGAGTCTCATACATGTTGACCTGGAACTTACAAAGAAGCCCGGGATAAACTAGAACTTCTAATTACCACTCCCTAATTTATATTGTCCTAGTGACCAAGATCAGGGATTCCTGCACATTTAAGGAAGCAGTCTACCAACTGGGCTACGTTCCCAAACTAGCAAGTTGGTAATAGAGACGTAATTTCATGTTAACAAAGCATATAGTAGGCTCTTTCCAATTTAGCCATCAGGGCCTTTTCTCATATCCTCTCCCCAAAAGCAAAGAATTTTAGATTGTATAAAATTAGGCATGAATTGATGAAGAAAAAATAAAAGAAGAAAAGCATTGGTGAATAAAGAGAAAAGGGAAAATAAAAAGATCAGAAAATACCCCAAAAATGTTAGGTTGTGATAGAATGGCATGTGTATTCATTAAATCTTAGAGACCTCCATTCTCAGCACATTTAGAGTCTGCTGAGCTACATTACCTCCAGTAATATTATTTATGGCACTAATTTATACATGTATGAAAGCACTGAACACTTTATATGAAGACTCCCTACAGATCCCAGTTCATAAGTCAGCTATGAAGTGAAATTTAGGAGAAATATTGTTCATGAGAAATGTTCCATTAGCAGCAAGTGTGCTTACCACTCTGATCATGTGACTTCTGTGTAATAGTTAAGCTGAACTGAGAGATCAGGAAAAATAGAAATAGCCTTGTTAAAGGACTTTATCTTTGAAAAAAGTAGTCATCAACTATCTTGATGGTGTGATGCCTTAGTTCATTCCTCTGTTTCTCTTGGTCTAGCATATCTTTGCCATGGAGGGACAAGACAATGTGTGGATCTGAGAGTAATTAAAATCTAGCAAACTCATCACATGAGACTCCCTATAAAAGAGACTTATTCACTCCTGCTAATCAGAATAAAACAAAAAGAGATCAGAAACTGACATGGAAGACCTACTATATTCCAGGAATTATGTAGCTATTTTGACCACATGATTGCATTAACACTCAAAACCCCCAAGACAGGTATTCTGAAAATGAGAGTTAGAATTGAAATGATCCCCTATTCACTTGAAACTCAACCAGGGTATGAAACTCAACCAGGGTCCATACCAATTTGCTGTATTCACAGCATGTGCTATTCCAGTACACACTCTAAGATTCTGGTGTTACTTTCAAATGCTGGTCATTCTGTATGAGTAAAGAGCATTTTACACATTAGCAAAAGCTCTAAACCTTTTAACCATGAAGTTTACACATGAGAAGACTGTCTATACAGGACTTGACAACCCAACTCAAGTGTCTGAATAAGGAATTAAACCCAGGAGACTTTGTTTGTGTGCTCTTTATTTCTGTCATTTCTCACTGTTTTCCTTGCTAGATTTGTAACTGATATTTTCAATATTCTAGGAATGTAGAAGATGTCATGTATATGGTAGGACCCAAAATGCCAGGTTTCAGATGCATATCTCCTAGTTTATGCTCAGTCTTAAAGTATAAATGTTTGTGGAATACTCATTCTCATTAAAAGTAGTTAATTGAAAGATTATTTGTAGTAAGAAAACCAAGATCAGCAATGTGGGTGTGTAGATGCCTTGGCAGTTATACCAAAGTATCCAGCATTTTTTTCTCTGTCCAAACTTAACTCCAGCCCCTAAAATCACCACACTTTTGCTCATCACTGAAAATGTTACCTGTATAACTTTTATCTGGATAGCATATCATTATAATCCCTTAACCATAGACCACACCCTCATGCATATATAACAATAATTAATAACTCATATGCTAGTTAGTTCAGCATTGTGCACATAATTCTGTTGTCCTGCTTTTGAATTTATTTTGTGTGCTTACTCTGATTATTATATTATATAAACCAAGTTTTTATCTGCAAATTGGAACCTAGCTCATTGTTTGTGGGTGCTAGTGTGGTTGGTTTACATATCATCTTGCCCCAGATCAGAATCATCTCAGTAGGTTACCTTACCCAAAGACATGTTCTGATTGTCTTAATTGATGCAGAAAGCCCCACCCTGATTGTGTGTGGCACCTTTTGGTAGAGTCCAGATTCCCTTTTGTTTTAAGCTCAATCCTTTAAGTAGTGTTCATGTTGTTTTAAAGGGGATGTGTCAAGAAGAAGATCATCTAGCTGCTTCCCCTTCAGTCTTCCTGCCTCTAAATGAACTTGCTCTGTTGTTGATGATTATAGTGATTCCTTCATTGATATCACCAATGTTCTCAAACTTTCATGAAGGGCTAAGAACTAGAAACTGGCCAGGAAGCTTCCAGGCTTCTAACACCACACTGGGACTACTGATACACCCAGCCCTGTGTACAGCTTGTCTCCCCTACCTACCCAGTGAAAGACAGCCATTATGAAACACTGTCATTGCTGAGGCACCTTTACTAGATGAATGAGTAACCAAACACCTGGTTCTTGGTTCTCAGGAGTGATTCTGCTGTGTTGTTACTATTTTAAAGGCAGCTTAATAAGTTCCTGTGTGTGTGTGTGTGTGTGTGTGTGTGTGTGTGTGTGTGTGTGTGTGAGTGCATGTGCATCCTATTAGCTCTCTTCCTCCTGAGAACCCTAAACAATACAGGGTCTCAGTAAATATGTGCTGAATTGAAATGGATTGATTTGAATTGGCCTAACTTGAACCCAACTTAATTTATTTTAATTGGCAGTTGCTTCCACCTGATCAATGCAGTTCTATCACCAATATTCCAATCACTTCAAGTCTCACTAAGTTAATTCATTACTTTAAAGTTTTAGAAGAACTTTCCAAAAGAGAAAACAAAGATGGAGAGGAAGAACGTGAACTACATTTCTGTTTATAACAATCAGTATTTATGACCAGCAGAAAAGGAAACCAGCACATAGGGTCTTAAAAGAGAAGAAAACTGGCTTACTTAGAACAGGGCATTTTCCTCCACTTTTACATGAAACTGGGCTGCATTAAGAAAGGCACTAGAAATGCCATGGAGCATGGAAGCAAAGATGAGGTATGACATACATCTAAATAGAGCCAAAGAGAAGAAATTGAAGTTCTAAAGGAAAGCATGTAAAGGATGTATTGCCAGTCTTATCAGACATGTTCAAAAGTAATAGTTCTAAAATCTTTTAGAATATTTTATTCTATTTTTCTAAAATACATGCTTTTTATTAAAATATATGTCTTTCAGTTAAGAAACCAGCAAGTTAAGCTTCTAATAGTTATTGTGATCAAACTACATGGCAAAGGGAAATTTCTTTTGTGTAAATAAAAAGGAAATGCCTTGTGAACAATGTATCAGGGTGGAAAACCACCACCAGACACACACACACACACACACACAAGAGAGAGAGAGAGAGAGAGAGAGAGAGAGAGAGAGAGAGAGAGAGAGAGAGAGAGAGAGAGAGAAGCTGTGAACAACTACAGTGAAGTATGGTCCAGGCAGTTAGGCAAAAGTCAGCCCAAGGTTTAAAACTCCTAGTGTGTCAAAGGTGGGTGATGATGTCCTCCCTGTAACTATAGGAGAGGAAGTGCACTTCTATGATCAGTCAGGCTGAAAGATAAATCCATGAATCCATGTTCCTTCTTTGCCACAGTTATTACCAAGTTGATGAGGAGTGATAGTCGTATAGTAGACAAGCACCTTGTGAATGAGAAAGGCTGTCCAGAAAACTATCTCCTGTGCAAATAAATCTCTCACACCACGGATCATATATCTTTCAAATATTTTATAACATAGATTGATGAGTGGATATGAGATTCATCACATATACTTCAATTTCATTTAAAACCTAAGATTTGGTTAAATTGAAGAGACTATCAGCAAACTCAGACATAGAAGTGGAATTGACTAAGTTGTAGGTCATAAAAGTTTAAAATTTCTGAGGTGCACATGAAAATGTAAAATTTCTGAGATATATAAATAGTGCCTTCACATCCTTGATCAAAAACACACTCTTCAGATAAAATCTTTAAAAGTGTCATTGAAGAATTTCACTGAAAAGCTACCTCTTGTATGTGATACTATCTTTTCCAATGCACCTTCTGTGTCTTAGAGCTGACAGTGGGAAGATGCACATTTCCTCATGTTAGTACAAGTTCTCTCCCAAATCTAATTCAAAGAGAAGGAAATCTCTTAAAACTCACTCTGTGGGCTCAACATGAAAGCAATATATACATGGCATTCCTACTCTGCATTTTTTTATTTAGAAAATAAAGAAGACACACATGGGGGTCCTAGGCACTGATCCAAATGATATGACAGGCTTTGAAGATCCCTCATGGAAGGCCTCACACTTCCTGGGGAGCAGAAAGGGGATGAGATGGGGATTAGGGGGAGACAGAGCAGGGGGAGAGGGTGAGGGAACTGAGATTGACATGTAAAACAAGCTTGTTGCAAATTTAAATAAAAAAATATTATTCTAAAAGGAAAATGAAGATAGACGAGAATATTTTTCTATCCGGGTACAAAAAAAAAAAAAAAAAACACTTAGCCCACTGTAACAGTCATCTAAGAAAAAAATATTAAAAATCCACTAAATATTTAAATGTTCTTTTTGAAACTAGCAAGATTATATATGTCATGTAACTTTTTGTTATGAAAATACACAATGGCAATGATCAAAATGAACATTTTTAGCTAAACATTGTTTAGTTAGGATTCAAAATGCTTGAAATGGCAGAGGAAGTAGAACTGAAATATAGACTTGTGGAAATTGCTTCATGGAGGTGGCAGCTGAAGAAAGGGAAGAGAAATCTGACAGAATGGCCTTTGATGTCTTGGACCACAGAAAGGTGAGAAGTGAGGCATATAGATTCATAATGAAATTCGGCAACTTCTATTTTTAGAAAGGGCAGGGGGTAGAGAAAGAGCCTCATTAAGCAGCTGATTCTCTCTATATCTCTGTAGAGGAGAGGCAGAATGTGATTCTGATTCCCACACTGATGATGCTTAATTTTTTTTTTTTTGAGGTAGAAAGGCAATTTTATTTTTTTCATTACAACTAATCATTGTAGAAACCTAACTTGTGTCAAGTGCCCCAGCAACTACATGCTGTTTACTTTGTTTTTACTTTACATATCAATACCAGTTCCCTCTCCCTCCCTCCCTTCTTCCCTTTTTCCCTCCTTCCCTCTTTCCCTCTCTCTTTGCATAAAAGATATGCAAGGCTTTTATTTATAAGGTCTGATGATGCTTATTACATAGCTTTTCAGTTGCATCAGATTTCAACTCACAAGCACCCAACTACCCTCCCACTCCCCACTTCACATGTAGGGTGATGCCACCCAGTAGGAGTTATCTAAATCTGTCAAGTCATTTGAAGGACTTCTCTCCTGACTCTAGGTTAAGGGAATATTTCTCCATGGGGGATGTGCCCACAAGGTCTTTTTGTGCATCAAGAATACATCCTGGTTCCATTGTCTGAGGTACTTTAGACTGTTCAGGCCTTCTAGCTGACCCATGTTCAAGGGGTCTGAGTCAGTCCCATGCTGGATTCCCAGCTATCAGTCTGGGGGGGAGGGCATTAGCTCATCCTTGTTCAGGTCAGCTGTCTTTGTGTGTTTCTGCAGCCTGGTCTTGTCCTCCCTCTCTGCATCTGGATTCCAGTTCAGTTCATTGTTTAGCTGTGGGTGTCTGCTTCTGTTTCCATCAGCTACTAGATGAGAGCTCTATGATGGACACGTTAGTTGTCGATCTCTATATCAGGGAAGGGCATTTATGGTAGCCTTTCCACTGTTGCTCAAATTATCAGTTGGGGTCAGTCTTGTAGGTCTCTGAGCATTTCTGTAGGTTCAGTTTTCTCTTAAAGCCTGTAATGGAGACCAGACTGAACCTGTTTAATCGGGTTCAAACCGGTTTAAATGGTCTGAACCAGTTTAATCCGGTATGAGCCTGTCTGAATGGGTCTGAATCAGTCTGAACTGGTCTGAACCAGTTTCAACCAGTATGAGCCAGTTTAATCCGGTTTGAACTGGTCTAATCTGGTTTGAGCCAGTCTGAGCCGGTTTGAAATGGTCTGAACCGGTTTGAACAGGACTGAACCAGTCTTATTCAGTTTGAACTGGTTTGAACTGGTTAAATCCAGTTTGAACCGGTTTGAGCCTGTCTGTACGGGTTTACTCCCATTTGAACCGGTCTGAACCAGCTTGAACTGGTTTGAGCTGATCTGAACCGGTTTAAACAGGCCCGAACTGGCTTGAACTGGTCTGAACTGATCTGAACCGGTCTGGAGTGTTTTGAACCAGTCTGAACTGTCTTGAACAGGATCGAACTGATCTGAACCAGTTTGAACCGGTCTCTATTATAGGTCTGATGATGCTTATTACATAGCTTTTCAGTTGCATCAGATTTCAACATTATAGAAAGGATATACAAAACTCAAATAAATGCTGAGGTCATTAGCTGGGGGACAAGGGTAAGAGCAAAGGTAAGCCACTAACTGGAACAAAAATGTCCAAAGCAAATCACACTCTATGATAACTCTACTGTCTCCAATTCCTATTCTCTGTACTAGTAGTATTTAAAATTGTCATTCTGTTAAAATGAATCAAACAATTTCAAAGGAATATGTATAACTTTAAACATTTTTAATTCTGTCTCTCTCTCAGCCATTCTACATTGAACCCGATCAAGAAAATAATGAGATATGCAAAGCTTTTATTTTGGGATAAAGTAAAAATAACTCTGTTTCTCTTGATGAATTATAAATATGCATAAATATACATATCACTTCCTTCTTCTTGAGCTCTTACATTGACTAATGAAAACTGAGCCAGATACCATTATAGCTGTTGTTATAAATCTCAGCATTTACAAGTTTAATCATTCACTTGTTCATTCATTAATTAAATACATTTCAATGGCATTATTGTTAAGTGAGGTTTGAGGCACATCAAAAAGGATAGTGGTTCACCCTTGAGACATTTACATTGTGAGTACATACTTTCCCTGTGTGCAGTAGATTCCCATGAGAAGAAGGGAAAGAGGATAGAACAAAGTATCTTGCTTTTGAGTTTGGGAGGAGAGAAACACACTATTTAAAGATGCTGCTCTTGTTCCAGTTTCTGGTCCAACAGGGAGATGTGGTGGTGTTTCTATAACTCTCTTATCAGTGATCTTAAAAAATATAGGCAGGTTACACCATGGTGGAGTCTATAAATCCAAGGCAGCACAGGAAATGTTTATCAGTTCATTCATGTAGCAGTTTTATTGCATGCCTCCTTATTCTGGAGACTCCTAGCATGTTAAAGCTCAGACTTGAAGTTTGGACTCATGAGACAACCACAATTGATCTTTTTTAGGAGACTAGCTTTGGGAATCTTGCAGGCTCAACATGAACAACAGCTTCCCTGAATGACCTCATATTTGCATCCAAATATTTTTGTAATGATAGACACAAAAGAATTATACATCATTGGCATTGGATGATATGTTGGAGATTATTTAATACCTTTTACTTATAGCTGTGTAAATAAGGCTCATGAGTTTTAATTAACACTCCAAAACTATTCAAGAAGCTCTGATAATGAGATGGTAGAAAGTATCCCTAGCCTGTTTGAACACACTGCTGAGAGGACATGAGAAGACTATGCCTACTCACAAAGAAGTAGCTGTGCCAATTTCTTAAGCACCTTTTCTATGTTTTTCCCAGCAATAAACACATCCTTAATGCTCTGCACATTTCTCCTCCATCACTAAATTTGTCCTTCAGTATTTAGACTTGAAAAATATTGAAAACCTTGCAAAATATTTTCATCTCTTGATGTCCCTGCCATAAATTAATTAGGATAACTCATTTTCTCCCATATTTCCAGAAATTTCCATAATCCAGAAATGAGAATCTAATGCAATTTTTAAAAGTAAGGAGAAAAAAATCACTTGGCTTTTTCTTTCAAAAAATGCCTGCTTTTGATACTCTTTAAAAAATTACACAGACAAGCAGGTCTTGTATCCTAACTACATTTAAAATAACTTAATCATATTCATTAATGGCAAAGATAGCTAGAAGCCCCCATACTTAGTCTCAAGTAACATGAGGTCATCAATATATGAGGGAATCAGATATTCATCATCATTAATCTTAATTTCAAAAATTACATTTGAAGATTTAATTTTCTCTTCCCATGTCTGGACAAGCAATAAGAAATAATCTTTGGGCTCTTAATTGTGTTTACTTCTATGACTTCATAAAAATATAACTCTAGACACTACTTGCAGAAAGATAATACTCATTAGCACCATATTCTTGTCTGTACCCTCAACAGCTTGGCTTCTGTGAGAGATGAAAAGCAAATGTAAAATGCAATTCTTAGTGTTGGTGAACTCTGAAACTCACCAAAAAAAAGTCCATGTTTACCAGCTGCCACAGAAGAGGTGAACACTACAATGTTTTCCCTCAAGTGTATTAGCTTCTACTAAAAATGAAGATTTTATTCATAATTATACCCATTTAATCAAACTATCATATTTTTTTAACTTTAAGCAAAACTCTATTACACATAGGTGATCACAAAATTGGGTACTTTTCTGCTTTGTGCACAATTATTCTTCCTTTCCACAGAAAGGCTGCTTCTGAACATCTCAATTGGGGTTACAAGCACTGCAATCCTCACTGTAACAGAATAGTAGAAATACCTCAATGACTTAAGCTGAAAGCTGGACACAGGTATATGGTTCTTGCACCCCATATCAGGAATGTACAAATGTCTTCATTCAAAAAATGTGGAATAAATGATCTATAGTCATGGACCAATAAGCCACTATATATTGTCAGTGGAAACCATTAACTGTTGGTTATAGTGATCAGCCAGCTGGCCTTTTTTTTCTTCATTCGTTTTCTTCAAATAACATCTCTAAAGCTATCAGCAAGGGACCTGCCTTGAGCATCCCATCACAGTTCATTGAAGAATTATTCTAGAGCCCAGTGATGATGGTGCACACCTGTGATTGAAGCACCTGGGAGCAGAGACAGGAAAGTATCTGTTAGTTCAGGGCCAGCTTGGTCTACAAAGTGAGTTCCAAGACAGCCAGAACTGTTACACAGCGAAGCTCTGGAAGAAAGGAAGGAAGGAAGGAAGGAAGGAAGGAAGGAAGGAAGGAAGGAGGAAGGAAGTGAGGGATAGAGGAAGGGAGGGAGGCATAGAGGAAGGGAGGGAGGGAGGAAGGAAGGGAGGGAGGGAACTATTCTAGGAGTTAGAACATGCCACCTCCCATACTTCCTCCCTTTCCACTCATTACTTCTATTTGGGGGCTTTTCTTGTGTAGGAATTTCTGTCAGTACAGCTTCTGCTGTAGTTAACAATAAGGTCACCCCAGCAGCATCCAGTAAAGCAGTTCTCACAGCCTTCATCAGATTAATGATTATTTTTTCCACCATGTTCACAGTCTCTGAGTACAGCCTCATAACCAATTTCCAAAGAACTTTGAAGAATTTACTCATCTATCAAAGATCCTGCAACACCTGCATTCTTAGCAATAGTCACTGCATTTTGAGTGTTCTTTTAGTAATTACTATACCTACTCTCTAATCTTCATTAGCTAGATTTGACTAAGCCAAATTGGGATACACTGAGCAGACCCCTCCAAGAATAATGCTTTCTTCAATAGCTGCTCTTGTATCATTGAGTGCATTCGTAAGTTTGGCTTTCTTTTAATTCACTTTAATATCATTTGCCCCTCCATCCTTCACCACATCTACACCTGAAACTTTAGCCAGTCACTCATTCAGCTCTCCCTTTTCATATTCACTAGTTGTGGTGTTACCTTTTCTTTTCAAAATTATACCATTTTTAGTAAAAGTGACCTCTCCAACTTTTCCTAAGTCATGAGCTTGAACAGCTTCAGGATTAGATTCAACTCCTCTTTCCCAAATACTGCACCAGCAGCAATAGATTTATCTTTAGGCTGGTTCTTCCAGTTTTGCCAAAACCAGGAACTTGGACTGAAGACCAATGTTTCTCCTGTTCAAAACCAGTGTGCTTAGAGCCTCTCCATCCACATCTGAAACAATTATGACCAAGGGCTTATGATGAGCATTGTCAATTTCAAGAGCAAGTTCAATGAACTGAACTTTAGAACTTATTTTGTTTCATTCAACAGACCATAGGTGCCTTGAAATTCACATTTTTCAGATTTTGAAGTGCTAATACAATATGGAAAAATATATCCTCAGACAAACTTCATTCTTTGAATAACTTTTAATTCATCAATAATTCTTAATTAGCATTTTTTTACCCTTCACTGTAATGATGTCCTTTCTTTCAATCCTCCTCCTTGCATGAGAAATGATGTTTCCCGTGTCTGTCTGTTTGCAGAAATCATAGCAATCTGAGCAATTTCTTCAGTAATTGTAATAGTTCTTTTTCTTTTTTTTTTTAAGTTCAGTAATTCCAGGATCAGCTGCCAATATCACACACCTGATTTCCACTGGATTAACTCATTTGCTGATTTTCTCAAAGTCCTCCTTGGAGATAGAACATTTCAAAAAGTAGCAGTGATGGGACTATCTCCAGCCTTGGAAACATCTTGAATAAATTTAGCTGTGGTGTTTTTATATTTATTTTTTAAATCACTGTTGACTTTTCAACAGTGACCCACCTTTTGTTACTTTGGGACTTCCCAAAATTGTTTCAATAATCACCATTCTTCTCTTTGGCCCCATTTCAACAGTTACAGCATTTGCTAAAAGGTCTACACCTTGAAGCATTAAGGCTCAGGCTTCGCTACAAAATTTTATATCTTCAGTATAGGCCTGCTCATTTTGGCCTCACAGAGCCTCTTCTCTGTACAAACTCACCCTGGATTCCCTTCCTTCCCTTATATGGACAGCAGCCAGACTGGCCTTGGAACATCTCAATGGCCCTGCTTTAATTTTATCATCTATTTCAATGTCATATCCCAAGGTTCATGAGTCTAGGATGGTATTAACATATACTTTTGAGGAAAATAGTTTAGACCCTAACACTAGGCAAACATGTAACCACTATAAAGCATGATACTACAACCCATGAGATGATATGGCAAGGCTCTGTAGCAGGAATTAGAATAAATGAGAAGAAAAGGGAGTGGCATTTGCTGGTATCATTATTTGACAGCATCTGTTCCACATACTTTACAAGTGTTATCTGAGCATCATTGTCATCAGACATGAGCCTCCTTTAGCCATTTAGAAAGGACATTGAAGTGACAGGAGTGAAAGATTTCCTCATGTAGAGAACTAGGAAATGGCAGAGCTGTTTAAGGAGTAGATATGTGTCTGTGTTTACTTCTCTTCCTCAAGTGTTTCCATGTGAAATATTTTTTTTATGTCTATGAACATTTGCCTGGGTGGATGTCTCTATACCAATACATGTCTGCTTTCCATAGATAGCTGAAAATGTCATCACATCCCCTGTAAGTGGAATTGTAAATAGTTCTGAGCTGCCATGCATATGCTGGAAACAAACCAAGATCTTCTGTAGGAGCAGCAGGTTCCTTTAATAGCAAAGCTATCTCTCCAGACCCTCTCCCTGCAAGATGCTGATGATGGCATAGTTCTGCCAATCACAATTTTTTTATTATTATTGAAAACCTAATTTCACCAATATGGAATTCACCTTACTTCTCAGTAAGAATATTTTCAAAATTTGGATTTTAATTTTTTCTTGCTGCAGTTTTCTATCACATAAATGTGATGTACTTCACAAATACATTTTAGAAATTACAGAGAAATTAAAATTAAGTGCAATTTGCTCTTCTAGTAAATATTCTATAAATCCATCAATAAGACTCCTTTCTGGTCCAATCTTAGTAAATGCGGGATGATAGAAATTCCTTTTTGTTTCACTTAATTTGGAGATAAGTACCCAAGTTACCACTAGAGATCCATGACACATTAGCAAAACTGAAGTGAGGTAGAAAAAAAAAACAAACAAACAAAACAAAATTGCATCCTATCAAAATCACCTTAGCATTAGAAAAGCTTGTTTACCATACAAATGCTTATCCACAAAGCATGTCTGAAATCTCTCTCTCTCTCTTCTCTCTCTCTCTCTCTCTCTCTCTCTCTCTCTCTCTCTCTCTCTCTCTCTCTCTCTCTCTCACACACACACACACACACACACACACACACACACACACAGACATGAATGTATATCAGCTTTGGGGGGGGCAGCTAAATGGAACCTAAGGACCAGAGCCAAGAGGAAAGCGAAATATAACCCTGAAAGAATATCTGAAAATAAAGACAAAGGGACATTAAAGGAGAGAGACAAGAGAAAGCCCCAGACAGAAGATACTTTTTGAACTGAATCCAAATGGACTCATAATGGACCTAATGGTGACTTGAGGTGAAAAGCAAAGAACTGTATTGCACTGTTCTCTGGATACAGCATTTGATTATCTAAGACTTTCCAGTAATGGACTAGATGCCCTTCCAAAAACTTAAGTGGCTATATAACGTACTTCAGAATATGTAGTAGAACACATAAATTTATGGCATGCCCTATTTCTATTACTTAGTAATTCATAAGTATTTTAATGTAAGTGTACAGCTTTCATAAGCTACCTCCTTCAATGGCTTCCAGGGATTATTTCAAGTCACCAGTGCCTTTAAATGATTAGCCATCTCAACAGCTTCCATAATCTTATTTTTAGTGTCAACATAATATACAAGTGAATATATACACCAAACACATTAGTTATTTTTGAACTTTGGAATTGTTTTCATTTTGAGTGTCAGTGTAGGTATGTGTTAAATAAAGCAGGTTATCATTTTAAGCTTTCAATAATTCTTGGTAACAAAATTAGTATCTATATAGAGAATCATGATATCACAACAGCAAAATAAATGACCACACAGCATAAAACACAAAGCAACAAGAAGCCACACAAAATAATGCAGATTTCTTTTTTTTTGATAGATTAAAACTTAAAGCATAGGTAGCTAGTGGAACTAGACATCACTCTTCTCCCACAAATCCAGCTACTCTATAAACTCAAGGAGGCCCATGGAGCTTTCTAAAGGAAGAACATGTCTCCATGAGATCTTTGATGCTAATTGAAATTCAACTGAAACAACATCAAGGGAAAATCATGTAGTCCCAAGAGAAAATATAAAAACAAAACAACATTTCAATGTAAATGATAATTAAGATACAAAGTTGAACTCTGGAATATTACACAGTAAATGGTTATGAAACATTTGAAGGCTACAAATCTTGATATAGCCATCTTTGGGTACCATGGGGAAACGCTAGGTGTGTACACTGAGACAGTCCCAATTACAATTTTGGAAAGGAAATTCTTCACTTTGGTGTAAAGCAAGTGTACCACACTGTCACATGGGAGGAAAATGTGTCTTCTCTCTATACATACAAAAATTAATAGGTAAAAATTGTGAAATCAGCAATAGTATGTTTCCTGTTTGCCACAGTAATTTTAAGAATGATAAAAGACCCTGATTTTGAACTTCACATTTTTTAAAGTAACTCCAATGTCAGTGATAGCAGTAATATTCCAAAATTCTGATCCTTTGAAGTGAGGAAGTAATAGGCTTTACAGATCTATTTCAGTGATGCTATATTAGCAAATTATTTGAAGTCAATAATTGTATCTTGGAAAGAAACTCTGGAAAGGTAAGGTGTGGGATCCAGCTAGAATTCACTGGACATAACAATCCAAGGGAACTTTGGCTTAATTGCACTCACACTGTTAAAATAGTGTATAGAAACTTCACTCTTAGAAATTTATGATATAATAAGTATATTCCAAAAGAGTTCACACGGTATCTTTTAATTATTCCTTTCTGGTAAATCCCAGAAGCAGATAAAGGGAAATCACTGACATTTATAGAAGCCAATAAAAAATGTCGAATTAAATAAGGGGTAAAGGTGATATGAACCAAGGTTCAAGGGAAGGGAGATGCTTGAGTTAAAGAATGAGACAGGATAAGTTTCATAGAAAATGTAGGACTTTGGGAGACATGATAAGGCAAGCTATAGAATACAGGGAATAGAAATGTACAGGTGTCCAGTCACTCATACAAGTAATTATCACTATAATGTGCCAGCAACCATGCAAGGTATTAGGGGACAAGGAATCATGCTGATTTCAATTAATTAAAAAGTTGGCAACAAAGAGAATTTCAATTAGTGAGTATATTCATTGGTCTTCCCTCTTATAGAACAAAAAGCTATTCTTAGTCATATATGGAATTTAGAGAGAGTTAACATCAAGCAATCTTCACTCTACACATCAATTCCCTCCTCTAGCCATTTAGTGTCGAATACATTTGTAAGCCACATACTCTGTGTAGTGCTGATGATGTACAGAGATATGACAAAGTTACTTTCCTTTTCATTTTAGTATCCAGGTCACTGGAAAGGTGTCATATTATTTAATGAGATTGTCTAGAGCATGACAGAATCTGCAAATCAAAAGAATATCTCAGGGACAGAAAAACAGCTCAGCAGATAAAAGAACAGAGGCTGTTCTTCTAAAGGACCACATGGTGTAACTCCATTCTCAGAGATCCAGTGCCCTCTCTGGTTTCCGAGGGCACCTAGCAGGCATGAGATGCACATACATGCAGACAAAACATCTGTAAACACAAAATATGAATAATTTTAGGATAATATCTCAAAAGATTTGCTTTTTTCTACTTGTAAATTGACTCGTTCCAACAAAAGCTAAAAGCAGCCACCTCTCAGTCTCTGCTTGGGGAAGTATCCTTCATGCTCACATGGAGGCAGAGTCAGAACTAGGGATGCTTCTTTCTTCTGGCCCTGATAGATACCTGGGCCCTAGAGAAAAGTTAGAAGTTTTTTTAAAAAGTTAAAACATCACTTAAAGCCAAAAGACATTCTTGCAATCCTGCTATAACTAGATTGGTCAGGATTTGCACTCAGCATACCTTAGGCAGGCTAACTCACAATATTCCACCAAATCCAATTCACACCGAGAGAGCCCTGCACAGTCATTACCTGTTCTCCTTTCTGGCAGCCATGAAGCCAAGAGCAATCTCTTTACCTGTAAGCTTCCTTTTGTTCTTCAGTCCTCAATTTAAAAGGCAAAAATACATTCCCAAAATTCTCTTGTGCAAGTATGATTTAGCCAGTATTTAAATAGTAATATCAAAGTCTGCTACAAAGTTTTACATTGATTACTTACAATGTCCCTGACACAGCCACGCTCAAAACTATATGTACAAATGATTTAGATAGTTAAAAATATCTGTGTTAGTGACAAAATTTTCTCATCATTCAAAATTTCCAATGACAGCAAAAAAGAAACTCAAAGTGATTGATTCTTGAAGGTCAACTGAACCCATTTAGGTTCTAATACAAGTTGCTTCATGTTGAAAATCTGTTTTGAACATAGTTGAACATATGCCCTTGTGGTATGAATGTGCCTCCTTTGCACATATGCCTAAAAGTGGAATTGCTAAATCTTGAGGTAGACTCATTCCCATTTTCCTGAGAAACTGCTGTACTGATTTCTAAAGCAGCTGTCAAGTTTGTATTCCCAGCAGCAAGGGAGGAGTATTTCCCTTTCTCCACAACCTCTCCAGCATAAACTGTCTTTGGTGTTTTTGATTTTAGCCTAACAGGTATAAGATGGTATCTCAGAGTTGTATTAATTTGCATTTCTCTTATGGCTAAGGATTTTGAGCAATTTCTTAAGTGCCTTTCAGCTATTTGAGATTCCTCTACTGAGAATTATCTATTTAGATCTGTATGACATTTTTAAATTAGAATATTTGGTGTTTTGGTGACTACCTTCTTATGTTCTTTGTATATTTTGGAGATCAGCCCTCCATCAGAAGTGGTGTTGGTGACAGAAATGGGCTTTGGGAGCCCATTTCTCATGAAGGGATACTCTCTCAGACTAGATATTCTACCGAGGGAGAGTCTAGGACCTGCCACAAATGATGAGACAGACTTTAATGATCCTCCATGGGAGAACTCACTTTCCCTAAGGAGTGGAGAGGCGTGAGATGGGGGGATGGTGGAGGTAATCAGAAGATGGGAGGAAGAGGAAACTGGGATTGGTATGTAAAATAAGATTGTTTTTAATTTAAATAAAAATTATTTTTTAAAAAAAGAAAATCTGCTTTGAACACATTTTAAACAATCTATGAGCATCAATAATAGAAAAGTTCCAGACTTTTGTGATGTGACTAATTTTTTTCTCTTATAAGCCTCCTATGGAAAAATAAATGTGTCTATTCATTTCGTCTTCCTTAAAATAATTGACTGATATACTACTACACATATTATACAAAGAATGCAAATATTATATAGGCAGGGGAAAACACTGAAAGAAACACAATTAAGATCAAAGCATCCTGATACATCAGTGTTTTTCAGAAGTGCATCCAGACCCTCCCCACTGTCCACAACATCCTCACAGAGCATTCACACCTTCCATATTCACTAAAGCACAGTGTTTGAGAGGACAATTACCACATTCTCAGAAACACTGTCTGCTATCCCCAGGACATACCTCACTGCTTTAATGGAATGAGTTGAGACTAAGCCAGGCTTACAATTATTAACTGCATTGCTCTCTATCACTGCTCAGAGCTTTATTTGATGTTAATTTATCTGTCTTTGCTAAATGGCAAGTAGGTGGACTGCAAACAGAACAGTGGAATGGCCCTGTATGTTCTTGAAGGTTCCTGCCACTCTGTTTTAAAAGGTCACTGGTTCAATGCTCTCAGTGATAGAAATAAAGGCTTGTTTGTGACTGTAACAGTTTCATGACTTACACAGCTTACAGCTAGAAGTGAATTATGGAGATAAATATTTAGACATTGGCAAGAAAAACACAATACATTGACAGGAAAAAACCAATAGTGGTAAAAGGAAAAAATGTACTGTGATGGCTAATCAATTCATATTTACTATGCCATTTTGTGGTTTCAAAGTATGTAATATTTTGAGCATATAATGACACAAAGAGATATAAATTTTAAAAATCAATTATATAATTTTAAATATGAAAGAAAATATGATTAAAGTTGTGTAAAATGCTAGAAAGGACACTACCAGATTTAATTTTAGACATGTTTTACTCCATTTCACCCTAGGGCACATAGATGGATCCAAAACAAACCTGTCCACCTAGTCTTCTAATACTTTAGAATAAGTATTCTCAGAAGCTTAAAATCAAAAAATTGACAAGCCTTAGTCCATCCAAGCCCAAATGACTGCCCCCTTTAAATGTATCTATCATAAATGCAAGGCCAGATGTGTTGTCTTCTCTATCCCCAATCCATTTCCCCTTGACACAAACCAGTGTGCAGTGAGAGGTGAGAGTGGCAAAGCAGAAGGAATGATCAATAGTCTGTTAAACTGTACCACAAGAAATCTGATCCCCAGTGGTTCAGGAAGCCAATGAGGGCAAGAAGTTAATGGGGGCAAGATAGCAAATCTACACTGTAATTTAATTTGCAAGTTGAAAAACCGACTATTTTGCCAAGAACTCTTTTATCACATTTCCTCTTGTAGCAGAAATCCATGACTATCAGTCTTTTATCCAATTTGAATTAAACACACAGACAGGAAGAAGAAATCTAAACCCCAAAGGCTTATCATTTGACAAATATTTTAGTGGATTTCATAAAACAAAGTATTATTCTAGTTATATCTTTGCTGTGCATGTTAAGAAAAAAAGCCACAGTGTATCTTGAAATGATCATATCAAGCTACATCTAAAACCTAGCTCAACATAACCAAAACCAATATTCCTCAAATGTGTGTACAGGCCACTATAAAATCACCATTCTATGTGCCAGATATAGAGATTCAAAATAAAAGATGTGCATGCCCTCAATAAATAATGATAGCTATAAAACAGAAGGCAAAAATTTTTAAAATACATAAGTATTAAAAATTAGAAATATTTATAAACACAGTTGTATTGTGTATCACAAATAATAAAACTCAAAAAATGATTCTTCCACAAAGCAATTTAAATATGTTTTAGCATCAGATGATGCTAACAGTGATGGCAATGATGATGTTATGATGTCATCATTATCCCAAAATTTGAAGGGAACCATGAGAAAACCGGTAGAAGACTGAAAAACGTTATAATAGAAAAAGTTTCCTGTAAATGATACACCTCTGAGATCAATCTTCAAAGATTAATAAGAAACATAATTCAAAATGATGCAAAGTGTGTGAAGGAGAGCTTCACCCTGAGCAAATCAGATCCCTTAAAAAGCACTGGACATATAATATCTGCATCTTCTTGAGCAATAACTCAGGGAGAGTACAACACACAATGAGGATCCTTGTGTCTGGGCTCCAATTTACTTGTGTCCCCAGATATTTTCTCATATCACCCTGTGAGAATTTGTTGGATTATCAGTTTATTAAATCAAGTCAAGTAATGCAATACTTATTTATGTAAGATCCATTTGTCCTGGTATTTTTGTGTATAAACCAGTCATGTCTTATTTGCATACTATTAATATCTTTGGATCATAATTGCAATAAAGACCACTTGGTTCTACTTATTTAAAGAATATATGCTGCTGTATAATGTTTAAATTTGTTAAATCTATTCAAAAATCCTTTATTCTTTATCAGATGTCAATTTAACAATTGCTAGGTATTAGAAATACATAAAAAATTATAAAAGTTACTGCCAATTTGGTAGGTTTCATTCAGGAGAAGAGAAAATGTCAAAACACTACTAATAATAATACCACAAATTAATATTTAAATTGTAATAACTCAAATGCAAGATGCACTGAAGTTGCCCACGAACATTATCTTGTTTGGGTTGAATGGTCATGAAAATAGGCCTTCAGAGACACTCGTATAGGTTGGAGAGTTGGTCAGCAGGAAAAAGAGTTTGCTGCGCTTGCAGAGGACTTAAATTTTATTTTAAGCACTTGTGTCAAGGTGGACCACAACCAACCCAAGCATACAGCATACACACAGAGACAAACTCAAGTACACATAATTACAAATAAAAATGAATATTTTAAATGAAAAAAGAATCAGTTTTAAATGTAGACTGTGAACGGTGATAGTTTTTTTCCCTACTTTTCTAGTAATGAAAATAAATTGTGTTCAGTTCAATATATTTTGATTTTGATTTCCCCTCCTCAATTCCTCTGAAGTTTTTAAGCAAATGAAAAAGAATGAATGCAAATTCCAGAGATGTGATATTTTGGATATTAAAGAAAATTAAAGAAACTGAAAAGTGTAAAGAAAGGAGATAGCTAGAAAAACAGTGGCCAAGTCATGCCAAGCATTATAGACTATCAGAAGATTTTTATTTTTCCCTGAGTCATAAGACGACTTTGAAAAATGCAGCAGACCTGCGTTTTAAAAGATTATTCTGCTACTAGACACTGGGCAATTAAAAGCTGTACTGATTAAAATATGTTGCTGCAGGAATTCATGGAAAACAGAACAAGAGTGTAAAACAAGAAAAGTATGGTAAAAGGGCAAGAGTGATATTCACAACCTATAGTGTATGAAACTCTGCATATAACCATACTGTGAATCATAAATAATCTAAATGGAATTTCAGTGAAAATGAAATCACAGGGCTAAAAGTATAGCAAGACGTTGGAGCTCAGTAGGTCAAGTAAGCAAAAGTAAGGAAAAGTAAATTGAAGATAGTTTACTATTATTTCCCACCAAAACTGAAATATCATACAAGTGATTAATGATGAAATAAAACACCAATAAATTTTTTGTGACCGTGTAAATTAGTTCAATTAAAGAAAGAAATCCAGGATTATTTCTGGATTGCCTGTATAAAACATGTGCATTTTTAGGAGCATCATATGCACTTTATAAATCTACTATGGACAATTATAATTTAGTGAAATTGTAATAAAATGAAAAGATACTATCTGAGAACTATTGGAGAAGAATATGGATATAAAAGTTAGTTGGAGCAACATTTGTAATATAGGAAAAATACTGTGACAAAATACCATATATGAAAGGATCTGTTCTACTCATACTCAAATATGCTTCCCACTATTCTAGAGACTCAGTGAGTACACAATTAAGACACTAACAGGCCCAGACTGATACCTGAGAATCCAGCATGGGACTGACTCAGACCCCCCTGAATATGGGTCTCAGCTAGAAGTACTGAGCAGTCTAAGGGACCTCAGACAGTAGAACCAGGATGTATTCCTGGTGCACAAAAGGACCCTGTGAACACATTCTCCATGGAGGGATACTCCCTTAACCTAGAGACAGGAGAGAAGTCCTAGTCTCTACTTCAAATGATTTGACAGATTTACATGACCTCACCTGGATGGCATAGCTCTACATGTGGAATGGGGGGGGGGCGATGGGAGGGGAGGGTGGTGGGGTGCATGTGAGGAGGAGAGAGGGTAAGAGGAAGGGAGAGAGGGAGGGAGGAAGAGGGAACTGGGATTGATATATAAAATAAAATAATAATAATGTAAAAACAAAAAGACACTAACAGATCAAGTATTTGGTAAGGGTCCCCAGTTCACTGATGGCAGTATCTTTTTGTGCCTCTATAGTATACAATCAAAAGAGCTCCCTCGGGCCTTTTTCATAGGGACCAGTTATGAGGAATTCACCTTCATGACATGATCACCTCCCGTGGTGCCATCTCATTAAAGGTCAAGATTTCAATATACAAATTTTGGATAGAAAGAAACACAGACCATGGAAATCATAATACATGAAGAGCAAAGCATGAATTAAAGGTAAAGGTATGGAAAACAATATATAGTGTTTCCTTTTAGATGACACATTTCTGTACTATTTCATGTTTTCTCTTGTTTTGTTTTGGTTTTTTTGGCTGCTTGTTTTTTCCTCGTTTCTGAAGAGAGGTTCTAACTATGTAGGCAGGGCTGACCTGGGCTGGTAAACTTTGAATACCATAATGGACTCAAGCTTTCAGAGAAGTTCTTGCAACTTTCTACCAAGTGCTAGGCTTATACACAGGTACCTTCATACTGGAAACCCTGTTAATTTCTATAGAGACTAAATAGCCCCTCTTCACTCTGTGTAGTAGATGAATTTCTGGTCAATTTTCAAATCAAATCCAGTCATCACAATGTTTCTTTTAGTCTTTTTCCATGCATTTTTGGGGACAAAGTATATAGAACAGGACAGCTCAAAATTTGAAGCAATTCTCTGGCCTCCAGTTCCTATACTGTAGTCTAGTGTTACAAGACTCACCTTCATCACATCATCACAGTATTTCTTTCTTTTTTTCTGTTCTTTTTCTTTTTAATTTTTATTTTACATATCGAACCCTGGTCCCTCTCCCTCCCCCTCCCTCTTTCCCTCTCTCCCACCCCTCTCATGCCCCTCCACCCTCCTCTCCCACCCATCCCCCCACTCCACATGTAGGGTGATGCCTTCCAGGAGGGGTCATCTAAATCTACCAAGTCATTTAGAGTAGGGACTAGGCCTTCTCTCCAGTCTCTAGGTTAAGGGAGTATCCCTCCATGGGGAATGTGCCTGCAGGATCTTTTTGTGCACCAAGAATACATCCTGGTTCCATTGTCTGTGGTCCCTTAGACTGTTCAGGCCTTCTAGCTGAGACCCATGTTCAGGGTGTCTGAGTTGAGTCAGTCCCATGCTGGATTCCCAGCTATCAGTCTGGGGGCCAATTAGCTCCTCCTTGTTCAGGTCAGCTGTCTCTATGTGTTTCTGCAGCCTGGTCTTGTGCTCCCTCTCTGCATCTGGATTCCAGTTCGGCTCAGTGTTTAGTTATGAATGTTTGCTTCTGTTCCCATCAGCTACAAGATGAAGGCTCCATGATGGTGGATAAGTTAGTCCTTGATCTCATTATCAGGGAAGGGCATTTATGGTAGCCTTTCCACTGTTTCTCAAATTGTTAGTTGGTGTCAGTCTTTTAGGTCTCTGGACATCTCTCTAGGTTCAGTTTTCTCTTCAAACCTATAATGGCTCCCTGTTTGATTCTCATTCTCTCTCTCTCTCTCTCTCTCTCTCTCTCTCTCTCTCTCTCTCTCTCTCTCTCTTCTCTTCTCTTCTCTTCTCTTCTCTTCTCTCTTCTCTTGCCTATTCCTCCCCTGACTCAATCTTCTTAGTCCCACATGCTTTCCTCTCCTCCCCTTCTCTTTCCCTAGTTCCCTCTCCACTCACTGCCCCCCACTCCCCATATGCTCAGGATTATAATTTACTATTTTATTAATTCTTTGAGAATTTCACACAGGAGCACAATATATTTTAATCACATTTGTCCACAACTCTTCTCAGATGCACCCCCAATTTCACGTCCTCTCCCACTTTCTTTTAACATCTTGAGTTAACTTTGTACTATTCATGCACTCATTGATGTGGAGCCATCTACTAATGCATGATAGGCCCATCAGGGGCCATTTCTTTAAAAAATAACTGACTCTTCTTCTCTCAGAAGCCAGAAAAAGTCAGTAGCTCATCAACTAGAGGTACTAGTTCCCCTCCCTGATCCATGTTGGAATGTTGACTGTCTTGATCTTGTGCAAACAACCACAGCTGCTGTGAGCTTATGATTGTAGTTGTCATATCATATCCAGAAGTCACTGTTTTAGTCTAGTTCTTTCCAGCCCCTTAATTTCATAACTTTTCCACCCCTCTTCTGTAATGGTCCCTGAGCCCTGACAAAACAGGTTGTGATATGTCTGTCCCATTTATGACTCTTTACAGACATTTTTTTCCTGTGGTTGGACAAATTGTGAGTTTCTTCTACATTAACCACAATCCATTACACAAAGCAATGTCTCTGAAAATCTCTGAGATTTGCATTACTCTATGGGTGTAGAAATATAAACTTAGAAGGTAGTTTGATAATATAATCATTCAGCAGAATAATAGTAGTAGGTCTACCCCTGAGCCTATAAGTTCCCCAGCTTTGAGGTTTGGTTCAGAATGACAGCACCAGGAACAGGCCATGAATATAATCATAAAGTAGTTGGTTACTGCCTTAAATCTGGCCCCTATTTCAACCATGATCATATCTTGCCATTCTGGTCATTATTTGTCATTACTGTGGGTCACAGGAGTTATGGCTGGATAAACTAACCAGCAAAAAATAAGCCAATTTCTCCACAATGAAGGTATTTCACACCTGGAATAGGAATTTGTTTTGTTGGTTTGTTTCGTGAGCAACCTATGGCTTCAGGGAGCATCATTATCCCACACCATAGTATTTCTTAGTGGTTGATTTTACAGTTAATCCAAAATCTAATACTCCATATCCACATTGCTTAACTAGGGTGTGACCTGTAAATGTCTAGCAACTTCCCAAACATTCTACAGACAACCAGTGTCAGAAATTCATCATGTTTCTACAGGACTATGATATCATAGCATCTCAGATTTCATTGGAATAGTGAACTTGCATATTTATCATTTTATTAAAGAGAATAAATGAAAAAAGCTTTCCTGAAGAAGTACAATGGAGAATAGTGAAAGGGAAAGCATCCCTTGGCTCACCTTCTTTTTACCTAATAAACATCATGGGGAAGTAAGCCATTTCCATAATTCATAGGCATCCTGTGATGTGCAAGGTTATTTTTGAATTTGTTTCTCCTGCAAGAAAAGGTTTCCTTCCTAAAATTAGATAGTGAGTCTACTTCCAAAGCCGGTAATCAAACATAAGTTAAAGCTCCTTAAATAAGGAAGAGAACATTTCAGAGCTCTGAAATCATTAGAAATAGGTCACTGAGCGCTTCAATAAAACTTCAGAAAAGGTTCCAATAAAAAAGGTATTCTCATTAAGAAGCTGTAAAGCAACCCTGCTATCAAACGGGGGGGAATCACATACGCAAAAGCAGCAAAATATAGTCTATAAAGTCATTTAATGAAGCAGAAATTTGTATCTATGCCATATTTAATGTATTGCTAGAAATACCTCAGCAAATTCAGTAATTATGAACCCAACATTATCCACAGTTATTATGGCTATTACTCAGCAATAGAAGATTTAAAGTTGGTTGTCTCTTTTACCATAGTTAGAAAAGAAATATTGGTACATATATGGTCTGCTTAAATAGGTTAGAAAATGGGAGGGAATTTACTAACTACCCCTTTAATTATGCAAACAGAGTTTCCATAATTCTGAAATGGAATTCTACAACACCCACAGATCTCCCTATAATCTAGCTGTAAATAATAATTACAGTGTTCAGAGTAGAAAATGTTGTATTTTATGTTAAAACACAGTCTCTATTATTACCTCCTGTTTTAAGACATTTGATAACTGTCTAAAACTTTTCTGGCAGAAAAATTTTTACATTTTTTGGAAGTCCTATCTTTATTTTTATAAAAAAAATAAGAAAAAATTGTTCAGTCATTTTCAAATTAAAGGATAGTGGGGGAGGAAATTTGCTGTTGAACTTTAAAACACTATATTCATCAGGTCCTTGGTAGATTGCATAATCACTTCAAGGCTGTGGATTCACAATCAAAGAGAACACAGACACTTGCCTACATTAGGAAGACGATACATACACAACAAAAAGTTCACCTTCAGAGGACAGAAATCTTAGGTGACCTGTGAGCTAAACAACACGTGACCCAGTATTTACATGATGAGAACAGGGAAAACACTGCATTGAAGGATAATAAAAAGCAGCAGTCATACATGCCCCAGTGTTAGACTTCAGACCCCTAAAAGCAGGACTACAATAGCAAGGTCACTTATTTGCTCACTATGCAGGTTGGAATGCACATCTACCCTGAGCCCCACATCATAAGGATTGTCCTAGGGATGCTAAGCAAAGCAGTCAATGCCATGGTGCTGAAACACTAGTGGAATGGCCTCATGACTTTCCTGAGCACCAGACATGAGTATTTCATAACCACTTTACCCTGGGGTCCATGCAAAACTGTACTTACCAAGTGCTGTCACTATTTACTCCTCTTGTGGTTTGCATTTGCATGCAACAAATTCATCCTTAATGTTCCCCTCCTTTCATCTTGTCATCTCTTCCCTAAGCTTCTCAGAGTTCATTCCTTTATTTTTGTCAATCTCCATTGTACTGTTGTTAGGAGTACCAAAACTACTTCTCTGGATCTGCAGGCGAGTCTAAATAACATTCATGAGCCTTGATGTCTCTTTTTAAACCTTGTATATAATTTTGCATTCAATGTACTGTATTCTTTTGTGTAAATTACTAGCTTAGTAAAACAGAATTAATGATTTAATGATCTCCCAGATTCAAACTCCATTCTATTCCAATCCCTATATTGTACATGAAGTATAATTTCTATGTTGAAAATATATCTATGGCCTTCTGTGGTTTAAAATTTCTAGAAATGTTGTTTCTTTCAGCATTTGTCTCAATTCTTTGTGTATTTACATGAAACTGAAAACATCTTATGGTTTACATAAAGCTTACTTACTTATGGCTTACATTGGAGTCTTTGGATTTACCTAAATGTGTCCCCTTAATGTTCTGCATTCTTTCTTTTCAAGAGACAAGAAGAGTCATGTTTTCTGTTAAAACAGTAGCACCTCTCACCATTGTATCATTTAGTAGATACTTCATAAATATTTATTGGAGTGACAAAGTTCACATCCAAGAGCAATGATAAGAAGCCATGAGAAAACAATCTAACAAGAAATGTTACTGACTGAGTCCTACAATTAAAGTAACTCCCCATGCTCATAAGTTATGCTGGAAAATATTTTCACAAACAACTCATCAGGGACCCCCCCTCTCTCTCTCTCCACAAATCTTACCAATATCCTTTGGCTTACAGTGTTTAGGCAAATGTTTTACAACCAACATTGCCTGCCTAACAAACAAGAGCACACAAAAATATACCAAATGTAGAACCTTAACATAAATGGTATTTTCTCTCTTTCTGCAAATTACTACTTTCTAATTAATAACTTTTTGTTCATTCTTTATTTCACCAACATGGGATCTGGCAAACCTCAATGTTTATCACGTAGGTGTTATTCTACTATCACCATTAATTTTTAGTCTGCTTGCCCCAGGTTCCTAGATTAACTATTATTTCTGACTATCTATGTAAAGATGATTCCAGATAAGATTTGAATCCATGACTCAATAAAGTTGATTGTCCTCTCTTGTGTGGATGGGTATGATATGATCCTCTATGGGCCTCAATAGAATTAAAATGTAGACAGCGAAGGAGCAATCTCTCATGGTTCCAGCTGAGTCTTTCTCTCCTTTCCATGACATTTTCCTATGAGCAAATGTTCTAGTCCTTAGTGCCCTGCTGCCAGCTTTCCTACATCTAAGGCTTGAAGACAGAAAATTATGAAGCTTCACAGTTTCAAAAACCAGACGACTAATTTCTTATAATGGAATATATAGATAGATATAGATATCTGGTACTGTTTCTCTCCCAAACCCATTAATTCTATTTCATTTCTACATATTCTATCCACATAATTAGAATAAAATGATCCCCACAATTACATTACTGATTTTATTTTTCAAGGCAGGGTTTCTCTGTGCAGCTTTGGAGCCTATCTGAGCACTCACTCTATAGCCCAGGCTGGCCTTGAACTCACAAAAATCCACCTGCCTCGGCCTCCCAAGTGCTAGGATTAAAGGAGTGCGCCAGCACTGCCTGGCAACATTAATGATTGATTACATAATATCACCTACTTTTTTCTATACTTTATTTCAAAAGTTATTAAATACTAATTTTATGTACTAGATTATATATTATAGAATATTATATTATGCATTTTTCTATAAGCCCTTTACTACCGGGATATATTTAAACTACTTAACATAGTATTGTATATCTTTTTATATGGTTACTTCATAGTTTCTTGTTAAATGTTCCACGTGTACACCAATGACAGATAAATGATAAATAGATAGGTTAGATACATAGATAGATAGATAGATAGATAGATAGATAGATAGATAGATAGATGGTCGGGCCTACCTCAGCCAGCAAGGAAACATGACCACGACTCTTCTTCAAGCAGTTTATTCAGGAACCTTGTACATCAGCTTCCACTTCTCCCAGCCCCAGCAAGCCCTTAAATGTGCTCTCACAGCCCAGTCAGCTCATACCACCTGGCGATCCCCGATAGGCCACAGAAGGAGGAAGCGCACCAGATCCATCAAGCACTTCCAAATAAGGCTTGTTTACAGCTAAGCTTGAACTACCTGGCATCCAGCCAGGTGCCATTTTGGGGCTGTGGCTTCCCGCAGATAGATAGATTAGATAGATAGATAGATAGATAGATAGATAGATAGATAGATAGATATAGATGAAAGACAAATGGATAACACATATGTTGAATAGAATGGTGTGTAGAAGACTGGAGATAGACCCATGTCTATTGCCATGTACAAAACTCAAGTCCAAATGGATCAAAGACTTCAACATAAATCTAGCCACACTGAACCTCTTAGAAGAGAAAATAGGAGGTATCCTTGAACAAATTGGTATAGGAGACTGCTTGCTGAACATAACTCCAGTAGCACAGACACTGAGATCAATAATTAATAAGTGGGAGCTCCGGAAATTTGGAAGTTTTGTAAGGCAAAGGACATAGTGGACAAGCCCAAATGGAAGCCCACAGATTGGGAAAAGATTTTTTACCAATCCCACATTTGGCAAAGGGCTGATCTCTAAAATATAAAAAGAACTCAGGAAACTAGTCAACAAAAAACCAAATAACCCTATTAAAAAATGGAGTACAAAATTAAAGAATTCTCAATAGAGGAAATCAAAGAGGCTGAAAGACACTTAAGAAAGTGCTCAACAACCTTAGCTATTAGGGAAATGCAAAGCAAAACAACTTTGAGATACCATCCTACTCCTGCCAGAATGGCTAAAATTAGAAACACCAATGACAACTTATGCTGGAGAGGATGTGGAGAAAGGGGAACACTCCTCCATTGCTGGTGGGAGTGCACACTTGTACGGCCATTTTGGAGATCAGCATGGCAGTTCCTCAGGAAAATGGGAATTAGTTTACCACAGGACCCAGCAATTTCGCTCTTAGGTATATACCCAAATGACCCACATCCATGCAACAAAGACATGTGCTCAACTATGTTCATAGCAGCATTATTTGTAATAGCAAGAACCTGGAAGCAACCTAGATGGCCCTCAACTGAAGAATGAATAAAGAAGATGTGGCACATCTACACAATGGAATACTTCTCTGCAGAAAAAAATACCGGAATCTTGAAATTTGCAGGCAAGCAGATGGAACTTGAAGAAACCATCCTGAATGAGGTAACCCAGTCACAAAAAGAGGAACAGGGTATGTACTCACTCATATATGGATTTTAGACCTAGAAAAAAGGATCATCAGCCTATAATTCACACCACCAGAGGAACTGGGATACAAGGTGTATTCTAAGAGATTCATATGTGGTCTCTCACAAAAAATGGGGAATGGACAAGTCCCCCAGAGCACATGGAAAGTGGGGGGTGCAGTTAATGGAGAGAGAACTAGGAGAAAGAGAAGGGGAGAAGAAGAAAGCACTGTGACTAGGTAGATTGAGTCATGGTAGGAATAAAAGACAGAAGAGAGAGAGAGAGAGAGAGAGAGAGAGAGAGAGAGAGAGAGAGAGAATATAAAAGAGGGAGCCATTATTGGTTTGAAGAGAAAACTAAACCTAAAGAAAGGTCTAGAGACCTACAAGACTGACTTCAATTAACAATTCGAGTAACCATGGAAAGGCTACCACAAATGCCCTTCCCTGATAGTGAGATCATCAACTAAATTATCTACCATCATGGAGTCCTCATCTAGTACCTGTTGGAAACAGAAGCAAATACCCATAACTAAACACTGAGTCTAACTAGAATTCAGATGCAGAGAAAGAGGACAAGACCAGGATGCAGAAACACACAAAGACAGCTGACCTGAGCAAGAAGGAGCTAATGGGCCCCCCATAATGACAGCTGGGAATCCAGCATGGGACTGACTCAGACCCCCTGAATATGGGTCTCAGCTAGAAGGACTGAGCAGTCTGGGAGACCTTAGACAGTAGAACCAGGATCTATTCCTGGTGCACAAAAGGACCATGCGGACACATCCCCCATGGAGGAATACTCCCTTAACCTAGAGACAGGAGAGAAGTCCTAGTCCCTACTTCAAATGACTTGACAGATTTACATGACCCAACCTGGATAGCATAGCACCACAAGTGGAATGGGGGTGGGGGGATGGGAGGGGAGGGTGGCCAGGGTGAATGTCACAGGGGAAAGAGGGTAAGAGGTACGGGGGGGGGGGTGTGAGGGAGGGAGGGAGATGAAACTGGGATCAACAAGTAAAATTTGTAAATTATATTATTAATAAAATAAATTAATAAATAAATAGCTACACAAAAATTTCAATATTATATTGAAGTATGTTTCTATAAAACTTAATACTAGTCATGAATTAGTTTGAGTAATATCACACCACTTTAATCACTGAACTATTCTAATTTTAATAGCTCAGTAGATATGTCCTCCATTCCTTACCATTTTGGCAAATTCTGGATAATCATATGTTGATTTTTAACAGAAATTTGTGGATGAGTGACATCTTTACCATCTACAGTAACTCATGTGACTCTTGATAATCATTCTTGACAGTCAATGACATTTTGCAATCCACTTACCTTTCATTTACTGAAATCTGCAGATATTATAAATCACAAACCTGGAAAAGTAGTCTTTTTGATTACTTCCTAACCAAAAATAAAACAAAACAAAACAAAAAAACAAACAAAACCAACTAAGTCACTGTATATTAAAATAATGGATACATTCAGTTTTGTATATCTACATTCAAAAAGTCTATACCAGATATGTAATGATGTAAAGATTTTAATACAGTTATTGACTATAAAAAACTATGTTTATACAGGACACAGAGGAAATAATACCTCCCATTTAATCTTTTTAAGTTTTTTATTTCCTCTATTTAATAGGAAGTAAGAGAAATGCAAATTCACAAGCTTTCCATGATGTACATATATATATATATATATATATATATATATATATTGGAGGATACCTGCTACAGGAATCCATTCTTTCCTTCTACCATAAAGTTCTGGGAACCAAACTCAACTCATCAGCCTTAGAAACAAACACCTGTACCCACTGAACAATTTCATCAGCCCTTTTATTCTTCTTCTAAAAGAATGGTAAGCTCTTTATTCTTAGTTGCAATAAAGGTTATCTATTTTCCTCACTGGCAGAATAGAAAGCTACTCAAAGTCATAGATACATTCCATCTTAAAGCTGTGAAATTGTGAAATTATGAAGGTGAAAACAAACAGAGGGAGAGGATAATAAAATTTTTTCCACCTAAATACATTGAGGAACAATGAAAGGCGGGAAAGTCCGGCTGTATACTATGTCTTGAAACCTGAGATCTTCTCTTTGTTTTCATGTAAATTTTCATCTTGAACAAGACCTGTGAAATCAGAATCCAGGAAATATTCAAAATGATCTGGACAACATTTCCATGTCCTAAGTAGTGTTGTGAGAATATTAAAGGTAAAAACACTTCAGACGCTATTCTATAAAACATGACATAATGATCTGTGTCTTATTTCTCTTTTTACCACTGCTTTCAACACTGACCTATCTTTCATACACCAATTTTAAATAGCAAGGAAAATAAACCTCTTCCTTAAAAATGAAATACTGGTTGTGCTTGTATATGTGTTATTAATCCTAATATAGAAATACATATCACCATTGTGAGTTCATACTTTGAAAAATATGAAAATAATTGGCTTGGAATTAACAAAGTTACTGACATTTTAAAAGGCCATATGCAAGAGAAAAGACACACAACTTTTGACTAAGTTGTAGGGTGAACCCTTAACAATTATGTCTTCACATATACCCACATAACCATAGAAGCAGAAGTTTTTCAAAACTAGTTAAGAAACACTAGTTGACCTTTCCATGTCATTCTAAGAAGAGCATCTTTATTAGCACACTCTTTGAAAGTTGAAAAATTCACTAAGATGTGAATACAGTATTCTGCCAAAGAGAAAATGGAAATACAAACCATGAATAGTTCTTCCCATTAAATAGTCAATTATAGAAAGTAGAAAATATATTTGGAATTTTTACTTAAAATAATATAAAACATTTTAAGTTAATATATGCCACATTTCAGAGATAAATAAAAATATTACCATGAGCTGGAGTTGTAGCTCATTGGCAGAATGCTTAACTAACAAGCTTAAGGACATGAGTTCAATTTCCAGTTCCCACCCTTGCAAAATATAATACAGCATTGAAATCACCAGAGCCGGAGATCATATTAAGGTACAAGTCTTGCTGGAGATCATCCTGTAGTTATTTTCTAACAAAAGCTTTTTACTGGTGAACTGCAGCTATGCATTTGTAACCATGCTTGGTTTGAGTAGGTTGCAGTATGAGAGAAATCTAAAGGATTACTGTTCTAGGATGGATCATCTGTGATGATATTTTGTTTGTGACCCAACAAAGTTTACCTGAAGATCAGAATGCAGAGCTAGCCATAGAATTCAGGCAGTGGTGGTACACACCTTTAATTCTAGCACTTGGGAGACAGATGTAGATGGATGTTGGTTCAAGACTACTCTGGGCTACATAAAACGGATCCAGTCCTAAAGAGAAACAGAGCCAAGCAGTCATGACTCACACCTTTAATCTCAGTATTTGGGAGTCACAAACCTTTAATCCAAGCACAAGGAAGGTGGACACAGAAAGAGATATGGCTAAACAGAGAGAGGAATAGATGGTAGGGCAGTCAGTCTGAGGATGTAGTCCAAGGAGGCACTCTGAGGACAAGATTGTGTCTTTGGTCTAAGCATTGGTAGAAGTATGAACTCTAGCAGCTAGCCACTCTGCTTCTCTGATCCTTTAGCATTCACCCTTGATAGCTGACTCAGAGTTTTTATTATTAAGACCAACTCGAATTCTTATAGAAAATGGCTTTTTTTTTTAGTTGAATTCAAATTTTAAAACTATTTGCAGGGGAGAAAAAGAATTCTCACTGGTATGAGAAGGTATTGTGAAGGTATTGTGAAGAACACAGTAAGTATATGCATGTATATATGACATCACCCAATATTTGTATGCTAACTACAAACTAATTCTTAAAAACCCCCCAATGTAAAAATTACAAGCCAAAGGAAGATTATTAATTGGACTACACTAAATTTCAAAACTCATTTTCATGAAAATATACTAGCAGAAAGAGTCGCAGACTAATAGAAATAGTTACAACACATAATCAAAAGAAGGACTATCAATACAAGTCATAGCTAGATAAATGTACACATGCATTAGCCAAAAGAGAGCCTCAACAGCATTCACAGAGACAATATTTGTATTTGGTAGAAACTAAACACGCACACAAAGCATTAAACATATCAATTTTGTTTGTTTTTGGAGAGGAACCAACAGATGATACCCAGCTACCATAATCTCAGTGAATATCACAAACACAAAGCGAGGCACCAAGAATGCATTCCCCATATCTTCCTATACATAAACTTTAGGGGGTGAAATACCTACAGTACTAAAAACTAACATGTGTAATGGGAGGTTTCTCTCCCATCTGCCAGTTCCCAAATAGTCACTCAGAAGCTTACATTAATTATAAATGCTTGGCCGATGGCTCAGGGTCATTACTCTTCCATTAAAATTAACCCACATTTCTTATCTATGCTTTGCCACATGGTTCGTGGCTTGTTACCTCATTTTCTACACATCTTGCTTCTTCAGTGGCTGGCTGCTGTCTTATAGACTCTGCCCTTCTTCTTGTGTATTCCTGCTTGAGTTTCCAGCTTGGCTTTATCATGCATTGCCATAGGCTAAAGCAGCTTTATTTATCAACCAATGAGATCAACACATATTCAAAGAATTCAGAAAGACCATCTCACAGTATGCATGCTCTGCAATGGGGAGATGGCAGGGAGATGGCTGGGGAGACACAGTGGTGTGCTGAGGTCTTACTACTTGGGTAGAGGTGGTTTCACAACTTTGAGATTTACCTAATTGCATTTATATGCATATGCTATACTCTTATTATATATCATTTATTCTTTTCTTTCCCATGGGGCAAGACTTGATATTTCTTCCAATAAATGAAAAATAAAGTAGAAAAGTAACATTAAAACTGTGCCATTAAAAAAATTCAATCCTGATTAAATCCTGTTTTTTATCAAAATAAACTAAAATCAATGACAGTTATTTTGTTGTTGTTAAATGTGCAAGCTTCTTTTGTTTTGTTTTGTTTTGTTTTGTTTTGTTTTGTTTTGTTTTAGAATTAAGGCCAAACATATTACAGATGAGTGAAATAAAAAACTAAATGGTCTGCCATGAATGGAAAGGTCAGTTGTGGGTCTGACCTGTGGGATCCAGATCCTACTCAAGGAAGCCTAGTACTATTTCTATTGTTATATAAGTGCTTTGAAGTTAAAAAAAAATGACAATGATTATTTTGACTCTCCAGTGATGATGACCTTCCTACAAGAACATGCCTTTCCAAAGGATCTCCTCCATCCTCTCCAGGAGAAAAGATGAAACATACAAAGTTCCTGGTGCAGAGGCCCCATTCCTACTCCATGGATGTTTCACATCCATGATGCTATAAAATCACTGTGGTCTCTAGCCCTACACAAACAGTAGTCATGTGTTGGCTGCCTGACTGTCCTCTTGCCAGCCTACAAGCAGAAAAACAAAGCTGACAGAAGGAAGCAACACCAAAAGTACCTGATTCAAGATGAGTGGGAACCATCTCAATAAACACAGTGTGGGATAATAAATAAATAAATTATTTGGTTCACATTTTCAGTGCACCATGAAATTGTATACCATAATAGAAATGCCAACCTCACTCTGTTATTGAAAAACATATGTGCTAGGAAGTGTCCATTGGTGAAAGCATGCTCCAAAAGATCCCAAAAATCCTTCCTAAGGGTACCCACTTCCAGAAGTTTTGAGGCTGAGAACACTATGATGCTAAATCATGGCCTCTGCCATGCCAAAGTAGTGAACAAAGGAGTTTTGAGTTAAACAGAGCTGAGTTGGTGCCTGTCTTTATCAACGTTTAACTGTAGTGAATCTTCATTTTACATATGTAACACAGAAATTGAAGTGTATCTACCTTCCAAAGCAATAATGAACAGTAATCTAGCTCTTGACATTAAACTGAATGAAAAGCAATACTTTTGATGCTTTTTTTTTATTTATTGTTTTCGTTTTGTTTTGGTGAACATGAAATAACTCAGTTCCACCACAATGTACACAATGGTAAAGGCAAAATAGAGAGAAGTGGAAGTCAGTGAAGACAGAGGTTTAAGGTCTACCTAAAGGATGAGAAATCCCAAAAGCAGTAGAAGCCAAGCAGACAAAAATCTGTGAAGGGGAGAAGAAAACAGCATACCTTTTTGGCTGTACTGAACAAAGAAATAAAGATAACTTTGGTAGCAGAGCACTAAGCAGCATTCAACAGACACCATGGCAGAAGTTAATATTCTGAGACACACACAAGCCCAAGCCCTTGTGTGGGAAGGGCAGGATACTGAGGGACTTGTATGAAGCCTGGCCCACACATGGGGTGTGGAGGTTCCATGTAGTTTCTAAGAAAGCTCTCAGTTCTCAGTTTCTTGCCTGATTAAGCTGAACACACATTAACCCTCTGAGTCCCAGAACGCCTTAACACCTGAAATGCCAATTAGGATGGAAAGACAAAGGCTTGATCCTATCATGAAGCAAATACATAGATCAGAGTCAGATTAAGCTGATGGATAAAGGTGCAAGCTTGTACAAAAAAGGCACTTAACTTTTACCTAATGAGTGTGATCCATCTTCTTAAGCTTGTCACTTGAAGACTGTTTAGTGAACATGTTATTTCTAAATCTAAAGAATGGTAGAGAGGATGCTCCTGTGTACCCACATGGAGGAAAGTTCTGGATGGAATTCACTCAGCTCCAAATCAAGAAAGGCTATTAATGCCCCAAATGGTAACTACAGCAGCCTACAAAGTCAGGGAAGCCAATTGCTAAGCAACAGTAATCATTCCACATGTTGCAATAATCTTATTAAGGACCTGGCCTCAAGTACTGGAGAATAGCCATATTGATTATTTAATATTTTGTGTAATATACAGTTTTAGGCATAATAAAAAATCTAAATGCCATCCCATTGGATATTGTAGTTTTTAACTTGAAGAACTCAAGTTTTGAATGTTGAGTAGAATTTTTCCCTTAGACTAATGTTTAGCTTAATATATAAACTATTTTAAGTTATTAAATTCTCATTCTCCATGCCCTTAGATAGACAGTAAATGGTGATGCATCTAGTTATTTGAATGAGTGGAGGTTATATGTTTTGTGTTGTTATTTTCTAAACAAATACTACAAAAACTTTTCTAGATGTTTTCTGAGAATCTTTTTACCTCTGCAAACTATGACTGCTGATAATTTGAAGGTACATGAAAAAAAAGTATTATCTGCTACAACTGGAAAAAATAACAACTACATTGTGAACAAGGGCTGTGTTTATTTTGTTATGTTTCAAATAATGTACTAGGGCCTTTAACAAGCAAGCAGTGGACAGGCTTGGTTCTGCTGGATTTAGATTAACCTTTACAGGCAAGGCAGAATTAAATTATGAAAATAAATTGGAAATGGCATCTCCTTAGACTAACTTTGTATTCTGCATTTTCTTAAGCTTTTATGTGACTGTTAAATATTTGTTCAGGACTCTATTTGCATTTATAGAATTTTTTTCTGAAAATAGATAAGCACCAGGTCTTTAGAGAAACCTTCAGCCTACTGGAGACAAAAAAGGAAGAGAGAGAGAGAGGAGGAGAGAGGGAGAGAGGGAGAGAGGGAGAGAGGAGAGAGTGGGAGAGTGGGAGAGAGAGAAAGAGAGAGAGAGAGAGGAAGAAAGAAAGAAAGGAAGGAAGGAAGGAAGGAAGGAAGGAAGGAAGGAAGGAAGAGGGAAAGAAAGAAAGAAAGAAAGAAAGAAAGAAAGAAAGAAAGAAAGAAAGAAAGAAAGAAAGAAAGAAAGGAAAAAATAAACAACTCCTTTCTGAATGGCTAATGTTTCAAATATTAGCTCAGATACCAGATGGCAAAAGGGGAGGGGGAAATCAAGTTGTTTTCATTGTTCAATGATAAGGATTTTTCCATCTGCTGGTTCAATATTAACTTTGTTTAGATTCACTTAGAGCCAATACAATTAAAACTCTATTTGAAGTGAAATGTTTCAGAAGGGGAAAAAAAAGTGAACCAAAAACCTGAGAAACCCTGCCCTAGGTTATTCCCTTCCCTTCGACTGATAGGCTCTTATATGTGCACAATGTGTACATGAGACAAAACTAAGGTATCAAACACCCTTCAAAAATTTGAGTCATGTGCATTCAGAAAATTCTAACAAGTATTATTTTATGTGATTGAAAAATAAGTGGACATCTGCTAGAACTTAGAGTTGGGGTGAAACAAAATATATCTAATGTCATGAGATGCTGAAACAAAGAATGGAAGACTACTGGAGAGGAACAACACTGAGAGCAGATGGCCAGAAAATACATTTGAAGGCTGAACCACTAAGAGCAAAGGGCAAGTGATGGGAGAAAGGCACAGCAGTTACATCCTATAAGTTTCAAAGCAGAGGACTGATAGAGCAAATGAGTTCAAGGGGGAAAACAATTTCTAGTAAGAACATGAGCTCACACAAGACTGAGGAAGGCTCCAAAGAGTGTATCTCTGGGATCCCTGTGGATGAAGGTCCTCCAAAAACTAAAAGTACATAAGAAAATAATTAATTTTAAAAAAAAAAACTAAAAATACATGATCTAGAAGTTTCCCTACAACAGTTCAAAGTTTCCTGCCTTGCTGAAGAGTCGGCCAGACACACTATGGCCTATGGGCTGAAGATGGAACATTACAGAAGAACTTCAGGTGACTGACTAGGGTAGTTGTCTCTGTCATTCTAGAGTTTATGTATTATCCTTCTGTGGTCTTTGATGGAGCTGAAGACAGATAGTTATGGTTATAGTTTTCCTTAGTTAGGATTAAAGATAAGTTACATATAAGATTTTAAACTCATAAAGATAGGATAGATGATAGAATATTTTCTTTAAGTCTTACTAAATGTTAATGGAGTAAATATTGTTAACGGTGATTCTTAGTTGATAACTGTTGTGTGATATACTTTGCTATGTTAAGGTTAAAACCCTTTTTATTTTAGACAGAAAAGAGGAGATGATGGGAGATGTCATTCTGTAAATATGTTTCTCATATTGGTTAATGAGTAAAACACTGTTGGCCAATAGAAAAGCAAGATAGGCAGGACTAGGAGACTAGGAGAAAAGAGGAAGTAGTTGGGAGGAGTCAACATGGAGAGACTGGAGAGAGCAGAACGCCAGCCCCTCCCCGGTAAGATGAGCCACGTGGAAATACTTAGATTAATAGAAATGGGTTAATATTTAAGACAGAGCTAGCTGATAAGAAATTAGTAACTGGCCAACAGCATTATATATTTAAAAAATAATAATAATGCTATTTACTCATCTCATTTAATTTATAATATCTTCTTGTCATGTGATGTTATATTTGACAGACTGCGGAGATGAATGTAAGGAGATCAATAGCTGTTAGTAAATCAATGGCCACGTGTTTTTTTGTATCTTATTTAGAAGAATTTTATGTAAACATTTTATTTATACATATATAATGCATAGGATAAAACTAATATATATATATATATATATGCTTATAAAATTATTTAGAGAATCAAAAGAAAAAAAGTTTCCCTACAGGGTGTCTGTTTAAACAATTTAGAGTATGACAACAAGATGTCTGCACCTCTATGTTTATTAAGACACTATTCATTGTAGCTTTCCTCTTCTTTATTCTCAATTCTTTCTGAAGATACATTAACAATACAGGATCACTTAATGGTGTATGGCAAGTCTGAGGGGGGTCTTTCCATTTCTTGCTGTTCCTCTGATGAGAGGGTAGTTTAAATAGTCTCTCCTGGAGCTCACCTTTTCAATCTTTTTTTAATTGGCTCTTAGAAACTCTTAATTTAGTCATGTGTTCTTCGGTTCCAGTGTTTCTGTTTGGCTCCTTTACATGGTATCTATTTCTCTAGTAAACTACCTGTTTCATAGTGTGCTTTTAAGCTTACTTGATTTAATTGTTTATATGTTTTCTTGCAGTTCACTGGCCTTTTTTAAAGGGACAGTTTTGAATATTTTTTAGTTTTAAAGTTCAACATTCTCCATTTCTTCATGGTGAGGTACTAATATTTTATTTTGTTTCCTTATCACTGTCTCTATTTATGATCACATTTTTAAATTAAATTTGTTCATTGATATTTCATACATTATACATACTGACAGTGCTCACCCTTCACCCTTCCATCTCCCTACTACCTTAAATCTTGGTCTCGTCCTACTGTTTACTACAATTTTCTTTCTTATTTTTATATCTATTCATTTAGTTTCTAACCCACTTAATTGGAGCAGAGCTATTTATATGAACATGGATCTGAAGCCATTGGTTAGTACATTCTGATATTACTATCTGCTCTCTCTCTTTCTTTCCCTGAGTCTACCAGTAGACAAACGTTCATCAATAAATTTTAGGGCCCCTTAAGTTCCACCTTTTTCCATAACTGATTGCAGATGGTGCCAGTCTTATGCTGTGGGTTAATGATTGCACCAACAAATGATTCTTGTATGGAGTCTAGAAGACATCATTTCACAACTTTTTAGCCTATCACCTTCTGGTTCTTACATAGTCACACCCCTCTTCTGCAATGTTACCTGATCCTTAGAGGGAATGCCTTGTTGAAGGTTGCTACCTCAAGAGTCACTTTTCAACTTTTTGGACAGCTGTAGTTAACTGAATTAGATTACCTTCTAAATCTCTATGTTTATATCTATACATAAAAGCTACTCTCTGCTTTGTTCATCATCCTTGTGGTCTTGTGTTGACTCTTCCAGCATTTATACTTTGATTTTAATGGAGTTGCTCATTCCCTCGTTGGCTCACACACAGATTATGGTTGAACAGCTGCCAGAGTCTCCAGACAGGTTTCCTACTGGAGTTTTCTGGCAGATTGGGCTGGTGTCTGGATCAGTGAGTCAGCAATTCTGGCACATTGAACTACAATGTCCATCCTGCTGTCTAAGTCTGTGGGTACTACTTAGGGCATGGAAATGTACAGGCAAAGTCTGGAGCCTAGAACTATGTATGTCAGCCTGGTACTGTGGTAAAACCCAAAAGCTATGATCTGTGGACATGGGCAGGGCACCAGGATGCATTTGGACACATATTTTCTTATTCTGTGCTTACTCTTGCCTGGTTTCTTCCACTCCTATAAAGGAGGGTTTGTGCATTGATATTATTCCCAGTGATGAGGGGACATGAACTATATATTTCTACTCTACTATTCTCAATGGTTCTTTTTAAATGATTGGGTGGAGATAAATATTGTTTTATTTTAAATACCTTAGCAGATATAACTTTAACACTTATAAAATAAGGCAGTATGATAGATGTGAAGAATCTGTCCTCTGAGTCTGCAACACAGTTGTCTAATTTCTTCTTTGTCCTTTCACTACAAGAGAAGTGATTCCAAGGAGAGAAAGGCCACTGCTGAGCTCGGTAATGTGCTCTTCTGAAATTCAGCAAGAAAATGGTGCAACTTCCATTCCTCATTATTTTTCCATCCTTTCCTTTTTAAACATCCAAGTTTCTTTATGCTTTTATTATATACTGGCCCACCAATACATGAGTTTTAACATAAACAAATAAGCATATTTGCCATGACTGTAAGTAAGGAACACAACCAAAATAGTGAGGCCAGGGAATTAAATACATAGACTAATTCTTTCTACCAAGTCACAATAACAGAATTATTGGTGTAAATGTGTCTTGAAATATATTCTGTTTATAAATGCCAATTATTTTCTAAAATATTGAACTATAATTTTTATCACATAAAATCTAGACACAAAGCATACCATGATTTTACGCAAATGTATACTTGTTGAAAATTATGGAAAACTTTTGGGCTAAATGAGTTTTAAGAAAGTTGTCATTTCCCAAGTGTTTTTTCCTGAGTACTAGTACTTAAGGGGCTCTATTGTATACTGTAGTATAGTATAGGAACCTCGGATTCCCAGCAGAAAAATGGATATAACAAAAATATTTAAGGTAAAAATCTTTGTTATTTATTCTAGCATTTGCCATTTCAATAATTTACCCTCCACAACACTTCTTCCTCATTCATAATATCTGTCAACAGGAAATAGCATCCTCATAACACAGTTGGTGAAATATTACTCAACAGGACTTACTCTGAAATCTGGAGGCATGACTGTGTAGTACTGCTTATATGAAGGGTAGTGTACCTTTGTACATGTACATCTGCATTTGCAATTTCCTTAGTGATAATTTAGGCTGTGGACATAGTAAGGATTCTTATTATACCCTACTAATATTTCTGTCTGAATTTCATATTCATATTATTCTACTAAATATATGTCTATATAAAATACTTAGATAATATATATGTATATAAATCTACCTGCTTTGAAAGGTTGTAATTTTGTTTTAAAAAGGAACCAAAAAAGGAGCTAGTTAATGAACTCTTTCTGTGTATCAAATTTTATTCTAGAAACTTGAATATTTAAATCTTTCAACAACTGTATTGTCTGGGTGTCATTGTTCCCTTTTAGTAAAAATCCCTAGTTAGACAGCAAAGACTAGTAATTGACAAACTGAAAATGGTTATTCAGGTTACCATTCAAATTAGGACACTTTGAGAATAGTCTACAATTATCCCAGGACAATTTTCACAGCTTAACTTACTCACTTCCTTACTAGTAGACAGAGAAATTGTTTGAACCCAGATTTCCCCAACCAATCCTCCTCCTATTATATCTTGCAGATTGTGATGAAAATAGAACTTGAAGATTGCTAGAGAAATAGTCTGTGAACAATTAGGAAGAACTTGGTAGAACTGCTTTAAAAATGTTTTAAACTTAATTCATAGAAAAGAAACAGGGTGATCAAAACATTAAAGAAATTATACCATTCACCAATAGAACTGCTTTTTTAAAAAATCTCAACATGATGCCAGACATATTCTACTTGCAGTATGATATGAACTAGCTGGGGATGATCCTTTATATCAGGTCTAACATCACTAAAAATCTTTTTTTTAAGTACTACATTGCTTTATTTTTTATCACATACAAGGAAGGTACCAAGAAAAAAACCCACAAAATATCCACAAAAGAGCAACTGGAATTATCTTAAATGGTTGTAATAGAGAAGTAATGGAGGTAAAGAATAAATGAAATAGTATAAAGGTGAAAGTCAAACAAGATAACTTTGAAACTGTTTCAGTAAATCAGAAGCTGAAAACGTCTTCATATCTAGGAGAATAAATCTTTGGAGGCACTAATGAACAGCAAATTGTGATGTTTAGCATGTGAATAAAAGTCACAAGGGAGAAGACTATGAAATCCACCATGGATAGCAGGGGAGCATGCCCAAGACACTAGGGAAAGTCTCCTACAGTATCTCATTTGACCACTGATTTCCTGGAAGGCACAGAGATAGAACAATGATAAGCACTGTGATGGATTGCTGAGCTCCTGTTGTGTGTCAGATGTATACCATCAACCATTTGGCATCCCCCACGGACTGTAGAAAAAAGTACGCACTTCTTATGATGCCATGAAAATGTATAGTGGAATGTCTTCATACCCTGACAGCGTGGTAACTTGCTGTTCCCTCAGCATATCCAGCACTTCTACAATATGAAGAAGCCTAAGGAGCATTCCCAACCCACACAGTCCTCCCCTGCATCTTTGCTTTCCCATGCTGTTTCCTTCTGCAGAGTAAGCTTCCTTTCTCCCAAACACTCAGCCTCATCCTGCATCTTCCCATTCCCTCCTGAAAACCATTTTCATCTTTAAAGGTATAACACAAATGCCTTTTTTGCTGCTGTTTTAACAATAAATCTCCCATGCCTGTCTCTAGTCCCAGTAACAATTTTAGCTGCTTCTTTTGATTTTCAAAGTACAATATCCAATCTTTATTGTGTCACATATCACATTATTTTTTAACTTACTTTTCCAGTGCCCTGAGTATACTATGAGCTCTTGGGAGGCCCAAAGATAGGATGAAAAAAGGTGACAAGGAATAGTGTCCAGTTTGGCTTACACTTTTTGCTGTTCAGTTACTTAGCACATAGGAGTTCCAAAATTTTTGATCGAGTCAATGAAGCAATTAATTACCTGTGGAGTGCAAAGAAATATTCAACATTCAAATGGTTGCTGTGGAAACCATATCTAGGGATTTCCATTGGTCTTCACATTCAATTGATTTAGGCTTGTTTTCCAAGTTTCTTCTGAAAGCATTTCTACCTTCAAATGATGGAATCGATAATGTATGTTTAAATGTGCTGCAGCCAACATATGAGTCTGATCTATTCTATCAAAACCACCAAAACACCCAGGGATCTAGAGCTAAAACTAGTGATGCTCATCTCCATATATTTTTTAAAAAGGCTTTCTAGAAAGTGTAAATGTTCTCATCAAATCAAGTGCAGAGGATGCTTCTGGGAAGCACATAGGCATCCAGATCCCTCTCCAGCTCTATTTGTATATGAAGATAGAGAGCAGTGTTCTCCACTAGGAAAAATGCTGCAGAAAAAAATCCATTATTAACATAAACATAAAGCAATATCACACTTCTTAAACACTACTAGTGTGTGACTGCTGTTTGGGGGATGTTTGCCTTTGATGTAAAGTTAATTTGTTTCTCCACATTTGCAACTCGCGTTAAAGCATTTGTATTTTGAAGGAAATGGATAAATGAGCTAAATATGAGGTTTCATATTTAAAGTGCTCTGCTTACCTTCATGAAACAATATAGTTTCAAAATATGTCTTTAATGTAAACATTTTTACTTCTAATTAGAGTCTTTCTAGATTGAATTATTCTAAATTGGACACTTCAAAAAGCAAGGTAAAAATTACACATTTATGCATTTTAATGAATTTGAATCCTCTTTAGATTTAATGTAAATTGACTTCTTGAAAACCCAACAAGAGATAGAAAAAAATAATAATATGAGGTTTTAAGGCAACCAAATTTTGTTCTATACAACCTATGGTTTTTAAGCACCTCTGGAGGGATTCTTAGGTCAGAAGCTAAGTCTTCAGCATGATGGCATGGGAATGTAGGAGGGTTGTACTGTGCTGTGTAATGGTTTCTACTTGGAAGAGCTTGCATATTGGCTTCCCCAGATCTTCTTGTAGTGATTGCCTACAGTTCTACATTTCTACGTTAGATGGATATGAGATGAAAGGCTTCCTAGTATCTGGAAAGACTTTTTATTCACTAATGGATAAGGCTGCACACAAAAAGAGAGCACTAGGGAGGCAGAAATCCCATGAAGAGGAACACCATTTATCTGCTTAGTGTACAGTCATTAAGATCTACGGGCTAGGACACTTGAATTAGTGCATTAACAGGAATGAGATTCAGACCCAAATAAGCTCAAACCTTGGAAATGCATTTCTGAGTGTATTTGTATAAAAGAGCCCCATACTGTGTTCCTAAAATAGAATTTTTTTCTAATTACTAAATTTCTCATATGGAGGAGTAGTTTATGCCTTGTTTCAATTATTCTTTTTTTAAAGTCTAGACAATTCAAGATTCAACTCAAATCACTTTTAGTTAGAAATGACTATAAGGCAGATATATTTTGAGCTGCTTGAGTTACCCCCTCACCATTGAGTGCTTCCTGGTTAACTCTATTTTATAAGCCATTTTATTAGATAGTCCTTTGAATCCTGCAGCTTGTGCTTGGTGTTTTGGGGCTATTATCTCTAGGATATATGTGTCCTTCTTCCTTGGTTAGAAGGTAAATGTTGTACCAAGGCATGTAGCCTAACATCACAAATCCATACCACACACCTCTGTGCTAAGGATGAGGAAGTGCAGAACCTTTTATCTATTGTTAAAATATTCAGTTTTATATGAAGGCTTTATGAACAACTATGTTCAGTACTCCCTTAAAGTCACTTCAATTGTTAATATTCGACCCTAGCTGATTTCCAAGTTATATTGCGAGAAACAATTAAGATCAGCTTTTTCTTGGGGTGGGGGAAGACTAGTCAAAACACCATGGGAGAATTTTACAATTAGTAAATGTCCAAAAACCCAAGGAAGAAGGTTGTATATTTTCAGACAAATAAATGAAATTTACACAAATATTAGCCAATATCATATGATGACATATTGAGGCACCAAGGTCTAGTTACAACATTCCTTATCTTCATCTCCAAATGGCACCTTAAGTGGACATGTACAGCTCTCTCAGGGATGTGATTTGGGTGCCTAACCCACTCTGACTGAATTTGACATGAATTTTAGCTTGAGTTAGAGTTACATTATTATTTCTCTTGTACTTTTCCCTTGTGATAGTGGCTCTGTAAAATTCAAAACAAGGACCAAGCAATACTTCCACAGCACCAAAATGATATTCTCATGAGAGAGTTCTAAAGAACAAAGATGGCAAGATAATGGTAACTATACCTTCTAGGGGCGAGAAAGAAAACTCAGAAAATAAATAACATAGGCTCGACGCAGGGATAATTGGTTTCTTTTTACTTGGACCAGATGAAACCCCCATGAGTTGGGGATGCAAGGATGTGACAGTTGTAGAAGTGGGGATGAGAAGGCTGAAAAAATATGTATTAAAACAGCATAAAACAAAGGACTCCTGCATGAGACTTGGCCCTGAATCTTCACCCTTGGGTGAATTATAAGATATGAGACAATTGTAGGACCCATTCGGATTATATAATATAAGAAGAAATGATACCCAAGCCTAGTTTACAATCCTATTACCGCAAAATTAGAAATCACTGGGACTGTCCTGACTATACTAGCCCCCATTCTTTGAAAAGCCAAATGAACAGTTTGATGGGACACTGGATGAACCTGAACATTTTACTGATATATTTTGAAGTCTATTATTGTTGTTGCTCTAACCATATGTGACACTGTAGGTTTAGAGGATACCCCAGAAGCAGGATAACTCTGGATGTTAGACTCATTTCCTGGTGCAGCTATAACAAGGACCACAATAATTGACTGAATACAGGAGAGATTTGTTCTTCCATACTTAATGATGCTCTGAGTCCAGAGTCCGCATTTCAATAGAGCTTTACTCTCTCAACAGTGTTAGAAGAGACTCTGTTCTAAGCCTTTCTCACAGCTTCTGGTATCATCAGTGGTCCTTAGTAGTCCTTGATTTGCAACTGCATCACTCTGCTCCCAACCTCTAAAGGTACATATACTTCTGTCATACTTCACATTATCTTCACCTAATATGACACTCCTCATACTGGATTATGAGACATATCCCATTTGACTAGTTACACGACCTTATTTCTGTACAAGGCTACATTCTCAGGTATGATAGTCACTTTCAATGTATGTCTCCAATGTAAAATGATAGGTTTCAAGCATTGTCTAAAGGAATATGGCTTAATCCATAACAGATAACCCATAAAACTCTAGGAGGCTATTTGGCAGAGCCTGGGAACCAGATAAAACTATATTGTCTAGTGAACATCTACTGGAAATAAAAATGTCTTGGCTAGATTACCTCTCATGATGAAAAGTCCCCAAAACTTAAATAGAAAAGAAAATGGATAATGTGTAAAGTTCTAAGTTAAATGAGCTTTTAAAAAAATACCTGAGTTTATCTTGAACTGACTAAATTATTTTTTTCAGCTGAAAATTCTGGGGGCTCTAAAAGGAAACTAAAAGATTTTAGAAGAATAACAAGTTGTATTTGTATCTTAATTTGTATCTTAATTTGCAAAAATGAATTTCAAGAAAGTCATATGTCTATTTATTCCATAACAATCCTTAAAACACCAGAATGGGGATAGGGTTTTAATCTTATTTAGTTGAGAAGTCTATGAATATTATTGTTATTAATTAATAATAGCTATTTTTAATTTTTGTATTCATTTTATGTGTTTTTCACATCATGTATCTTGATCCCATTCATTCCCCATTCCTTTGCATCTGCCCTCTAACCCTACATACACACCCTAATAAAACAAAATTCAAGAGAAAAAAAGAAGAAAATAAAATGAGAAAAAAAATTAAAAGGAAGGAATTAAAAATCTCATCATGGAAGCTTCAGTGTACTTCAACACAAAATACCCCTTTGTCCATACATCTGTACTTATAAATGATCATTTCAAAAAGTCATTAGTCTGGTTTAAGGCATCTGAGCCCATCCCCTATCCCCCACCCCAGAACTCTTCCTGCTCTTCCTGGACATCCTGCTGGTGCCCTGTGTTGTGGAGAATCTGCAGCTTTACCTCTGTTACAGCAGATTATAGATGGGGTGGGTGTTTGGTCAGACCAAGTCATAACCCTGGATCTGGGGCTGGGCAGCTGTAGGGTTGGTTCACCAGATGGGTAATGGAGATAATTCTCTCATTGATTACAACTTCTAGGCAAGTAACCCTCACCTCTGCTAACAGGATTAGCTCTATTGTGCTGCTGCGGTGCAGTGCATGGCCTGTTCTCCCAAATGTAGTAGCTGGTGGAGGTAAGGGATTGGTCTCCCACTCTTGTGACCACAGGGCCAGCAATCCCACTTGCCTCAGGCATTGAAGGACCATAGGGATAATAGCTAATTTAATAAAAATTACATACACTTCAAAAAGTTCCAACAGGTTGGCTTTGACACTGGTTTAATCTCTCTTTATTAAAACACCTTTTGAATCACAAAACCTTGAGAATTTCCCTTTGCTCTCAGATTTCCTTACATATTTGTTACCTCATCAATTTTCTGTGTCCTCCACAATTCATTTTCAGCAACCTTCATCTTCAAGAAAAGACTTTGAAACAGTGTTCTTTGATGTTGTTCTTGTAAAGCACTATCATTCCAATCAGACTTCAAACCTAAATGCTTATCTTCCAATAAACACTGAAAAGCAATGCCTATCACAAACCACCAAGAGCACAGCAATGGTATCTCAGCATTCAGCAATCATTCACCCTAGTTTCCCCATCCAGTTGAATTTTATCCCATTAGCCTCACTTTGAACATCATCTCTGCCACTTGTTGTTGGTGTGACCTTGATCATATTAAGCTTTTTAAATAGTAGTTCTCTTGTATTTGCTTTATTAGCAAAATAAACAATAGATAGTAGCTATTACGTTAGAAAACACGCCTAAAATAAGAACTATCCATTTCACGTCTTATTATGTCTTGGCTCAATGGTCCAGCATGCTGGTATCTTACATTTCAATTTTACAAATGTAGACAATGATGGAAAAAGTAACAAATGAAACTGATATGAAACTAAAAATGCAACTACTGTACATATAATTTTCTCAGGATATGAAAATAGTACTCATCAGTTACATAAGAAAATGCTCCAAAACATTTTTTTTGTTTTGTTTGTTTTTTGTTTTTTTAAATTTTATTTTATTTTATTCTTTATTTTATATATTGATCCAGTTCCCTCTCCCTCCCATCCTCCCATCCCCCCTCACTTCACCCCCTCCCTCTTGTCCCATCTCCCAACCACTCCCCAGGTAGGGTGATGCCTTCCAGGAGAGATCAACAAAATCTGTCAAATCAATTTAGAGTAGAGACTAGGCCCTCCCTCCTGCCTCTAGGTTAAGGGAGTATCCCTCCATGGGGAATGTGCTCCCAAAGTCCTTTCGTGCACCAACGATACATACTGGTTCTACTGTCAGAGGTTCCATAGACATTTCTAACAATGGAAAATAATTCTTCCATATATAAGTTTTCAAGTTCTTTTAAGTTTTTTAGGGGTTAAATTAAACCAACAAGAAGCAAAACTCTTTGTTCTCACCCTGCCTATCAACAAAGGGCTGTGCATTTAGACATAGTACAGTGGCAATGAAGAGCGTACACCATCACAAGTTATAAATGTTGTTCAGTGTTATCTTCCTAACAGGAAAAGAAATACTTGGTTTTCTGTCCATTTGTAAGAGCCCTTGAAGCAGATGTTAAACTGGAGGCTAGAGTAGATGAAGAAAGTTACCTTAGAAATTGGAGGCAATGCACAACAGTGTTATTCTGTAGGGATGTGGAAGGGGTTAAAGGAGGGGTCTACACCAAAAGAACCTCGAATTAATCATAGTCTGAGAGGCAGAAGGCAGAGCTATTGAAATGTGTCTTCAATGTTTTTTTTAATTTCTTGATTGTAAGATGAATGGCACATCACATTTTAATACCTTCAAAGTTATAATGAATCTTAGTTGTTGGTTGCAATTGCTGCTGGCCAAGTGGTTATTTTGATGTGATTATCACTGCCTCAATAAATATTCATATTGTCATCACTTCTGCTGAATTTTGACTATTTTTTATGTACAAATATTGAGTTTAATTGCCATTTATTATGTCTTTTATAGGATTGCTCTGGGATTCAGCATTGAGGCAGAAGTCATTATACATATGGAAATATACAGAAATGGACTACCGAGGAACAAATTTGATTTCAGTGAAGCAAATGTTCATCATTTCAAGTATGACAACAACCCTATATTTTCTTACAAAACATCGTTTTGTTTTACAGAATCTAAGGGAAGAAAATATCTAGAAATAGAAGGAGCCATGTTAAAAATTTTACTTTAATTTAATATGAAGCACCATACTCCTGTTCCAGATGTCTCTTCATTGAGTTGTATAGACATTTTGTTAATTTTGGTTAATAAAATGGTTAATTTTGTGCATGATGTATTTAATTTTTTTATTTTATAATAAAGTAATATTTGGGGGTAAATAAAAACCTCTTTTAAGAGCAACATAAAAAGTACACAGAAAGATTTGCCTATCACTTTCAACCAAGAATTAAAAGCAAGAAACTACTAAATTCCCAGAAATGCTAAGAGATATGAATATTTAGGTGGGTGATAATGTATAACATAGATCTATCATTAAGGTATTACATTATAATAGCACTTATTTTTCCCACTATAACATAGTTCAATGGCCTACCCTTTGAACAGTGGTGTCACAAATGCAATGGACTATGAGTAAGTGAAATTTAAAAGGAGAGATAAAATAAGTCAAATAATGATATTATGAGGTAGTAGAAATACAGTGAAATTTTTTATAAATAATCCAGAAAAGAGATATAGACCTGGGGTAACTGGACTCTCTTTATTTAAAAATAAAGAAAACATTAGGAAGCATTAGGTTAGAATAACTTTCTCTTCATATCTTATATTACCCTATACAAAGTATCAACTCCTAGATTCAGTTTTCTATTCTATGAAACAGATTTCATGTTAATATCAAAGATGTGTGGTATTTAAAAGAACAGCACAAAGAGTTCACCAACCCATGACACTACATCAAATGAAAATACTATTCAAATGAATTCACTGTCCAATTTGAAAATGTTGAATCCTGGTGTTTCATGTTTCAAGGTTGGAGTGTTAATACTTCATGTTCCTTGTAGACTAGTGACTCAAGCCTTACAAACGCAGACTTCATTTAAGCAGAGGAAAGCAGAAGCACTGGAATTTTAATGAACATTTACCAAACCATGGGTTTTTCTAGGATCCCATAGTGCAAAGAGGCCTATGTAAACTATATATACACAAACACTAGGACTCTCTGATGGCCATGAGAAGACACTACCACCATTGCCTGCCACTTTGCTCCTTCTTCAGGCTTTTCCATCAGGAGTCTTACAACCAGGAAGTGGATATTCTAGGATTTGCTTCACCTTTGTCTTACTTGTCTTGTGGTTGTAACATGACTGAAAAAATGTCAACTTCGGGAAGGAAGCTTTCTTTTTCTCATTCACAGTTTTAGCATATAGACAATTAAGGCAGGGAAGACATGGTGGCAGGAGCATAAGTCACATTGCATCCACAGATAGAAGCAGAGAGAGATGAAGTCTGGAGCACAGCCTTCTTCTTCCTTCTTATACAGTCAAGGACCCTAGCCCATAGTGAGGAGCTTCCTACACCACCCCAAGAAACACAGTCTAGAAAATCCCATGCAGACATATCAGAGGCCTGTCTCCTTGGTGATTCTAGATGTCATCAAGATAATCATCAATGTCAAGCACCACATCCCTCTTTACTCACTAAACTAAGAATAAAGGAAAAAGAGAGAGTCCATACTTTTGTTCAAATTAGAATTACTAAATCTTTGAGGAAACTTTGTATTTGGAAAACTAAATGGAAATAAACACAAAATCATAGGAATATAAGGTGTAATGTCTTCTTATTTTGTTTTACAGACATGTATTGACTTATTTATTATGTGCTATACTTTCTGTAAGAGTTAAGAGCCTCCTGGGAGAAGCAGAGAGATGAGCACATTGTTAAGACCTTATACAGGTAGTGCTAAAACTGTTGTACTCTTCTAAAAATGTTTTTAAGGCTCTCTGGTCTCCCCTCACATCAGTTTCTAACTTGAAACCTACATTTTCATCCAAAGGTTTACAGTGCATCTAGGGCACTTGGCCAATTCCATCGTGTCCTAAATTCCTATACACCTCCATATTGTAGGTATCACTTCATGTCAAACCAGCAACCCCACCCAACAAATATACTTGTTTCTATGCAGTCAAAACAAAAGCTCTGTTTCTAGACCAGCTCTTTCTCTACACCATGGACAATGACATAACAGGTCCCACAGAGAGAAAATAAAGCACAGCCTTCAATCTATATTCTGGTCTATTACTTCTATGGTCCTCATTGTCTTCCTTTAATTATTCAACCTACAACCAATAACAGGTCAGTCTTTCTAAGCCAGTGCTTTTCAGCCTTCCTAATACTGACACTTTAATATAGTTCCTCAAGTAGTGGTGATTCCCAACCATAAAATTACTTCATTGTTACTTCATAGCTACAATTTTTGTTACTTTTATGTAACAAAATCATGATGTAAATATGTGATGTGTAGTATAAGTGATATGTGACCCCCAAAGGGGTCATGGCCCATCAATTGAGAACCACTGTTCTAGGCTATGGAATTTATCCTGTTATTCTTCTATTTAAATGTTCTCAATAATTATATATATAGGCAAGGAGGAGCTAATGGGCCCCCAGACTGATAGCTGGGAAACCAGCATTGGACCAACTCAGATGCCCTGAACATGGGTCTAAGTTAGAAGGCCTGGGCAATCTAAGGGACCTCTGACAGTGGAAGCAGGATGTATCCCTGGTGCACAAATGGACTTTGAGAGCATGTTCCCTATGGAGGGATCCTCCCTTAACCTAGAGACAGGAGAAAAGGCCTAGTCCATATTCCAAATGACTTGACAGATTTAGATGATTCCTCCAGGAAGGCATCACCCTACATGTGGAGTAGAGGGGGGAATGAAATGGGAGGGTAAAAGAGAGGGAGTGAGGGACAGACAGAGAGGGAACTGGGATCAATATGTAATATAAGAAAAATAGATAGATAGATAGATAGATAGATAGATAGATAGATAGATAGAAACTTATGATTGCTCTTCTAAGTCTGTCTCTCTGGAATTCATCTAAGTAATTTCCACTAGAGAACACTTCTATAAAAACAAAAAAAAAAAAAAAGAAAGAAAGAAATAATTATACATAGGCTAAAGAATAAAGGACACCTGAACAGCAATGACCTCAAAAGTGTATCACAAATTAACTGATATCTCATCAACATCTCTGACCATGATGTCCTGCTACAGCCAATCAAGTGGCTCCTTAATAGGACCTTGCAAATCTGGATTTTTGTTCATACAGGTGTGTCTATCCTTATAAATATTTTTTTAAGTTCATAGTGTGCTACACTTGATTCAAACAGATCATCTCAACAATTTTTTAACTATTCAGGAATTTTGCTAGCTATAAGGTCAATAACTGGTATCTTGACATTGCCAGGGTAGAAATAGTTACAGGAGGGAAAATGAAATAAAGCTAAAAATTTGTAATGGACAAAAGAAGGGGTGGGACTGCTCAGGCCCATCTGACTGAGACCCATGTTCAGGGGGTCTGAGTAGGTCCAATGCTGATAGTGGAACTAGGATGTATTCCTGGTGCTTCAAAGAACTTTGGGAGCACATTCCCCATGGAGGGATACTCCCTTAACCTAGAGGCATGAGGAAGGGCCTTGTCCCTACTCCAAATGACTTGACAGATATTTTTTGATCCCTCCTAGAAGGCCCCACCCTCACTGTGGAGTGGGGGGGGATGGGAGGGGCAGGGGACATGGGAGAGAGGGAGGGAAAGGAAACAGAGATCAATATGTAAAATATGAAAAAATAATAAAAAGAAAAATTTTAAAGAAAAGAAGAAGGGTGGGAGTAGGTAGAAAAAAAAATTGGACTAAGAGCAGTACCATCACATATCAACATGCCCTCTTCTCTATCTGTATCATGTACCCAACCTGCCCTCTATTTTTTTTTTTTTTAATCTCAAACTAGGTTTCAGCTTCATAAAGCATGGCAAGCAAATTTGTAATCTCTTAATGTCTGTTAGTCTGTACAGACATCATCTTTGTCCTTTTTGACCCACTAATTCTGTATAAGAATACTCAACATGTAGCATGAGAAACCCCAATCCGATCATGGCTAAGCTTTGGTTACATTATTATTTTTTTTTAACCTCATATTGAATGAGTTAGATCATGACATGGCATCTGGTTGCAAGTGATATGCACTGTGAATCTTCATGCAGGGAGAACAGGGCTGATTTTGGGGAGTATCTCAAAGGTCCTAAAACATACTACCCAAGTAGAAAGAAAATTTCTCAGTATAGGCATTAAAAATCTAGATCAGGCCTCTATTTTTCAGAAATAGATTTGAGATTATTGGTATACAAACAAAAATAAATATAAAACAACCTAATAAAATACAAATGGAAAACCCAAGCAAAGCAGGAAATAGATTTATGCTAACTAAAATATTTTCTGCTATATTTAACTACTATGTTTTGCCCTGAGCTTCCTGGCAACCAGAGCAAAACAAATGGAAATATAATGAGTTACATTATTGAAAATGTGAATTTCTCATTATGGAATGAAGACAACATTTATGAAAAGAGATAGATTTTTTTCTCAGTTAAACTCTAAAAGGTATATGTTTCTAAACCCTTGTACATGAGATACTGAGTGGTATAATAGATAATATACTCAATAATGTTCTTATAAAACTGGCCTGATAGAGGTTGTTTCTTATTGTAAAATCTCAGTGAGAGCTGAGGGCCCAACTTTGCAGCCCAACTCCTTCAAAATATCCCTGTGAGAGGAAAAGTGTACAAGCTAGTGCATACTTGAAGTGAATAGGTATGTAAGACACTCAAGAAGACCAAAGCAGCTCATAAATAGTATGGTAGATAAAGGCAAAATTCTTAAGTGTCATACCTATATAGCACTCCTCTAAAGAAATTCCAAAATTAAGAATTACTAGCCAGCCTTGATGGCATTCTGTGACAATGCTAGGTCTAGTCTATGATATTCTTCTTTCAGAAAGGTGCAGCAAGTAGTCAGGTGCTTTATATGTGACATCTGTCCTGGGAATTTTGATATTTAATGGCAAAGTGATCTCAGAGACAGAATATTAAAGTACATATGTGTCTAAAAGCAATTAGGAGATGCTAGGGATGTAGCTCTGTGCTGGAGTATGTGCTTAGCATGTTGCAGGCACTGGCCTCAATCCCCAGCATCAACACACAAAAATATATAGAAAGACAAGGCCCAAAACAATGCAAAGAAGGACCAGCAATACCAACAGAAAGAAGATAAGGAGAAATTATGTTAAAAACAATCATAAGGATGAGCCTCACTTAGAGGAGCTTCTGGATGACTGTTATGTGCATGCCAGTGTTTGGGTGGATGAAACAAATACATTTGAAAAATGTGAATGAACTTAACAACATCTATGTGTTTGAATAATAAAAAAAGTGAGATGCTTTATCACTTTCTCCTTAAAGATGTTAAGCCATTACATCAATATTCCCTCTAAATAAAAATATCCACCTCCAAAGAGTATCCCTTATCTTTGAACAAATGCTGTATAGCCTTAGGAGTGAACACTACACATCATATACTAGTAAAATTCCCCTTGTCTTTTTTTTAATGAAAAAAGAGAGGTCTAGAAATAATTGCCTATACCTAATGTCACCTAATATGTGCTTTAAAGGAACAGTTGGCTCAAAACAGAGCATATAACCACAACACCTGAAAAGATGATTTAACTGTAAATATATTTTTCAGATGACTGAAAAGTTGTCTCATTAATACTGAAAAAATGATTTCTGGAATATCTGCTAAATTGCCCATCAAGAAACAGATACTGGACCAATATCTTTGTCACCTGTAATTAGGAAAATATTTCTCCTTCCAAGAATTATGTCAGAATAAAAGGTCATTTTATGTCCCTTTTTAATCATAAAATTCCACAAGCTATTTATATCAGTTAGTGATAAAATATTAGATATAAATTACTCAAAAATTACTTAACTCAAAATACAGCAGAGCTAGGGGCATCCACAATTAGAATGGGAGGCATGAATTATACTTTGGTCAGAGCTGGTATCTGTCTAGGATACCAAACACCATTGGAATCTGACACTGTACAGTGATAAAATCTTAGTCATGATTAACATATTGAGTATATGCTTAGACTTGATTTTCAAAAACATTGTCCAGCCTCAGTGCTTTGTGCTCCTGGGTGCCAATGTTTTTATCCAAAACCTCCCCAAGACATTTGAGCTAAGTTTTCTTCCTTGGATTATGTCCTAGGATCCTTAACATGGGTTACTAATTCTATTTGATAAAATTCCTTGTCTTTTCTTTCTTTATCTTAATGCTTTCCAAACATATGAATGCCTTCTTTCCTTGTTTCTATATTCAACCATTTACTGTTGCTATAAATCCCAATGAAAGATTAAGAGAAGAAAACAACCCACTAACAGTCAGCAGCAATCTAAATCCTAGAGTCAGCATCATTCACACATGTAAAATTTATCTTCCCAATGACAGAAGACTATAAATACCCTACCATTAAGTATTCCTACTAAGAAGCAATAAAATTTTAAAGATTAATGCATTTTCAATACAGCAAATATTCCTTCTAGCTGTCCAGTTCTATGTATTGAGCTGTTTACACCATGAGTATGTACGCATACACACACACACACACACACACACACACACACACACACACACATTGCACAATAAATAAAATGACCAAGAAATTGATATTGGGATTTAAGTAAAATATCAAAATGCAAAGCAACTGGTCACCAGCTCTTACTTCACCTCATACTGAAAGGAGATCCTGGCTCTAACAAGCTAAACCTTTATCCAGGCCATATGAAAGGATGCCATGTAATAATAAGTCAGGGGACTCTGTAGCCAACAATATCCATCATGTCTCATCCAGTATCCAAGCTATTTCTATAGTGTAAGGGCTATGAAACCTGCTCCAGCTCCTACCCAGGGTTTCAAAGTTGAAATACCTCCTAGGAATGAAGGAAAGGGTAAAAGATTTCTATAGTAACTTCACACACAATCTGAGGGTCATGCTCTTTATTTCACATGATATTTATTGTTCTGTTTCTATTCTAATAATCCTATCCTACTTCTAATTCCTCAATGTTTCTTCTAGCTTTTTCTTCTATTGCAAGAACTCTTTTATTCAGGAGTGCTGAAGTGATAAAGAAGTTTCTCTCCTTGGTCAAAAGCACATCCTAAAGGAAGCAATAAGGAGTTAAGTCATTTACCATGACAACACAAGGGTCCAAGCCCATAGGAGAAAATAGACAATATGGTTGTTCAATGGTGAAGCTGTTTGCCACGAGGTGTGAGGACCAGAGTCCAGATCCACTGTTACGGCAGGATTTTCCTACCCGCCAGCCTCCTGGTCCTGCCGCCAAGGTCCCGCCGCCATGTGAGCCCCAAATAACACTCAGAGACTCTGTATTTGATACAATCCTGATGGCCAGTTACCATTATTGTTTATGGGCTAGCTGTCTTAATTATTAGCCCATTTCTACTTATCTAATTATTTCCACGTGGCTCATCTTATCCGGGAGCCGCAGCTGGTGTCTTCTTTCCTCCCTGGTCTACATCTTGACTCCTCCCAACTACTTCCTCTTTCCTCCTCCTGGTCTCCTAGCCCCATATATCTTGTTTCCTATTGGCCACAGGCTTTATTAATTAACCAGTATGAGAAACATATTTACAGAATAACATCTCCCATCAATCCAAAGAATCCATATATATGTGTGTGTGTGAGGACCAGAGTCCAGATCCACAGAATGTATATAATTCCACCTCAGAAGTGGACATGGATCACCAGAGCAAACTGTTAGCAAGACAAGTAGTACAGAGCTCTGAGTCTTAGAGAACCTGCTCACTGAGGAAGGTGGAAGAGTGACTTAGGATGATTTCCAACATCCATCTCAGGTCCTTACTTGGGCACTTGCACACAGAGAAGGGAGGTTTGTGGGGAAATAGGAAAAAGAAAACAACTGTGATACTCATTTAGTCAGACATACTGAACTCTAAAGGCTTTTCTGTGCAATGGGCCTATGTAGTAAAACCTAAGACAGGGAATAGACATAGAATGTGGCTATATCTCAAGTGATTAAGGAAGGTAAGGAGATGAAAAAGATACCCTCAACCATAATTCCAAATTCAGCAATTGCCTTTATTTTCTTACTCTACAAGGAAGTGTTAGAAAAATAAGTCAAAACACTCAAGGAAAAAAAATGGAAGAAATCCATCCTCTTGAAAATGAGAAAGGGTGAGAACTACACTTATTCGTGGGCATGAGGGTATTTAGAAAATAAATGATAATTGTATCAGTTTCGTAAAGTGCCAGTAGTAGGTTCTTCTTCAAGATCCATGACTTCACAAGCCCTTTGTAGTTGTCTGTGCTTCCCATAGCAGGCATAGTTTTCCTCATGTTGAGAAGCCATTGTGTCCAATTAGAGATCTGTTTCTTACCACAAGATATTGCGTGCCACTACTGCCATGCTGGTTGTCTTTGTGGTTCATAGGCATCATTTCTGGGTAGGTCTATTTGTTGCTTCCTTCCCTTGAAAGGTTGAATGGTGCCTTCTTGTGTACCATTTGAGTTAGTCTTCAGGGAGGAGGCTTTCAGGTCAGATGTGTTTCAGGTCCTGAATCCTGTGTCTGAAGTGCACTGTATCTTTAGCAATAGGAATTTAACTTTTGCCTCGAGGGAACAGGAAAGAGCAATAGCAATAGCAGTAACTTATAATGTTGCCAGAATCTCTTGGACAACCAGAACTAATAATGTAAAGGGGACTTTCAGTGCCTAGTGCTCAGGGTTTTATTATCGTATAGCTCTTGGAGGAGTATTGTAAGTTCAGATGAGAAAATGTCATTGATTATACATGCACATATGTGTGTGTGTGTGTACACAGGCTTGCATTATTTTATTATTTGTAACCTTAGGTACATAAATAAATATGATTTCTTATGGCTTTTTTCAGGTATCTTTGCTGTTTTTTCTCCCTCCTGTATTTATCACCCTCCCCTCCACAGTTTTTCCATCCCCCCTCTTCAAGTCATTTTTACCCATGTTCCTCTCTCTATTGCTACCCTTGCTCTCCACAATGGTTATCTTTTACTTTCCTGCTTCTTCAGTTACTCTAGGTTATATGCTCAGTTCTGAAGACTTAGACTGAGGAAACACAGATAAGGAAGAACACGTGAAGTTTGTCTTCCTGGACCAGGGTTTGATTTCTATCCATGTAACTGCTAATTTCATGACTTATTTTTCTTTGCTTCTAAATAGTATTCCAGTGTATATGTACCACATTTTCACTATCCATTCATCAGCTGAAGGAAATTTAGGTTATTTCCATTTCCTAACTATTGTCAATAGAGTGACAATAACTATGGCCTAGCATGTATCTATGAGGTGGGACATCCAGGCCTCTGGAAAAAATGTCAAGTAATAATATAGCTAGGTCATATGGTAGATTTGTTTTTAGTTTTTGAAGGGTCTCCACACTGATTTCCACAATGGCTGAACCATTTTGCAATCCTACCAACAGTGAATGAGGGTTTCCTTTGCCCTATGTCCTCTCCAGTATGTGTTATCAATTGTTATATTTCCTTAAACCCACAAATAATTATAGTTTCAACCGCTCATCAAAGAAACTTCACTTTGCAATAGATTAAGGCCCATTACATAAAAACCACACCGAAACAAAATTCAAAGAACAAGTGATTGTGTGTTGCCAAGTCCCAGGTAAGAATATAGTTTCCACACCTGAGATCAGGGATCATTGCTGAAGAGTGGGCAGAAAGAGCCAGAAGAACAAGAACAGGATGTCTGCTGTAAGACTGTCTTATAGAAATGTCAGCGGGTTACACTCATGAAATCTCATCAGTGTGGCTGCCTAAAAAGACCTGCACAACATAACACCAATGGACATGCTAACATTGAAGGAGAAAGGTTTGTGGGCCCCCAACCCTAGATAAAGAACTACAGGCAACTAGGGAATGCTAAGAGTAGGAAATATACTATTCCTCAGGATGAGCTCTTCCAAATAGTTAACAAATATCAAATTGTTAGCCCTGCAATTAAATTCATCTATGTAACTTTATAGAGAGTGTGTGTGTTGCATTCATGCATGTATTATGTGTATTATGTATGTATAAATTATATACACACATATATTAAAATAAAGGAGGCCATGAATTTGAGAAAGAGAGAGAAATGGAGTACATGGGAGGGGTTGGAGTGGAAGAAGGGAAGAGGAAAAATAATGTAATTATATTATAATTTCAAACAAAAAATTTTAATAAAATTTAAGTAAAAATTTTTAAATGGGGTTGTTATATGAAGTCATGTATATTACCTGACTTGTATGTTACCTGAATTGTATGGAGACTTTTATGATGGTTAATTTTTATTATCATTATCATGAAATGCATCTCCTTTACTCCAAAAATGAAAATAATCAGATAAAGGAAAAAGACCTCTCTGTAATGGCAAGACTTATAACCGTATTCATAAACACCTTTTGAGCCTGGAGAGATGGCTCAGCACTAAAAGGAAATTGCTGCTCCTGCGGAGAACCAAGGTTTGTTTCCTAGCACCCTATCAAGCTACTTGCAAACACTGTGACTCTGCTTCCAGAAGACTTTCCATCAGCAATGCACTCACATATATACATATACTCAACATACATAAAATGAAAAACATAGAACAAATCTACTTTTGGGAAGAAAACAGCTTGTGAAGATTCAGATGTTTCATATCAAATTGAGTTAGGGTTATCATATCAAAATTGGTGTTGGTACTGGTGGGGGTGGGCAAGGAAAAGAAATTCTTCAGATGCATACATGTCACCCGCCATCCTCTAAATACACACTTTTGCACTGCCCACATGCTACCCAGTGTTATAGTCTCTAAAATAAATGCACATTTATTAACTCTTCCTTTGAATCTATTCTATTCCAGATTCTGATATTAAAATATAATAGCCCTTTACTTCCAGGGACTTACCTTCTGAAAGGTGGGAGTTACAGATACCATTGTCAAGAAGTTCCTATAACAAATCAGGAAGGGAGGTTAAAGCTAAAACAAGCAGTTGTGCCATGAACACTCAGAGGGGGAATCTTAAATCAGACTAGTGAAGGGAGGAGTTGATATAAATCCTGATTCTGAAAGAATGACTCACGGGTTTGAGAGAAAAAATATAGAAAATGGAAGGAGAATGATGAGCGTGTTTTCAGAAAGACCCTGCAGAGCACGAAACCTTAGAAAACAGCACAGTTTGGAGGAATGTGATTTTTTTAAACATATGACATTAGCAAAGCATGAACACACAGGCCTGCAATTCCAGCTCCTCAGAGACTGTGGCAAGAGGATCATAAATTCAAAGCCAACCCAGCAAATTAGTGAGGCATGTCTTGAAAAAGAATGCTGCACCTGGAATGGCTTGGATACTAGAACCCTGACTAGGGACAGCAAGGGAATGAAAAAATGACAGAAAGACAGACCAGTGTATACATACACTGGAAAATGGGATCCGATGGGCCATATATACTCTAATGTAGTGGCACCAACTATGCAACAATTTGGATCCTCAGTATGTTGATCATGTATATCACAGGAGAAGGAGTTATCTAGTATTGGTAGGAATATTCTGTAAGGGAGTAGTGTCAGGATGTAAACATCTGGGAAGAGGAAGTTATGGCTGCTAGTTTTTACACATACTAGCCAATCATTTGAAAATACACATACTTGTACATACTACCAATGCTCACACTTACACCAGAGGAAAGTTCTGCTCTCCTTCTGAACCTGACAGAGGGGAAAGGCTTTGCCATATCCTTAGGTCTGAAGCACTTGGTCCTTGACATAACCAAGGCCAGTTCTTAGACTCAGAACTTCATCTTCTCTTTCCATGTTCACTTAAGGCTTTCTCTGCTCCCCACGAAAACAAAAATGAACACAAAAGGGACAAAGGGTATATCTCAGTGGTAGGGAACTAGTCCAGCATGCATAAGGCCCTAGGTTCAACCACGTTGAAAAATAAACCAAAAAAGGTAACTTCCAGTCATCTAGAAAATAATCTAGACACCAAGTGAGTGTGCCTATAATAACAGAGTTACATTTGGAGAGGGACTAAGTGCTGTGGAATATTAGTATAACTATGTAAAAATGTATTGCATTTGTTTAATTATGTAAAATATGTTGCATCTGTTTAACTATATAAAGATGTGTTGCATTTCTTTATCTTGCCTGCCTAAGGCACCTGATTAATCTAATAAAAAGCTGAATGACCAATAGCAAGGGAAGAGCTATAGGCAGAACTTCTGGGCAGGAAAAGTAAGTACAAGGAGGAATTTAGGCTCAAAATAAATTAAGAAAGAAAAGGGGATTCTAGAAAAATGCCAAGGGCCAGCCAGCTAGACACAAAGAAAGCCACAAAGTAGGATTAAACAGAATGAAACAAAGGTAAAAAGCCCCAAAGCAAAACATAGATGAATATAAATATATTAAATTAAGTTAAAATAGATAGTGAGACAAGCCTAAGTCCAAGCATTCATAATTAATAATACATCTCTGTGTCATTACTTGGTAGCTTGGTTAGCAGTCCAAAAAAAACTACAACTACAACTAAAAAATCTGCTTGATGTTGAAGAGGCAGTGTTTCTTTGGAGGAGGTTAGATGGGGGCATAGGACAAGAGTGATTTCTAACATGCTAAATTCATATGTCAAGTTGGACAATGTTATAACTTCGAGAGCACAGCCTTTCTTTCCTTCAAAACTACTATCATTTATACTCCCTACAATCTAACATTTCCTTAGATGTGGTCATTCCACATTAATAGAATTGAGCAAATGCAGAGCTATATTCATGACTGTGTTGTGATAGGATACCTGCTTTAGACATCCAGGAAAAGCAATGTCTATGTTTGCCCACAAGGTTGGTACAGTCTTTGCCCACACTCCCTACATTGTATCATAAAAATAATCAGAGAAAAAGAAGTCATGAGTGCAAAAGAGAGGGGGCCATGCAAAGTTTTGGAGGAAAGAGAAGGAGGAAACAATGTAATTATATTTTAACTATTTTTTAAAAAGATTCACTGCCATATGAGCAATGTAAAGAATAACTGACAGAAAACTCATAGCTCAGGCTCCAGCACAGCAAACATTACTGCAAATATCCAAGTCCACAGTACTTGGCATTTATCACACTTTCTCACATAAGTACAAGATTAGTGGAACAAAGGTCAGGGCAAAGAGATTAATACTTTTCTTACAAATCCATCTACAAAAACTGTCCATCACACCATAAATGCAGGTGCACACACAGGGATCAGGGAGTAACAGTAAAAAAAAAATCTTTTAAAATACATTTGTAGATCTTAAAAGCAAAAAAAAAAATCTGGTCATTCTTGTTGGTAGAATCTAGAGCTTTTGAGATTAAAATGAATGAACTTCACTTTTTAGTTCAACTGGTCATTTATCCCTAAAGTCTTTGCAAACAAAAAACACTAGTGTGTCTCCTCTCACATTCATGGACCTCTCACATTCTTAAATAAATTATTCACTAAATAATACCTGGATGTCATTTTACTTCTTGAGATAACAGTATAATGTACTTATAAAAGCCACTTGGATGATTTCAGTGTGCCACATGGCAATGAACATGGCATTTATGAACAGATAAAACATTTTCATCTTAGTTTTTTATTTCTGTGATAAAAGACAATAATTCTACATCAAATTCGGTGAATATATTCATGTTATATTAGATACATTTTACATATTAGTATTATGGATAACATGCAATTAAGTATTGTGCAGGCATTGTTACTTTTCTAAAATCTAGGGGCTATGCTAAACCATATGGGAACTACACTCATACTTTGAAGTTTATATTGCTTAAGAACTAAATCTCTTGTTTTTATTCGTATCTTTTTGTTTTATATACTCATCGGAGGAGAGTGATGTATGTACTGAAGTAGAATACATGAGAAACTCTTATGCATTGTCCCTGTTTCTTGCCTCTTCATTTGAATCACAGTCTGCTAGTCCCAGCTGTGGTGAGTGACATCATCCCCTCACATGTCATCCTACACATCTACTTCAGAGAACACACTGGAAATGTACAATATTTCCCATAGGGTCAGGTAAAGGAAAAGCTTCTTCCTCCACTGATAGGTTTGAATGATGCAAAGCAGGTCAAGTTAAAGAAAAATCTGTTCTGTGAAATTCAAAGGCAAAAGAAGAGTTCAAATTGAATCTTTGACAGACAGTGCTTGTAGAGAGACCTATCACTAGAAAGTGCTGCTCTCCAGGTGATTTCACATATATTTTTAATGCAATTCATGTCAGTATTGACACTGTGTTTTGACAGTAAGAGGAATTAAAATGATCCTGAGTACCTGAGGTGACTCTATTGACACATCAGATTATGCTTAATGTTTCATGGGAAAAGCAAAGAGAAGCAAAGGACTTCTGTGTCTGGTTATTAAAGCCTTTCCCAGCTAGGACATTGTACCATGCAAGGAAGAAAGAGTTCAAATAGAATTTGAAGGCTTTAAATGGAAAAAAGACTACACCCACACACACACTACACACACACAAAATGGCTCTTTATAAAGGACTCAGAATATGCTCTCTTGGAATTCCCTGATTTCAGAAGCCCAAGCTGCAGGGGTGTGATCACAGCAGGCTCCAGACCCCTAGAGGATGCCAGAGGGTCTAGGTCTGTCCTTTCCACAAGGAATGGCAAATACAGGCGTCTGAAGTGTCCATGTCTTCCTGAATTGCGAAAACTCTTGGAATACTAAATCTAGTCATTCAAAAGGGGACATTGGTGCAATTAAAAAAATATTCTTGTGACTGAATTTGAGAGGCTAAAACACAAAGAACACTAAAGACCCTATGTTCGTGGGGTCAAAGGCATTGCCATTTCCAAGATGTGTTGTTATCTTTTAAGATAACAACACATTCAGCTAGACTCTCCCAGGAGGGTTGGCCATTATATTTGATTGTTTTGCACTTAATGTGCTTATTTGTTTTAATTAATTAACAGAATATATCTGCATTTTTGTTGCTTCTGACATACCATGTTGGACAATTCATACATGGTGGAATGCTGAGTATCTTGTTTAAGTTAGAACACAAGACTAGACCTTTTGTCAGTGTTCAAGGATTTAAAAGAAAAATCTGTCTCTCTGCTATGAAATATTGGTATCCTGTATGTGTAGAAAAGTTAGGGTTCCTGGACTTAACAATATATATTTATATGTCGCTAAACATTCACTTTTCCTTTTGGTTTCTCAGTATTCATTGTGAATTTGTTTGCCTTTTATCTAATTCAGTGCAACTGGGAGACAGAAAGTACCTGTTCTTCCCACAGACTAAGACTATGGGATTTCCAAAACATTTCTTTGTTGGTTTGTTTGTATAAAAATATAAGTGGAAGAAAGCAGATAATTTTCTTTAAAAGACATATTTTACAGCTATCTGTGGAAAACAGGCAAGCTTGCCTAGTGCTGGGAATCAAAAAGCATTTTCTTCTGAAAGCTTTAAAAATGCTTTTCACTGGACAGATGAGAGAGTTAGAGGAGACAGAAATAAATGACGGAGCTCAGAGGGACTTACCTACATGGCACAGCTACTTGCTGCATGGGCTAAAACCTTCAGCTGTTTCACAGCACCTGCCAGGGCTGACTCTCCTGCTGCCAGCCAACACATGATGGCAAATAAGGCAGTGGGAGGAAAAAGAATCTAAGTGGGATTCAAGTCGGCAGGACACAGGGCTGAATCAAGCTCAACCACAAACTGGCTGTGAATGCCGGCCTCTCCCACCAGAAGATCAGGGTGGTGAACTCAATGAGTGTGGCTAGAAAGGTGGAATGACAGTGCCTGTACTCAGGCTCAGAACACAGGGACAGTTTGCTTCTCCTTCCTGGAGTGCATGCATGGTTTTCACAGGCACACCAGCAAAGCATCCTGCACATAAAAAACTTGACTTTGCACATCCAAGTAAGAAACCTCCTGGTGATGACAAATTTCCATTACTGTACTTAAAACAAAGGTGCTTGATATACCATGTGCTATGCGAGCCTCAAATCCCCAGCAATATGTACTGGCCTCTAGTGAACTTCTTACCATTTAATGTGTTTTCTTCCCAATTGAGGAGAGATCCCAAGAGGTTTCTCTTGCCATGACATAGGTATCTAGCACTGTTAGATCCCCATCTACAGAGGAACACTGAAGTTTTGTTACATGACTGTAACATGATGGTACTTTTAATTACCCAGAGGCAGTTTCTTCAGCCTCCACCCTATCACAGGGAGGAGTAGAGCTTTAGCTCTGTCCAAGGTATCTTCAGAGCTGAACTCCACCATACTACTCAGTACCACTGGGCCAATGCATGTGTCTCCACTCCTCTGACAGGCAGAAGAGTGAATCCCTGTGGTCTAAGACTAGCCCAAACTATGCCTCTCTGCATATTACCAATAGTCAAACAGCTATTCAGTAAAAACAATTGCACTGAATTACAGCATGTAATCAATCAATAAGTATATAGCCATGTAATATAGATATGTATATTATAAACAATTAATACATTTTCCATTTCTTTAAAAAAAAGTAAGTCTACATGATCTGTAGACTTCATATCTCTTTTAGAAAAAGACAGAGAAGGCAGACTAGTAGGAAGAACTTAGAAAAAGAAAGAAAGAAAGTAAAATAAGCTTATCAGCTCCAGGATTGGGAGAACTAAATAAAACCTCTCCAGGTTTTTGTGGGTGTTGCTTCCTCCATACCCTCACAGGAGCCTCTAATTGCTGTTGCTTCTCATGATCAGTGAACTATAAAGCAAACCTGAATTATATCAAGTCTCTTTCAGCTCTTAGTTCTACATATTTCCCAAATTCTCCTAAACGTAAGTATCTCCTCTGCAGTTTGTTTGGTTATTCTTTTCCCCAACCTAGTACAGTTTTTATTATTGCATCAATAAATTCAATCAACAAATGCATACTGAACAACTACCAATAAAACCTGGGACTTATTTCACAAAAGATACAGGATATAAAAATTACTGTTCTTCTTAAGGTTCAGAAACTTATGAAGAAGAGAGGTTAGAAAGATTTTAAATGCCAAAGGTGGAGGACAACTGAAAGGAATTGGTATTTTTAAGACCCAATAGGAAAGGCGCACACACGAATGCACAGAGACTGTAGCAACATCTACAAGATCTACCCAAGCTCAAGCTAGACAAAACTCCAGCATGGAAAAGGGGAACTAGAAACAAAATCCTACTCAAGAAGCTATTCACAATTGATAGTATCTAGGAGAAGGAAAATCACTTTTCCTCAATAGAGTGACACTGAGTATATTAACCACACTGCAAGGCAGGCCCCATGCTCAGGAGTAGTTGGTGAACACAAACAAAACTCCTGTGTGTGTGTGTGTGTGTGTGTGTGTGTGTGTTGGAGGGTGTATGTATGTGTGTAATATCTTTTGGTTTTTTTTGGTTAGGTCTTTTTGAAGAGAAAGAAATAACATGAAGTTGAGTGGGTGGGGAGGTGGGGGAGAACATGAAAAGAGATAGAGAAGAAGAGTATGATCAAGCTATGTATATGAAAGTGTCAATGAATAATTACAAACATTAAAAATCATTTTAAAAATATAACTACCATTATTCAGTCTTGACAGTTTATATATGTGAAGAGGAAATCAATAATAAAATGTAAAATGGACAGATACAAATTTAACATTAAATTCTTGAAAGTAGACATAGAAAGTGAGCATAAGTCAACCTAAGATACCATGGATTTCTTCCCAAATTCACTGTGGATGGGCAGATATCTGAGGCCCAACCAGATCTCAAACATGGAAAGCTTTTCCCCAAAAATGAAATAGTATATGCCATAACTAGGATGTACAAACCAGTACTGTGCTTATGAAGTATATGAACCCCATAATATAGAGTTAAGAGAATAGGGCAGCAAGATAACTAAATCACAAAGACCTTATCCTATCGACAGTAAGCTAATTTCATCCAGGGAAATTATAACTGCATCTACACTTACAGAAAGAGAGAGAGAGAGAGAGAGAGAGAGAGAGAGAGAGAGAGAGAGAGAGAGAGAGAGAGGCAGAGACAGAGAGAGACAGAGAGAGAGCTTTGGCTGCAAAGCAAAGCCTAATGTAAAGTGAGGGTAGGTGATAACAAGGAACACATCCAGCTAGAAATGGCTAGACCTGAATACTTGACTGTAAAAAAGTGGGGTAATTTGGAACAGGACTTAAAAACTAATTGGAGCTCTTAGCTATGTTAGGGACAGGAAAAGTACCAGAAATGATGCTTAGGTCCCTATTGTTGATCAGTTGATGCTTTCAGGAACTGAAACACATGAAGAATTGGGTGAATATGACCAAAACACATCATACATAAGCATGAAAGTATCCTAAAGAGACTATAATTTTTAATACAACTAGTATAAAGAAAACAAAATTGATGGTCAACTGTGGTTAGTAGCGATGTCGTAAGTATTGCCGTGCGTCATGGAGAAGGTGCATTACATGAGATTTTTTTAAAAAAGCAAAAGAAAAAACAAAAAAATGATTTGAGCAAAGCCAGCTCCATGCTGCCAAGCTGGCAGGGTAACTGAAGAGAAAGGAGCATTACTTCACTGTTTACAAAACGCCCATGCATAATTATAAAGTAGCTGTGTGTCCTTCTCACTACTTCTTATCTTTTCCAGATAACTATCAAAAATAATCATTTATATTCACAATACAGAAACAGCGAGGCAGAACATGTGGGGTTCCTGGCACATCACTTTGGGGCTTCATACAATGCCTTTCTGTGGAACGAAATATGCGCAGCTCTCTCCACTCCTTCAGGTTCAAGCTGACAGTGTGGAGAATCTACTCCAAACTGCAAATTATTTTGAATTGGACACACATGCCACGCATTTGTGGCAGCCTAGCATTTGGCACTTATCGCATGCTCCGTCAACAAATTCAGGGGAAAATGACTTTTCTCCCTTCAGGCAGCACACTACAGAAAACCCACGATGACAGTCCTTCTCTGGTATTATGTTTTGTGGGAGGAGAGAAGTTCATTTCAAATTAATTTATGATCTGTGAAGAAAAGCTGAAAACATGCCTCACTGCACCTGGAAGCATAGCATTCACTGCTCCCTTGCAAAATCCGTTTGAGGGGCTTTCAGGCCCCATCATGGTTCTCCCTCCACCTGGGTCAGGCAACCAGTGCTAGCTCCTGGCATTCAGAACCATACAATCAATTTAGAGAGTCAAAGACGCCTGTCACCTAGGGAAGCTTGTGGAGGCAACACTAAAGGCCATCGCAGCGTGTGCAATCTAGGGGAATCTCAGTCTCCCAAGATATCACTGAGACAATTGTGCATGTGTTTCTGAGAAATGAACCAAGTCTCTTTCTTTTAGAAGGGCCTCCTTTCACCTTACTGGAGTCCGGGCAGGGCAATAGCAAGCTTTTTACCCAGTTTTGCAATAAAGAAACACTTGTCAATATCCAATTGGTCCTATTTGATCCAGAGCTTACACATACCAAGAGACTTTATTACAATCACCAGATATGTCAGGCCCTGATGAAAGTTGTTTTTCCTTCAGGGCTCCTGGATCCATATCTATTTTGCTGTTCCCTAGCTATCTCATAACTCAACTCTGAAGCTTGACTTCAGAGCTTGTTTCTGTTTGACACCTGCTTTTGACTGACAATATTTCTATCGCTCACAATTGCAGGGCAATTTTTTCCAGCTTTATAAACTTTTACTAAGACTCAAAGCAACTCACACCCACTATGTCTCAACCAAAGTTATATTAATTAGTACAAAAAAAGAAAAAAAACCAGAAGATTTGGCATCAGACACCAATATCCATCCTTTAGGATTCTTCTTATTTTGTCAGTACTGTCTTAAATCTGTTACAGAGTAATGAAATACTTGATCAGATCTCCTCTATAAGGAGGAGAGTGGTGTTTTCATGGAATTCAGAGGCCCTTTCCATATACATTTGTAAATAATTGGTTTTGAAGCTTTGGCAGTCAAGTCAGAGGTGGGAAAGGAACAGAAGCCTGGATACTGGTGTGATCCAAGAGATGCTGAAGGAGACTAATTCTTGGGAGTTATCAGCTCAGACATAGTACCATAGTCCTTAACAGCTACATGATCTAAACACAAAGAGAATTAGATGTGAAAATCAACACACCACGATCCACATACACCTGTCTCAGAGATTCATGTGAGGTTATTATTAAGACAGACAAACCACAGGAAACCTGAAGTATCCACACAAGCGGTAGGTATGGAGAGTAAGCAGGAACATTCCAAACTCCAAAGATAAGGCAGGTTGAACAAAAACCTTCAAAATAGCCACAGGTGCTGGGCATTGGTGGTCCATAACTTTAGTCCCAGCATTCGGGAGGTAGAGACAGGCAAATCTCTATGAGTTTGTGGCTAGCCTAATCTACAGAGTGAGTTCCTGGGCAGGCTCCAAATCCATACCGAGAAACCCTGTCTCAAAAAAACAGAAAAAAGAATAGCCACAAGCTACTACAGCTAAGAAAACCTGGTAAAGAAGAAATAATCTGCCACCTCCAAGAACTTTGTATTTCTACAAGTGCCCCCCAACAAAGATCACAGGACAACCCTCAGCTCAACAGAAGACTTCAAGGACAACTTATCCAATCAAATAGCACCTGTTAACTAAACCTTATTACTGTTGGGAGGGCGCTTCCAGGGAGTGACTAAGTTATTTTAAATGAGTACTACCTTCTAATTTTAGATCCATTCTATAAATTTTGTGCTAGCTATTTTTGCAGTTGATTCCAAATGCTCATTTCTGGAGACTCATGTGAAGTCTTCTTTGAGGTCATTACCTATAATGGCTTTTGTTTTAACTAGGATAGATGTGAATGTTCAAGCTTATGAGACCATCAATTAAAAGTTGGTGTGTCCTATGGAGTCATTGCTTCTTCACGATGTATGTTAGCCCGTCTTTAAAAGTATTCTACCAAGGGAGAGAGGTGTTTAATAATACATGTTCTACATCTTCCAAATGAAAAGTTTTGACTAAGAGCACTGACAGAATACTTCTTATAATGTTGGCCTTAAGTTCTTCTCTCTGATTGCAAGTAATTCCAATTATTGCAACTGCCTTGGTTCAAATTGATCATGATACTTTGGCAATGATGCCTGGGTTTTAAGAGCTTCCTGTTGCTTTGGGGGTTTTTTCCCTATCATTTTTATTTTCAATTGTGAAGAACAAGAGAGAACCCAAGAATTCTTCAGGGCATTTTAAAGGTCTATTAGAGACTTACAGGGTTGACTATTCTATTCTTCTGACAATTGTCAAAGCAAGATTTGTTTTAGGCTTTCCTGATTTTTTTTTCTGGTTTGCAGCACTGATACAGAGAAATACGATTTAGTATATCACATAAGATTTTATGGTCAAATGAATATCAAGAAAGACAGATAGTCTAGGAAGTATAAACAAAAAATGCTTCTTTTTATCAGTGAATTTCTCAAAGGAAAGTTATGCTGAAAGATTTAACATTACCAGTATTTCCGACTGGTTTCTTACTGATAAAATTTTAAAACATTTCTACAAAACTAACTTACAGACACTTAAAATATTTTTTTAATTTTGTTTTCAACCAGCTAAAAAATTCAAGAAACATTGTGTTGCCATTTAGTAATAAGAACATTCTAAAAGAATCCTTACACTTTCATTTCTCAAAAAATATTTAGTTGAGTCATAACAATTGTGCATACCTATAGGATACATTGTGATTTCCAGTGTTTATATCACATAATGAGAAAATCAAGACAATTATCATGCCCATGGTTTTAAGCATTTAATGAGTCTTTGTTATTCATTTGAATTTCTCTTTCAAACACTTTCGAATATAGATCACTATTGTTACAGTCAATCCACTGTGCAAGAGAATTCTAGAATTTCCTGTCTAATTTTTGTTTTTGAGTGAGAAGTTTTATTAGAAAAGTGAGGGGAAAGAAAAGAGAAACAAGATAGGTAAAGAGACATAGAGACACCTGGAGATGAGAAAGAGAGCCCATGCTGCCTTTTAAACTAACTTTTCCCTACCTCTTTTTTTGCCATTCTCCACAGCCCCTGGAAAACACTGTTTTACTCAACAGCTATGACATCCATGTCTTTAGGATTCATATATGAGATTATGGAGTTTGAAGAGATAGCTTAGTGATTACAGCACCTGTTACTCTTGCAGTTTCACTAACAATGTACTCTGATCTCTATGTTATCACAAATACTGGGTTTGTATTTGTATTATTACTGAATAATATTCTATTGTGTAGTCTATACCATCCTTCTTCATCTAGTCATCTATTAGTGGGTATGTAGATTAAGCTTATGTCAAGGCAATCATGAATAAGGCTGCAATAAAAATGAAATAAAAATCTCTTTCCCACATATTCATCTTGTATCCTTTTTGTATGTAACCAGTAGTGGGATTGGTGGGTCTTACACCACTTGTATTTTCAGGTTTTTAGTAAATGTCCATATTGTTTTCCACAATGCTGGATTTCAACCAAAAGTATATAAGAGTTCCTCTTTCTCTTCCTCTTCTCCAGGATTTCTTAGTTTTGTCTTTTTATAATAACCATTCTATTGGGGAGCATGACAATTCAATGTGCTTTTAATTTGTATATCCCTGATGGTCGATGAGGTTGAATAGCTTCTCATATACATATTCACATGTTGTGCCCTGTTTTATTCCAAAATGCTTACTCCAGCCTTTCATTCACTTCATATAATATTGCTCATTTGTGAGGATATTTCATTTAACTGGTTTGTCTTTATTGCTTAATAGTTTTAGTTCTTTGTGGACACTGCTGTAACTTGACTCTATTGATTATTCCATTTGCTACGAAAGTTTTTCCTTTCACATAATATTGTGTGTCTGTCTTTCCTTTGTTACTTGAACTTCTAGGTTCATATTCAAAAGAATATTGCCCAGGCTAGTATGTAATATTTCTCTTATGTTTTCTGGTATTCTGCTTTAATTATGTGAAGATCTGACTCCCAAACCACTGAAAGAAGAACCTGTTATGCAAATAACAGTGCACAGAGGGTGGGCTCCACTGTTGGCCTGGCACACACTGAAAATCAAGCAAGAAGTCCATAAAAGCAGCAAGAACTTGTGGAATATCTATTTATTTCTACAGATTTGAAGATTAGTGACCCAGGTTCTCAAATGTTTTCAGAGTTAACAGTGAAAAGACAAATGTCACTCATTAAAACTATCCTTTTTTTTTTTAAAGAAAACAAAGCCTTTTTCAAGTGACCATTAAGTCCAAGCACTTATGACATGACTATATGTTCTGACACAACTTCAATTCTCTTTTCACTTTTCAATTCAGTTGCTCTCTGGCTTCCTCTTTTACCACATGGGTCTGTCCTTCTTTCCCATTGCTGACTTTCAGGTCTTCTCATTTCTTGACATTCTAGACTTTCATCTCTTTGTCTTTTCCTCATCTTCACACACACACCTGCTATTAGTATTCTCCTCTGAAAGGCAAGGTTCAATCCTCTTTAACCTAACCAGGGAGATGCACCATCCAAAAAACATCATAGCTAAGCCCATTCAAGTTAGGAAATGAAATTATTTTCAATGATTAATAAATTTAAAACCAACTGATTAATAAATTTAAAACCAACTAAAATACTAACATTTCTTGCAGAAAAAAATTCAAAGAGCATTTTATAAAAGATGGAGTTGTTACCTCATTGAACAGGTGTTATCAGCACCATAACTATATATCTTGACCATCCTAAAACATCTTAATTCAGCTTCATATGCAGTGATTTCCCAGAGATCAGAATTTATGATGACAAGCAATAAAGAGCTAACTTGAGCAAAACTGTCAACTCTCATCAAGATTTCATAATTAAGTAGCTGTCTACAGAGGTTCATTTATTTACATACAGGTAACAAAAGCAATCATTTACCACTAGAAAATGGTTATTGATTTCCTATGGTCAAGCACCTTCTCTGATGACCATCAATAGTCTCCAAATTTCCAAGCTACACTCTGACACAAGTACTACTAATGCTCATTCTGCCAATGCAGAAATAACATAAACAAATACAGAGAGTAAAGAAGTGATTGTCTAAATGTAGGTTTGTGTAATGTCCAAGTTCATGCTTTTTCACTACCCTGCACTACAGATGTAGCCTTAGGAACCATAGGGAGGGTTTAGATGATGCTAAAAAAAGGAGTTAAAAGTAGGATACCTTATTGGGGTCTAGAAATGAAGAGTTCTCCAGAAAGATTCATGTGCTAAAAGCTTGTCTGCAAGCTGATAGTTTTCAGAAAGTGACTGGGTCATGAGATCACTAACATCACCAATAGACTCATCCATTTATGATTGGAGAAATGAACATGCTATTTTGAGGTGGGATATAGTTAGCAGAAATGGGCTTTTCCTTCCTGGAAAGCATGGAATAATTAACTTTGTTCCAGCATACCCTCCTGCCATCATGATGGACTTTTTCAGGAAGAACTTATAGCTAGCCAGCCTTAGTCTGAAACTATAAAACAAAACAAGTCTTCCTTCTTTTCTAGTTATTTCTTCTAGTTGTTTTGTAGAGTAACAACATGCTAACTAACAAAACATTTAATTATGTTTTCAATTTCCATGTCAATAACTTAGTTATGTTGTTATAAATCCTTGCATGTATAAGGGTTTATCTAATAGATTTGTCCACAGTGTGCCTTCTGTTATCTTTCACTTGGCTATAGGAAAACTATTTCCATGGAGCCAAGTGTGTAAGTGTATGGGCATGAGTTATAACTTCCACATTATTTATTGTTTAAAACTGTGCCCTTGCTCTGGCAAACAATATGCTTTGTTAATAATAACTATATTATCCTTCCCTAAGCAAGACAACTGCAGAGGTGACACTTACTTTCTACAGCAGAGACAGCAGATGGCTCTTCATGGCTCCCCACTGGCCAGGCCACAGAGTGACTTTGATGACAGTCAGTTGCCTGCCCTCTCAGAATGAGACACACAAATACAGCTGAAAATTGGGGAGGAAGCTGGATAAGAGAGGCAGAAATATGACTGCCTAAAGGGGGTAGCAGGAGCGATGAATGAGGCCAAGACCACAGGCTCATTTACAATTGGTTCATTTTACCAAATAATTACTGCGTAGTACTAAAGACCATTGATATACAATCTCTGTTATGGCAAGGGACAAAGCATAACATTCAATCTGACGCCTGGGCTTCTTGCCCATAATAAAATGTATTGCATAATGAGACTGATCCTACATAAAAAGAAGGTGAATAATCTTTATTTCTGGTATAAATCATCACTAGTAGTTCACAAGATGCTTTCTTTGTTCAGAAATTACAGGAAGGAAGCAATGTCAACTGGAACAGAGGGGACTGTAGTTTAGAACTGTAGTTTAGAAATACACGTGGTGCTTTTGATCTCAGGGTTTGGAAAATATTGTAACAATTATTTTGGCTAAATGGTCCAAAATCAAGACTTATAAGGCAAAGAAACCCTTCTTCTCTTTTTCTTAATAAATAAACATTTTGAGTCCACTTAGTTAAATAATTTACCTGATATTTCACTGATAGCAAACACAGCAGCTTCAAAACAAGATCTTCAAATCAAACCCATTAGACATTACCCCTTCATCCTGCTTCTTACCATACAGTCTACCTTAGAAAATGCATCCATGGACAGCCAGCTCTCATATTTCCACAGCCAGGGTTAAAACCCAGATGATACCCTCTTACTAGTCAAACAAGTTGCCTCACATTTTAGTTTTGCCCTGACCCCATTGTAAACAAATTCTTGCCCCATTATGCTAGAAATTAACACACTGCTTGCTCTCTTGATCATGAGTTTAGTTAGTAGTTGACAGCCTTCAGCTTATTTTTCCTAGCAATGCTCTAGGGCTTTTCATGATAAACTGTCCCTTCGGTCATATCATCTCTGCCCTTCACACTCTCTGCTCCAGCAATAGTAGCCTCTTGGTCTTTTTCCAGTATTCTGAGGACTATGCTTTCTGCTTAAAGCAATTTTCCTCTAGGCCATCCCAAGCTTATTCCTTCATTTCTCTGTCCAGTGCTGTTTCAACAAAGGGCTCTTTTGACCACATTGTTTAAAATGACATTCTCCTTTCCAGCAGCTATTTTCCCTGCTGCATTTTTCTTCACAAAACTAAGACACTGTAAACAATACTTAACTTAATTTACAATATCATTATAGAAAGAATTGTAACCCTCCCAAAATTTTCCTATTAAACCACTCAACTTCAATATATCAGAATGTGACATGGGTAGAACCATTAAGGGGATACTAAGTTGAGACACAATTAAATCTAAGAGGGGTCCTCATAAATAAAGGAAAATTGAACCTACAAGGAAATGCCAGGGGCAGTTCACAAAGAGAAGGAAGCCTAGGAAGGGGCAGTGAGTAAGTATTCATCTGCAAGTCAAAAATAAAGACCTTAAAATAAACAAACATGCCGAGACATTGATCTCAGAGTTCTGGTATCCAGAATTGTGAGAGAATAACTGTTATGTGAGCTTCCTGATTGGTAGTATTCCCTTGTGTCAACTGAATCTAACCAGCACAATGGTCGTTGCCACCCAAAAGAAAGACATATCTCCAGAAGAAGAAATTTTGTCTGAGACATTGCTGTAAGTGCTATATAAGAGACATGTTGATGGTTTTTAAATGGCTGAATAAGTAATTACTAATTCCAAAATTGCTTGAAGATCTCCAAATACTTTCAGTTTCCAAAATATTGTTTCCACGCTAGGGAACTCTTTTGTTAAGCAAAGATTTTCACAGTAATAGGAATTGACCAGCTCTGTGTTTTCATCCAGGTTTGTAATGGAGCCACTAATGGATTGTGTCAGGACCAAGAACCTGAGGAACATAACATGAGCTAGAAGCAAGGCTGTCACACGGTGTTTGTTATTAGGAAAATTACAGAAAAACAACCTACAGCAAAAATCAATCAGGAATTAAAAGGATACCAGGCAACCTGCCTCCCACACATGTCTTTGATAGTCAAGATCAGTTTACAGCTAATTGCTTCCAGCACTTAGATAGCTACATAACTATGGCTTCATCCTGACAAACAACACATTTGAAGCATGTTCCTCAGTTGTGTCAATATTGCCAATGCTTTTGTCCTCATATTAACAGGACAAAACCAGGGAACAATAAATTGCCAATCAACACACCAATTGATCAATCCAAAGTTCTCTTGATTCCCTCGCTTGGATAGCTAATATTTTCTCAGAGGTAAAGGACATGGATTACCTCCAGGCACTTCTGTCTGCTGACTGTTCTAACCTGAACAGTCAGGACAGACACTCTGTGGCAGGTCAGGAGGAAGACCTGCCTGCTTAAGACTTGCAAACTCTTAAAAGAATGCAAGAGCTAGCTGTATACCTAGTCTCCCAGTTATGGCTGCATGCTGCCTAAAGTCACCTAGACTTAAAGAACTAGGGTCCATACAAGCATCATTTCCATTTAGAGCTATATGAGGTTTGGAGGAAAGTGACATTATGAAATGATCTTCTCAGGAGCTTCCATTTTCTTTTTAGCTCCTTTATACAACTTAATTCTATGCTATAGAACAGGAAAAAATAGATGTACTACATACCTGCTGCTCTAGGAAACTATTTGCTATGGATTTACTATGAAATATCCTCCAAAGTCCCAAACATTACATCAGAAAGCCAAAACTAATGATGCTACTTTGGGAAGTTCAGGCAACACTAAGAGGTAAAACTTGGCTGGAAGAGAAGAGTTACAGGAATCAAATTCTTAGTATCTTGTCCCTGCCTCTTCTCTGTTTCTGTATCTGCTTTCTGTCCCTCACAGGGTAAAGTTCCACTGTCATATTTCCTCACCACTTTGATGTTCTGCCCATGGAATGAACACTGAAATTCACTTTTATCTTTCTTGTCTCAGATGTTTTGATCATAACAAGAAAGAAAGCTAATGAACACTTACTACAGGTGAGTATTTAATTGTAAACAGAACTATCTGGCATTTTTTTATCAACATCAGGTGCTGAAGCTGAGATATAAAAAGATCCCAATCTTGAACAAACCATTCAAAGTAAACAAATCACATTCTGCTGTGTCACTTTATTACAATAGAAGATGTCACCTTCAGGAATTCATACCATTTTCCTACTCTTTTTATTTTTCCAGATATTGGAACTATTTTCTTTTTTCCATTTATTTTTATTTAAATTATAAACAAGCTTTTTTTTAAAAAAATATGTCTATCCCACTTCCTTCTCTCTCCTCTCCTCCACTGACCCCTACACATCCCATATTCCACACCCTTTCTGCTCCCCAGGGAGGATAAGGCCTTCCATGGAGGAATCTTCAAATACTGTCATATCATTTTGAGCAGGGCCTAGGCCCTCCACAATGTGTCTAGGCTAAGAGAGTATTCATCTATATGCAACGGGCTCCCAAAGTCCATTAATACAAGGGATAAATACTGATCCATTACCAGAGCCCCCATAGATTGCCCAGGCATGCTAACTAAAACCAACATTCATGGGGCCTAGGTTGATCCTATGCTGTACCCCAGTTCTCAGTCTGGGGTCCATGACCTCTCCCTTGTTAAGGTCAGCAGTTTCTATAGGTTTCTCCAGCATGGTCTTGATCCCTTTACTCATCACTCCTCCCTCCCTGCAACTGGATCTAGGAGTTCTGCTCAGTGTTTAGCTGTGGATGTCAGCTTCTTCTTTCATAAGCTACTGAATGAAGGCTCTAGGATGGCATATAATGTAATCATCAATCTCATTATCAGGGAAGGACATTTAAGGTAGCCTCTCCACTATTTCTTAGATTGTTAGTTGGGGTTATCCTTATAGGTCTCTGGACATTTTCCTAGTGGCAGTTTCTTGTTAAACCCATAATGGCTCCCTCTATTGTGGTATCTCTTTTCTTGCTCTCCTCTATTCTTCTCCTGACTCAATCTTCCTGTTACCTCATGTCCTCCTCTCTTCTCCTCTTCTCCCCTCCTCCTTCTACTAATTCCCTCTTCCCTGCCCCCTGCTCACAATTTTCTCGGGACATCTTGTCCCTTTCCTTTTCTAAGGAGACAATGTATGTCTCTCTTAGGGTCATCCTTGTTTCCTAACTTTTCTGGCAGTATGAATTGTAGGCTGGCAATTCTTTACTCTATGTCTAAACACCATTTATGAGTGATTACATACCATGTTTGTCTTTTTGTGACTGAGTTACCTCACTCAGGATGGTTTATTCTAGTTTCATCCATGCCTGCGAATTTCAAGATTCCATTGTTTGTTTTTCTGCTGAGTAGTACTCCATTGTGTAAATGTACCACATTTTCTTTATCCATTCCTCAGTTGAGGGGCTTATTGCTTCCACATTCTGGCTATTAAAAATAATGCTGCTATGAGCATAGTTAAACAGATGTGCTTGTTGCATGATTGTGCATCTTTTGGGTATATGCCTAAGATTGGAGTTTCTGGATCTTGTGGTAGACTGATTCCCATTTTCCAGAGGAACTGCCATACTTATTTCCAAAGTGGCTGTATGAGTTCGCACTCCCACCAGCAGTGGAGGAGTGTTCCACTTTTTCCACATCCTCTCCAGCATAAATTATCATTGGTGTTTTTGATTTTAGCCATTCTGACAAGAGTAAGATGGTATCTCAAAGTTGTTTTGACTTGCATTTCTCTGATGGCTAAGGATCTTGACAACTTTCTTAAGTGTCTTTCAGCCATTTTGGAATCCTGTATTGAGAATTCTCTATTTAGTTCTGTACCCCACTTTTTAATTGGATTATTTGGTCTTTTGGTGACTAGATTCTTGAGTTCTCTATCAGGTATGGAGTTGGTTGGTGAAGATCTTTTCCCATTCTGTGGGCTGCCATTTTGTCTGTTGACTGTGTCCTTTGCTTTACAGAACCTTTTCAATTTCAGGAGATCCCATTTATTAATTGGTGGTCAGAGTATCTGTACTACTGGTCTTATGTTCAGGAAGCAGTCTCCTGTACCAATTCATTCAAGGGTACCTCCCACTTTCTCTTCTAAGAGGTTCAGAGTGCCTGGATTTATGTTGAGGTCTTTGATTCATTTGGACTAAAGTTATATGCATGATGATAGATATGGATCTATCTGAAATCTTTTGCATGCCAGCATCCAATTATGCCAGCACCATTTGTTGAAGATTCTTTCATTTTCCTATTGTATTATTTTAGCTTCTTTATCATAAATCAAGGGTTCATAGGAGTGTAGGTTAATATCAGTGTTTTTAATTTGATTGCATTGGTCTACGTGTCTTTTTGTGTCAATACCAAGCAGATTTCAGGACGATAGCTCTATATTAGAGCTTGAAGTCAGGGATGATGATGCCTCCAGAAGTTCCTTTACTTTACAGGGTTGTTTTGGCTGCCCTGGGTCTTTTATTTTTCCATATAAAGTTAAGTGTTATTCTTTCAAGTTCTGTAAAGAATTGTGCTGGTATTATGATGGGGATTGCATTGAATCTGTAGATTCCTTTTGACAAGATTGCCAATTTTACTAAATTGATCCTACCTATCCAAGATCATGGGATTTCTTTCCATTTTCTGGTATCTTATTTAATTTCTTTTTTTAGAGACTTGACATTCTTGTTATACTGATTCTTTACTTGTTTGCTTAGCAATACCCTGAGATATTTTATGCTATTTGTGGCTATTGTAAAGGGTGATGTTTCTCTGATTTCTTTCTCAGCCCATTTGTCTTCTGTATATAGAAGGGATACTGATTTTTTTTTAGTTAGTCTTGATCCTACCACTTTGCTAAAGGTGCTTTTCAGCTGTAGGAATTCTCTGGGGGAGTTTTTTGGGTCACTTAAGTAAATGATCACATCATCTGCAAATGGTGAAAGATTGACTTCTTCCTTTCCAATTTGTATCCCCTTGATCTCCTTTTGTTGTCTTATTGCTTTAGCTAGAACTTCAAGAATATTCTTAAAGAGATATGGAGATGGTGGGTAGCCTTGGCTTGTTCTTGATTTTAGAGAAGTCACACTGAGTTTCTCTCAATTTAGTTTGATGTTGGCTGTTGGTTTATTATATATTGCTTTTATTATGTTTAGGTATGATCCTGTTACTCCTGATTTCTCCAAGACCTTTATCATGAAGGGATGTTGAATTTGTCAATGGATTTTTCAGCATCTACTGATGGTCAAGTGGTTTTTCTTTTTCAGTTTGTTTATATGGTGAGTTACATTGATAGATTTTCATATGTTGAACCATCCCTGAATCCTTGTGATGAAGCCCACTTGATCATGGTGGATGATTTCTCTGGTGTTTTCTTGGATTCGATTTGCCAATATTTTACTGAGTATTTTTGCATCAATGTTCATGAGGGATATTGGTCTGTAGTTCTCTTTTTTAGTTGTATCTTTATGTGACTTAGGTACCAAGATAATTGTAGCCTTGTAAAAAGAGTTTGGCAATGACACTTCTGCTTCTATTGTGTGGAACACTTTGTGGTGTATTGGTATAACTGTTCTTTGAATTTGTGGTAGAATTCTGCAATTCTGCACTGAAACCATCTGGTCCTGGGCTTTTTTTTTTTTTTTTTTGTTTTGTTTTGTTTTGTTTTGTTTTTTTGGTGGGAGGCTTTTGATGACAGCTTCTGTTTCATTGTGGGTTATAGGTCTGTTTAAATTACTTATATGTTCTTGATTTAATTTTGGTAAATGATATCTATTGAGAAAATTGTTCATTTCTGTTAAATTTTCAAATCTTGTGGAGTACAGGTATTCAAAGTATGACCTGATGATTCTATGGACTTCCTCAGTGTCTGCTGTTATGTCCCCCCTTTCATTTCTGATTTTGCTAATTTGCATGTTCTCTCTCTGCCTTTTGGTTAGTTTGGACAGGTGTGGCACTGACTTGGCTGACTACCAGAATTCAGGGTCATTACAATGTCCACTGCTTTACTGGAGACCAGACCACTACCCTTGCCTGTTGCCTTATTAAAACAAAAAGGGGGAACTGTAGAGAGCATCTTTAAGTGTCATGCCTTAAAGATGGCGCTGGCTTCTGCCTTTCACCTCCCCAAGGGTGAGCACTCTCTGGCATAAACAAGCCCTTATTTGGTTAAGTCTGTTCAGGCTGTCTGCTTCTGCGTTAGAGTAGCCTATCTGCAGGGTCCATGTAGCTCACTGGGGTTGGTTAGCGCAAGGGTATTTAAGCCTGCACAGGGGTCCCCCTGGCTCCTGCGGGTCAGAAGAACGTGTTTCAAGGATCCTGATTAAAACTGCATGAAGAAGATCTTCCCGGAGTCGCGTTTTCCTTGCTGGCAGGGGCAGGTGCGTACTCTATAAGTTTGGGTATGTTGTATCTTCATTCTCATTGAATTCTAGGAAGTCTTTACTTTCTTTCTTTATATCTTCCATGACCTAGGAATGGTGCAATTGCACATTGTTCAATTCCATGAGTTTGTGGGTTTCTGCAATTTGTGTTGTTGAATTCTAACTTTAAAGCATGGTGGTCTGATAAGATACAGGGAACTATTTTAATTTTTTTGTATCTGTTGAGATTTGTTATGTTGCCAAGTATGTGATCGATTTCAGAGAATGTTCTATGTGGGGCTGAGAAAAAGGTATATTCTTTTGTATTTGGATGGAATGTTCTATATATGTCTATTAAATCCATTTGGGTCATAACTTCTGTTACTTCCTTTGTTTCTTTGTTAAGTTTCTGTCTGGTTGTCCTGTCTAGTGGTTAGAGTGTGGTATTGAAGTCTCCCACAAGTGTGTGAGGTTTTATGTGAGATTTGACTTTTAGTAATGTTTCTTTTATGAATGTAGGTGCCTTTGTATGTGGAGCATAGATGTTCAGAATTAAGACTTCATCCTGATGGATTTTTCCTGTGATGAATATGAGATGCCTTCTTCATCTCTTTTGATTGATTTTAGTTTGAAGTCTAGGTTTTTTGATATTAGAATAGCTACACCAGATTGTTTCTTGGGTCCATTTGATTGGAAAAATCTTTTTCCAACCCTTTACTCTGAGGTAACATCTGTCTTTAAAGTTAAGCTATGTTTCTTGTATGCAGCAGAAGGATAGAGTCTATCTTTGTATTCTTTCTGTTAGCCTGTGTTTTTTTATAGATGAGTTAAGACCATTAATATTGAGGGAAATTAAGGGCCACTGATTGTTAATTCTTGTTTATTTTGGATTTGTTGTTTGTGATGGTATTATGTATAAATTTACCCTGATTTTTCTTTTGGCCTTTGGTAAATTGGGATTATCTATTGCCTATGTTTTTTGTGAGTGTAGTTAACTTCCTTAAATTGGATTTTACTTCCAGTATTTTCTGTAGGGCTGGATTACTGTATATGTACTATGTAAATCTGTTTTTGTCATGGAATGGCTTGTTTTCTCCATCTGAAAGCTTTGCTGAGTATAGTAGTCTAAGCTGCCATCTGTGGTCTCTTAGTGTTTGTAGAACATCTATCCAGGACCTTCTGGCTTCAGGGTTTCCATGAAGAAGTCGGGTGTAATTCTGATAGGTTTGCCTTTTATTTTACTTGGCCTTTTCTGTTTGCTGCTCTTAATATTCTTTCTTTATTCTGTATGTTTGGTGTTTTGATTATTATGTGAAGAGGGAACCTTTTTTTTTCTTTTTGGTCCACTCTATTTGCTGTTTTGTAAGTTTCTTGTACTTTCATTGGCATATTTTTCTTTAGGTTTCAAAAGTTTTCTTCTATGATTTTGTTGAATATATTTTCTGCACCTTTGAGTTGGGTTTCTTAGCTTCTTCTATACCTGTTATTCTTAGGTTTGGCCTTTTCATGGTGGCCCATATTTCCTGAATATTTTGTTAGACTTAATATTTCCTTTGGTCAATGAATTTATTTCTCCTAGTGTATCTTCAACACCTGAGGTTCTCTCTTCCATCTCTTGTGTTCTGTTCATTATGCTTGCATCTGTATTTCCTGATTGTTTACCCAGATTCTCTAATTCCAGCATTCCCTCGGACTGTGTTTTGTTTTTATTTTTTGTTTTTTGTTTGTTTGTTTGTTTGTTTTTTGTTGCTGTTGTATTGGTTTTATGTTGTTGTTTCTATTTCAGCTTTCAAACCTTGCACTGATTGAATTGTTTCTTGCAATTTTTTGGTTTGTATTTCCTTCCATTTCCTTTAAAGGATTTTGCCATATTTTTGTTTGTTTGTTTTAGAGCCTCTATCATCCTCTGAAGTTATTTTTAAGTTCTTTCTCTTCTGCTTCATCTGTATTGAGATGTTCAGGACTTGCTGGTGTAGAGTCCCTAGACTTTGGTGGTGTCACATTGGTTTCTCTGTTGTAGAATGTGTTCTTATATGGTTGTCTTCCCATCCCTTCTTCCAGTGGGTGCAGGTGAGTCTGTTCCTCTCCTGGTGGATACAGGTCCAAAGTTATAGAAGAGTCTGGTGGGTGCAAGCAGGTTCAGTAATCTGATGTGTCTCAGGATGGGTGCAGGCAGGTCTGAGAGAATCCTTCACTTGATGGGTTGAAGCAGGACTAGCAGGCTTGATCCACAGGGAGCAAGTCAACCTGGGCCAGGAGAACCCAAAAAGGGTAAGAGAAAGTTGGGCCAAAGACAGGTGCCCTGAGCAGGGATAGAACTAGCACAGTGATGTCACCAGACTCCAGATTGCCTGATCTACCAGGAGCCAGTTGAGCTGTCTATAGCCACCAGTCCAGGAGATCCCAAAGAGGGCAAGCAGCTTGGAACTGTTTTGTCAGAGGTGGTACATGCCTATAATAGCTGCCCATAGATATCTGAGGCAGCAGATGGAGAACTCTTGGTCTGTGTAGGCTGGAGTGCAATACTTTTCTGTTAAATGTCAAGCATTACAAAACAGGCACTGAAGAGATGACTCAGCTCTTAAGAGCTATTGCTGCTCTTTTAGAGGACCATGGTTCAGTTGCCCGCAACCCCCTGGTGGATTACAATCTATAACTCTAATTTCTGAAGATACAACACCCTCTTCTGGCCTGTTTCCAAAAATGCTGTACACAGACCTTTTTTTTTTTTTTTCTTTCTTCCCCCTGTGGCCTATGAAGCTAGTTTGTAATAAACCCTTAAAGGACTATATCTCCCCTAAGGAAAGCATACAAGTTCATATTGTAATTTGTTTTTCTGTTGTCCTATTCTTTAACATTTGATTAGGTCAAATTTAGCAACTGGTTCTGAGAGAGACCATATAATCTAAATCTTCTCATATACAGCCACTGGATGATGAAGATGATACTTGAGACATTGCCAGAAATTGCTAAAGAGATACCCTGGATTTTACCATTCTGATGGCGGGGAAAGACTATCTAAGAATGAAGTCTCTACATAAAAATAAATATAAAGAGATGATTGAATTAGAAAAGGAGAACATATTAGAGATGCTACAAAACTATATTTGGCTCCCATTTACATTCCAGAGAACTTTCGCTGAATTATACCACATGATTTTCTGTCTACCAATGTCCTTTTCTCTGATGTAAATTTTAATATTTTCAGTTTTTGGTGTTACAGGCAAACAAGCATCTTACAAAGCACCTAATACAATGGCATATAGTCTTAGAACAATCATCTATTTATCTTGAAACTGTTTTCTCATGACTGAGTCAATAGTTTAGGTTACAAATCAAACACCAACACAGACAATTTGACTCTCTCTTCAAACTGATAGTAACAAACTTCAGAATCTCTACAGATGCTGCCATACAAAATGTCAAATCTGCCATCAAACACAATAAGTGTTTACAAAAATACCAACATCTTCTAATCTTGGCAACACTTATGAAGGTCTAATCATAGGGAAATCCAAAGTTTGGAGAGCTAAGGGGACTTGATCAAGATCTCTTAGCAGTGAGTAGTAGATGATAATTTGACCATCTCTCCCTATTTCTCTGCCCAAGTGTAGAAAATGAAAAGATAGTGAAAGAGAGAGAGAGAGAGAGAGAGAGAGAGAGAGAGAGAGAGAGACTGACTGTCTCCTGAATTATTTGAGGTTGTCACCCAATATTTGTTCACCTAGCAAAATCCACAAAAGTTTTTCAGTTATATAAGTTAGTAAATTCTATTTTCAGGTAAAGCCAATTTGAATTCCTTTTCAGTCAATGTAATAAAAATACATCCAAAATGTGACCCAAAAATGCTCAGTATTTTCTGAATTCTTTGCAATATATTCTAATGTCATTCCACTAGAGTCAATGTTCTGGGTTTTAACCAACACTACCAATCATATTCATTTTCTAAGCCATAAATAAAAAAATTCAACACTAAAACTATTTCTCATCTAAAGTAAACTGTAATGAGAATTACCATGGCTTTGTAATGACAAAGTACACTGTTCAAAATTGGCCAAATTAGTGTTTCTGGTTCCAAGTGCATTTCCAGAACTTTGCCATGTTCTCCTGACTGCTTTCTTTTCTTTCTTAGCCCCATTCACTTCTCACTTCTGCACTTAGTGATGCCTGTTTGACTATAGCTCAGTGGGACTGGTGAACTGTGACTCCCAACACCAGGTCAGAGAAGGCAACATCCCTCCCTTCTCTTATGATGCTTTCTTGCTGCTGCTCCTACTCTTTCTCTCTCCTCTCTCTCATCTCCTTACCTTGAGAATGCAACCATCATTTTATAAAGGAAGCTCAGGTTATGTGAAGAGACCACATAGGTATCATAACCAACAGGACCTACTAGGTATCCTGATATCCTGATATTAACTTTATAACTTTTTTAAAAAGTGTTATTATTCCATTATTATTATCAGTTCTTCCAACTGGAGCCTTAGGGTCCCAGACATCACAAATTATAGGCAAGCCATCCCACTATAGCCAGTCTGAATCCTATCTCATAAGAATCATTGGACATAATAAATGAGTATTATCATCTTGAGCCACTCTTTTGTACAATAACATATTTTACATACCAGCTGATAATCAATGAACAAATCCCTGTCATAACTATCTTAATATGCATTGTTTTTAGAAGACATGAGTGTAGAGTTAAATAATCATCATCTGAGGGACTTAAATGACCTTATCAGCCAACTCTGTTTTTCCCATGGGCCTCACCATATGAAAATTTTGTAAAGTTGTTATGCTTCACAAGCTAGTGTGTGTGTGTGTGTGTGTGTGTGTGTGTGTGTGTGTAATGCATCAGTATGTTTTTCTTTATCCTATTATATTCTAAAACTTTAATCAGACTTACCATGCTGGAATTCTATTAAATAGAATTATAACCAAAACTCATATTACCCCACAAAATATAAGTATCTGATTATATATATATATATATATATATATATATATATATATATATATATCACACACACACACACACAAGTACAAATCACTGCTGTAGATATTTTTAACTCCCAGATTTAATAGCATAAATTGTTATTTCCACCAAGAATGTTGGTGTACATTGGTTTGCTGATTAATGTAATAGTAGCATTGAGAGATTTAATAACAAAATTCATATTTGCTATTTCAGCCTATAAATAGAAATCTTAGAGAAGGTAATTACCTTGCTCATCTGGGGCAGCTTGACCTTTATGGACTACAGGGAAGTTGGCAGCAGGAACAGCCCCATGACAACCCTGCAGAAGCCACCACAGATGTGCTTTATAGTCATCTAATGTGACCAGAAATAAAAGCATGCCATCAAGCCAATGTTGATTGGCACACTGTGTTTTTATTTTTGTCTACAAATTCAGAAACTACTACCCAGCTTTTTTGGTCAAGCAGCTACTTCAGTTCAGGCAAACAACCAAAAACTTTTTAAAAACAAATGATTTTATTTGCCTGGATTGAACTGTTATTTAAGTAAATAATCCATTCAAACCCATCAATAGAGCCAAAAGAGTGTGAGTCTTCTAATTTTATTCTCCCATTGCCTTATCCACAAACTCTTTTCCCTGAAAGCTTTTCTTTTTCCATGCAACAAATACCTATGAAGCAATGAAACCAATGATGAAGATACAAAACCAGGATAGCAAAAACAACCCTGTACAATAAAAGAAGTTCAGGAGGCATCAAGATCCCTGACTTTAAGCTCTACTACAGAGCTATAGTTCTGAAAACAACCTGGTATTGGCACAAAAACAGACAGGTAGACAAATGGAATCGAATAAAAAATCCCAATATTAACCCACACACCTATGAACAACTGATTTTCAACAAAACAGCTAAAAGAATACAATAGGGGGGAACCATCTTCAACAAATGGTGCTGGCACAATTGGATGATGGTGTGTAGAAGACTACAAATAGACCCATGTCTATCGCTGTGCACAAAACTCAAGTCCAAATGGATCAAAGACCTCAACATAAATCCAGCCACACTGAACCTCTTAGAAGAGAAAGTAGGAGGTACCCTTGAACAAATTGGTATATGAGACCGCTTCTTGAACATAACTCCAGTAGCACAGACACTGAGATCAACAATTAATAAGTAGGACCTCCTCAAACTTAGAAGTTTCTGTAAGGCAAAGGACACAGTGGACAAGACCAAATGGCAGCCCACACACTGGGAAAAAAATTTTTACCAATCCTATATCTGACAAAGGGCTGACCTCCTAAATATACAAAGAACTGAATAAACTAGTCAACAAAACACCAAATAACCCTATTTAAAAATGGGGTACAGAATTAAAGAATTCTCAATAGAGGAAATCAAATAGGCTGAAAGACACTTAAGAAAGTGCTCAACATCCTTAGCTATCAGGGAAATGCAAAGCAAAACAACTTTGAGATACCATCCTACTCCTGCCAGAATGGCTAAAATTAGAAACACCGATGACAACTTATGCTGGAGAGGATGTGGACAAAGGGGAACACTCCTCCACTGCTGGTGGGAGTGCAAACTTGTACAGCCATTTTGGAGATTAGCATGGCGGTTCCTCAGGAAAATGGGAATTAGTTTACCACAGGACCCAGCAATTCTGCTCTTAGGTATATACCCAATTGACCCACATCCATGCAGCAAAGACTTGTGCTCAACTGTGTTCATAGCAGCATTATTTGTAGTAGCAAGAACCTGGAAACAACCTAGATGCCCCTCAACTGAAGAATGGATAAAGAAGATGTGGCACATCTATACAATGGAATACTTCTCTGCAGAAAAAAATACCGGAATCTTGAAATTTGCAGGTAAGTGGATGCAACTTGAAGAAATCATCCTGAATGAGGTAACCCAGTCACAAAAAGAGGAACATGGTATGTACTCGCTCATATATGGATTTTAGACCTAGAGCAAAGGATTAACAGCCTATAATTCACACCACCAAAGGAACTGGGATTTAAGGTGTATTCTAAGAGATTCATATGGTCCCTCATAAAAAGAGGAAGGGACAAGTCCCCCAGAACACATGGGAAGTGGGGGAGGGCAGTGAATCGAGAGAGAACTAGAAGAAAGGAAGGGGAGAAGATTGTGTCAGGGTAGGAAAAGAAGACAGGAGAGAGAGAGAGAGAGAGAGAGAGAGAGAGAGAGAGAGAGAGAGAGAGAGAGAAACATAAAAGAGGGATCCATTATTGGTTTGAAGAGAAAACTGAACCTAAAGGAAGGTCTAGAGTCCTACAAGACTGACTCCAACTAACAATTCTAGCAACCATGGAAAAGCTACCATAAATGCCCTTCCCTGATAGTGAAATCATCAACTAAATTATCCACCATCATGGAGTCCTCATCTAGTACCTGTTGGAAACAGAAGCAAACACCCATAACTAAACACTGAGTCGAACTAGAATCCACATGCAGAGAGAGGGAACAAGACTAGGTTGCAGAAACACACAAAGATAGCTGACCTGAACAAGGAGGAGCTAATGGGCCCCACAGACTGATAGCTGGGAATCCAGCATGGGACTGACTCAGACCTCCTGAATATGGGTCTCAGCTAGAAGGACTGAGCAGTCTTGGCGGGACTGAGCAGTCTTCAGACAGTAGAAACAGGATCTATTCCTAGTGCACAAAAGGACCTTGCAGATACATCCCCCGTGGAGGGATACCCCCTTAACCTAGAGACAGGAGAGAAGTCCTAGTCCCAACTTCAAATGACTTAACAGATTTACATGACCCAACCTGGATAGCATAGTCCTACAAGTGGAATGGAGGTGGGGGGATGGGAGGGGAGGGTGGCCAGGGTGCATATCACAGGGGAAAGAGTGTAAGAGGGAGGGAGGGTGGGAGGGAGGGAGGGAGAGGAAACAGGGATCGACATGGAAAATTTTTAAATTATATTGTTAATAAAATAAATAAATAAATAAAATAATAGCTGTAAGATGTATATTTTTATTTCAAAGTAACATACTAATATTCATTGTCTATTCTCTTGGATTTTTTTCAAGTGAAGTGAAAACTTAAGTGTGTTTATGGAATAATCATTAGTAAAGTCTTTTCCTTAGCCTCTTTCCTCAAATCTTTTACTCACACTTTTGCCTCACAACTAATTAGGTTGTGGTTGTTGATTTTTTAATTTTTTTCTCTATTTTCCTATATTAAATCTTTCCATAGAATTCAGTTTTCATAGAAATAGCTATTTTAATTTCAACATTTATATTCCATTGCTTTTCCTAATCACAGAAATAACAACCTAAGTGAAGCTAATTGAACCAGAGTGTGCACCCTTGTGAGAAATGACCCATTAGCCATACCAGAATGCACCCATTTGTCCTGCTCACTGAAGGTGTGATCAACACCAGTCTATATGTTCTCTATTAGTAACAGATATTATGACTTTGTAGACTAATAAAGCCTCAAGCTGAGCTTGGTGACCCATGCCTGTAAAGTCAACACTTGGGAGTCTAAGGAAAGCTCTTACATAGGGTGTTGCCACCCAGTATGGGATACAAATTAAAAGCCAATACGAAGGAGAAAGGGAAGAAGGAAGGGACAGATGAATGGAGGCAGGAAGGGAGGGAGGGAGGGAGAGAGAGACAGGGTGGGAGAGAGGAAGGGAGGAAAGAAGGAAAGATGTCTGCACTATAATGTCATTTCTAGCATGACCTTTAAAAGTCTAAAATACTTGAGGTTAATTGCCCTCTGCCTTCATCTAGCAATATATCTTTGGAAGGGAGCAATGGCTCTGCATTCTAACTTTATTGCTAATAAAATTTGGATAATAAACAATAATAATAAATAATGTTTGAAAACTTGGTCTTGCTGCCTGTGTCTGCCATTGAGCAGATGTATGACTATGAGTGAGTTGATTAATCTCACTAAAGCTCAGTTTTCTCTCTTATAAAGTGGCACTAATAATTGTACCTACTTTCTGGAGTTGTTTTCCAAGTTTAATGGAATAACATATGTGAAATAATTAAATCCAGCAATTGGCAATTTGCAGACACTAAATAAATAGTAGTTGCTATCACTTCTACTAGAGTTGGGAAAATTAAATCAGGCATGGACGTAAAGTAGCTCATAACATCTCCAGCTAGAGCAGGCACGCCATAACTACTGGCTATTGTTAACATTATTAAGTGTTAATTTGGTAAGACATGAGAAGTAGCTATTATTACCATTCTTTTGATGGATGGTGCATCACAGAAGCTTGCTAACTTATCAAGGATGCAAATTTAGCCCTAGAAATAACCTCTACTTTTAGAATCTACAGTTATCCTATATTATACCCCAGCTACAGCATTCATAGCCAAAAAGTAAAAGAAAAATGTTCATCTTAAAATTTGTGTGACATTTCATCCTGAAATACAGACCGAATTTAACCCTGAAAAAACACTGGGACCATGGATATATTTTAATGCACCCCCAAAACCTTGCTTTTAATTTTTCTAAAGATAGGTACAATGTAGTACATATTACAGACACATCTCATGCCACCACCTGAAAGGGAGGTGTCTTGCATCTATATGCAAGCCAATATGCACAGTACTTTCCTACTCGTCTTGCTAAACTACACAGTCCTGTAAAATGACTAACGAACATTTGGCTGAATTACCTTTGAAAACGGTGTCATAAAAATGATTCTACATCCCCTCACTTAAGTCACAACTGGACTTAAACAGCACCACACAGAGCAAGAAAAACAAAGACAGACCCAACCAAACATTTCCTCTGGGGTTATGAAAGCCTTTTTAGGGGTTCAAGATATTTTAGACAATGATAGCTCTTTGGCTTCGACTTTCAACAATAGCCCTTTAAAAAAGGAAAAGGAGTCTAAATTGTCTGTGTAATTTCCTAGCCAGAGCTTAGAATGCCCACTCACACACAAACTATTCACCTCACTGCTGTTTGCTGAGTCTAAGATTGATCCATCTGTCCAGCTTGTCTTCTTCTCGTTTCTCATAAATGGCTTACATTAAGATCAGCCAATAGGCACATGTACCAAAATCCATTAGGCCCTGAAAGGAAAATATATAATTAAGGACCACCTCGCTTTCCACTGTGGATACTCTGCAGCATTTGGCAAAATTGTTGCTTTTAAGTTTGCTTTGTGGAGAAGGATTTGGTGACTCCTAACCCTCAAGGGTTGTTCTCTGACCCTTTACTTTTCTTCACCATCTGGCATGTTTACTTGAAGCAAACGCCATGGGTCAGAGGGCAAAGCAGACATGTGGAGGGACAGCTTTGTCATAAAAGCAATAAAGAATGAGTGGGTTCTTCAGAATATCATACTGTGCATTTTGTTCAGCCACTGAGCACAATGAGGTAAGGTTAGTCATATGGCTAAACACAAAATCAGTCAGCTACCAGGAAACCCAGCAGACGGGTAAAATGCAAGATGCCCACATTCAAAATCTTGAGTGTTGTTTCCTTTTCCATTTCTAGGAGATTTTTTAATGCTCTGCTGGGCACATTGTAACAATATGTTACAGCAGACACAAGGGGGAAAGTAGCTTATAGGCTAAATTAATCAGATTGATTATTCAGGAAGTGTTGATCATCCAATAATCCCCAAGCAACAAAATTAAAGATAGATGGAACAGAGTAAGGAACTAAAGATCAGAAAATCAATGTTTTCATATCCCAGGCCTGTGCTGTAATGAGATAATGGTGATGAATTTAATTTCTTAATAACTGAGGCTTCTTTTAAAAAGAACAACTCAGAGGTGAACAGTGACTTCAGTTATGAACTTCAGGTTGGGGAAGTGGCTATAAAGCCCCCAATTCATTTTTTTATCTTAAGAATAGCGTCATGTTAGGCAAAGCTGTGAAATATTCAGTACATAAATCCCTTCCCAACACACTAAGATTTATTTATAAAGAACTACTATATTAGTTACTTTTCTTGTTTTTCTGATAAAAAAATACCCTGTCAGAAATAATGTGATGGAGGAAAGACTTGTTTGGGATCACTATTTAAGAGGGTATGGTCCATCATGACAAGGAATCTGTGAAGATAAGCAAGCATTGACAGCTGTCAAGTCATGCATGGGAGGCTGCTGGCTCATGTCTTAGCCGATCAGGAAATAAAACTGAGCAGAGGTGCAGGCTGTGATAGATAGCAATGTAGATCCCCTCCAGCACACTTCATCCTGCTGTGTTCCACCTCCCAAAGGTTCTATAACCTCCCAAAATGGTACTACTAACTGGAAACCAAGTCTTCAAACACATGAGCCCATAGAAGACATTTTACATTTAAATCATGATTTTTTTCTGGCTTTCTTTATTGATGGGGGAAGTCCTTATGTATATATGTTTCTCTCTGGTTGATGAATAAAATGCTGATCGTCCAGTAGCCTGGTAGAGAGTATAAGTGAGGCTACCAGACAAGGAGAATTCTGGGGAGAGGAAGGCAGGAAGAAGCCACCAGAAAGATGTCATGTAGCTGCCAAAAGAAGTAACATGCTAGAGAATTATGGGTAAACCACAGCCTCATGGCAATACATAGTTTAATAGAAATGGGTTAATAACTAAAAGGGGTTGACAATAAGAAGCCTAAGCCATTGGCCCAATAGTTTATAATTAATATAAGCATCACTGTGTTTATTTTGGGGCTAAACAGCTGTGGGAGCAGACAGAACAGGAGACCATCTACACTTTACAGAGCTTACTTGAATCCTAAATACCTTTTAAATGTTTTTTTTTTTTTTTTTTTTTTTTTTTGATCTTGGGTTCATTCAGAACCCAAGTTCTCATGTTGCAGTAGAACTTGTCTTATTGCCCAGGGAAAGGGAGATGCAAGACTTTCAATTCTGCTAATGTCTCCAACTTATTCTCACTTCAAATGTCTGTCCCTTATCTTTGAGCATCTCAGAAGTGAAAAGGCCCTGGAATAGAAACTCAGAAAAGATGTGTGTTTATATCCATGGGTAATGTAAAGAAGGAAATCACCATGAGTGCTGAGATGAGCCTTATTACAGGAAAGTTAGGCAGCAAAAGAAAATGAAAAAGGGAATTTCTCTCCTCAGGAAAAAAAAAGTAATAAAACAAAGGGAGAAAGATTAAAGGAGACCTCCCTCTTGCAGCCTGATTGTCAGGGGAGAGCTCTTCATACTGTGAATAGGCTTTGATCCTGGAAGCTCTGCATTTTCAGTCTTTGCCAAGTTGGTAAAAGGGATGTCCCTTGTGGAAGTTTTTCTCATATGGAGTTTTTCAGAAAAAAAGAAGCTCTAGCTATCGAGATTTCTATCCCTTGCAACATTTCTCTTGAAAAATTCATAGCGCAGAGCATAGCCATTCTCTTTATGATTCCAGAATCTCTGTAAAGAGCAGCTATTTGCCCAAGTTTGTCCTTCCCAGAGTAGAATTGATCATACTATAGATAATTTATAGGCAGGCATGGAGATCATACTAATGTGTCCACTTACAAGCAAAGATGGAATTCTCAGGCTTCTTTTGAAGAAAAACGTTATCTAGTGAAGTTTTCCCATTCATATTTAATAAACTGGTTCAAGAAAGAAAGAGCAGGAAGAGGGGGACTTTGGAAACACATAGAACATAGGTCTGACTGGAGGGGTGACCCTAGGCAGAGGCCTCAATTGCTGTGACTCCCAGTTCCCTTTCTTTAAAAGTGAAGACAGTACTACTCACTTTTGAGGATTGCCAGAACACTGAACTCAGATAATGTGGGTCACAACACCCAGCTCAGGGCACTAAGTAAACGTTGCTTTCGTTACATTTTCATTTCCTTCAAACGATGACCAAATTCAACATTGTCCATTGAAAAATATGTTTTTCCTCAATAAGGAAAATCACAAGCCCAAGACAACTTATCCCCCACACTATACTTGAGTTTGATGCTCTACCAAACAACTTCTCTGTGTATTCAGAGAGCACATGTTGTCAGAATTTCCCCTAAATCACATTGTAAGCTTTTCCATGTATCACTTTTACTTGGCTAATAATTCTACTATTTTCATGGTAAAAGCAGAGACTGAAACTGAGAAAAGCCATAGGACCTAGAACCCTTTAAAAAAGGCTTAGGAAAGGCCTCAAATGTCTGACAAAGGAAAAGGAAATGGGGTTTGCTACAGCAAAATAAAGGCCTGAAGTAAGAATCAAAGGTACAAACCTGATCACAGCCTGTAAAAGTCAGGATTTAGAGGCTGCTATTTTGAAAAACAAAACTTTTAGTTGGTGAAGAGTGACAAAGGAGAAAAGAGTACCTTGCCATATCATCTTCAGATGAACTTCTGGATGGTTATTTCTATAGCCTGTGTAAAACTCTGAGCTGTCAAGACTCTTTCTGCTGTCATTCTGTGAGTGTGGCCTTTGAACTCAATATGGGATGCCAGGCTATCTTACCAGCTAAGTGACTCTGGACAAGCTCTGCTCCAATTTGAGTGTGGTGTGTTTCCCAAAGGTCATGTGACTTAAAACCTTGGTTGTCCACATTGTGGTTCTAGAAGATGGTGGAAGCACTAAAAAGCTGGGGCCAAGAAGGAAGTTTTGGGTCACCTGTGGTCTGTCCTCAAGTGCAACTGTGATATATTATTTTCTTCATTCTCTCACTTCCTGTAGTGTACTACCTGCAATGACTTCCAGTACAATAATGTCCACCAAGGATGGACTGAAGCTGTGAGAAGAAACAATATTTTCTTCTTATTTTATTGATTATCACAGACATTTTGTTATCGTAATGAAAGTCACCAACATGTTCAGCATCCTCAATCTTCTTTTCAGAAAATGGGGAAAGTGAAGCTACCTCATAAAGTTCGGTGGCAATGGAGTGAATGGGGGAGAGAGAGATGGAGAGAGAGAAAGAGAGACAGAGAGAGACAGAGACACAGAGAGAGAGAGACAGAGAGAGACAGAGAGAGACAGAGACACAGAGAGAGAGAGAGAGAGAGAGAGAGAGAGAGAGAGAGAGAGAGAGAGAGAGAGAGAGAGAGAGACTGAGGCTTAGGTCTAAGAGAAATGAGACAAGGAATAACCGGAATGACAAACACACAATGTACAAATCATCCAGTGTATCAAAATCGCTTTTACCATCTAACCCCAGCCTATGGCCCCTTGCCAGATTTCTACACATTGTTTTTTCTCCATTTTGCAAAACTATTTCTCAGTGTTTCTGTACAAACTAATTTAAATGTAATAACTAGACTTGAAAAAGGCAAAACTGTCATACAGTCATGACACACACCTTTAATTCAAGCACTTGGGAGGCAGAGGCAAGCAGATCTCTGAGTTTCTGGCCAGCCTGGTCTACAGAGTAAGTCTCAAGATAGCCAAGGCTACAAAGAAAAGCCCTGTCTGAGAGGGGGAAAGAGAGGGAAGGAGGGAGAGAAGGAGGGAAGGAGGGAGGGAGGGAAGAGGAGAGGGAGGGAGGGAGGAAGAAAGGAAGGGAGGGAGGAAGAAAAGAAGGGAGGGAGGAAGAAAGGAAGAGAGGAAAAGGCATAACTGTGTCCCAAGTTATTACTGAAGCCACTAAGGCAAAGAACCATGATAAAAGTTTCTGAAGGTTTCACTGATTCAAAGACACCAAAGACTGGAAAAATTACCTAGGGCTATAGTCTAAACATCATAGCAAGTGAATGATTGCAATGAACACATGTCCTATATTACAAGTGTCAGAAGTACATACATATCATAGTTAGATAATGGATTCTCCATAAAAATGTGAGAGGAGAAAGTGACTCTGGTAAAACATTGAACTATCTGAGTTTCATTAAATTGAATTTACTTCCTTTCCAAAAATTTTACTGGTCATTCTCACACACACACACACATTTTAAAAAAATGGCACTACTGAAGAGTAGCTATAAATTCAGTTTCTCTCTACACAAGCAGATCTCAAGCAAAGAGAAGAAGGAGAGTCCTGAGGACTAAGCCCCAGGTATCTTCCTTACACCCAAAGAAGGCCTATTTCACATAAGGAAAAGCAAATAAAAGCAAAGAGGTGAATGGGAGTGATCATTGTTATCTGTGAAAAGATGCAGGAGGAGTGGGTACAGTGCCTACCCATGACCAAGAAGAATAGCTCAGTGCACACTGTGGAGTCAGACCCCCCTCGTTTATCATTTTATCTGAGCTCTACCATGATGTATGCATCCCTAAATATATTCATTAAGATCAAGTGCTCTGATTTCCTCACCTATAAGTAATAGTACCAGACAGACAGAGTTGTTATGAGTTTATATAAATTTAACATAGATAGATGATAGGTAGGTAGGTAGGTAGGTCGATAGAGATAGATAGATAGATAGATAGATAGATAGATAGATAGATGGATAAAGAGATGTGTAGATAAATGATGGATGGTTGGATGGATGGATGGATGGATGGATGGATGGATGGATGGATGGATGGGTGGGTGGGTGGGTGGGTGGGTGGATGGATGGATGGATGGGTGGGTGGGTGGGTGGGTGGGTGGATGGATGGATGGATGGATGGATGGATGGATGGATGGATGGATGGATGGAAAGGATATTTTGCCATGAAATTTGGTGTTTTACTTTTGTTGAATAAATATCAAATGTTACTAGTACTGGTTCAGAATTTCCCCTCTAAAGAAAAATGTTCAAAGTGCCCATGAGGTTGGATTAACCCAGTTTTAGACAGTGCTATTGTTCTGTGCTTCACAAGCACAGAAAAACAATATTTAATATTATTATCATTTATGTTAGTTGCAGTCTTTGGTACTATGACAGGATACCTGCCAAAATCAACTAGAGAGAGAAAGAATTTTCTTGAGCATACATTTGGCAGAGCATCTCCTGTGGATGGCAGTGGGAGCATGAGGAAGCTTGCTTGTATCAATTAGGATACAGAGTCAGAAACAGGGCTAGACTACACCTACTTAGACCCACATATCTGCAGCCTACCTCCTCCAGGTAGGACCCCACTCTCTACAGGTTCCACAATATTCCAAAACAGTATCACCAGCTGGGCCAACAGCAATTCTGAATAACATGAGGAAATGTAGGACATTGCATTGTGTATTCAAACTAAAAAAAAAAAAAAACCAAAAACAAAAAAAAAACAAAAAAAAAAAAACACAGAGATTTCTCAATGAAGTGGTGTAAGATATGTAAGATATATACATACCAGTCTTAAAAGTTATAGATCTCATTTTTAATATGACAAATTAATTTTTACAATAATTCATGATGTTTTATATGTCCCAATTTCCTACAATGTATAAATACTATAATTAAAGAAAAAAAATGAGAGGAAATAGATGTGAGACAGCCTGGGATCAATAAATATGTATTGATCATTTCCTCTCTAGCAGGTACTAGGTATGCTAAATGATGTTCAGGTCAATAGGACTCTCTTCCTGGCATCAGTTGTAAGTGGTTTTGGTAAAGGCATCTAGCAATAACATATAAAAGACAAGGCTATTGACATTTCTTTATAATCATATGAGTTTCCTATTTTCCCTCATTTCTAAGAGCTCTTATTGGTATAAGCATCTTCCACTTATTTATGAATAAGGATTAATATATAAGCATTCACAGACATGGACTATGTATAGTAATTGAGGAGCTTACAACCCATTTAGATGATATTAACTCATACAAGAGACCTAACAGTAGAATAGCAATGTCCTATTTTGTAGAGGAAGATGCTGGGGCCCAAAGAGTCCAGAGCCTTTTAACATCCAGCCCCCCACCCCTACCCCCAGGTGTCTGTCAAAGCATAGTTCCATTTCAACAAATGATCAAGCATGTATCTGTTTCCCTAAGCAGGGCACACCTCTAAAGCCACACAGGCTGTCTGGTAGACCACAAGGTTTTTAACAGCATCCCGTATTTCTGTTTTGAGTCTCTTGCCGCTTGGGTAAACATTGTACTTCTCATTGGATATACTGTAAGTCATTAAAGTCAGTAAATAGCAGAAATGAATAAAACAGCAACTTAGATATTTTTAACACCTCGGAGTTAAAACCACTTTGCAGTGGGGAAGAAGAACAGATGCCCGCTTCTAAATGTGAGAGCCACCAACTGGGAATTTGCTAGTTGTAACTGCTGCCATCTGTTTTCCACTGTTCTTTTTACCTGCCTTTCTCAGACTTAGTGTTTGTATTCTGGGCCATGGCTTCTTCTTATGGGTAGGGAGGAGTACGAGGGACTCCAATTTGAAATTTCCCAGGTATCCCTCCCGTCTTAAATCAAAGGTAACAACTTGGTGGGGGGTGGGGAGAGTCATGAGGGCCATTATTCAACCACTGCCTTTTATTCTTCCACACATTCTTTGTATTCCCATCTCTACATATGCATTTCTTCTACTTAATCAACTTCCTGCTTTTCCTAAGGGCTTCTTGGAAATGCCTCTCTGATGCCAATTAGGGCTCTGCTATGTGAATTTGTTTCTTCCCTGACTGAATAAATAATTTTAGGCAAGCCTGTATACATTCAGAACTTACTTTATCTCCACTTAACTTTTACTCAGCACTAGTGCTGTGGGCCTTTTCCTCTGAAAGCAACACTGAGGGAGAATGCTACTTGTACCAAAGGGAAGCTTCTAAAACAGACAGGTCAATAGAACTATGAGGGCAAAAGAGAGCCTGTTCTAAGTCAGCCCTGTGCCTTGTAGTAGAATTGTTGTAACTGTATGTACAAGAAAGGGGAAAAATCTGCCCTTTTCTTTCAGGAACATCTGTAGGGGAGGTTTCCCCACATTTGATTGTAATTCAGTGTGGCACATGCGCAAATGACTTCAGGCTAAAGGCCAACTGTGAACTACAATAATCATCCACCCTGCAATGAACCTGCCTCTTAAATCTGCATATTAAAAGCAGCCTCCTCACTTTTACAGATTAAAGGGCCCAAAGAAGTTCTACTATTCAGTCAGAGCAACACATGCAGTTAGTGATGCCACACTAAATGCCAACTCCTTGCTGGGAGCCAACATGAAAAAGGAATGCTTCAGGAAGGAGGCAGAGCTATGAAACTTTAGTTTCATTTGAGACTCTACGGCTGGAATCATACAAGAAATAGAGAAGGGAGGAGAAGCTGTCAATATGACCAAGTAACTGCCACATCAAAAGGCAAACCTAACATGGCAAACACCGAACAAAACAAGTAATCTAATCCCCATTGTGTTATGTAGCAGAGAACCTTACCTAGGTAGGCTTTATAAAGTGCAAAATAGAGATAGCAACATGACTTGAGCTAATTTATGAGTTTTAAGTTTACCAAGTGCCCCAAAACAGCTGTAGATAACTGGGGGTTATCAGCAAAGGTGAATTTGAGCAGAGATCTTACACACTAAGGAAAGTTTGAGGGATGTGGGATCCAACTCCCCAGTTCCAAACCTAGACCAGTAAAGCATGTGTGTGCACCTGCAGCATTTTAACCAACCACTCATACAGTTAGATGAGAGACCAAGCCATTCTAGGTACCAAGAGCTCATCCTTTCGCATTTGTTCTGCTGCGTCCTAATTAGGCACCATGGTATCTGAGAAACCTCAAGACTAGGATATCAAATCAGACTATCACAAATAAGACCCCCCTGAAACTAACCTTTACTAATAATTTTAAAGATACAAATAGTGGGGGGGGGCATAACAGACTAAGGATAGGCCATTCAGGTCACTTGTCCTTCATTGTGCATGGGCCTCTGTCCAGACCAACAGGCAAGGCTAGGAAGTAGTACTTCGCAGACACAGAACACCTCAGGAAAGATGTGAGTCTGACACACCTGTGTTTTATACTCTAGGTAACAAGAGGTCAAAAGATGATCACTAAGCCAATCACTTATTTCCATGACTAAAGTTTCCATAGGACACAGCCAATCAAGCAGTTTGCCTTTATTTGGCTTTATTCCCCTCACAAAGCAGAGTAGGAGACTACAACAAAGACCATGACCCATGCACTTAAAATGTAGGCCATACTCTGAGTAAATGGTCAGCTCTTTTCCTACAATATTACATATCCCAGGTGACACTCTCTGGAGAGTCAAGTCTCATTTTCTAGGTTCTGTTTACTATAGATAATCCTTAGCTAAGGACATACTACTTGAGGCTAAGTACAGATCATAATTTTCCTCCTAGCAAATGTCATTATGCTACAGATTAGACTAAATTATCCCCCTTCTTTCCCATGGGAGCATAGCTTATCCCAGTAAAGGAAGTAAATGGATCTCATGCCAGATGCTACCACCCCTCCCAGTGCCGAAATGTCAATCAGATGTGGTCTCAAGGAAGAGATGAACATAAAGAGACACATTTCACACGACAGTGTTGTGGAGTGAACATCATAACACAGACATGTACTAGACACACAAAAACAGAATCGATAAATCCAGCTTGAGAAGGAAAAGATAATAATAAAGGAGGATTTATGGAAGTCAAAGTTAAAATATGAAAATAGGGGCAAAGAAGGGAAGTACAGAGAGAACACTACTAGTCTTTACACACACACACAAACACACACACACACACACACACACATACAGTGTGTGTGTAGAGATAGATATAGATAGATACATACATAGATGTACAAATTGTGGCATAAAATTGTACAAACTCAAGGAATTCATTGATTGAGATGGAAAAGGAGCTTCTATAAATCCAATTTCAGAACTTGAAGTACCTGAACTCTCAAGGATGTTAAGAGTTACCAAGATGGCAAAGATAAAGGAGACCCATAAGAAGTTCAAAGTGTAAATATACAAGAAAATTCCTGAGGGTAAGCTTAGTTGTAGATGGTCTTTTTCTTTCTGTCTTTTTTTTCTTTCCTTTCATAAAGAACTTTTGTTCTACACTTACTCTTGATTACCGCATGACCCCAATAGACCCAGACAGACTTTAGAGGTTAAGCAACACAAACAAATTTGCCTCATGAAGGGAGAAGAGACAGGAAATGGATTCATTAAAAGAGAACACAATGTCCCTCAGTAACCAAAGCCCACATCTGCAGTTAAATCAAGTTCTTTCTATCCTAAAATGTAAAATTTATGTCTTCGGACTCACTCTATTTTTTAAAGAGTCATGAGTTGACATAAATTAATAAAATTTTTGTGTAAAAAGAATCTTTACTTTTTTAGTAAAGTGTTTCTATCACAAGTTGAATATCATAAAGCATAATTGTAGTTGTATTTTTCTTTGGACCACCAGCTCACAAATAATACAAATACTGTCATGGAGACTTATTGTTAATTATGAAAACTCAGCCTTTGCTTAGGCCTATCCCACTAGCTCTTAAAACTTAAATAAACTGATTTATACTAATCCACATTCTGCCACAAGACATTATATTTCTTCTATCCCACACCTCCTGTTTCCTCTCTGTGTCCCACTGGTGAGTCCTGCTTTTCTTCTTCCCAGAATTCTCTCTCTGCCTGGAAGTCCTAACTATACTTTCTGCCTAGATATTGGTCATTCAGATTTTTCTTACACCAATCATGGCAATATATCTTCACATGGTGTACAAAATATTCTGCAATATTTCTCCCATTTTGTCTAAATAAAAAGGGAAGGTTGTAACTATAACATACACACACACACACACACACACACACACACACACTATATATATATCTTTGGTTTTATTTTGACACTTTAAAACATTCATTAAAGTATAAATATTATCTCTAAATTTGTATAAATATATATATATATATATATATATATATATATATATATATGATGAAGCAGGCAACTAGAAATTAAGCATGCGTACCCTAGATATATTTAGCAGATTATGGGCCTATAACCTCTCCAAGATTTGCTGCATGTGACATTTAAAATGTTTAAGCTTTCTCCAGTGAACTATGACCATTTCTAACAGTAACCTGTGAAGTCTCCAAGAGGATGATGGGTCCCCACAACAATGAGACTTCCTGGATTGTGGTAATGCCACTAAGCTGAAAAGCACTACCCAAAGATCATCTTTGGACTACAAACTTCTCAAAAAAATTTCACAGCAGTTATCTAAGATGGTTCAGCCTCATAAACTACTACAGTTAAGACTTCACATAAACCCTGCACTTTCCCATCATACAGAGACTGAACAACAGATAGCTCTCTCAGAACTTGACCAGTATCTCAATTTTCTTAGGGGCCCCTAAAGAAGCCATTGTTCCCAGACAGTAGGAAGTAACTTTAAGAACATGATGTACATATTCCCAAGAAATAGAATGGGTGGTTTTTGGCCATTCAGTGAAATTATGAATGTTTATCTTTGTTTAGGGGGTTGTTATCAACTTGTTATTGGTCATGGTAAGGAAGAAAACTAAGCAAAAGAGAATGGATTCAAAGATCTCTTTAAAAGGGGGGATATAGAAAAGATCAAATTAAAGGGTAGATTAATGAATCTACTTTAAACTAAAAAAGCAACTGTTAATCACAAATATTTTACATTGGTATGGATTTTTGTGCATTGATACAAATTTAAGGTTATTTTCATTGGAACATAATGATTGTTTCTACTCTTATTTAATATATTTTTGTATATTGATACAAATTTAAGGGTTTTTTGTACTGTATATATGTTTCTTCCTTTGTTAAGCTATTATACCTATGCAGCTCATTTAAAAATGTAAAGTTCTAGTCTTTGAAGGGTATTATTACAAATTGTTTAGGATAATTAAAAAATACAGGTTAGCAGTTAGTCATCTATAATAGTCAAACTTGTAGTCATGCTAGGTATGTTTATAAGGTTAAACAGATATATTTTAGGTAAATGGGTAATCTTCAAACACTTCAGATACCTGCAGAAAATAGCATTTAAGATGTTCTAATAACATGAGACTTTTCGTAACAGTGAAACACATCTGTTTCTGACAGCACAAATTTACTTCAATAAAAAGGATAATGGGCATTGAAGAACCTCCATATATAGTTTGTTTTCAATGTAGCAAAGTTAGCTATTTGAGCAAGAAACTGCCCTTACCTAAGCTGCTGACAGTATGTTGTCCAAACTGGGCAAGATGGATACAAAAGAAAGTGACTGGCAAACTTTGCCAAGGCAAGGCAGGACATTCCTTCAAAGTTCCTGCTTCACAGAAAAGTTTATCAGAAGATAGATGCTCCAATATTGCAGAGGAAATCTGGATGATTATCTGGGCAGGCTGATGTTTCTTTCATTTCTATAGTTTTGGAAATTGTTAGCTCTGCACCTCCTGTTTATGCAGGTAATGTTATATCCTTCTTGGGTATAGATAGTTATACCATTTTCTTTGTTGCCAAATTCAAAAGAAGAAACTTACAAAAGAGATGTAACATTCATAAAGGGTGAGAGACATAAAAGCTTAAGTTGTTTATCTAAAAAGATGTTTTAAGGTATAAAATATATTTTAGGATGATAAGACAAGTTATGATAGAAAGAGTTTAGGTACAATACTTTGTACTCACTAAGAAGGATGTAGGTGATAGATAATACAGTACTTTCTTCAAATTTGCCAAATACAAATAGACTTAACCTTGTGTATGTAATTCTTACTGATAATTGTTCTTATTTTATATAGTTTTACTATGTTAGAGTTAAACCTTTTTGTTTATACAGAAAGGGGGAAATGTTGTGGAATATTTGTTCACTCTGTAAAGATATATTTCTGTGATTGGTGTAATAAATAGTTGGATGACCAATAACTAGGCAGGATAAAACAGGCAAGATTTCTGGGGAGAGAAAAGAGGTGGCGGAATCTAGGCACAAAGATTAGCAAGACACAAAAGAGGCAATGAAATGCAGCAAGTCTTTCTCTGTCACTGCAGCCATCTCCTAAACAGCCACTCTGAGAGTTATGATTAAATATGAAAGCTCAACCGATTGCTTTAGGCTTCTTTCCAACCAGCTCTTATAACTTAAATTAACTCATTTCTTCTAATATACATTCTTTTTTGTGTCTCGGTTATCTTTACTTTGTAATGCCCATGCTGCTTGTTCTGCATCTGTCTGGTTACCCTTTTACTTCTCAGTGTTCTTTGTGCCTGGAAATCCTGCCTTGCTATTGGCCATTCTTTCATAATTAATAATAAGTCTCTGTGTCATTATTTGCATGATGACAGTCCCAATGAAACAGTACTGTTACACGAAGTTGTGTTTATTTATTTGTAAGATGAAGCCCAAATAAGTATATAAATTTCAGGTACTTTTAATGGCCAGATTCAGTCAGCATTTATATTCAGCCTGGCTTTGCATTATAATGTACAAAGAGTTGTTTTTATCCAAATTTATTTTGAATTCCAGGTACCAGAAAATATACCTTAGTCAACCAAGTATATTTACTAGGACAGGGACTGCATTGTGTAAAATCGATCCAGGTGTGTGTGGGGGGAGGGGTGATTATTAAATATCAGAGCTGATGAGTCTCTTTCTGAAAAATGAATATATCTCTATGCAAACATATTCTAGGCCTCTACCATCCTCCCTGTCCATGTTGGCTTCATGCTTGGGAAAGGAAAAGGAAGAAGTGAGGAGGGGACAATAAGAATCAAAAGAATGAGAAGAGGAAGAGGATATGGGAGGAGAAAAAACACAACTCTTCTCCTAAGGCACCACTCTTACTTTCTGCTTCCATGATAACTTGTGTTGGAAGAGAGCAATGAGAAACAATTAAGTAACTGCAAGAAAGCCAGGAATCTTCCTTATGATTCTATAACAACCACCTCAATAGGCAACAAACATGCACCATCATAGAGGGCAATAGTTACCTAGTAAAAGAAAATTCTGGCATGTTATTCACTTTCTGTATCTAATGAAGCCTCCAAGTTAAGCTAAAAGACTTCCCTTATCAGCTAAATGCCATGTGGGATGCCAATAAGCAAAATGACAACACCAAAAGCAATTCCATTTCTCTGGTATTTTATATGGTGGTTAGGAAACCACAGCTAGACTCTTGACAGATTCTCCTAGAACTTACAAGAAGTAAATATCTAATCTTTCCTACTTTAATAACTGCTGGGAAAGGCAACTCAGAACTTTGAAATGTGTTTTTTTTCCTCTTTCCTAAAATGAACTAAAACAAATTTTTATTTGCTGTTAAAAAAAAAAGTTTAGCAATAAGAATGAAGTCATGAAATGCAGGGCCTCCAGATGTATTATTTAGGACCCAAGAAATGCTATCTTTGGCATAAATATTACAGGTCTGTCATTTCTCACCTTGGCAGCAAGATTTTCTGTAGGTGGCAAGAAGTTGTTCTTGTTCACTGACTTGGAAGGTCTTTGTTTTATAAGAAGATTCTTATGTAACCTCAAAAGGCCCAAATGCATTGATAGAGATCTTTATGTCAAACATCATCAACAGGACAGCTCTGTTGTGTGTCACAAAAAGCCATCTTCCTGGCCTTGCTGTTTTAATGTTTGGGGAGATTTGTGTGTGTTCCCTGGAATAGTCCTTTTACAGAGAAGCAATCAGAATAAAATTGTAGCCCTGGTCAAGTGCAGTCTTTTGATAAATGAATTTCTAAAGGAAAATCCAAGACCTTAAAGCCAATGGCAGGAAGATACTGAGTGATCCTTAGTTTCATACCTCCAAAAAATTCCTTAAAACACTTCTTTGTCACCAGAGAAGTGACAGCTTCACTTTCAAGACCAAATGTGTACCTAATTGTGAATGATAAACAACTGTTCTGTTTCTTTTCTTTTTGTCATATATTTAGTTAGATATTTTCACCATACATTAAATAGTAGGTTCTTCCCCTGTGACAGGCATTATATTAAATATTGGGGATCACAGTAACAAAAGATATGATACAAGTGGCTATCCCTCTTGTACATTAATGTAATCATGATCCTGTTTTGTTTAAAAAAGCACCATTTACGTGTAGTGTGTTTGTGTAGTTTAGTATCTGCAACAGTCTTTACCAACATTTGAAGGACATCATTACTGTTTTCCCATTACAGTATGGCTCTTTCTTTTTAGATTTTAAAAACAGTGTGTTCCTATATCTTATATAATTAACACTGAGATCAAAAAGGGTAAGAAATATTTTTGCAAAGAAAAGTTCATCAAAATAGGTAGTTAATTATCTCAAAGCCTAACATTCTAGGAGACGTTTTGCAAGAGCTATATTCCCAAAATGTTAGGTAAGTTGGGCTCTGCAGGCCCCTAGCAGTCGACTAGGAAATACAGAAGTGTATTCATCTCTCTGCTTAGTTATTGCTCTTTGTGAGATTGTTTATCTTTACAATTTTACTTCTTAAAAAATAGACTTCTCCATGACATTTTTTAGACCTACTAGATTTTGGTTAACCCTAGCCCCACCCCCCCAATAACTTCCTCTTTCCCATCATCCCCTTCCCAGTCCCGCCCATCCCACCACTCACTTTAATATAGCTTGTACTCATTACCTTCCCACTAGTGAGTTATCCACCCCACCAACAGCCATTGCACTGACCACACCAGTGGTCACAGGTACTAACCTGACAGGGGAAGGCTAAGTCTGCGGTTCCAGACCCAAGCTGGCTCTCTTGCTTCCTGGTCAGGTTTCAGAGTGCATCCCAGTGGCATCCATGGACAGGGAACCAACCGCGGTCATCTGTTTCGTGTGCAACTGAATACTCCCCAAATAAACCTCACTTAACTTATACTGAATCCAGTGAATCTAGATTCCGATGCATTTCTTCCCTACCACAATCCTTAAAGCTTTGTCCCCACACTCCCCATGGGCTCCCTTCAGGTTTCCTGGCATCCTCTCACTCAGTCACTGAACTTTCTTGAAAGAGTATGTTTGCCACATTCGAATTTTGCCATCTGTAAATAATACCACCATATTATGAATCTATTTTAGAGGCCTCAGGATCTGATCATCTTGAAACACCATCAGAGGCACACCCAGCAAAGGACTTTATTAAGCCCCAGGACATCTCTCAATCCATACACATTGACAATGAGAATTAACTGTTACAGAAACTCTTCCTCCATGTATTTGAATCTAGTCCCTGAACAGAAGCACTTGAGCAGAAGTCCTTGTAATTGTTACCAAGATGAAATTTCAATACAGAATCTGAAAAAGAACAGATTTTCTTAGATACTGGGTTGTTTTTGGTAAGGTAAATCTGTCTCCTGAAGGAATCCTTAATACTGATTCAAAGCATGCTGGAACCCCTGGACCACTAGTCAACCAGGCTCCTTCTAAGTGTTTCCCACATCAACAGCAAACAGAGGGAGCCGGTGGAGTGGCCTAAAAGTTCCACCTACTCATACATACTTCATTTCAAAGATGAACACACACTTACAAGCAATCACAAATGGTTTTGAATTCAAATCATCTCCAACACAACAACCACATCTAGATCTCTTTTTTTATATAGGATGCCTATAAAAATAAAAGCAACCATATTATATTAAAATACTTTGAAGAGAGAATGCATTTTTATTCATTAGTAATAGCTCTTTTAATTTTGATTTTAAAAGAGTTAAACAAGGCTGGGGAGATGATTCCATGGGTAAAATGATTGCTGTACCCCACAGAGTTCACCCCACATAGAAAGCTGAACACAGTAGCACACATGTCTACAATCCCTGCACTACCCCAGAGAGAGGGTAGATAACAAAGCTCACCTGCTGCATGCAGAGGTAAACAGAATAGACTCTGTCTCAGAGGCTGAGGAAGGCAAAGACCAGCATCTGAGGTAGTTCACACACACACACACACACACACACACACACACACACACACACACCAAAAATATATAAAAATTTTTATTTTATTTTAATTTTAAAAAGTGTTAAATAACTCATTATAGATTACTGAAGACAGAAAGGGTACCAATAGACTTAGAAAACAGTGGATACATATAAATCATGTTTCTTTAAACACAAGACCAGGCCAGTGCTGGATAAAATCATAGTGACTCTTACCTCCTAGTGTTTTCCTTTGTTTTGGTGAGACAAGTGCATTGTTGATAAAGAAACTCAGTAAAAATGGATAGGGCAATATACTTTTGGGGTTCAATAGATAATTCAATTTATAAACTGCTTGGAAGCACACGCATCTGACTTTGAACCCCCAAATTCCAAAAAGCCAACCTGATGGTGTACATTTGTAATGTCAGTGCTAAGGAGGCAAATCAGGCAGACCTATGGTGCTTACTGGCTAGAAAGTCTAGCCTACGTGGTGAGTTTGAGGTCATTGAGCAACCCTGTCTCACAACTCAAGGTAAACAGCATGGAACATCACCAGATATTGTGCTCACACACACACACACACACACACACACACACACACACACACACACACACACAGGTTCGCCAGCATAAACATGTACCTGCACACACACACACAGGAATTATAATGAATTCCCACTAACCTGCTGCTAATTCATTTACAAATCCTAGATTGAGAGCTCAGTCTTTATTACAAATGACCCACCAACACCTGGGTAACAGAAAATGATCTTTGTTCCAGCATCTTAAACCACAGAATTTGACTAGAAAAGGGATCTAGAAAACTAAATGTAGTGCTATCAGAGATGTATAAGAATTTAGAAATGATTTTTATGCATCTAATTCTTTTAATTATGATGGGAAAATGCAAACCAGAAGAATGACTGGTTTTTAGAAGGTCAGTCTTCTTTTTAGATGAAAATATATACATTTTATATCATATATTTATAATATTTATAATATATTTTATGTATATATATATGTATATATAGATGCATGTACACATGTACATGCATCTATATATACAAGTGTACATAGAAGATATAATACATTTAGAAATTTAAATTGACAATCTCATTTGGACTGCTATTCTTTCAATTCCTTGCTTATTGTGTTTCTATTATATATATGATGTGATCAGGAGCTAAAATAGGTAAAACAATGTTAGCTGCCTGATTAATTCACATAGTATCTTAACTATATAGTCCCCTCCAAAGGATGTGTCATTACTTCAAAGAGTGCTCAACTATATATGAAATATCTTACAAATTATTTCAGGGCTTGAAATAGAAATAATTAGCAAGTCAATGCATCAGAACCAGAAAGTCCCTCTAAAACACTTGCATGTAAATAAGGTGCTGTCTGTAATCTAAAGTGTGTGGACTTTGATCTGCAAAAGGAGGAGACAATAAAAGCTTTTCCCAAGACTAATGCCATGCCCTGCCTACTGACCTCTGGCTGCCCCACCTACTGACCTATGCCTGCATTTCCAGAGGTGATCTTCAACTGCTTCTTTTCTTTCTTTCAACTGCTTTCCTCCAAAATCCATTACTTATCTTGACAAACAAGAAAGTACTAACATGGTCATTGTTCATTTGGACTGCTATTCTTTACATTCTTTGCTTGTGTTTCTGTCCTGTATGTCATGTATTATATAAATATAATGTACAAGTACACATATAGATACACATATTTACATAATACATTTATGTATATGATTTGACCGGGAGCTAAAAGTAGATAAAAACAATGCTAGCAGCCTAATTGATTCACAAGATACACAATTCTCTCCAAAAGGACATGGCATTATTTCAAAGACAGCCACATTGTTTATAAAATATCTTACAAATCTTGCAATTTTTATAAAATATACAGAAAGCATCCTGTGCCCTATGCATGTGCAGCTTTCCATCCAGACCTATGCCATATGACAGACAGACAGAGATGAACAGGGAAGGCCAGGCTAAATGCGAGCACAATGAAGCATAATCTTCAAATTACTTAACTCTATTTGTATTTCAGCAAATGAAAATAAAGAAAATTCAAAAAAAATTATGATTTAGATACTTGCCCATTTTCCAGAAAGTAATAAGGCCCCTGAAAATTTTCTTTTCAATTAAGAAAAGTACACAGTTTAAAATATTAAGAGATATTGTGTCAAAAGAAAGAAGAAAAATGCTCTCTCTGCAATTGAATATACTTTCCTGACACCTATCATCATGCAGGCTCCTGGGAGACTTAGGCAGGCTCTATAACAAGAGTCTGTCAAACACAATGCTCTTAAGCAAGTGTTGACTGTGAATCTGAGCTCCAGAAGAACAAGCAATTAAACACAAGTCTTAACTGTTATCTCTTCTCACCCTAATTCTCAACATAAGCTGTGGGTTACAAGGCATGCAGCCATTTTGCTCTGTTTTGTTGACAAAATTCACCTAGCCATTTAATGTTATTTCTGTATTTAAGTGTGAGGGCCAGGGCCTGAGCCGGGCAATTTTTTTTTTTAATTTGATTAGCACTTTCTTTAGACACTATTGTCCAGTTTTTTTTTTATGTATTTTACATTTGTACAGTATTGTTTACCTATTTCATAAGCATGTACATTCTCTTGATATTTGAAGGAAATTTAGCTGGGTATGAAATTATTAAGCCATGTCTTCTTCCTTCTTCTCCATCTTCCTACTGGGAATCAATATTGAGGAGGAAGGCAGAGGTCAATGTGGCTTTTAGCCCCATGAATGACATACAGACCTTATCTAGACTTTCACAGTATTCTGTGTTTGATCTCAGTGACTTCTATAGAGAATGTCATATTGTTATTTCATTATGACTTTCCCCAGGATAAAGCAAGCATGTTGACCCACAGAACATAAATTCCTATCTTCTCTTGCATCTTTCAAATCACTCTTCTCAGATCCGAGAAAAGTGGCTGGCTTTTAACAATAACCACAGGACAAACAATTTTGATCAAAAAATAATATAAATATTTTCAACTTTTTAACTTAATAGCACAAATAATGTGACACACTCTTCTCTGTACATGTCCACTAGATCCCAGCTTCCTTTCCTCCCAGTACCCTTTCCAGTTCCCAGCATCTCTCTTCAACCTTCAGTTTGTTTTTAAGTTTCCCCACATATAGAAGAACGTGTGAGATTTGTCTTTCTGAGTCTGGCTTCTTTAGCTTATTATGATTCCCTCCAATTCAATCTATTTTCCATAGATAGATAGATAGATAGATAGATAGATAGATAGATAGATAGATGATAGATATAGAGATAGTATATTTGCTTTATTCATTTATTTCTTATTTCTTGTTGGACATCTAGGCTGGTTTCATATCTTAGCTATGATTCTATGTAAATAATGCCAAAATAAACGTGTATATAAGTATATTTTTATACTAACTTCATTTGGATTTATACTCAGAAGTGATATATGTAGATACATATATATGTATCTACGTGTAAATTTATGTTTTAGATTTTTGAGGAGCTTCCACACTGCTTTCCATCATGGTTACAATAATTTTAAATTCTCACCAATAATAGGTAGGTGTTCTTTTTTCAGCCATCACTTTTTGTACGCGCCTACCCAGACCAGCAAGGAAGATGTGACTCCAGGAAGATCTTCTTCATGCAGTTTTAATCAAGATCTTTAAAACATGTTCTTCTGACCCGCGGGAGCCTGGGGAAATGCCTGCACAGGCTTAAATACCCTTGCGCTAACCAACCCCAGTGAGCTACATGGACCCTGCAGATAGGCTACTCTAACACGGAAGCAGACAGGCTGAACAGACTTAACCAAATAAGGGCTTGTTTACACCAGAGAGCACTCACCCTTGGGGAGGTGGAAGGCAGAAGCCAGCACCAACTTTAAGGCACGGCACTTCGCAGCTCTCTACAATTTCCCCTTTTTGTTTTAATAACGCAACAGGAAAGGGTAGTGGTCTGGTCTCCAGTAAAGCAGTGGACATTGTAATGACCCTGAATCCTGGTAGTCAGCCAAGTCGGTGCCACACCCGTCCAGTATCTTTTTCCTGGAGGTGGGGCCTCAGACACCAAACCACATGCAACCAGACTTGCCCTTCTCAGAGTTGCTCACTTCCAGAGCTAACTTGGAGTGCAGTGCTAAGCCATACAACCTGAATGTGAAGGATCAATACTTGTTCATGACTGCGAGCCATGCTTGGGGAGACTGTCCTGCCTCAATGGCTGTAAATGCCTGGACAACCATAGCTGCATACCGCTTCTTAGCAAACCTCATATTGCAAAGGCACCACAGGCCCACGAAGGAGATAAGCAACAAGAGGACAGCCATGGTTCCCATTCCCACCCACTCTTTCAGATGATCCATGACAACGGGAACCACGATGACAATGAGGCAGCCAGCCCCGCATCCACATGTGTCGAAATTACTGCAACGATGGCCATTCGCAGCTGTACCATCAAGTCATCAAAGTCAGCAGACCAATTTCCTAAAAGATAGCTAGACAACTGTCGTGACAAATTAGCAGCATGTGTAAAGTTCTCATACTGAATGCTGGTAACACATAAACCTGGATATTTCATTTCACATCCCAATTGGGCCAGCTGCCACAAGGTATCTATTTGCTCCTGCACCAGATTAATTCTTTGATTTACAATCATTAAACCTCCTTTTAGTTGAGCACCAATTGTGGATTGAGCATCTAAGGCAGTAGCCACATTCTTGGACAACTCATTTAGTTTACAGGCTGTCTGCACCTATGTGCTCATAGCCACAGCAGCCGTGACTGAATCCACAACTGCAAAAGAGATAGCTGCAACTATGGCTGCTGTAATGCCAAAATCTCTCTCTGTAGCCTCTACCAAACAGGCCATAAAATCTGAAAATTGTTCCATTGGGCCTTGCAGTATCTTAGTGAGGTTACCACTCACCTCTCCCTTACTGGGTAATGACTTCCATGCTTTTATGGCAATCTGATTTACTTGTTCAAGACTTAAGTCATTTCGTAAGGCTTTCCAGACCTCAGGGCAAAAGGAATGCCCTTCCTCACTCTGATCAGGAGAAGGCGCTGAAGGCATTGTTCCAGGAGGGTCTCTCCCCTACCCACATCGCCATTTCTCCTCTCTCCTCCCCCTCTGCCCTTTAAGGGATTGTTTCTGAACCTTTTCTATGAGGGCTTGCAATTCTTCCTCAGAATCTGTTTCATCCATACCTGACTCTCCTGTGCTCTCAACCTCTTCTGACTTTCTTCTTGTAACATTTCTAGAGCAGCTTTCCCTTTTTCCGTCGTCTCTTTACAGTACCTCTTGTCTTTGACACAGCTATGCACTAACTTCCAAGCAGGTCAGACTCTGGACTTTAGTGTCCCTTGTTCCCAAACAAAGTTATGATCCCTGCCTAACTTGTCCCAGCACGCTACCGTGAGGTCTCCAGAAACTGCAAACCAAGGTGCAATGGCATTGCACTCGCTCAGGAATCTTTCTAGTGTGCTTTTCTTTATTTTAAGTTTCTTTGACAAAAGTAGCTCCTGAAGAGCCAGAAAAACTAAATTGAGACTGAGAAGTCCCCATTTTGAAAATTTTACTTTCGGTTCTTTAGAACCTCTCACTCAATGCCTGAGACTTTATTGCCGCTTAATTCCATGGTCTTTAGTTTGGTCCCAACTTACCTGGGACTTTTTATTGCTCCTTACTGGAGACCTTATCACCTCTTTACCGAGGTCCTTATTGCCTCTTTACCGAGGGCCTTAAATTTGGTCCCAACTTACCTTGGGAACTTGCCAGCACTGCCCTGACTGCAAGAAGTTCTGATCTGAAAAAATTCCCCATATGGGCCACTATCTGTACGCGCCTACCCTGACCAGCAAGGAAGATGCGACTCCAGGAAGATCTTCTTCATGCAGTTTTAATCAGGATCCTCAAAATATGTTCTTCTGACCCCGAGCCCGGGGAAATGCCTGCACAGGCTTAAATACCCTTGCGCTAAGCTACATGGACCCTGCAGATAGCTACTCTAACGCGGAAGCAGACAGGCTGAACAGACTTAACCAAATAAGGGCTTGTTTACACCAGAGAATGCTCACCCTTGGGGAGGTAGAAGGCAGGAAACCAGCACCATCTTTAAGGCACGGCACTTCGCAGCTCTCTACAACTTTTGGTTTGGTTTGTGTTCTGAAAAGAGACATCCTGACTTGCAAACTTGCATAGAATGATGTTTCACTGAAGTTTGATTTGCATTTCAACAATAATTGATGATACATGTTTTTCATCTATTTATTTCGCATTTATGCCTCTTTTAGGAAGTGTGCTTCAATCATTTGCTCATTTCATACTTGGATTGTTTCATTGTGATTATTCCAGTTTTCCTTTTAACATTTATTATTATTCACTATTGGTTGTAACTTCCTTTTTCTTTTAAGAATATTTGGTGTGTGTATTCATAAACATGTAGTGGCATATGTGTGTGTCGGTCAGAGAACAATTTGCAGAAGGCACTTCTCTCCTCCCACCATGTATATCCCAGGAATTGGACTCAGGTAGTAAGGCTTGGCAGCAAACAGCTTTACCTGATATGTCACAGTCCCAGGTTTATTTGATTTTTATATGATGATACTCTTTCAAATAGCTTATAAATCATTTTTGCCATTCTGCAGGCTGTCACTTAACTCTGTTGTTTCCTTGGTGTGTAAAAATGTTTCAGTATCATGGAATCCCATTTCTTCCCTATGCTTAAGTCTGGATCAAAAATATGATTACTAATGCCAATAGGCTCATGTTTTCCTAGTGGATTCTCAGTTTCAGGTCTTACATAAAGCTGCTTGATTCACTTCAAATCACTTTTTGCATAGAGAAGACACCATGTTTTGAGTCTGCACATGGGTGTCTGGTTTTCCCCACATCACTTTCTGAGGAGGCATTCTCCATTTTTCATACCTTTGTCTGTGTTTTTGTCAAGAATCAGATGGCTTTAGATGTGAGAGTGTAATGTTGGACTGACTAGTCTGTTGCACTGGACTGGATGTCTGGTCCCATGCTGGCTTTGTTACCATGGCTCTGTATTATGTGTTGAAGTCAGAACTTGTGAAAAATGAAGTGTTGGTTTATTTTGCTCTAAACTGCTTTAACAGTTTAGGATTGGTTTTGCCTCTATATGAATTTTGGGATTGTGTGTGTGTGTGTGTGTGTGTGTCTGTCAAGAGTGTCATTTCAATGAGAATTTTATTATATCATGGACCATTTGGATAGCCTAGACATTTGATAATAATTAATTCTTCTCAACCATGAACACAGGAAATCTCTCCATTCTCAAGTGTCTTCCATGTCTTTTTTCTTTGTTTTACACTTTTTACTTCAGGAATCTTTCATTCTCCTAGCTGTATTAATTCTATGTATTTTTCTGTGTGGCTAGAGTTGATGAGATTAGTTTCATGATTTGTTTCTGGATAAATTCCTTATTGGCATGTAGAGGAGCTACTGAATTTTGTATGCTGATTTATATCATGCTACTTTAGAGAATTTATTTACCAGCACTGGTAGTTTTGTTTTCCAATGTATAATACCATATTATTAGCAACAAAGATTATTTAACTTATTCCTTTTCTGTAAGGTTGGTTTTGTTCAGAAAATTTTTCCTCCAGCATACCTTTAAGTATTTTTAATAGCGTTCTCAGCCTAATTGTAGTTTGGAGTTTTTAAATTTTACATACAAATCCCAGTTCCCTTTCCTTCCAATCCTCCCATTCCCCCATCATCTTCACATCCCACCCCCCATCAACTCTTCAGAGAGTATCAGGTCTCCCCTTTCAACACATCCTCCCAAGCATAAACTGTCATTGGTGTTTTGATTTTAGCCATTCTGTTAGGTATAAGATTGTATCTCAGAGTTGTTTTGATTTGAATTTCTCTGATAGCTAAGGATGTTGAGCACTTTCATAAGTGTTTTTCAACTATTTGAAATTCCTCCATTTTTTAATTACATTATTTGGTGGTTTGTGACTAGCTTTTTGATTTCTTTGTGTATTTTAATATTAGCCTTCTGTCAGAGTTGGTGAAGATCTTTTCCCATTCTGTAGGATCCTTTTGTCTTGGTGACTGTACCCTTTGCCTTATAGAAGATTCTCAGTTTTAGGAGGTCCATTTATTAATTGTTCATCTCAGTATCTGTGCTACTGGTGTTATGTTCAGGAAGTGGTCTCTGGTGCCAATTCTTTCAAGTGTACCTCCCATTTTCTTTTCTAAGCGGTTCAGTGTGACTGGATTTAAGTTAAGGTCTTTCATCCATTTGAACTTAAGTTTTGTGCATGGTGACAGATATGAATCTATCTGCAATCTTCTACATGGCAGCATCCAGTTATGCCAGCATTATTTGTTGAAGATGCTTTCTTTTTTCCATTGTATCAGTTTAGCTTCTTTGTCAAAAATGTAGGTGTTCGTGGGTGTGTGGATTAATATAGGATCTTCAGTTTGATTCCACTGGTCTACCTGTATGTTTTTGTGACAATACTAAGCTGTTTTCATTACTATATCTACACAGTGGAGCTTGAAGTCAGAGATGGTGATGCCTCCAGAAGTTCCTTTATTGTACAGGATTGTTTTGGCCATCCTGGGTTTTATTTTTTGTTTTTGTTTTTGCATATAGAGTGGGTATTGTTCTTTCAAGGTCTGTGAAGTATTGTGCTGGGATTTTGATGGGGATTGCATTGAATCTATAGATTGCTTTTGCTAAGATTGCCATTTTTACTATATTGATCCTAACTATCTAAGAGCTTTGGGATATCTTTCCATTTTCTGATAGCTTCTTTAGTTTCTTCCTTTAAAGACTTAAAATTATTGTCATACAGGTCTTTCACTTGTTTGGTTAGATATTTTATGTTATTTGTGGCTATTGTGAAGGGTAATGTTTCTCTGATTTCTTTCTCTGCCAATTTATTGTCTATATATAGGAGGGCTACTGATTTTTTTTTTTAGTTAATCTTGTATTGTGCCACTTTGATGAAGGTGTTCATCATTTGTAGGAGTTCTCTGGTTGAAGGTTTTGGTCACTTACATAAACTATCATATCATCTGCAAACAGTAAAAGTTTGACTTCTTCCTTTCTAATTTGTAATCCCCTTGATCTCCTTTTGTGGTCTTATTGCTCTAGCAAGAACTTCAAGTACAATATTTAATAGATATGGGTAGAATGGACAGTCTTGTCTTGTTGGTGATTTTAGAGGAATTGCATTGAGTTTCTCCCCATTTAGTTTGACTTTGGCTGTTGACTTGCAGTATGTTGCTTTTATTATGTTTAGGTATGTTCTTGTTATCCCTGATCTCTCCAAGACCTGTATCATAAAGGGGTGCTGGATTTTGTCAAAAGATTTTACAGCTTCTAGTGAGAATATCAAAGTGGCTTTTCTTTTTCAGTTTCTTTATTTTGGTATATTACAATGACAGATTTTCATATGTTAAACCATCCCTGCATCTCTGAGATGAAGCCTACTTGAATATGTTGGATAGATTTTTGATGTGCTCTTGAATTCAATTTGCCAGTATTTTATTGAGTATTTTTGTATCAATGTTCATAATGGAGACTGTTCTCTAGTTCTCTTTCTTAGTTGTTTTTGTGTGGCTTGGCTACCAAGGTAATTACAGCCTCGTAAAAAGAGTTTGGCAATGCCCCTTCTGCTTCTATTATTTGGAACACTTTGAGGAGTATTGGTATTAGCTGTTTTTTTAATTTCTGGTAGAATTCTGCACTGAAACCATCTGGCTCTGGGCTTTTTTGTTTGTTGTTTGTTTGTTTGTTTGTTTAAATAGGTTATTTGTTTTTTATTAATTTTGGTAAGTAATATCTATCCAGAAAATTTTTCATTTCGTTTAAATTTTCAAATTTTGTGGAGTACGAGTTTTCAGAGTATATCCTGATGACTCTCTGGATTTCCTTGGTGTCCATTGTTATGTCCCCCTTTTCATTTCTGATTTTGTTAATTTGAATATTCTCTCTCTCTCTGCCTTGTGGTTAGTCTATCTTGTTGATTTTCTCAAAGAATCATCTCTGTTGATTAAGTCCATTTGATTAGAAAATCTTTTCCTAGCCCTTAACTCTGAGGTAACATCTGTCTTTGAAGTTGAGACATGTTTCTTGTATGCAGTAGAAGGATGGATTCTGTGTTCATGCCCATTCTGTTAACCTGTATCTTCTTATATGCTAATTAAAACTATTATTGATATTAAGGGATATTAATGATCATTGATTGTTGATTCCTATTATTTTGGGATTGGTGGTGGTGCTGGTATTGTGTGTGTGGGGTTGGGGTGGGTGTGTGTGTGTGTGTTTCTCTTTTTTTGGCTTTTAAAAATGTGGGATTATTTATTCCTATTTTTTGTGAGTTTAGCTAACTTCCTTGGGTTGGAGTTTTACTTCCAGTATTTTTGTAGAGCTGGATTAGTGGATATGTATTGTTTCAATCTGATTTTGTGGTGGAGTATCTTGTTTTCTCCATCTATAGTGGTGGGTATAGTAGTCTATGCTGGCATCCATGGTCTCTTAGAATCTATAGAATATCTATCCAGGACCTTCTGGCTTTCAAAGTTCCCAATGAGAACTCTGGATATTTCTCTAGAGTCAGGTGAAATTCTGATAGGCTGCCTTTATATGTTACTTGGCCAGTCTCCCTTGCAGTTGTGTGGGTTTCGTTTTGTTTGTTTGTTTGTTTGGTTGGTTGGTTGGTTGGTTGGTTTTTATTTCAAAGCTTAATTTATTATTTTTATTTAATTATTTATTGGTTTGTTTGTTTTTCTTTTTTGTTTTTTTAACTAGGAAGTATTTTTTATTTTATTTTATTTTTTATTTTACATCCTGATCCCAGTTCCCTCTCCCTCCCTCCTTCCCTCCCTCTTTTCCTCCCTCCTTCCCTCCCTCCTTCCCTCTTTTCCTCTTTCCTCCCCTCACATGCACCCTGACCAACCTCCCCTCCCACCAACCCCCACTCCACATGTAGGGTTATGCCATCCAGGAGGGGTCATCTAAATCTGTCAAGTCATTTGATATAGGGACTAGGACTTCTCTCCTGTCTCTAGGTTAAGGGAGTATCCCTACACGGGGGATGTGCCTGCAAGGTCCTTTTGTGCACCAGGAATACATCCTGGTTCCACTGTCTGAGGTACCCCAGACTGCTCAGGCCTTCTAGCACAGACCCATGTTCAGGGGGTCTGAGTCAGTCCCATGTTGGATTCCCAGCTATCAGTCTTGGGGGGGGGGCATTAGCTCCTTCTTATTCAGGTCCTCTGTCTCTATGTGTTTCTGCAGCATGGTCTTGTCCTTTCTCTCTGCATCTGGATTCTAGTTCAGCTCAATGTTTAGTTGTGGGTGTTTGCTTCTGTTTCCAACAGGTACATGATGGAGCCATCATGGAGGGCTCCATGATGGTGGATAAGTTAGACATTGATCTCATTATCAGTGAAGGGCATTTAGCCTTTCCCACTGTTGCTCAAATTGTTAGTTGGGGTTAGTCTTGTGGGACTCTGGACATTTCTCTAGAGTCAGTTTTCTCTTCAAAACCATCCTGAATGAGGTAACACAATCACAAAAAGAGGAACATGGTATGTACTTACTCATATATGGATTTTAGACATAGAAAAAAGGATCACCAGCCTGTAATTAACACCTCCAGAGAAACTAAGATACAAGGAGGAATCTAAGAGATTCACATAAGGTCCCTCATATAAGGGGAAAGGAACAAGATCTCCTGAGAATATTGAGAGTGGGGGCAGGCAGCAAGTGGAGAGGGAGCTAAGAGAAAGAGAAGAGGAGGAGAGGAAAGCACATGGAACTAGGAAAATTGAGTCAGGTTAGGAATAGATAAGAGGGAGAAGGGAGAAAGAGAGAATCTCTTGAAGTTTTTTATTATTCTTTCTTTTTATTGTTTTATTATGTGGTGAGGGGACTTTACTTTTTCCTCTGAATCAGTCTATTTGGTGTTCTGTAAGCCTCTTGTACTTACATGGGCATGTTTTCTAGGTTTGGAAAATTTTCTTCTATGCCTTTGTTGAATATGTTTTCTGCTCCTTTGAGCTTGGTTTCTTTGCCTTCTTCTATACCTATTATTCTTAACTTTAACTTTGGTCTTTTCATAGTGTTCCATATTCCATATTTCCTGGATAATTTGTGTTAAGGATTTCTTGGACTTAACATTTTTTTTAAGTTGATGATTCTATTTTCTCTAGTCTATCTTCAACACCTGAGATTCTCTCTTCCATCTCTTGTATTCTGTTGGATATGCTTGCATCTGTAGTTCCTCATCATTTATCCAGTTTTTCTATTTCCAGAATTCCCTCAGTTTGTGTTTCATTTATTGCCTCTATTTAAGTTTTCAAGTTTGAATTGTTTTCTTCACCTGTTTGTTTTTTCTTGGTTTTCCTTGCTTTCTTTAAGAGATTTTTTTGACTGATTTCTTGCATTTTTTTCTTTGTCTTTCCTTCCATTTCTTTAAAGGATTTTCTCATTTCCTCTTTAAGGGCCTCTATCATCTTCATAAAATTATTTTAAGGTCATTTTTTCTGCTTCATCTGCGTTGGAATGTTCAGGTCATGCTATTGTAGAACCCCTAGACTCTTTATGTTGTTGAATTTGTTCTTATACTATCATCTTCCCATCTCTTCCTCCAGTGGGTGCAGGTGAGACCTGTGATTCAGGGGATCTCTTTTCCTCCAATTGGTGTAGGTGGGACCTGTGGCTTAGGTATTTGATCTTCCTCTCCCAGTTGGGGCAGGGCCAAGTTTCCAATGGTGGGAGATGCAGTACTAGATGGTTTGGGGTGTGAGTAGGATATCCCCAAGTCTCTGGGCTTTCTCTCTTGTGGGGGTAAGGTCAAGGCTCCAATGATGGCAGATGCAGTGCTGGATTGTTTGGGGTTGGCTCCAGGTCTCTGTGGATTTGGTCCCTAATTGTAATTTTAATCTTCACACTTATGTTCCAAATCTGTTTATCTATCTATCTCAGCTCTGACTTGTATTTTCAGTTGTGGTAGTATTGATAATGTGTGTGTGTATGTGTGTGTGTGTGTGTGTGTGTGTGTGTGTGTGTGTATGAGAGAGAGAGTGTGTGTTCCTCAAAATATTTCTCAGGATTTATTTTCATATTTCTTTACTTGATGCTACAAACTTCTTAGAGTAGTGGTTTTAAACCTTTCTAATGCTGTGAGTATTTAATATAGTTTTTCATGCCATGGTGAATCTCAACCATAAAATTATTTGGTGCCTACTTTATAACTATAACTTTGTTACTGTTATTAATCATAATGTAAATATAGGATATGCAGGCTATCTGATATTTGATCCTCGAAAGGGTTCATGACTCACAGATTGAGATCTGAGGATCTAGACAAATGTGTGGGTAAAATTTAGTATTTCACATGCCCCAGGTATAATTTATAGTCTATGCAAGAATCTTGCAATGTTCTCCATCTCAGTAAACAACAGCCTCTCTTATGTTTCATGGGGTTCAGACTTCAGTTAACTTTATGCAAACTTTCTTCCTCATCCTACCCTAATCTCCAAACTAATGCTTTCTCCGGTAAATCCCTACTCCATCTTAGATACATCTGTTTCTTTCCATCTGTTCTGCTCCCAAATAATCTTCGCCATCAATACCTCTGGCCTGGAGGTAGGAAGCAGCCAAATGGCCACTCTCATAGCAATATAATGAGGAGTTTAATTTGCATTAAAATAAAAAACTAGAAGCTCTGTGATTAAGCACATTGCATACTTTATCTCACTCAGTCCTTGTAACCCTCTGAGGTAGACAGGACAAACTCACTTGACCCATATGAGCTGAATTGTTTTGCAAAGTCACAGAATTAATGAACATAGGAAGTAGGTCTCAAATTCAGTTCTCTCTGGATACCTTTAACAACTGTGCTATACTGCATGTCATGGCAGCTTTCAAGCTATAGATGCTGCTAAAATATATAATATGGAGAAAGAAGCAATGAGGAGGAAGAATGAGTCTTTGATAAACAAATACTTGAAAAAATCAGTAAAGAAAGGACAACTTTCAGCATTATGGAATCAGAGAAAGGCTTTTCTCCAGCACATACTGTGAATTGAAGGGCTACTGGGCAATTGTCATGGCACGTTTTAATCTGTGATCATGAGTGAATGCCCCAACAAGGAGGATTTCTGGGTACCTGTAATTGCATTGACAACCTTGTATGGGTAAAATGATTCATTTTGCAAAGGATCAGGTGTAGTGCTTACATACTTTGAAAATATATTTATCAACAATATTTCTTTTTCAGGAAATATACTGGTAAAGGAAAGAAAGTGTTGTATTTCTGAAATGTGGCAACAAAAAAGGACTAAGACAAAGGGATCGTTGCATGTTCATGTTAATGAATAAAATAGCTAAAAAGCTTGGTCCAGTGAACTTTTGCCTCATCTTAGCCCAATGTCCAGTTTATCTGTCTGGAAAAATGAAATTAATGACTCCATACCAGCTAGCCTACAATCACAATAAGAAAATAAGAATTATGAAAACTCAGTAGTATAATAAGGGCATATAAATAGATATCAAAGTTGCTTCATATATATCAAAGAAGAAAATTTATATGTAGATTGTGTACCTTAAAAACTTCTTTTCACCCTATGTTTATTTTTGTTGTTGTTTTGTTTTGTTTTGTTCCAGACATAGTGCCACTATATAGCATTAGCTGTCCTATAACTGGCAATGTAGACAGGTTGGCTTTTAGCTCATAGAGATTGGTCTGCCTCTGCCTCCTGAGTGCTGGGATTAAATGTGTGGGTCATCAAGACCAGCCTTACTTTATAACTGTTTCAAAGTTCCAATGACTGAATGAATCAGAAATTCATAGCAAGATGTCCCAAATAGTAGGATTTGTTTATATATTAACAATATTTCTCTTTAATTTAAAGTAAAACAGTATAATGTTGGGGACAGGGGTAAAGTCTGTCATCAAACATAAGAATTATATCCTCTGCAATACAGAGAAATTCTGTCTAGAAAATCCAAAAGGAAAAAATAATGTATCCTCTGGAACAATGCCCATGATGAAATTAAATAGACAGATGAGCAGTAGAAGCTGACCTTAAGTGATGTCACAAGCCAGTCCTCAAACGAAGACAAGAGGAACAGAAATATATATTTCCTACAGGGGAAGTAACAGCTGACACTGACCCCAAAGATCAGAGAAGTGATTAGCTAGGTTTCCTTTTTTTAAGATTTATTTTTATTTTTAAATGTTAATGTTTTTTTGAAAATCAAACTACCAAATTTACTCTGCACTGCCTCCCAATCCCCTATACTCAAATTACTTCCCTATCTCCCCACCATTCTTTGCTCCCAACTTCCAAAAACAAAGTAACACTATCTTCACTTAGGGCTTCCAGTATGTGTATGGGTGTAGAGAAAACTATCAAGGGTCACATCCCTAAAGGAAACTGTCATTTCCAGTCCCAGCAGCCATTATTGACAATATCTTCTCAGGTAAGGGTGGGACTTCACAACACTCTTCCTAGCCATGCTTTTTTGTCTAGCTTGATCTTGCATAGGTCACATGCATGCAGACACAGCCACTAGGAGTTCATGTGTATGACAAACCCTTCTTACCCAGAAAGCACTGTGTTGATACATTCATCTATGCCCTCTGGTTTGTATACTCTTTCTGTCCTTTCTACCATGGTGATTGGTGGTCCTTGGGTGATTTAAATATGTACAGATGTCCCATTTAGGGGGAGTATTCCTGTGCCTCTTATTGTCTGCATGTTGACTGATTGTGAGTCTCTAAATTAATAGCCATCTACTGCAAAAATAACCATCTGTAGTGAGGGCTTTGATAGATACACTAAACTATTGGTACTATGAAAATAGTACTTGGGGGTACAGTTTAATACTATGTCCACTTAACAGAATAATAGTATTAAGTTCTCCCCTATAGCCTGTGACCAACATAGCAAGATCCATCTTGTGAAGGGGGTCTTAATTCTAATCAAAAAGTGGCAGGTTATTTTCATAACATTTGTATTATTGCAGCATCAGTTGGCATATCTTGGCAGGCCAGCTAGTCATGGTTAAAGCTTTAGAGTGTTCACAAGTCTGGTAAGAGTGTTGATTGTTCTTCTCCACCAGAACCATGAACAGAAACTTCCATGTGGAAGTTTGTGGAACTTGTGGAAGTTAGACAGTAAGAATGAAACTTCCAGTTTGGTACCAGCATGATGTCTCCATATTTATGACTCAAGTCCCCATGACTTAGAATCATCTGGGAGGAAAAGAGTCTCAATGAGGGGTCATCTATATCAGGCTAGCCTGTCTTTGGTAAATTATCATGGCTATAGCAATTAATGTGAGAAGACCCAGCCTGAAAGTGGGTAGTACTATTCCATGATTATGACCACTGGACTGCATAAGAGTACACAGAAAGCTAAGTAATAAGCATGTGTGCATTCATGTCTCCCTGCTAGGAAGACCAGGCAGTATATGGGACCTCTGGCAGTGGAACTAGGATTTATCCCTACTGCACAAATAGACTTCAGGATCCCACTTCCCATGGAGGGATACTTCCTTAGCCTAGAATACATGGGGGAGGGCTTAGGCCCTACCCCAAATGACTTGATATATTTTAAAGATCCCTCATGGAAGGTCTCACCCTCCCTGGCGAGTGGATGGGAGATTGGATTAGGGGTCGGTAGGGGCATGGGAAGATAGGAGAGAGGGGGGAAAGGGATCAATATGTAAAATAAGAAAAATATATTAAATAAAAAATAATAGAATAATAAAAAAGAAAAGTAAAATTGGAAGAGATCAAAGAAAACAATGTTAGACCTCCTTTTGTTTATCTTTAGTTGTGCTGAATTGAGTGTAGAAGGGAAGTGAATCTAGGAGTCTTAATTAGAATTCAAATACTACAAAGTCAGGCAATTCAAACATGAATGGAATAATAAGCCACTAAACCAGATCTAGAAGACATTGTATGTCTGATACCTGTATCATACACAAGAAGACGAAAAAATAATAAATCTTGCTTGAACCAGGAGCAGATTTCCAAAGCACCACAGATCAGATCCACTTCACCATTCTCAGAATAAAATTTAATATACCTCAGTATCTTCAGTTTATGTATAAAATGAACCAAATGACCAATCAGGTATATCAACAAACATATCTAAAACTAGACATTAAATACATGGCAGATTAAAGATTAAGACCATTGTGCAAATCTATCAACACTACTGTGTTCTTAGGAAATGATCCATCTAGCCAAGCTTTTACTATAATCAAAGGGAAAACTGGAAATAAAAGAACTCAGGTTCAGTTCCCAGCACCCACATGATAACTCACAAACATCCATAACTTCAGTTCTGAGAGATCCACCATTTATTTTTGAACTCTATGGATAGATTGTGTGCATGTGATGGACATACATACATGTGAGAAAAATACCCATATGCATGAAAACAAATGAATAAATTGTGTGTGTGTGTGTGTGTGTGTGTGTGTGTGTGTGTGTGTATGTGTGTGTGTATGTTAAGGGTACCAAAACCTAGCAAGATGCCATTAATCTAGCAATTCCTTTTTTAAAAATAAATCTTAAAGTATATGTTGATACAAGTTTATTATTAAGATCTCTGAACTTTGAGATAGCTTAAATATTTCAAAAGGATTACTACACACTACCCAACAACTGGATTTCTGAATTAATCATATGACATTGATGGGTTTCCAAAAACTGAGGAAGAATTCTAGAGTGAGAAGTATCCCAATGAGCTGAAATCTGATCAGTAAATTGTAGACATATGATAGAGTTGTTATAGTTTGTGACTCCCTCTTAAGCAGGAAGCAATTGACAGGTGAAACTGAACATGTGGCCAGGTGTTGGAGGATCAGTTAGATGATATAAAGATGTTTTTACAAACATCAAAACTAAATGTAAGCAAACACATTGACAATATCCATCTAACAGCTCAATCCTTGATACTAAATATAAAGCATTATTGCAGGAATTTGAAACCTATGGAGTATCAGGGGATTTATACAAGAATAAAATGCTAACTTAGATCAACTCAAACAGAGTGATTCAGCCTAGGAAAAACAAATGTCAAGTGTATTTAAAAGTATGTATATAATTAAAAGCACAATAAATATGTACAGGTTTTCATCAAAACTATAAGACTCATGAAGAAGGTATAGGGTAGGAAATACAATGTCAAGAATAAAAGCAGTTAATACTACCAGCTTCAAATATACATGAAGTTTGAAATATGAGAGAGAAAATGTAATAAAACTATGATTAATATTTTAAAGTGGGAAATGGAGGCAATTTGTATGAAAAATGGAAAGATTCTGCAGATAAATGAAAACTACAGGGAAAAATACCAAATTGAAATGCCATAAATTAAAATGTCAGTAGAGGAGATGAACACTGTCTTTGCTAGGCTCATCAACAGAGTGAAGCCAAGGAAACAAGTAATAAAGAAAAGCCAGTGGAAATTTCAAAAGAAAGCTGAATCAAAAAAAACAAATAGAAAAAAGGAGGAGTAAGGGTGGACTACAACAGACTAAGAGTTTGTACACCAGCTTTTAAAAAAAAAATGATTTAGTGTAAGCTTGAAATATCAAAGGGAAGAAATGAAAAAAATGTGTAAGGGCAGAAGACAATAGGAGAAATGGTAACCAGAAGAATTCTAAACTCAATGGAATGAAAAGAACCTCAAATTCAAGAAACTCTTAAAACACAAAGAAAAAATGGCTTCCAAGTCCCTCAATCTAAACAATATCCAGATTTCAAAACCAAGATGACAAAAAAGATTTGAAGGACTCCAGTGGGGATGTGGGCAGGATATTATAAATTGAGATGGTTGATTTTCATTATCTGTTTGTCTAAAAATATCACATAGAAGGTATACTTCCGAGTGTGCCCTTGAGAACACTTCTAGGGAAGTTTAGGCTGGAAAGGAAGACCCACCAGATGAGGGTAGTAGTATTCATTTCCTCGAGTAAATCTACATTTCTGTCTGATATCATATTTCAGAACTTCCTTTAACAATTTTTTATGTTTTCTTGTTTGGTTTGCTTTGGTATTTTGAGACAGTTTTTCTCTGTGAAGCTCTGGCTATTCTGGAACTAGCTTTGTAGACCAGGCCAGCCTTGAACTCAGAGATACACAGCAGGCTTCTTTTAATATTTTAGCTAAGAAGTTGTCTAACAATTATTTTCTACTTTTTCTTGTTAAAAACAGTCTATATTGTACACATTGATAATAGAATTCTGGGGTCTCATTGCTTTTCACCAGTAATATAGATAGAAGTTCTTCCATTGACTTCTGTCTGAAATAATTTCTGATTAAAAAATCTACTCAACTTTTAAATCTTCATTCTTCTGTGTGCACAGTAGTTACTTTTCTCATCTCTGTGACTAAAGACTTGGGGAAAGATAAGATCAATACAGATTAAGTCTCAGCATGGAGCTGGGAAATTGTTATGAAGCCTAGCCCTAGCTGGGGAGCAATAGGAGATTGATAGTGGCTGTGAGAAGGAGAATCAATTTTCTTTAAAGGTTATGCCTAGAGTAGATCACCCTAGATTTGAGAGGAGGGTTAAGGTATTAATACCATCAAAACTATAAAATTCTTAAAAATTAATAAAGCATATATATTAAAGCAACTGAATGGAATAAGGCTTTATTTTGTCTCCTAGCTCAGATTAAATGAGTACGTGTTGGGCTCATAGGGGGAGAAGTGGCATTATTAGGAGGTGTAGCCTTGTTGGAGGAAGTATATAACTGGGGATAGGCTTTGAGGTTTCAGAAGCTCAGGTTAGGCCAAGTGTCATTCTCTGTTCCTGCTGTGTGCCAATCTTAGCTCTTTCTACGGCATCATGTCTGTCTGCATGCTACCATGCTTCCCACCCTTACAATAGACTAAACCTCTGAACTGTAAGCCAGTCCCAATTAAATGTTTTTTTAATAAAATAAAAAAAGAGTACTTGTAGATGTAGGTAGCTAATTCTACAGTGCCAACTAGGAAACAGAGAAAGGGCAGCATCAGCACCTGCTGGGTGGCCACTGCATGAAGCTGTGAAGGTAAAATTGTGAAGAAGACCCCAGGGTGTTAGAGATGCCAAGACTTGAGATATCTGAAAAAGAAAAACCTCAGGCACAAGTAGAGATGGTTCATGAGGAGAGACTGGTTTACAGGGCTGGAGGCATGGCACTGTCCAAACCCACTGGAAGACAAAAGATGCCACTGCATGCCAACAATGTACAAGTGCTACTGTAGAATTTAGTGTTTGGCTTGCCAGGCTCCTGTCTTTGTTTAGTCTAATTTTTCTTTGCTGTCTCCATATTTCACCCTTTTGGAATAAGAATGCTAATTCTGGGCCTTTGTATATTAGAAGTATATAACTTGGTTTGGTTGTTGTTCTATTTAACAGGAGCCAATACTTTTGAAACAGCCTTAGGTCTTTGAAATTGGGTTTTTGAACATTAGTAATGTTAAGATTTTGGGGGCTTTTACAGATTAAATAAGTGTTTTGTTTTCATTATGAAATAAACATGAGGCATTCGGGAGCAGACGTTGAATGCTGTTTAAATGGAGGTGTTTGGGTGTGAAGTGGACAACGAATGGCCTTGTGATAGTTGCATATCCTTGATCACCTGACTGGATTTAGAATCATTTGAGAATTCTCTGGGTATATCTGTGAGGACTTTTCCAGAGAGGTTTAAATAAGGGAGAGAAAACCCACCTTGAATGTGATCAGTACTCTCCCATAGGCAGGAGTGTTGAACTGAATTCAAAAAAGAAAAAGAAAAAAAGGAAAAGGAAAAAGAAAAAAGGAAGAAAGAAAAGAAAGAGAGAGAGAGAGAGAGAGAGAGAGAGAGAGAGAGAAGAAAGAAGTCAGCCTTTTAACCCCATTTAGCCATATTTCTCCAGTCTGAATCCTCTTTGTTCCTGCCCCTAAATTATAAGGTTACCCCAGGCCCCTACTACTTGGTCCAAATTTTCTGGTCTATCTAGCTTCCAGTGTGGACAAGTACAGGATTCCCTAGTCCTGACATAAAATCCAAATTTACATAGTCTGGCCAGACCCTGGTGCCAAAAAGTAAAGGGTCCTAGGCCATGAAGGCCAAGTCACACTTTTAAAGATCCCCTAGCTTCTGGCTAACTAGTAAGAAGTCCCCAGATATTTTCTCACTCCTACTCAACTGAAGAACTCCAAAGGTGAAAATCCTACTCCAAAAGCAAAAATAACCTGAAATCTCAACACAACTGTCTTCTCCAAAACTTCCTAATGCTGCAATAATAGAGTCTAATGAGAATGATCATGGGCTTCCAGATAAATAATTCAAGAGAACTATTATAACTGTGTTCAGACAACTCAAGGAAGATGAAAAACAAAGATGAATGTAAAAGGGGAGTCAATACAAGATCAAAAATGGAGTTCAATAAAAAGATAATTGCTGTAAACAAACAAACTAGAAAGATTCTGAACATGAAGAACTCAATAAGCCAAATAAAAGCTTCAGTAAAAAACCTCAGCAATAAAATAGGTGACATGGAAAAAAAAAAAAGTATCAGAGTTGGAAGACAAGGTAGAAGAATTAAATCACTCAGTAATGTCAATGATACTTTTTTTCATTTTTCCTTGTATTAAAACTAGATTATTTCTCATATAATATATCCTGATTACAGTTTACTTTCCCTTGGCTCCTCCCAGTTTTCCCCTGCCCCTCCAATCCCGACCCTCTCCCTTTCTGTCTCTCATTGGAAAAGAACAATCTTCTAAGAGATAAAAACCCAACATTACAAAATAAAATATAAGAATATAAAACAAAAACCATTACATCAGGGCTAAATGAGGCAACCCAACAGAAGGAAAACAGCCTCAAAAGCTCCTAAATCCAAGAAAGAAACACAGAAAAGTATTAAGACACCATGAAAGAGTTAACTATTAGATAATTGACATAGAAAAAAACAGTATACCAATAGAATATACTTTCAGTAAAATCATAAAAGAAAATTCTCCACACCTGAAAAAATAGATGTCTATCCAGGTATAAGGGTCCTACAGAACTCCAAATAGACATAACCAAAAAAGAAACTCCCAGCAATATACTGTTCTTAAAATATTAAAAGCACAGAAGAAAGGAAGGACATTGAAACTTTCAAGAGGCAAAGCACAAGTCACTTATAAAGGCAGGCCCATATTAATAATATTATTATTTACCAGAAAGTTTCAAAGCCAGGAAGATAGAAAAGATCTATTATATGTTCTGAAAGATCACAATTGTCAATCAAGACAATTATATTCAGCAAAACTATTAAAATGAAGAGGAAATAAAAGTCTTCCAAGATAAACACAGATTAGATGAATTAATAACCAAGTCAGACCTATAGAGGATACTAGAAGGAATTTGAAAAAAAGGACAAACACATCCAAAAGGTCACAAGTAACAGCTAAATAATGCTGAAATAGTCAATCAAGAGAAGTCTAAATGGCAGGAATTAACACACATATTACAATAATGACACTAAATACTAATGGTCTCAGCTACCCCATAATACAGATTAGGTCAAACACAACAACACAGGATACATCTTTATTATGCTCTCAAGGAATATATCTCACCCTCAACAATGGATACCTCTTATACCTCACTTAAAGGGGAAAGGATTTGGAAAAGGGTATTCTAAATTAGTATGAAACAATCAGGTATAGCTCTACTATCTGACAAAATAGACTTCAAACCAAAACAGTCAAACTATAGAAAGAAGGTCACTTCTTCATCATCAAAACTATAATACAACAAAATGATTTTAAAAATCTAAATATTATGCCCCAAACACAGGTTCACCAAAATTCATCATTTCAGAAATACTATTTGATATAAAACCACAGATTAGGGCTGGAGAGGTGGCTTAGCTATTAAAGGCTAGGCTCACAACAAAAAATATAAAACCAAAGATTAACTCCAACATAATGAGGGAAGGTGACACCACTAGATAGGCTATGTATACAAAAACTAAGCAAAATATCAGAAAACTGAACCAAGCAATTTCTAAAATATCTCTTAGATATATATATATATATATATATATACATATACATATATCTCTTAGATATACATATATATATATATATATTTGAGAATTGAAAAAAAAAGCTGTACGATCTTGCCCATGAATAAAAGTAATTCCATTCTTCCACTTCAATCTGTATTCCTTTTATTTCTTTTAATTGTCATATTATTCTGTCTTGAATGCCTGGTGTGATGAATAGAAAAACATCTATCCCTGACATGTTTTCATGGGGAGCATTCAGCCTGTCTTCAGTGACTGTAATAGTACCAGTAGGTTTCATATGCATGCTTTTTAAAAGACTATGAAAGTCCTTTTCTATACCTAGTTTGCCTGAAGATTTTTTTAAAGTTTTAACTTAATGTTAAATTCTTCTATACAAATTGATGATGCATGTTCTTCTTTATTTCACTGATATGGCAAATGCATTGATTTTCAGATAGTGAGCAAGATTATCAAATCCAATTGATATGATAAAACCATTTCAGAAAAGGAAATGATAAAATTCACTTTACTGAGTTTCCATAGGAAATAGAAAATATGACAAAATTGAAAGTAATATAACCATATAAGTAATGTCTCGGGTCCTAATAGAAGGTAGATTGATTAGGGTTGTTCTCATTACATCTATATTTACTACACAAATTTCATGATTTTTGTCAAACAATTTACACAATATGAAAGATGGTACCCTTTAATTGCAAAAACAAACAGCAAATACGATTTATTTTAAGCAAAAATAATTCCTTGATATGAACATAATATAAATTAAATGTTACATATTTTTAAGTGACTAGAACAAACATCAGTATACATATATCTACCCAGCATCTTTTACTAAAATGGAATATACAATACATTTTATTTTTAATGACATAATACTTGATTTTACTCTATGAATTTACAAAGTTTTAATACTAGAAAAATATTCTTTTTCCTCCATTTTCTTTCTTTCATGGCATCCATTCTGAATTTTAACAAATTTAAGCCAATTTCAATATCATGTACTACTACAGTTCTCCTAAAACTTGACAGTCTTCCTCTGAGGTACATATGTGAATTGCATATGTAATGTTCAATATCTTTATACAACCATCCCAACCCAAAAATTATCATAATTCACTTATCGTGTGTGTATTTTAAAAGAGCTCAGCTAAGTCATGGAAAATTCACAGTGGGTCTCCCAACCCTCCAAGTCTTTGACTGAATATTTCATATACTCTTTAGAAAGGGTAGCCCAAGTGCAGACTACTTTCTCCTTAATTGTCAATATGTGATGGCTGAATATGCACAGGCAATTGACATGCGGTTCTCCCACTTGCTGCTCAGAAGGTTGAAAAGCAGCTGTCACCCCAATACTAGTGTTCAGATCAGCAATGCAATCAGCCCAGGCAAGCACAGATTCCATTATGCCATCAGCCTTATCCCTAATCCTGCCATCCCACTGAGAAGGGCTGTTATAGGCGGATCCAACAAGGGGCCCAGCTGCAAGTTTTTCTTAGTTTCCTGAGACTTGCCATCAGTGGCAATCCGCCACAAAGTCTCATGGGAAGCACTGGTCCACAGCGTTCATCTACATACATTAAATCAAGCTGGGTTTTTTTTTAATCACTTTAAATCTTTCCTCCTTGCCTTCTCTACCCCATTATCCGTAGTGTTACTTATTTATATTTTTTAAATCTGTGCATACAGTCTTTACAAATTTTAGCAAGTACTAACATTCTCCTGAGTTAAAAATCATTCAATATTTTATTCATGTTTAGTGATAGTGCCAATTAATGTGATAATTCCAGATTGCATTTAGCTAATGCCTTCCTTTACTTGAGCCTAACAGCTCACTAGATTGCAAAGTTATTGCATCAGCTTGACAGCAATGCTTTGTTCGCTTTTTAAAAATAAATCTTTAGGCTCCAGCAGTACCCTGGCTTAAAATGCTTTGTCATTTCCTAGTGGCTACATGGCCAAAGGAGTTTCATAGTCTGAAGTTAATCTCTTTGACTCTTCCTAGCTCTGCATACCATATCCATGTCCATTACCTCAGGAATTATTATTGGATTTAACCTTCTGCTCATTGAATTAGTGTCAGCTATCATTCTTGGTGTACATTTGTTAAATTCAATCTTTCCTATAGGGGAATGCCAGGCAGAGCAACGATAAGTGTATTAAATAGTCAGAGAAAGAAGACGGTAAAAATTGCAACTAAGAGTCAATGTGGAGATAAAGAGAACTAAGTTCCTGTTGCTACTTCGTTTCTTTCAAGGAGGTTACAATCACAGCAGGAAGTGTAAGCCTTTATAGTCACAGCCTTCCAAAGTGGAAAGAATGCTGAGTGATTCCAAACTTTTCCTAAAGTGAAAAGGTGGTTGGGTCTTTTTTAGGTTGTGTCCATTGTTTTGGTCTGGTTTTGTTCTTGTCAGTGTTAGTGCTAGAAATGAGGAAGCCACCATATGGCTAAATTCTAAAACTTCAGGTCTTCTGTCATCCTCAATAAAAAAAAAGGGGGGGAAGGTGGGCACTACTATGAGCACTTGCCTCCAGCAAAGTGCAACATCTTGGACTGCTGGGTCAGAGAAAAGGCAATCAAATCATGCTTAGCCACATGGCTCACAATATGGAGCCACTCTGATCTGCAAAGGTCTGTGAATGGGTTAGAGTGTGTTTGTATTGTGCTTTCCTGGGAAATGTCTGTGCCTGACCTGGCTACACTGAAAATGAGTAAATAAACAAACCTGGAGAACATGTGGAAAAGTATGCCCAGTGAGAGTCGGAAGTGACAGAGGTAAAACTCAGAAGTCAGGCACTAGCCTGGCATGCACGTGGCACTAGGTTTGAATTCTTGTACTGCAAAAGTAGTAAAAAGAATTAAGGTTTTGATTGAAAAGGTTTTTTTTCCTTACAATATTCTAATTAAGGTTTCCCTTCCCCTAAGTCCTCACATATCCTTCTATTTCCCCACCTACCCAAATCCATATCCTTTCTTGCTTGCTCTCATTAGAAAACAAGCAGACATTTAAAAGAAGTTGTTTTAATTCTTTCTACGACTTTTGATATTGGGTTGCTCTAGACAAACTGATGGCAAGCCCTATTGCTAAAGGCAACACCTACATAACTCACTAAACACAGAGAAGTATCCTGTGCCTAGAATCTTCACACCCTACTACTGACCTAGTGTTCATGATACTGGAGGGTACTCTGCACACTAACAGAGGAGAAAGGTAACCACCATCCCAGCATCAAGATCTACAATAGTGACCTGCCTGCAAGATACACTGTTGCAATATTGGTATAAACATTGTGGTAGTAACCAAGTACCATCTGATTAGATTTAAGACAGATTCCATGAGATAGAACCCATGCTCAACATTTCTTTGTAGCCAAGAACCTGAACCTGGCAAGGACCTCAGGGAAAAGCATGTACTCTTGCATACTACTGTTCTGCTAAAGAACATAGCAATAAAATTTACTCTTAATGGCATTCTGCTATGCTCATGGATCAGTGCCTTACCTGGCCATCATCAGAGAAGCTTCCTCATATAGTAAATGGAAACAAATACAGAGTACTATGCCCAAAGTGGGCAATGTGCAGAGTAACAGACTTTGGAACACCCAGTTCTAAATAGGATGTCTCCATCAAATCCCTTTCCTTGGGGGGCTCATTGAACTCTACAGAAGAAGAGGAAGGAAGATTGTAAAAGCCAGAGGTGATGGATAACACAAAGAAAACCAAGCCTTCTAAACACAATACAACTGGTACACATATGAACTCTCTGAATTATATTTTAATTGCAGGTACAGATGAATTCCCAAAGGCTTCTCAATTCACCATCAGAATCAAGAACCATCCTATTCAAAATCAATTCAAAAAGCCAAATTTAATAGGGAAAAAAATCTGAACTAAAAAACTGTCAAGAATTTCCCACTCAGTCTACCAACTTCCAAAAATTGAGAGCTTGTTGATAATAGAAACTTCCAGAAAGATATATAAACCACAAATGCAAAATGAAATTCAAACTTACATCCAGGAACATGATCTGGCATGTCTAATAAAAGAACTTAAAAGCAAGGCACATATAAAATAAGACTAAGTGAAACTTAAGGTAGGCTACACTCATTACATTTCATTTAAGCTTGCTTTTCTAAAGAATTAGTTCCCAGGGCAAAACAATGTATTTTAGCTCCAAGAAGAGTGAGTTTGGCATCCTACCATGATGTTTCTTTAACACTTCTTTCAGTATTCCCAAACACAGCAAAACAGCATTGGAGGACAAAAATCCTGGGAAGAGGTCTTGAATCACACAGAGATGCAAAACCACATTGGTCAGCTACAGAGAAAGATTAGGACCAGAATGAAAAAGAGAAAGAGAATGAGTGACATAGAGGGGAAAGCAGGGGATGCTGAGATCCCCGAGTCATTTCTAGCTCCCCTGCCTTTTATCTTTTAAATTCTATAGTAGTAGTAATAGTAGTAGTAGTAGTAGTAGTAGTAGTAGTAGTAGTAGTAGTAGTAGTACTGTTATTATTATTCTTAGTGGTGTGTGGGTGTGTGTGTGTAAGTACAGATAAACATATACCCTGTTGTATATGTGTAGGTGCTGACAACTTTCAGGAATCAATTTTCTCCTTCCAGGATTTGAATGCAGGATTCCAGGGTTTGAATGCAGGACACCAACCAGGTTTTTGTACTTAGTGGTTTTACCCATTGAGCAATATCACTGACCTATGTTATCTTCTTTGATATATGAAAAAGAATGACTAAGATAGATTGAAAAAATATGCCCAAAATTATAATAAATACAATAGGTTACAGAAGTCTTTGCATTTTGTATGCCACCAATACCTGAAGATGCTCTGAGGGAGCTCAGCATTCAGGTTCTGTTTAATGGCCTGCTGTTAGACAAGTTTTCAGAGAGAAACATTACAGATGTGTTAATATGATATTTTTAATGTTTTTACTACATCTTGGAGGACTGCATACATTCATATAAGAGATTTTAAGCTTTCAGTTTGCTCTGGAACACAGAATATGTAAAGGTGAAGCCAAGGAATATGTGACAGTTGGAGAAATTAAGGTCAGTAAAATAAAGCCAATTATTTCATATGAAGACAATAAGCAAAATGCTTTGACTGTATCTCAGGACTGGACACACCCATCTCGGGCTCAAAGATAGCAGCTTTTAACGCATGTGAAAGACTAGTTTAAGGAGAAATCATCAGGGTTCCTGTTCACACAGGCCATCTAGAAAGATGTGTTCTCCTATCCAATCATCAGTCACTCAGACACCCCTGTAAGCCATGACCCAAGGCAGGTGGAAAGTAGGGAAGCTGTTGTTCAAGCCGGCAGGAGGCCTAGTTATGGATGCTGTACTAAAGATTTGCAAGCCTTCAGAAAGTAAGAGTCACAGGCTAATGGAGGCTTCAGCCAGATTTCTAAAGGAGGCCAGACCCTTCAGAAAGCTTTGATGATTCCATACAAACGACCTGCGAGGGTTATGCATGAAACTTGTTGAAGTAAAGCCCAAAATGCAATGGTAACCCAAAGAAGCTGAAGGTACGTGGAGTCTCTGTGATGGACAGCTGAAAGCAGGAAGGAGAGCGAACCCAATAGAAAGGCCATGTGGGCCACAACCAGTGAAGGAAGCCATGGGTGTTGGTTACCCCAAGTCCTTGAGATGTCTCATCATGCCACTGCATCCCCAGATTCTGGCTATGGAGCTTTATTGCTTCCGTTGACCCTTCCATTGACCCTGATGATTTGGGGCTGTGCTGTGGTCTCACTCTCATCCTCCCCTCCTATAGCCCCATTTCGCCTTCTCAGAACTAGAATGTTTATTCTATGCTGCTATATATTACAAGTGTAACTTCTTTTGGTCACAGAAGCTCACAGCAAAGAATTCTCTAGAATTTCCGAAGAGACCTTGTATTAGGATTTTGGGATAATATTGGAACTTCTTGGAGACTTTGGGGACTCTTGGAAATTACTGAATGTATTTTGCATCTCAAGACAGACTTTAGGGGTCAAGGTAAGCTTTAAGAGCTACTTCAAGACAAGTTGACAAAAGGTAGATTTTTAATAAACAATCTTGCTTGTCAACTTGATCAGCTTGAGAAACAACCAAGATATTGTTAAGCATACTTCTGGGTGAATCATGAAAGAAACAAAAGTGAAAAAAAAAATAAAAGATGTTTTTAGTTAAGTTAGTGGGGCTAGAGAGAGAGTTCTGTTGGTAGAATGTTTGAAGACTGAAATTCGTCTCTAGAACCCAAATAACAAAGAAGGAAAAGCCAAACATGTTGGTTCATACTCATGATCTCAGTGTTGGGGAACTAGAGGAAGACAGATCCCTGCCAATCTAACCTAATTGCCAATTTCCAGGTCAGTAAGAGACCCTACTTCACCATAATAAAAGATAAAATAACCACACAAGTAGGCAGCAACCGATGAATGTTACCTGAAGACTGAAATGCAGACTCATGCATTTAGCTATAAATTACAAACTTGAGCAATTCATTAATTCCATATTTGAGTTAAAATTTTTTATATTTGCATTTTAAACTGGAAACATAAAATTGAATGATAACAGGTATGCTAATAATACACATTTCTTACTTTTCCTTTCTTAGATGACATGAAATAAATACTGACAAGTTGGTAGAGAGATAAGGAAAATGTAAAGTACTTTATATTTATTTTCTTTTAGTGGCTGGGTGATAAATTTTGTTGTTGTTTGTTTAGTTAGTTAGTTTTCTGTTCTATGAACTGGGGTCTTCGGAAGTTTTTACAAAGGACACCACAAATTGAGTGGTTGATTTTGCCTTACAACAGTGCAGCATGGCCTTGAAATTCTAAGATAGAGTCCTATGTTGGTAAAGGAAAGGCATTTTGGAATGCACCTGTAAGAACTGAGTGGTTCAGCTCAGAGCAGAACTGGCCCAGTACTGATGCTCTGTGCTCTAGCAAAGAGAGCCCAGAAGCTCCCAGTAGCAAGTGTTTGTTTTCTTAGCCATGGCTGCAGGGATGTACACTACACAGACAGCCTTGCAGACTTTGAATTCCAAGGACAAGTGCTTTATCATGGCAAAGGCCATTGAAATTCATGCCCCGTCCTACAACGTGCAATCCACTCCTGCAGTCTAATGTCTTTCCTGAAGTTAATTAATGAGTCTGCCTTCCTCTTCCATTAGCTTGGTCACTGATGAAGATATTAAGTAGATTCGTTATTGGACTGACCTCATGAAGATAAGCACCACTGATGTCATCTCGAGCTAATTCAGCTTAGAAGTCCTTTTAGGCACAACACTCCAATAATCTGAGCAATTACTTAGCTAGGGTGTCTCTCCATTTGTTGAGTAGCATGGCATGCAAAAGGAAAATCTTACTAAGTCAAGATAAATTATAACTGATGTCCCTCGCAGTTACCACCCTCACTGTCTCTTAAGCCCATCTGCCTTGGCTCAGAATGAAATTGCATCTGTTTGCCTGATCTCTGAGAGAAAACAAATGATTCTCAAAGGCCTGATTTGTTTTGGTCTTAATTATAATTAGAAAAATGAAGCTGAGTGGAGGAGGCAATTTACCTTTGCAAAAGAGACAGAGATATGAGGATAAAAGGCATTACTTCACTGCTGCCATTCTCTGGATCCATTATCCACTCTGTTTTCTCTCCAGTCCTTCTGCTCTTACTATTTTTCTTTCAAATGTCCCTACTACAAGTTCGAACCTTGGCAACAGCACCAGGAATGTAGAGACATTATTATCAGAGTGGTTTGGATATTGCCACCCTCCTTGTATAAGAGAAAAATCCTCATTTTCTCATAGGGTCAGTATCATGATAGAATACACCTAGAAATGGAGATTTCTTTAAGGCCCTGCTGCCGAAGGTTGCAGTCCACCATGTCTGGACAGCTCTCTGAGCTCGGCACAAAGTAATAGATTCCCTCCAACTAGCAGGAGCTTCCTAATCTCTGTCTGACCTTATTCAGACAGCTGAATTCTTATTCTGAGCTTGGATGCCTGACCCATCAAGTGTAACCTTTGTCACAGTTCCCTGAAAATGTTGGCCCCTGCTGCCCATATGATAATTAGGTATTGTGTTTCCATCTGTATAATGGGACCTTGCTGCCAAATTCAAATAAAGCACACTATGAGCACCAGTTAAGTGATGTCCCACCTGCTGTCTCTGCCCTACATATTCCTCTCTCTCTGTCTTACTGAAGCTGACTCCCAAAAGATTATTTCTGTCGCACTCACAGCTGTCCAAAGCTCTGCCTAATACCTCTGCTCCCTTTGTCTTTGCAGCCTAGTGACCAACAGACCACAAGGAAAAGGAAGACCCCACAGGTAATATATTCAGCTCCTCTTAAGAAGTCACTTTGGTTCATTTTTATGGAAAAAAAAAATATTTTCTGCAAACTTCAGCTTGTCAAGGCTCAAATCAAGAGTTCTCTCCTGGTGATATGAGAAGCATGGGATGAAGTTTCTAGAGAAAATAGCAACAAAAACTATCTATGAACATCTGAGACTGAAAATTTTATTGAGGCTAAAACAAGGCACCCAAATTTCTATAGTTTTAATCTTTTTTTTAAAACATTATTAGATGGCTGGAGATGTGGCTCAGCAGTAAAGAGGGTTTGGTGCTATTCCAGCTACTTTAGTTTCCAGCACCACAGACAGACAGCTCACAACCATCTGCAACCACAGTTCTAAAGAATCCAATGCCTGCCTCTGGCCACCACTAGAATTAGAAAACAGCATTCACATACACAAACACGCAAAAAAAATGCACAAATACAAAATAAAAACGAATTTAACACACACACACACACACACACACACACACACACACAAACACACACAAAACCAGGTTGCTATGTCAGTACTCCAAAGGATTCTCTTCCAAAGGATTAGAACTTCAAATGAGCTTTGTGTAGTGGCATAGGCTTTAACCCCAACATTTGAAGGCATAAGTGGAGGCTTAGGTGGGAGGCATAGGTGCTCTGAGTTCCAGGCCAGCCAGATAGATACATAGTCACATCCTGTTTTAAAAAATAAAATATTGAATGTCTTATTTAGGGTTTCTAAGTATGGTCATGATGTGTGTGAAGACACATCATGACTATAGCAACTCTGTAAAGGAAAACATTTAATTGGGGGTGGCATGCAGATAGACATGTTACTGGAGAAAGAGCAAAAAGTAGTGAACTATAACACTGGGTGTAGCTTGGCATAGAAGACCTCAAAGCCCACACCCACAGCGGCACACTTTAACAAGGCCACACTTACTCCAACAGAGCCACACCTCCCAATAATGCCTCTCCCTATAGGGGCCATTTTCTTTTAAACCACCACTGGTGAGTATGCCTGAGCCATCTGATGGCACACTGAATGGAAATTGCAGCAGTCCATCTTCAATCTTCGAAGAGTTCTTCCATCTATCTGCCTATGGCTGTGATTACTAATACTACACCAATAATATCCTTGGGGAAAAAATCGTTTCCTAGGTCCTTCCCTTCCCTCAAAACACTCTAAAAAGACCAGACTGGCATTGGAAGAAATGTCTGGGTGAAGGATACAAGCAACTCTTAGTTGTAAAACTGACAGCAGGAATGATCTGGACTCACTGCTTGGTGAACCCTTCTAGAATATTTTTCTTTTTCCACATCAATTGTAAATGATGTTGGAACTTGGGGTAACAATTTTAGTCATATCTAGAGCTGACAAACAGCTGAACAAGAATTTAACAAAAAACTGGTTTGTTTCTACCTACCAAAGCTTTCACCATAAATATAGATACATCATCTGCCTGTGACCATTACAAGTAAGCTGAGAAAATAGCAGATTATTAAAAGAGTATCTGAAAATCCCTCTGATTGTTGCTGAAAATGCAACTAAATGTGTCAGCTTACCCATTTCCTTCCTATTCACTGATTTTTTAAACTTCAGCAGAACAATGTGAAGGACAGTAGTTAAAGCTGATCTTTCCCATCTACTACTCTAAGGCACTGGGGAATTTCTCATCTGGGAGACAGAGACGTGCTTGTGTGACCTCATCTTCTAAATAGGGCTATGGATTTTGTGCTCTTGCACGCAATTATAATCATTTGTCAAAATCAGAAGGAGGGCTAGTGAGATGCCTCAGGGGTTAGGAGTGTGTACTATTCTTCCAAAAGGCCCAAGATAGTTCCTACCACCCTTGTTGCGTGGCCCACAATGGCTTATAGCTCCAGCTCTAAGAGATTTGATACCTTCCTCTGTGGACGCCACATTCATATGTGCATGCCTACATGCAGACACACATAGACATGATTAAGAATGAAATAAATCCAGAGAGGAGGAGGAAGAAGAGGAGGGAGATAGGGAGGCTTGGGGAGATGAGGACAGTTCTGAAAGAAGAGGAAGGAGTAGGAGCAAGTGGCCAAAGAGATAGCTCAGTTTGTAAAGTGTTGTCTTGCAAGCATAAAGGCCTGGGGTCAAACCTCAGAGCACACATTTAAAGCCTCTGGTTATGGTCATACACATACTACACATACACTATACACAGAGAAGCTGAGAGGTCCTAGAACCCTACCATTCACAGGCTTCTTTCTACAGGCTGAAATGCAAGATACAAGAAACACTGCTATTAATCATCTTTAAAAAGAAAAAAATCTAGGTATTTTTTTTAATTTTTGAAAATGTAAAATCTTCAAATGCCCTGACTTGTTGAAGTATAAAATAACAGTAGCCTATGGAACATTATAAGGCTCATGTGTGTCATAAACTTCTAATTCTAATGCATTTGTAATATATCTTTATCATTTCTCATTAAGGGTCCCAAATTACTCCTAAATTATTTTAGAAGATAATACATTTTAACATTAAAATGTGCTAAAATAAGGATATGATGTGATTAAGACTAATAATGTCCAGCAGAACTTTTTGAGATAATGAAAGTGGATTCTTGAAATGGTGTGACTGTTGTCCTTACTATATCTCACCAGTGCACACAAGATAGAAATTTCTCATTTTATCATTAATTCAAATTAGAAATGCATTATGTATCTAATGGACAGAGTAAATTCAAACCAAATCAAACAAACCAAATCAACCTTCAACATATTATCACCACTCTACCACATGCCTCCTAAGCTCTAGTCAAAATTTAGTCTTATTTTGAAATTAATAAAAAAAAAATTAGCAAAAATATAAGATTTGTTAATTTAAGACCTCAGACATGGCATGCACATGTGCAAGTGTGTGTGTGTGTGTGTGTGTGTGTGTGTGTGTGTGTGTGTGTGTGATGTGTGTGTGTGTGTTAGAAATTTCTATTTGTCCATATTTGCATTTCACATATTCAGGGTTCTAAGATGAATATGCATATTTTTATACCTTGCTCTTGCCAAACAACCAAAGACAAACATACAGTGCAATGTAGAACAGTGTAAAATGTTAAATCTATGTTCAAAATTGATAATTATCAAAAAAAGAGGAGGCATTAGGAACTCTCTCACTGACTCTAGCTAATATGGCTTCCTAAAGGAAATCATAATGATATGTGGTGGCAATCATCCTAAAGGAACAGTGTCTCAAGGCATTTGATGTCTTTAGGGACACTAATTCAGAAGCATCAGGTAAAAGTATTAGAATCTTATTGAAAAGAAACAAGTAAGACCTTTATTAATGAAATGTCTTGGTCCCTAAGTGCCAAGGAAAGCTTTTAGATGATGAATTGCTTATATTTTGGTCTGTGCTGTTCTAGACAGCTGTGTTCCCTTTGGTTTTTCTCCCTCCTTGCTTCTCCTCTCTCCTTATTTTTCATAGATATTCCTTTAAGTACTGTCTTTTTCCACTAAAAATTACTTGCTTTGATATGGTAGACATAGCAGGTCAAGAATACAATTCTTGGTTGAATTTGTCATTGAGACATAACACTTTGGTCATTAGAAAGTAGCCTGAAACGATGAATTCCCTTCGAATAAGCCATTGAACTACCATGGAAAGATAATGACTTGCTGTCACTTCCAACCTCTGTCTCATGCAAACCTCTGACCTGGAGGCGGAGAGCCTTTGAAACTCATTAGCCATTCCCCCAGAGCCACCAGGGCTGAGTTTCTGTCTCTCGGTGCCAAGCATAAAGGATTGTGAGCCTCTCCGCTTTGGAAGCGCTTTTACTGGCAAACATGATAAAGTGGTAACCTAGGGGGCTTAAATTTTAAGAAACTGAATGTTCGTGTGCTTCTATCTGTGATTAAAGTGATCATGTTGATAGGATTTTTAAGACTTCAATGTAATTGAATGAAAACTTACATTTTCATTGAAACTATTTTGTCAACTTTTAGTGAGGACAGGATCCAATTCAGTAAACCCAAAACAGATTTTTCTTTCTTTTTTAATATATTACTCTTTCCTTAATGAAGAACTACTTTGAATAAAAGAGATATTTTTAAATTCTAGGCACAAAAAGTTTTTCAACTATAAGCAAAAGAGGACTGTTTTCTTTTCCATATACTGAGTTAGCTGCTACAACCTTTTTAATATTACATTGGATTTCAATGAGAACATGGAGTAAAATCTTTCAACCAGACTTTGTTGGCATTAGATTAGCTAGAGCCAGTCTTCTGAGCATGCTGTGTTAAGTGGGCTGAGTGGGTCAAGTGAGCCAGCCTTCTGAGCATGCTCTGTCAGGCCAGGTGGTAGCGCCAAGATTTCAAGCCATCATCAACTTCTGGCTCAGATTGCAGTTCAGTGTTCTGTGGCTTCACTTTTAGTTTTTCTTTCCTTCTTTTTTTTTTTCAGTGACTTTCTTCCTTTCCTTTCCTTTTCTTTTTCTGAATCTTTTTTTATTATCTTTAAATTAGAAAGTCTTATTTTACAAATCAATCCCAGTTCCCTCTCCATCCCATCCTCCCATACCCACCCCCCCCCAACAACCCCTGTCCCATTCCCCATCCACTCCGCAGGGCCTTCCATGAAGGATCATCAAAATCTGTGAAGTCATTTGTGGTTGGGCCTAGGCCTTCCCCGTGTATCTAGGCCGAGGGAGTATCCCTCCATGGGGAATGTGCTCCTGAAGTGCTTTCCTGGACTAGGGATACATTCTGGTTCCACTGCCAGAGGCCCCGTAGACTGTCCACTCCTCCTAGTTGACACCCAATTTCAGGGGGCCTGGTTTGGTCCTATGTTGGTTCCCAGCTTTCAGTCCCGGGTCCATGAGCTTCCCCCTTGTTCAGATCAGCTGATTCTGTGGGTTTCTCCCAGCCTGGTCTTGATCCCTTTGCTCATTACTCCTCCCTTTCTGCAACTAGATTCCAGGAGTCTGGCTCAGTATTTAGCTGTGGGTATCTTTTTTTTTTTTTTTTTTTTGCTTCCATCAGCTACTGGATGAAGGCTCTAGTAAAGCATTTAAGGTAGTCATCAATCTCATTAGAGAAGGGCATTTAAGGTAGCCTCTTCGCTATTGTTTAGATTCCTAGTTGTGGCCATCCTTGTAGATTTCTGAACATTTCCCCAGTGCCAGATTTCTCTTTAAGCCTATAATGGCTCCTTCTGTTAAGTGTCTCTTTTCTTGCTCTCCTCTATTCATCTCCCCATTCAATCTCCTGATCCCTCATGTTCTCCTCACCTTCTTCTTCTCCCTTTTCTCTTTCTCCTACCTCCCTCTTCCCTGCCCCATGTTCCCAATTTGTTCAGGGGCTCTTGTCCTTTTTCCCTTCACCAGGGGACCATGTATGTATCCTTATTTCCTAGCTTCTCTGGAGGTATGGATTATAGTCTGATAAACTTTGCTCTATATCTAATATCCATATATGAGTGAGTACGTACCATGTTTGTTTTTCCATTACTGGGTTACCTCACTTAGGATGGTTTCTTCGAGTTCCATCCATTTGCCTGTGAATTTCAGGATTCCATTTTTTTTCCTTTTTTTTTTTTCGCTGAATAGTACTCCATTGTGTAAATGTACCATATTTTCTGTGTTCATTCATCGATGGAGGGACATCTAGTTTGCTTTCAGGTTCTGGCTATTACAAATAATGCTACTATAAACATAGTTGAACAGATGTCCTTCTTGTATTAATGTGCATCTTTTGGGTATATGCCTAAGAGTGGAATTCCTGGATCGTGAGGGAGACTGGTTCCCAATTTCAGAGAAACCGCCATACTGATTTCCAAAGTGGCTGTGCAAGTTTGTGCTCCCACCAGCAATGGATGACCATTCCCCTTTCTCCTCATTTTCTCCAGTATAAACTGTCTTTGGTGTTTTATATTTTGGCCATTCTGGCAGAAGTAAGATGATATCTCAGAGTTGTTTTGATTTGCATTTCCCATACGGCTGAGGATTTTAGGCAACTTCATATTAAGAATTCTTTGTTAAGTTCTGTAACACACATTTGAATTGACTTATTTGGTGTTTTGGTGACTACCTTCTTAAGTTCTTTGTGCATTTTAGAGATTAGCACTCTGTCAGATGTGCAATTACTGAAGATCTTTCCCCATTCTGTGGGCTGCCATTGTCTTGTTGATGGTGTCTTTTGTCTTATGGAAGCTTCTCAGTTTTAGGAAGTACCATTTATTAATTGTTCATCTCAGTGTCTGTGCTACTGGTTTTATGTTCAGGAAGTGGTCTCTGATGCCAACTCATTCAAGGGTACCTCCCACTTTCTCTTCTAAGAGGTTCAGTGTAGCTGGATTTATGTTGAGGTCTTTGATCCATTTGGCCATAGATATGGGTCTATCTGCAATCGTCTACATGTCCATATCTAGTTATGCCAGCACAATTTATTGAAGATGCTTTCTTTTTTTCATAAAACCATTGTATAGTTTTACCTTCTTTGTCAAAAATCATGGGGTAATATCAGGGTCTTCAGTTCAGTTCCATTTGTCTACTTGTCTATTTTGGTTTTAGGACTATTGCTCTATAGTACAGCTTGAAGTCAGGGATGGTGATGGCTCCAGAATTTCCTTTATTATACAGGGTTGTTTTGGCTATCCTGGGTCTTTTTTTTTCCATATAAAGTTGGGTATTGTTCTTCAAGGTCCATAAAGAATCAAGCTGGGATTTTGATAGGTATTGCACTGAATCTGTAGATTGCTTTAGGCAAAATTGCCTTTTTTACTATGTTGATCATACCTATCCAAGAGCATGGGAGATCTTTTCATTTTCTGGTATCTTCTTTAATTTCTTTTTTTAAAGACACAAAGTTCTTGCTATATAGGTTTTTCACTTGTTTGGTAAACATTACCTCAAGATACTTTATGTTGTTTGTGACTATTACAAAGGGTGATGTTTCTCTGATTTCTTTCTCAGCCCTTTTACCATCTGTATATAATAGGGCTACTGATTTTTTTTTTTTTTTTAGTTAATCTTGTATCTGCCACTTTGCTGAAGGTGTTTATAAGTTGTAGGAGTTCCCTAGTAGAATTCTTCAGGTCACTCATGTAAACTATCATATGATATGAAAATAGTTTAAGTTTGACTTCTTTCTTTCCAATTTGTATCCCCTTAATCTCCTTTGGTTTTCTTATTGTTCTCAAAAAAACTTCAAGTACAATATTGAAGAGATATGGAGAGAGTGGACAACCTTATCTTGTTCCTTATTTTAGAGGAATTGCATTGAGTTTCTGTCTATTTAGTTTGATGATGGCTGTTAGACTGCTGTATATTGCTTTTATTATGTGTAGATATGTTCCCGTTATCTCTAATCTCTCCAAGACTTTATTATGAAGGGTGTTTAATTTTGTCGAGCACTTTTTCAGAATCTAGTGAGATGATTATGTGGTTTTTCTTTTTCAGGTTGTTTATGTAGTAGATTACAATGATGTATTTTCATATGTTGAACCATCCTTGCATGTGTGGGATGAAGCCTACTTAGTCATGGTGAATGATTTTTCTGATGTGTTCTTGGGTTCTATTTGCCAGTATTTTATTAAGTATTTTTGCATCAATGTTTATGAGGGAAATTGGTCTGTAGTTCTCTATTTTAATTGTGTCTTTATGTGGTTTAGGACCAAGGTAATTGCAGCCTGGTAAAAAGAGTTTGGCAATGATCCTTCTGCTTCTATCGTGTGGAACAATTTGAGGAGTATTAGAATTAGTTCTTCTTTGAATTTCTGGTTGTCTTCCTTTTATTAATATGCAAGGTAGAAATCAAATTATGAGAGGCAGTGGGGCATTAGTTAGATACATAGTGGTTCTCAACACATGGGTCAAGACCCCTTGGACAAACCCCTATCACACAAAAAAAATATTTATGTATGATTCATAACAGTAGAAAATTATTTATGAGGTATCAATGAAAATAATTTAATGTTGGGGTCACCATAACATGAGAAATTGTATTAAATGTTCTTATCAGAAGCAATCTACAGATTCATGCAATACCTATCAAAATCCCAGCACAATTTTTCACAGACATTAAAAGAACAATACTCAACTTAATATGGAAAAACAAAAATCCCTAGTCAAAACAACCCTGTACAATACAGGAACTTCTGGGAGCATCATCATCCCTGACTTCAAAATCTATTATAGGGCTATAATCCTGAAGACAGCTTGGTATTGGAAAAAATAGACAGGTAAACCAATAGAATCAAATTTAAAACTCTGATATTAACTCACACACCTAAGAACACCTGATTCTTAACAAAGGAGCTAAATTGACACAATGGAAAAAAGAAAGCATCCTCAACAAATGGTGCTGGTATAACTGGATACTGGTGTGTAGAAAACTGCAGATAGATCTGTATCTATCACTATGCACAAAACTTAAGTCCAAATGGATCTAAGACCTCAACGTAAATCCAGCCACACTGAACCTTTTAGAAGAGAAAGTAGGAAGTACCCTTGAACAAATTGGTACAGGAGACTGCTTCCTGAACATAACTCCAGTAACACAGACACTGATACTAATAAATGGGACCTCCTAAAACTGAGAAGTTTCTGTAAGGCAAAGGATACAGTAAGCAAGGCAAAATGACAGCCCACAGAATGGGAAAAGATATTCACCAACCCCACATCTGACATAGGGCTGATTTCCAAAATATAAAAACTCAAGAAGCTAGTTACTCACTCATATATGGATTTTGGACATAGAGCAATGGATTACCAGCCTACAGTTATCACCACAGAAAAGCTAGGAAACAGGGAGGACCCTAAGAGAGACATGCATGGCCTTCTAGAGAAGGGGAAAGGGACACGATCTCCTGAGTAAATTGGGAGCATGAAGGAAGGGAAGAAGTTAGGAGAAAGAGAAGGGGAGAAGAGGAAGGGAGAGGTGGGCATGAGGGAACAGGAAGTTGAGACAGGGAAAGAATGCAAGAGAACAAGAAAAGAAATACCATAATAGAGAGAGCCATTATAGATTTAAGGAGAAATCTGGCACTGGGGAAATGCCCAGAGATCTACAAAGATGAACCTAACTAACATCTAAGCAATAATGGAGAGGCTACCTTTAATCACCTTCCATGATAATTAGATTGACAACAACCTATATGCCTTCATAAAGCCTTCTTCATCTAGTAGCTCATCAAAGCAGAAGTAGACACCCACAGCTAGACATTAGCCGAACTCCTGGAATCCAGTTGCAGAGAGGGAGGAGTGATGAGCAAAGGAGTCAAGGCAAGGCTGGAGAAACCCACAGAATCAGCTGATTTGAATAAGGGGGAGCTTATGTACCCCAGCATAGGATGACCCAGACCCCCTGAATGTGGGTGTTAGTTAGGAGGACTGGGAAGTCTATAGGGCCTCTAGTAATGGATCAGTATTTTTCCCTAGTATATGAATGGACTTTGGGAGCCCATCCCACATAGAGAAATACTTTATCAGCCTAGACACATGGGGGAGAGCCTAGGCCTTGCCCCAAATGATATGACAGACTTTGAAGACTTCCCATGGAAGGCCTTACCATCCCTAGGGAGCAGAGAGGGAATTGGCTGGGGTTTGGCAGAGGTGATAGGGGAAGATGGGAGGGTGAGGGAACTGGGATTACAAGTAAAACATCCTTGTTTCAAATTTAAATTAAAAAAAAAAAAAGGAGTTGTTTGAACCAGGTGGTGGTGTATACACCTTTAATCCCAGCACTCCAAAGGCAGAAGGAGGAAGATCTCTGTGAGTTCAAGGCCAACCTGGTCTGCAGAATGAGTTTCAGGAAAGTCAGAACTATGCAGAGATACTTTGTCTCAAAAAACAAAAACCAAAAACAACAACAAAAAATGGCAGATGAATTATTTATTAATACACTGATATTTTTAACCAAAGCAGTGAATATATATTATGAAACTATTGGTTTATCTAGAAGGATCTATCAATGATTCATATAGTACTGTACCCTATTTTAAGTATTTACTTATTGAAAATATTTTACAAGAAAAATAATTTCAATGAAAAATGTGGCTAGATGCAGATAATTTCTTAATCTAGATCATTTTTCTAGAAACCTTAGTTATTTCTAAATTATAAGTGTTTGTAATCACTCAGTTTCAACTGAATTAAGTGACAGAATACTATCAAACAAACTGTTATAAGTATACATAAGTATACTTTCTGACATTAATTTTCAGAAAGTAACTCATATTGGACTATATCTGTGACAGAAATATAAAATTCCTCTTAAGTTCTGAAGGCAAACCCTTCTGCAAGTGGCAGACATCTTAAGAGCAATCTCGCATTATCACAGCTCCATCAACGCTAGTACTTTCTGAGTTGATGACCTCTTTACAACTGACCAGATTCAATATACACTCCAATTATAGTGGGAGGAACCTTTCAGCTCATATCATCTTCCTGAAGGCTGCCTGCCTCCTTGAGTCTATGGTTCAGACAAGCTGCCAGAAGTTTATTCAAGCCTTAGTTGTTTCCTTGCTGTTCAAAGGAAGCTGTGTTTGTCTGTTGGCTCAGGCAAAATGATGTGTACTTTCTTAGGTAGACAATTTTCTTTTGAGTTCTAATTCCTTTCCTCTAGAATTTTGTAAATCTAAACAGTAGCCAAATATTTTTGCTTTATGGTTTATCTCATCATTATATTCTGGGTCATAATTGCTAAAATAGTATACTGTGCTAGTGTTATATACTTTCTTCCCAAAATACTTTCAGGTATTTTTAACTGTAACAACACTTGAAGTAAAACTAAAGGATATTCTTAAAATCCTTTAACCAATAAAATATATAGAGACTAAAATCAGAAGTTAATGATTGTCTACAAGTTAAGCACCTGGCAATTTGTGAAAGTTTTCTTGGTGACATACTGTTTTAAACATAAAACACTCATGAAAGTATTTTTAAAATAAAACCAGGCCATCTTCAGGTAGCAGCAGATGACTCATTTTGCACATGGTGTAATTGAAGTGTCTTCACATCCTCCTGAGAAGCCATATTGGCTACAATTAGTGAAAGAAACCTTCCTACGCCTTCCCCTCCTAAGTGTTTAGCATTTACACATATCAATATAAAATGACATATTGCTCTTTACTGCTGAGGGTTGTTTTTGGATGTGTTTTTCTTAGGTTGTTTGGTAAGGAAAAAAATCATACTTATTCTCCTTGGAGTCATTACATGACACACAAACCTGAGCAAACAGAAAGCTTTCAATATACACATAGATATGCATGCATTGGCAACATGTATACACACACACAGAGAGAGAGAGAGAGAGAGAGAGAGAGAGAGAGAGAGAGAGAGAGAGAGAGAGAGAGAAACAGACAGCCTACTTGTACCATTGAGGTTTCAATTAAACAAGCTTGATGTTTGCTTTACTTTGAATTATTTACCAACATACAAAGTGAGAGAAGAGTTAATAATGCTCATGTGAAGATAAAGGCTTAGAAGGCCATGGTAAAGTCACTTTGACTGTCTGAAAGCTGACTCATCTTGATCTAAAAAGGCATCCCCTAGAAAGATGTGATGTATATATCTATTCAAACCTAAATTAATGAATACTTAATTAAGTTAGAACTTGAGATTCTGTGTTGCACTGACATATTGATCCCTCTTTGTGTATCTGTATGGGTTTGGGTGTGGGTATGTAACCCCATGTCATGCTCACATATAGAGGGAAGAAGAAAATGGTAGGTGTCTTCTTCCTTCACTCTGCATCTTAGTTTTTAGGACAGGATCTCCCATTGAACCTGAAGCTTGTCATTTGGTCTAGGATACCAGGCCAGGGAGTTCTTGAAATAAACCCAATACTAATGTTATAAGCATGTGCTACCATGCTTGGATTCTGTATGGGTACTGAGGGCTTGAATCTAGATTGTCTTGCTTTCACAGCAAGCCTTATTACCAAAGAGTGATTCCACCAAACCATGAAGTAGCTAGCATATTTCAATTGCCCAACCAACAAATGAGGACAATGTCCATCTTAATTTTAAAGGCAATATCCATCATCACAGAAGGTTCTATTTGACAGTACTAGTCAAGATCACATTTACACCCATAAAGAAAATGTCCATTTTAAAATGGCATATCACTTTAATGTAGTTTCTGATGCATGTCACAAACCTTACTCAAACTGACTTAAATAATAACATTTGGTCATGAGATGGACTACACAGCTCAGGACAGCCAGATCCAGGGTGTCAGTTCCTTTTCTCAAAGACTCTCTTCCTTGCTCCCAATTCTGACTTGGTTTCATGTTCAACATAGTTAACCTTCAGACAAACAGGCAGGCCAGATATGTTGGCACACATCATGATTTCAGTAATTAGCAAGCTGAGGAAAGAGCATGGCAGTGCTCTTAGAGGCAAGCCTAGTACTTTCCAAGTCAGCCTGGGACACAGAATGAGGTCCTGCATCAGAGATTAAAAAAAAAAAAAAAGAATATTAGTAAATAGTGAGTGTTCATACTGATTCCCAGTTTCATAGTCACACACCCTGATATCTGAAAGGAGAGAAGGAAGCCCTTCTGATGACTTCTGAGTCAGAAAATCACACCCCTGCAAATGCTATGGCATTCTGCCCTGGCATTTCATTGACTCCAGTCCCATGTCATTTCTTGAAGAAGGGACAGGCAGGGGGACATAGCCACACCCATAGTGCTGATCAGGTTCTGTGAAAAGAGGGCAGACAGGCAAGCTTGAAGTCATCAGGGACCGATCACATGAGGGTCACACTGTGTTCATCTTTGAGACTACCATATTTACCCTGGACACAGAGGAGGTGGCTGCCTAGAAATCAAGAATATCTTTATGAAAAATCTCAGGATGACTGGTGATAGATGAGCAAGGAAATAATAATATCCACTGTAGTAAGGTGAAATGTCTTGATTCATTTTACAATTGTTGTACATTTACTAAGACTTCCTTTGAAATGTGGTAATTAGGAGGCAGTATCCCCACCTACTTTCCCCCAAAACACACAAGCACAAAAATAAACACCGGATACATTGCTATTTTTAAGTTATGTATGGATCTGACATTTGGATGGGTGGGAAAAAAAGTCAGGCAAGTGACAAGGGTTGTCCTGCCAGCAAAGATAATTAAATATAATATTAAAAGAGAAAGCTTCTATCTGGGAGGAGTATAGAGAAAGAAATCGACATTAGCATATCTAACAAAACACCTGTCCTAAGACAGGTAGTTTTTGTTTTGTTTTGAGGTTTTCTCTGTGTTTGTTCATTGTACATAGAACTATGCTACCTAAGGACATTTCCAAACAAATGTACAATGTATAGTGAACTTGTTCCTTCCCTTTGTCCCCTCCCCACTGTTTCTTACCCTTCCTTATCCTATAGTCTCATTTGTACCTCTACATAATCTCACTTCTATTTTTATACCATATATACAGGGTATGATTTTTTTTATGTGTCTACATAAAATTGAGAAACCACAAATGAGAAGAAACATATAACATTTGTCTTTCTAATACTGTCATACTTTACTCAATATGATCATCTCCAGTTGCATCCATTTTCCTGCAGAGGACATAACTTCATTCTTTTTATGGCTGAAAAAAAATCCACTATGTACATACATTTACTTTATCTATTACTATGCTGTTGGATGCCTAGGTTGCCCCAATAATTCACATACTGTGAATAGCACTGTAATAAGCACTGGTGTGTAAATATCTCTGTAATATGTTGATTTAAGTGCCCAATAGTAATGTAACTGGATCATGTACTAAATCTATCTTTATTTTTGAGACCATCCATATTGGTTTTCATCCTGTTTGGACCATATTACTTTCCCAGCAACAGTATACAAAGGCCCCATTTTACCCATACCCTTGCTTAACAACATTTGTTCTCACTGTTTTTCTTGATGACTGGCATTCTGACTGAGGTGACAGAGAGTCTTAATGTAGTTTTAATGTGCATTCCTCTGATAGATAGTGAGACTAAACTTTTTTTTCATGTTTGTTGGTTAATTACATTTTCATATTTTGAGACTTAAATTATGTTCTGTTAACTTATTTACCTATTAAACAGTTTGGTTTCTTATTCTTTTGCCTTTTGAGATTTTGTGTATATAGATATTAATCATCTATAAGATATATAGCTGGCAAACATTATTTCCCATTCTGTAGTCTGTTCTCTTGATTAACTGTTTCCTTTGACATGCAAGTTTTTAATCTCATAGGGTGACAATTGTCAATGGTTGGCCTCATTTACTTAGGGAATAAAGTCCTAATCAAAAAGTCCCCTGCCTATGCTTATCTTGAAGGGTTTTCCCTATTTTTCCTACTAATGGTTTCAGAGTTTTAGGTCTTATGTTAATGTCATTGGTGTGTTTGGGGTTGATTTTTTTTACAGGGTAAGAGAACATAAATCTAGTTTCACTCTTCAACCTGTGAAATCTAGCTTCACCAGCGTTATTTGTTGAAGTAGCTATATTTTTTCCAGTGTAATTTTTGATATCTGTGTGGGTTTATATCTAGACCCTCTCTTCAATTCCATTGATCTATGTATCCAAGTTCCATGCTGTTTTTATTACTATGGTTCTGCAGATTAACTTGAAATCAGATGTGGCCATTCCTCTAGCATTGATCTTTTTGCTCAGGATCGATTTGGCTGTCCAGGATATCATGTGCTTCAATATAAATTTTAAGATTTTGTTCCAAAGGGGATTTTAAATTTTGTATTATATTTAATTATATATGTATTTATTTATGCATATGGAGGCCACAGTGTGCTTGACACTCACATGAAAATCAGAAAACATCTTGCAAGAGTCAGTTCTCTTCTTCTAACATAAATGTCCCAAGGACTGAGCTCCAGTGCTCAGCCTTGGCAGTAAGCATCTTCACCCATCTTGCTGACTCCAGATCTTTAATAAGTCTCTCATCTAAAGTTTAATTTGGGTCTTCTAATAATACAAATAATACATATACATATGCATCGTGTGTGTGTGTGTGTGTGTGTGTGTGTGTGTGTGTGTGCGTCTTTTTTTGTCAAGTTCCCAGAGTCAGTAACAGAACTAAAATTCAAAACAGGCAGAATCCTAAAGTTGTCACAGATCTCTTCACCAAAGCCAGTCCCTCTGAAGTAAACTTATGTACTACATTCTTTCTATTCAATTCCCATGAGCAAGACAACATGACCAGGACACTGTAATTGGTGCTGATTGGAGAGAAAACATATATATTTAATGTATGTTCTTCAGTGGATGGATACATACACTAAGAAATGAAGAGGTAGGCAAAACAGAGATGATAGTAAAATAGATCCAAAGAAAAAATGGATAAAGGGGATGACATTATAGATCTTGATGAGAGCAAGGTATATGCTGGAAGCTTTAGTTATTTGTATATTAGGAGGGTCTTAATTTACCACTTATAAAGGTACTTCAATTTGTCATTATATATGAATGGGTGTTTTGCCTATAGATATATCTATGCACCACATGTGTGCCTATTGCTTGCAAAGGTAAAATAAGGAGATGTATCTGCTGGAACTCGCTACAAACAACTAGAAGTTGCCAAGTGGGTGCTAGAAATTGAACCTCAGTCTTTAGGAAGAATCCTTGGTTCTCTTAAGCACTGAGCCATCTCCCTGGTCTCATAAGGTAGTCTAGTTTTAAAAATACACCCAGCTATCATATGCAGTGTCAGGTAATCTGCAGAAACTATTCTTACCAACTTGAATCACTATCTGCCCTTTGCAGAAGAATAAACTAAACTCAAATGGGTCACAGTTGAGCACAGTCACACAGCACAAACATGAAGAAAGATCACAAAGCCAGATCTGTCTCTGCTCTGATGTGCCAAGCACTACGCTGTCATGCAATAATATTATGCTTGTCCTCATTATTTTACTGTAGCTTCAAACTAATATATAGAGATAAACAGAATATGTAGACCCAGACTGGGTTGAGAGGTACACAAAAAAAGGATAGTGGTATTTTGAAAGTGTATGAAATATAATATAACTTGTGATATAAACAGATAATTTATAAATTTATAAATATGAAACAATAATATTAAGAAAATGAAAAATGCTATTTTTATTTCTATAAATAAAAAACAATAAGAATAACAGAGTTATCCTTGTCTGGTGATGGAATATCATAAAGGCAACATTGATTCCTATGTGGAATCTATCCTTAAAATTTTTCTCACTAGTGACTCCCTCCTTCACCAGAAATATCTACATAGCCTCAAGTATATAAAATAGGTGTAAAAGTCAAACAGATACTGGTAATAAATCATAAAGAAGGACTGGAGACTAAGCCAGAATAGAAGCAATTACCTAGCATGCACAGTTCCATGATTTCATCCCCAGGACTTCATTAAATTAAGTTTAGTGGTACACACTTGTAATATCAGCATCAGAGGAAGCAGAAGTGAGAGTGTCAGAATTTCAAGGTCATCCTCAGCTACACAGTGGCTTCCAAGCAAGTCGTGGCTGCATAACATTCAGTCTCACAAAATAATAATAATAACAATTTAATTTAAAATAAAAAGAAATTCATTCAAAAATAATTCTTTAATAGTTTACCATTTGTTGAAGATTAATGTGAATTTGCATAATAATGAGACATTTTTATATTTTTACATAAATAGGACTGGAAAGATGGCTCAGATGTTGAAGGCTAGGCTCACAACAAAATATAAACAAATTTTTAATATTCAAGACCTAGAGCATCTTCCACAATTTTCAGGTTTGATCAATATTTTAATTCAGCAATGCTGAAAATTCTGGGGAAGCAAAGGACACTTTCACATAGATGTGCTGTTAAAAAGTGACAAGAGAATGTATAGAGCCGTTACAGAAATCGCTGGAAACTCTGTCTTAATTCAAAGCCAGAATTCGCTTAATGATTTATTATGCAGCACAAGTTATCAACTTAATGGTCCAACTCATCACCTTAAAAAGCAAGTTTCAAAATAGAAGATTCTAGCATAATATAATCCAAGTATACACTGATTTGAGTACTTCATCTTGATGTATAATAGGAAAAAAATTAAGTCTGTTTTCTGTAATTTCTATAAGAGTATAACATTTTGTATGTACAGCAAAAACTGCAACTTGTAACAAAAAAAAATACGCTCAAATCTGAAAAGAGGTGTTTCAGGCAAATCTGCTGGTGGTATGTGAAGGACATATGAGCAATGCAGTGTGGATGCTGTGTGTTTGGAAGCTGCAACAAAGCTGTGTGGTGCTTCCAGAAATAACTCTGATACAGTGCACACTTGACTTTCAACTAATGTTTCCTCATTTCCCATTCAGAAACCTTTTACTGCTGTCAAAAGTTTGCAAACCCTCAACATACACATTCAAGTAAGTAGTACCATGTGGGATCATAATACACAGTTTTAGGAAGCTGGGTTCAACAAGAATAGGACAGGGACCCACGAAGTCCTACCATAGCTGAGGAACTATTGGTAGCTGATGGCTACTTGGGGGAGGAGGAGAGTTAGTTTTCTTTAAAAGTATAATCATAGTAGCTTATCTATGTTACAGTCAGTGGCCCAAAGCATGCATATATATATACTGGCCATACTAAATAGACTTGGTAAATGAAAAGAAAAAAACGAAAGAAGAGGGGGAGGAACATGAAAAGAGGTGGAAGGGATTTGATTAAAACACGTTTTATGCATGTATCAAAGTCTTTAGCAATTAAAAAAAGAAGCTGAGGTCTTTGATAATTCCACAATCCTATCAGGAAAGGATGAAGGATGTGAGAGTTTATGTTTGTGACTGATTACCTCTGTGGATCCTGCTCTATGCAATCTGAAATGCATCCACATTAATGAATATCCTAATTCGATAGATGATAGATAGATAGATAGATAGATAGATAGATAGATAGATAGATAGAGGTAGAGATAGAGAGATAGATGAAGTTACAGACATAGAAGCAGTTATTTTAGGACTCCAAAGACATAAGATCGGTTCAGAAAAGATAAGAGAACACATTGGAGACTATTCAGGGAAGTAAGCATGTATTTATGTTTTAAGTCAGATATACTAGCTAGCTACTCTTGCAAATGAACAAGGGTTTGGAGAAAGAGACTTGCTGTGGACACAAGAATGATCTCCTTTGGGATGTGGTGGAATTATGCATTTGTCTGGTATTACCCTATACGTCCTATGCATACATGTCCTACAGCAACACATTTCTATGAATATGAAAGAAACAAAGGGACGACACTAACACAAGAGCCACTGGAATGGTGTCCTATTACCTTTACTTCAGGACTGACAATTCCTCTGTTTAGATCTAAAACTACCATGCGATGCATGTGTTTACAAGGAATCAAACCTGAGAAACGGAGAGAAAAGCTCATCAGAAACCAAGGAAAAGATAAAGTGCTCATGAGTCAATACCCTAGACAAAATACCTGTAGAATGGTCTAAGTTTCATTGTAATTGCTTTTATTACTTCTTTGATTAAAATTGTTTTGTTTACAAAAATACTTAAAGATACTAATATTTTATTACTTATAATTTCAAAATAACTGGAATACATATTTTTAAATGGAATACTGCTGAAATCATCCATCAACTGCTTTATTAAATATACAATCTTGTAATTGTACTTCCATGTTTGGTTTGACATGGTTTGGTATGATTAGGTTTGGGTTTTAGATTCTAAAGAAACTTATTCTTGGTAATTTTATTAATGAGTACAATGTATTGTATCATATCCACCACCACTCCCCATCCTCTTTCAGGACCTTCCCTCACATCCCTCCCTCCTAAGGTCATGTTTTCTGTTCTTTCTTTCACTTTTAGACAGTCTTATTATGTAACTCACATTAGCCTCAGACTTTTGATCCCCTTGTGTTAACCCTCTGAGTGCCTATGATTTTCAAGTTATTATTATAGTTTTATATCATAACTGGCAATGATGGAAGGAAATGGCTTCCCTTCTGAAATAAAAGTTTGGGGTAAATTGGATAAACAAATATTGCCAAAGTAAAAGGTTCCAACTGTCAAAAAAGTATTAAGAAAAAAATGCTGGCAGACTGTTTATAAAATCTAAAAATAGAAACTAATGATGGGGAGGACAAAAATTGAAGGTCAGTTAGAAAAGAGAATATGGTGAAATGTCTTTATAATTATGTTTACAACTCAACTCTTCAGTTTTTACCCCTAATCTGATTTAAAACTCTTAACTCCTTTAGCTTTTTCAAGATCATAGTTTAATTTTCAAAGCATTTATTCAAGAGCTTTCACAAAATCAACTTTCTGTTAAGAGGGTAGGTGCAGCACAACATAAGCATTATGAAATCAAGTTCAGATGCTGATGCCATTCTCTGCTCCTCTCCTGGACTTCCCTGTGCCAATTCCCTACCTGGGCAACTTTCACTTAAGTGTAGCCTGATGACACATCCCCAACAGCTGCATTGAAATGTCAATAAAATCCCACTAAGCACAGAAATTTTTATTATACTTCCATGATACATTTTTAGGGTTTTTAAAGATATGTACATTTGTTGCCCTGTGTGCTCAAAATGAGAAAAAAAATTAAACTCATTAAGAACAAGTGACATGGCATGAATTTTACTCATCTTCCTTAATTGTCAGTTTTACTCAAAGATGTAAATTGAGTTTTCACACTCAATTGTGTGTGAAAACAATTAAGCATGAATCATCTTTAGTGCTGGCAAGAATTTTGTTGTCGGTGATTAAAGTTCATTTTTATTAAACTAAAGTAAAATTCAAGGACCTGGAGAGACTGCTCAGTGGTTAAGAGCACTGGCTTCTCTTTAAAAGGATTGGGGTTCAATTCCAAGCACCTACATGGTAGTTCACAATTGCCTGTAATTCCAGTTCCAGGAGACTGACATCCTCACATAGGCAAAACACCAATGCAAATAAAAATTTAAAAACAACTGAACAAATAAATCACTTTAAAAAATTAAAAAAATATAATACAATTCAAAATTAAAATAAAACAAAGTGAAAAACAAACAAAACCTCAGAAATCGTACTGATCATTTCTTTGAAACTACTTTCTCACTACCCTGAAACCAAGAAGTGTATATACTACATTTGAGATTTTTGTTGTGATTGCTAATCAAAGCTTCAGTAATCTGTGTCACACCATCTGGGGAATGTGTCATGCATATGACAGGTAGTCAGCATGAACTGTGTTGATTTCACTGGATATACCATTAAATAAAATTGTAAATCTTGGAAAGTCTTGTTTTGAAAGATAAGTTGTTTGTCATAAAACAAAGTAAGAAGAAGAGAAAAACTGGAAAAAAAACTTTCTGTTGAATGAATTTGAGTGTGTGTGCTTGTATTTGTGAGACAGGGTCTTACTATGTAGCCCTGACTGTCCTAGAACTTACTATATAGACAAGGCTGGTCTTGAACCCACCAAGATCTAGGCTCTGCCTCCCAAGTGCTTGGATTAAAGGCTTGAACAACCATGCTCATTTTAAATAACTTTTTATCACCATTCACTATTGGAATTCTCTGTGGTACACTGAGCTCTCTGGTAGAGACATTAGTGCCAATTGATTTCTTAATTGCTTGAAGAACGAAAACCAAATATCTTAGCTTGTCAGGCAATCTATGCAGAATCTAACCTAATACATTTTGGACATACCACTTTATTACCCTGTTTTATGACAAATTGTACACATACACCTAGAGCTTTCCGTCCACTCTCCAGTCCATCTATTCTAACTTTAATACCCTTTCTTGTTCCACCATCATCACATTAGGTATAATCCATATACTTCCTCCAGAAAGGACACATTGACCTAATGCCCGAAAATTCACATTTCTTTCTGATCTAATAAATATAGATTGCCTCTCATTGGAATTACTGTATGTTTTAATATTATGTGTTTATATATATATATGCATATATATATACATATATATATCCTACTCTCTCTACTATAAACTTTTTGAAGGGAAGTCAAAATATAAATGTAAATATTAAGTAGATAAATAGATAGATAGATAGATGGATGAACATACTTAGGCACTTTAAAAAAACAAAACTACCATTAATTTAACTTATTATAATTCTACACATTAAATGTGTTTAAACCATGTGCAATCAGAAATACACCAAGGCAACCCAAGCATTGATTTCCATTTTCTTCCATAACAACTGTTTCATTGACTAGAGAAAGCAAGAAGGGAGGTCAGTGCTCTTTAATAAAATCTGCAAAGATTCTATCTGCTCAAAGCCTGTACTGCTGGGAACGCACTGCCAACTTCCTTTTGGGTTCTGTCAGCAGGCTTTCAACCATTTTAATTTAAATGAATCATCTGAAAAATCTATGGCATTTAATACACCCACTTCACAGGGATATGAAATTCAGTTTTTCTTTATGTAATTTAGTTGATGGTGCCAGATAATGTCAAAAATGTTCTGGTTAATAGCTATTTCAAGTTTCATAGAAATAACCAAACAAAAGTTGGATAAATTACTTTTGTGCAGAACTGCACTCACAGGTGACAGCTGAGGCCTTCTCAGAACCATCCAGGCTCATGAAAGGCTATAGAATGCACTCTGAACTGGTTTGTGTGGTCAGCACTATAGAAAAATATATATTTACAATTCTTCTGCCTAGGCACAAGCATAAAAATGTTTGTTCTTGTTTCCAAAAGGTCAGATGCATTAAGTAAACAACACAAAAGTCAAAGTAGAAACCTCAGTGCCACATCTTTTGAACATGGAGATTGCCAATAGAAAATTTGATTCTGAGGAAACTTTGAAAACTAATCAAATGCTGAGAAATCTTCACATGTCATCTTGTGAGACTTTATTTCTTGGCTCTGTTTGTGTGAGTATAACATAACTCTAAAATAAATGGACATGAATGTATGTGATTTTGATGGCCTGATGGGGGATGCCCTTCTGTATGCTGTGAATATATGTTTCTCTTATTTGTTGATAAATAAAGCTGTTTCAGCCAATGCAAAGGCAGGATGTAGCCAGGCCTTTATAGACAGGGCTACTATACTAGGAGAATTGTGGGAAGAAGAATGCAGAGAGGAGTCACAAGAGAGAAGCCTTGTAGTTACCTGGAAGTTAGGATGCCTGGACAGTCTCTGGTAAGCCAAGACAATGAAGAAATACAAAGATTAATGGAAATGTGTTAATAATTAAGAGAGAGCTAGCCTATAAGAAGCCTGAGCCACTGGCCAAATAGTTTATAATTGATATTAGATTCTGTATATTTATTTGGGACTAAATGGTGTGGGACCAAGCAGGACAGAAACCTGTCTGCAATGCCCTTTATGAATTTTTATGAAGTCCTGGAAAAGTCAAAGTACAAAAAACTTAAATCATGTATCTTGTTCAAGAGTTTCATTTTCTTGTTCTTTGTTGCAGGAGGTAGTGAGAAGGCTTCATATTTGAAGTCTGATAGACTTAGACCAAATTCTACCTACCTGTGCCTTTCACTATATCTCGTGAACTTGGGCTAGTCACTTTGTGTCAGCTCTGTCTCTAGCTCACTCAGAGAGTTAAAAATATTCAAGAAACACACACAAATAGCCTGCTGATGTTTAACCAACAGCAGGCACCATGGGAATCCTCTTCATAAAATGTGATCTTCACTGGCATATCAAGTGTTAATCCTTAGAATTTCTAAAGTAATTCTATCATTAGGAGAACTCAAGAATACTACCATACTTGATGAGGTGTGAGCGGGGCTAGATGATAACTAAGTGTCCTCAACCAAGAATATGGGCTCCTTAAATACTATTTGAAAGCTCAGAAAGATTCTATTTTTGAAGCACACATAGTTTACATAAAATGTAAGAACATTTGTCTTATGCCATCAAAGAGAGAATCCATAGAGAGTCTATGGAGTACAGAGATGAATAACTTAATATTTATAAAAATGCAGTCAGGTACCAAACTATCCTTGCTATTTTTTTTGACACAAATATATAACAAAACAAACATCCCAGAAAACAATAAAAGACAAGCCATAAATTTATGAAATATCAAATCAAGAAAATGAACAAAAATTATTTTGTTTCAATGAAACTTGAAATTAAAAACGCAAGAATGGAGCTGGCTTAGTGTTATTCACCACTAATCTCAGCACTTAAAAGGTAAAGATAGAAGGACCAGAGTTCACTCCAAGGTACCCAGTACAACAGAAGAGGGATGGAAAGGCTCCAGGAGCTGAGGGATAAGGAAGTCTTCTTGATATGCCATGGCTATTAATAATGAGCATGCTGTTGCTGTGGCCACCTCCATAAATCATGAAAGTAGGGGAGCTAGTAGGACAAAACAAGGGGTCAGCCAGTGTGAGAGGGGAATATAAGAAGATAATGGAGGGGTAAGAGGAGTATAACCATAACTGAGATCCAAAAGTTCTTCTCTTTAAGTATTCTTGGGGGATTTCTTCAATAACTTAAAAAAGTCTGCTTGCCTTCACCTCCAAAATCTAGTTGTAGTTGCTTTTAAATCTGGCTGACTTGAAGTACAATCCTAGTTTTATAAGCGTAAGGATGCTTCCAGAGCATTTCTGTATAACTCAGTGGGTTCTTAACTCAGTGAGTCACTACACAATTGGGGGTTAAATGACCCTTTTATAGGGTTACCTAGTACCTAGGACCATCTGCAACATCAGGTTTATAACAGTAGCAAAATTACATTTATAATCATATGTACCTGAAATAACAAGTATATAATATAGCATCTGCAACAAAACTTATTTTATGGTGGGAGGGTCGCCACAACATGAGGGGTCACAGCATTAGGACCACTGGTAGCTGAAAGAAACTTGGTCTAATAAGCTTACACATAAGCAAAATTGGTCTTTGTTGCTGTAGTGAGGTATGGCTTTTTAATTTCCAGTTTCTTCTTTGGAAAGTAACATTTTCAAGGACTCTTGACTCTGTACTCCTTCCTCTTCTAAGGGTTTCTGAGCTACTTCATCCTGATCCATCGTTCATAGCGTCACCAGTATTTCTATTGCACGACTCAGTAAGACTTTTAGAAAAGAAAATTCTATTAGCTTACTCTTACTTTTCCAATAACAAGCTATTCAAAAGTATAATCTTAGATTTTTTTTTAGGACTTCAACATACTCAATATCAAAATACGCTGTCGACATCCTCAGAAACAGAATACTCACATGTAATTAAGGGGTAAGCTGCCAGATTCTATATTTCTCTTTTTTAGCCCAGTTATAATTACATACAACACATTTCACTCTTTCAAAGGTACAGTATTTTGACAAGTGTGCACACACATATATATAAACACTTCCAAAATTAAGAATCAGAATATTTCCATCAGCTGAGATGATCTCCCCACCCTTTTTTTCCATTTGTCATCAGCCCTCACTGGCACTCTCACACCCTCTGCCCATTGATCTAATTTTTGTCTGTGTAAAATTACCTTTTCTGGAATGCAACAAAATGGAATCACATAACATATGGTATCCTGAGTACGACTCTACTTTCCATGAACTCTTTGCGATTCATCCATGTTGTCTGAAGTAATTGTAGTATATTCCTTTATATTTCTAAATATGTTCCCATTACACAAATATAACATAATGTATCTTTTTATTCATTGATCTATGGCTATTAAGCTTATCTCCATTTTGTATTGTGAATAAATTTTCTATAAAAATTTGACAGCAGGCCTTTGTAATTCATAATCTAGAAATATAGCTGGGTTATATGATAAGGATGTTTCTCTTTCCTTAAAATTGCTAAAGTTTTTTAAAGTAATAATAACACTTTGCATTCTTGTCAGTAACACAGGAAATTTCCAGTTCTACCAAAACCTCGACATCAGTGTCAGTCTTTCATATTCTATTCCACCATATCTAGGGTGCTATTTCAATATGGTTTGTGTTCCTAATAACCATTTTGTTTATAATGGAGTAGCTTCTTCAGTAAAATGCCAACTTAAATGCTTTGCATGTTTTAAGTTGAGATGTATTATTATTATTATTATTAATTATTCTTTGATCCATTTTTTAACTGTTTTGAGTTTGTTGACCATTAAAGAACATGTCCCATTGATACCTATTCAATCAGACAAAAGACATACCATTTAAGATTAAATTCTTTAAGAATTATATCAACCAAATGGCAGTTTTCATAAATATTCTACCATGAGTTATTTTATTTCCAAACCATCATGTCACTTAGAAGTCAATTTTGATACAATTTATACCATTTAAGTAAGTTCTATGAATAGTGTGCTGTAGATGTATTTAGCACAGAAGACATTAAATTCCATACCCTAGAATGAAGCACTTACTATGTGTTTATGTTAAAGGTAACCCAATTCTGTTATTTCCATAATGTTATATATTATAAGGTTATATCTTATACATTGATGAAATCATCATTGCTATGAATGAAAACTGAGAGCAACTTTTTCAAGCATTCAGCTTTAGTCTAATAAGATATTTTTAAAATCAGTAGACCTATCTAATGCTGTATCTCTTTTTCAAGTTCACATTCATTCATTGGATCATTAACATATCACATATGTCCAAAATCTGGTGTTTGCTCTTAGTGGCATCCCCCCTAAATCAAGAATCATCTAGTATTCTGTCTCAAATGTGCAAAGCAATACATAGTACAATGCTTACCTGCCATTCAGGGTTACACTCAAAATGCATAACAAAGGAACAACTTATCAAAGTGTAGGCATAGGGGAAATAAACAAGCTAGAGCTGCAACTATACAACTACAACTTAAAAGGGAAGAGAATGGATGCTAGAATCTCAAAGCAGTTGGCTGTCAGGAATTTCAAGTTACCCTATGGATAGACAGACAACAGAGAGATACCTATCTAAATCTCACCACACATTCCATTTTCCTGATGGTGAATACCATGGGGAAAACCAGAAAGGAAACCAGAGATCAGGAGATGCTCTTCTATTGATGCACTTCACATGGGTGATATTTGCAAGGACTTGGAACAAAAGGAAAAAGGACCACAAAATTATCAAACATAAACAAATTATAAATGCACATTAATCATTGAAGTGTCATGTCAAAAGATGCCTAATTCTATAGAAGAAACTATAAAAGGATAACTGTAAATGTACAGTTGGATAGACAATGAGAAGTTTACATTTGGAATCACTTCTTATGGAGAAATAGGACAATCTCAATCCCAATCACCACCACTCCATCCTATTCGGTTGTTGTTGGTTTTGTTTTCTTGATGATAGCCATTCTGGCTGGAATGTGTTGAGAGTTTAATGAGAGATGAGGGTCTAGTTTCAATCTTCTATGTACAGAGATTAGATTTCTAATCACAGTTACAGACTATCTTATCGGAGGAATCTGAAGAGACATAAGACTTGGCACCTTTGCAGTGAAACCAGTGACTATAGGTGCATAGATTTATTTCTGAATTATATTTATTTTTTTGCTACTAACACTCTATAGCATAGTTTGCAATTAGATAAAGTAACATCTTCAATATTGCTTTTTCCCCTTTTTAAAAGTTTTATCCACATTGTTTTTATTATAAAAACTATCTATATTCTCCAAATGATGCTATAAAGTGATACTTGCATGTTTACTTTTTATGATAATATTTTTTATTTAAATTTGAAACCAGCTTGTTTTACATGTCAACCCTAGTTCCCTCACCCACCCCTCATTCCCTGTCCCCCTCACAACCTCCATCCCATTCTCTTTCTGCTCCCCAGGAAGAGTGAGGCCTTCCATGGGGGATCTTCAAAGTCTGTCATGTTATTTGGGACAGGGCCTAGGCCCTCCCACATGAGTCTAGGTTGAGAGAGTATCCCTCTATGTGGAATGGGCTCCCAAAGTCCATTTGTATACTAGGAACAAGGCCCCCTAGACTGCCTAGTCCTCCTGCTTTTTTCCCCCTTTTTGTCCATAATTGTTTTCACTATTAAGTATGTTTTGTACTGACATACACATTTTGTTATTTTTTAATTAGCTAAAGGATATTAAAATTATACAAAAATTGCATAGAATTTTTATATAACATAATATATTTATATAATATATCTTTAAATGACCCCAAGTTGTATCCATGTACCAGAAAATGACATAATTTCATTCTTGGTAACTGGAAAATAAAAACAAAAAACAAAAAAAAACTACATTGTGTGTACATACCACTTTTTTTCTCCTTTTTATTTATTCTTTGTGTCTCCTATTTTCTTTAAATAGTCATCTCTTGACAGACATCTAGGGAATTGCTACAACTTGGCTATTGTGAATAGCACTACAATGAACACAGATATGCAAGTATCCCTGTGATACGTTACTTCATATTCCTGCAGGCATATACCCAGCCCTAGTACATGCGTGTCATGTGGAAGTCCTATTTTTGGTTATTGAGGAATTATACCTACTTCCTTAGTGGTTGGATTACTTTCTATTTTACTTATTAATTTTTTAATTTTAATTAATTTTTATATTAACTTCATATTAACAACATATAAGAGTTCCCTTTACCCAACATCTTCATCATATTTTTTGTTATTTATTTTCTTGATAGTACACCTCTGACTAGAGTAAAATGGTCTCTTAGTTTGGATTTAATTTGTATTTCTCCATGGCTAGGAAATGTGAATATTTAATGAAGATGTTGTGGATAGGTTCATTTTCCTTGATCTTTTCAGCAAGTTAATATTGGTGTATAAGAGATCTGCTGGTTTTGGTACGTTGCTACTATATTCCTGTACTTTGTTTCAATGCTTTAAGTGTTTTAAGAGTTTTCTCCTGGAATGCATGCAGTGTCATCTCATCCACATCAAGATAATTTGATAATTTTTTAAACATTTCCATTTTTATTTGATGTCTCCAAATGTCAAAAAAAGAAAGTCAAGATTCTTATACCAGTCTGAATGAGACCATCTCAAATGAGACCATGTAAATTAATATAGGAATCATGTGTCCCCTTCACCTTTTCTGCTTGATACAAGACTGAGAGAAAACTGGATGACATATGCTTCCTGGAAAAACGTCATCTCTTCACAAAAACACCATCCAGGAAAACTTCTACTTTTCTGAAAGTCAGTTTCTAACCACTTCATTTCTGCTTTAGTGTTGTTGTTTGTTTGTCACTTAGGAGACACATGGAAGTGAAGAGTTTAGCCATCCAATTTTATTTGGCTGCTCCACAAACAAGCACAAACAGCAGTCTGAGCACTGCAGACTGCAGAGGGCTGAGACAACAGACATCACCTTTAGTAGATTCAACTGATTTTTTAAGAGAACTGAATCACCTTAGGCCTTTTCCTCTATAATCTTGCAGTCTGGGTTCCAAAAACTAATGAGTAGACCTCAGGTGAAGTTTAAAAGTGAAGCTGCATTCAATTGCATTCTGTAAATTCTTTTCTAGTTGTATAAACTAAAGACAGTTGGTTTGATAAATGGCACTGAAGAAAATCGTGACCCAGGTGATAAGACTTAGTTCAAATGTTTCTGACCAAAGAAATTATATGACAATAGTTCTAGGCTAACTTTTAAAAGGATGGTTGACATTAGCACTGTAAATTCTTTACATGCCAATATACAGTCCAAGAATTTATGAAATATATTCACGCATTGTTACCTCTGAGAACATCTTGTACATTTATATTGCTTGTTGGCTATATCTTCACCCTATTTTTTTTTTTCATATTGCATCAAACAGTCACCAAATCTTTGTGTTGGGAAGTAACAAAAAGGTATTCTTTTTAACTTTTTATTTCTTATTTGTGGCTTCCACATCATGGATCTTGATCACATTCATCTCCTTGTCCCTTAATTTTCACCCTATGCCCTTGAAACACCCCCCAAAATTTTTTTTTAAAATTTGCGAGAAGGGCAAAAGGAAAACTCCTGTCTTCCTGTAAGAAGCTGTAGTGTGATACAGTGAGTCACACAGCAAACCCTTTAGTCCATATATCCTTATGTACCAATGTTCATTGCAAAGAGTCATTGGTCTGGCTCAAAGAGTCATTGGCCTGGTTTATGCTACAGTATAGAAATTGAGCCCTTTATGGGACTCCTCATGGATTTCCTGTTGTTGTGCTCTGTCATGGAGATTCTGCAGCTTTGAATCTGCAGGACCAGCCCCTTCACATGCTCCAGCAGATCATAGATGGGGTGGATGTTGGGGTAGACCAACTCACAATCCTGGTTTTGGGCCTTGATAGTTGCAGGGTTGGTCAATCCACCGGCTCTCCCCTGTCCTCACCACGAGGGTGCGCTCTTCAGCATTGCCCAGAGAGGTTCACCCTCTGCAGCAAGATTCAAGGGGCGGGACCTGTTGGTTCTGCTTGCACGTACTCCAGTCCAGTTCATCCACACCTACAGCTCTTACAGAGGTACAGGGGACCCTCTCCCAAGTGCTACAGCTGGTGAGTGGCAGGGCCAGCTCTCCTGTTCCCAGGACCCCAGGGCTAGCCAGATCTCCCATCTGATACAGGCAGTGAGGGGTTGGAGTGAGTGGTATCTCTCCCCTGACCACACCATCATATGGTGGATGAAAGGCAGGACCAGCTCTCCTACACTCAAGTTCTTTCAGGGCAGGCTCGTCTGCATCGCCGTCATCACGATCAGCTCTACTGCGCTTCCCAGGCGAGGTGCAAGACCCACTTTCCTGAGTACTGCAATTGGTAATGGGAAGGGTCAGCTCCTTTGCCTGACACAGGTGGCAAGGGGGAAGGCGGGGGGCATCATTCCTCGACCCTCACTATCATATTACAGACAAGGGAGGCAGGGTTACCTCTCCTACTCTCATGCCAGCTTACGGACACACACCCCTCTCCACACCAAAAGGGTCAGCTCTACTGTGCTGCCCAGGTGAGGTACAGAGCCCACTCTCCTGGATGCTGCAGCCAGTGAAGGGAGAGGCCAACTCTGTGTAGCCCCTATCCTCTCAGCCTTCAGTGGTAACAGGAGCCATGGACATAAACACAGACCAGCTGCAGCAGGGTCAGAGACCTAGACAGGGGCCCTTGGCAGCAGCTCAAGCCCAGATATCATTGTCCTGAGTGGCAAGCCAGCCACCCTACCTCAGCCGCTCAGCCAGCTCTTCCCTGCCTTCACCTCTTCACATGAGCCTCTCTCTCTCTCTCTCTCTCTCTCTCTCTCTCTCTCTCTCTCTCTCTCTCTCTCTCTCTCTCTCTCTCTCTCTCTCTCTCTCTCTCTCTCTCTGTCTCTCTCTCTCTCTCTCTCTCTCTCTCTCTCTCTCTCTCTCTCTCTCTCTCTCTCTCTCTCTCTCTCACACACACACACACACACACACAAACACACACACTCCCCATACCCCACCATATATTTATTCACCCTAATAGTGGCTGGCCCACTTGGTACTGTGTTTTCTCCTCACTGTCAGGGGCAAGCTGCCCAAAGCAGGCATGTGGGTCTCCTTCTCCTGCTCAGACCAGTCATAATAGCACTGGGCCATGAAAAGGTAGTCTTGGTATTGAAATTTCATGGGTACAGCTTCCCTGTCATATATAGAAGACACTATGCCACAATAAATATCCTGCTCCTCTGGCTCTTATAATCTTTATGTGCCTTCATCCACAATGTTCTCTGAACCTTAGGCATAATGGCTGTGTAGTAGATGGATCAGTTGGGGCCAGGCACCCCACAGTAAGTTGCTCTTTGCATTTTGATGAGTTGAAGCTTCCTGTAATGGTGTCTGTCTCCTACAGAAATAAGCTTCTTAGTAAGAGTTGGGAGCTACCCATATTAATTCTATTTATTTCTATCTTCTCTGTCTTTATTTTTTGTTAGTTTAGCTAAGGGAAATTTGCCAAAACTAAAGAGTGAACTAGACATCCAAACACAAGAGACATTTCAAATCCCAAACAGATATAAGCAAATATTAACCTCCCCACAAAATATTTTATTTAATACATTAAAAATTACAAAGCAAGGAAGTAGTATTAAAAGCTGGAAAGAGGACAGTGAGATGTTTCAGCAGGTAGAGGCACTTGCCACAAAGACTGACTACCTGAATTCTATTCTCAGGTCCCACAGATGAAAACAGAAAAAGACTCCTGAAAGTTGTCCTTTGGCCTCCACACATGCATATATAGACACTCAGCCACAGAAACTAAGTTAAATAGAATGAAAGCTATAAGGGAAAAAGACAACTCATTTACTTTTCTAGTTTCTTTTGTATCCTATAATAAAACACTCTCAGCAAAAGCCCCTTAGTTGAGGGGAGGACTTATTTTAGCATAGTGGCTGTAGTCATCATTAAAGACGTCAAAGAAGGACATAAGACAGAAAGCCTGGAGGAAGTGTCCTTGCAGACACAGGCACAGTTTCTTTTTTATATTAGCCCAGAACTGTCTGACCATCTGTCCAGTTGGCCACAGACCAACATGATAAGGACAATCCCTCAATGGAAGTGCCACTCTATGCTGTGTCAAGGTGGCAGATAAAGGTAAGTAGGACACATACAGAAAAAAAAAACAAAAAAAAAAAAAAAAAGAATTACATCAAAGCTCTCACCGGCAAATCTAAAGGCCAAGAACTCATGAAAATGAAACAGTGTATTTCAGGCCCTGAAAGTAGATGACTGTCAACCAAGATTGATATATCTAATAAAGCTATCTTTTAAATGGGGACATTTCAAAACAATGAGATTGAAGCAGTAACAAAAATTTTCCCAACAAGAAAAGCTCAAGACCAGATGGATTCCAAGTTAATTTCTACCAAACATTTAAAGAAAAGATACCACTAATAATCCTCAAACTTCTCCATAAATGGGAGAAGAAACATTACTATCCCCATTCAATGATGATAACATCTACTTGATACCAAAACTAGACAAGTACATAATAAGAAATGAAAACTACAGACCAATTACATATAGATGCAAATGCTCTCAGTAAAGCTATTGTTAATGAGAATCAAGAAACATTGCCATAGTGCTTTAAGGACAAAAATCCCATCTCAACTGATATAGAAAAGGTCTTTGACAACATTTCACTCCCTTTTTCAGTAAAAGTCATGAAGAAAATTGGAATTGAATAAACATACCCTGAAAATAATAAAGACTATCTACAATAAGCTTATAACAATATTGTACTACATGGAAGAAAACTAAGAACATGTCCAGTAACTGTATGGAGAAAGGCTAGAATGTCCATGTCATCCATTTTCACTCAGTATGGTCTTGAAATCTTTGCCAGAGGAACAATAGAAAAGAAGAGTTCTCTGGGACATTATTATCATAGCCAGTACTGAATATTGGTAAAATTTAATTTTTAGAACAAAATGATATGTGAAACATAATATTACATTGCTCCTTTAGCATTTTTTCAATGTATAATATTACTCAATATTTTATATTAGTTTTAACAAAAAAGAAAAGAATGTTAACAAATTCCTTCTTCACAAAAGGAAACAATGCAGTTAGTAAGTGGGCTAATGAACTTAACAGACACTTCTCAAAAGAAGACATACCAAGGACCAATAAATATTTGCAAATAGATTGACATCCTTAGCCACTGGAGGAGTACAGATTAAAAATTCTTTGAGATCCCATCTCAGCCTAATCAGAATGACTATCATTGTGAAAAACAATGAAGTTGTGAAGGATAGTGTATCTAAAAAGAGTTAGGGGTGGGGTAATATGTCAAAAATGAACTGTGTGTACATACAAAAAAATGGACAGGGTAATAGAATACGTGTGACATGGGAGCAGAAGGGGAAACTATGCAAAGTGAGAACAGGAACCAGTCAGAAACTGGCAGAAAGAACAGGGAAGAACAGAGAAGAATGAATTAGAAGAAATCACAATGTGTGACAATGTGTGACAATGTCATAATAAAACTCAAGACTTTGTATGCCAACTTTTAAAACTAATATAAAGCATTAAGTCACATAGAGTAACTGGAGAAAAACTAAAGGTGTACTCTAGTATTATATTTCAGATATTGGTTTGATCTAAAATTAAATTTTACCAATACACAGTATTGGTTAAGATATGGGAAAATAATATTTCAGAGGACTGTGGCTAGGTACCATCTAGAAAAGGAACCTAATGTTTAAAACCGAGTTTCTTGTGGGCCTGAGAACAGGAAACAACCATGAGTCTGGAAGACTGAAGTCAACTTTCCACAACCGCAGGGTAAGAGGCAACAGAGGAGAGATGGAAGCTAACAAACCTAAAACTACAGTCTACAGAAGGCTCAGCTCAAGCAATGAAGTATCCAAGAGGAGGTGGTGCCTCCCTCAATGCCATAAGATAACTGTATCTTTTGAGAATAACTTGGAGGATGATAGTCCTGACACTGAAGTTTGCAGTCATATCACACTGTTGCTGTAGACTGCAATGCTATAGAAACAGAACTCAGATCTCTGACTCTCCAGTAACCTACTTGACATTCACAACTGCATCTCTCTGAAGGCTGATGAAAGACTAGTGAGTTTTTGGAAGAATAAAGGTATAGATCTGCCTGCATATAGTTCTGTGATATGTCCCACCCCCTGAATAATTCTCAATGCACTTGAAAAATAAACAGCTGAATGAATGAGAGGGTGGACAAATTAGGGTGTCTTGGGAGGGTAGGTAAACCTGCCCCACATACAGATTGCAAGCTGGGGCCTCTGGTATGCAAAGAAATCAGATTTAAATAAAAGTGCAACTTATAAGAACGTTTAAGAAACAGAAGAGGTAGCTCTAAGAGGAAGATTTATAGTTACTGGGACTTAGATTAAAATAAATCAGAGATATCAAGAAGGGAACTCTAATAATGCTCCTCAGAGTCCTTCAAAAACAAGGATAAGCAATAGACAAGGAGAAAAAATCAATGAAACAGAGGCTAAACGAACAACATAAACAATAAAATGAAGAACTGTTCTTTGAAAAATTAAACAAGACTTGCAAACCTTTAGTGAAACTGACAAAACATAAGAGAGAGAAGACCCAGGCTCAAAACATATGAAATAAGCAGTTACAATAAATGTAATGAAACATTAAGAAAGTAGCATTTGAAAGCTTACATTCAAAACTACTGGAAAATCTAGAAGAAAGGATAAATTTCTGAATGCATATTATAAATCAAAATTACATCAGAAGCCTATGAACAAGTTAAACCGAGTCACAATGAACAATTGGGGATGAAACAAAAATAGTTTCCCAGTAAAAAAAGACCCAGGGCCACATGGACTCACTTCCAAAACCTATCAAATCTTCAAAGGAGCAACACAAATACTCACAAAATTGTTAAACAGAGAAATGGAAGGAACACAGTAAGACTAACTATATGAGGCTAGAATTAAACTAACACCAAAACCTGGTTTAAAAAAAAAAAACAAAACTATACAGCATTTTCCCTGATAAATGGAGCTTTCTCAATAAAATATTTGCAAACCAAATTCAAGAACATATTGAAAAAAATCACACACAGCAACTAAATTGGTTTCATTCCAGAGATACTGGGATAGCTCCACATACACAAACCAATGAGTGCAATAAGAAGAATCTAGGACAAAAATTACAATCCTTATATCATCTTATACAGAAAAGACCTTTAACAAAGTTTAACAGCCTTCAATGATAAAAACCCTGAAGTAAATAGTCATAGAAGGAGCATACATCCAAGTAGTAAAAGGAATATACAACAAATCTATAGACATCATAGTATTTGTCAAAAAGTGAGAAAATTTTCCTCTAAAATCGTAGGACAAATATTTCCTTTCCATGCTTTTATTCAAGATCATGTTTGAAGTCTTAGCCAATGAAACAAAGCAAAATAAACAAATAATAAATATACAAGTAGGAAGGGAAGAAGCAAATCATCACTATTTTCAGGTGATACAATTGATTCTGTAATGAAATATCCTAAGGACTTCACAAGAAAACTCAGATTTCAGCAAAGTGGAAGGACGTGACACCAACACAGAAAATCAGTAGTTTTTCTATAACCCAGCAATAAACTTGTTAAAATAAATTGAAAAAAATTAATTCAGACACAATAGCTTCAAGTAATGTAAAAATGTTTGAGACTAAATACAATCAATAAGATAAAATATTAAAATGCTTCTCTAATAAAAATTTTAAAATATTGATGAAATTGAAGAAACTACTAGAAGATGGAAAGATTACCCCTGCATTTGGGTAGGTAGAATTAATATTGAAAAACTTATGTGCATGGATGTGTACATGTTCAAATGTGTTTGTGCATATGTATATGTGTATAATTGATGAGTTTGGAGGCCAGAGGTCAGTGCTGCTATTATTATTATTATTATTATTATTATTATTATTATTATTATTTGCATCAGAGGCTATTGCTCACCAATTCAGCTACACTGGTTAGGCAACAAGTTCCAGAGATCCTTAAGTCCCTGCTGCCTAACTTTTGGGTTACAGGTATATGTACCTGTGCCCACCTTCTATGTGTATACCAGGAATCAAACTCCAGTCTTCATGATTGCAAGGCAAACATTTTATTGATGAAGACGTCTCTTAACTAGAAGAGGTGTACAGATCCCATGTGATCCCAGTGAAAATTCTCATGATAGTCCTCACTGTAGTAAAGGTAATCCTAAAATTTCAATGGAGTCACAAAAGACATGAAGTATCTCAAGCAAACATACAAGGAGAAAAAGAGCAATGGTAGGGAATGAGGATCCTTGTATACTGCTGGTGGAGTCCCAAACCAGTTCAGCAACTACAAAAGACACTATGAAGATTCTTCAAAAACCTAAAACTTGAATTTCCTTTTATTATTCAACTGTACTATTTCTGGGCATATGCTCAAAAGGAAGCTTAATCAGCATGCTACAGAGACATTTACACATTCATGTTTATTATTGCACTGTTCACAATGGCCAAGAAATGGAATCAGTATAGCTGCGCATCAACAGGCAAATAGATTCTTCAAAGGAGATACACATACAGAATGTACTCAGTTGTAACAAAGAATAAAGTAGTGAATTTGCAGGAAAATGGAGAGAACTGGAGCTCAGCCAGTTAGTTGAAATAGCAAAACTCAGAAAGTAGACACAACATTCTTCCCTCATATATGCATTATGCACACCTGTACAAATGACAATCCTCTGCATACATACACATGATCATGTACATGAACACACACCACAAATTTTACTTTATTTAGAAACGTTCTTTTACATTAACAATTCCAGTTCCCTCTCTCCTTCCTATCCTCCCATGCCCCCACCAACCCCCATTCCACCCTTCATCCACTCCCCAGAGAGGGTGAGGCCTTCCATGGGGAATCATCAAAGTCTGTCACATCATTTGGGGCAGGACCTAGGCCCTCCCCCATGTATCTAGGCTAAGAGAGTGTCCCTCCATAGGGAATGGGCTTGCAAAGTCCATTCGTATACTAGGAATAGATACTAGTTCCATTGTCAGAGGTCCCATAGCCTTCCCAACCTTCTAACTGACACCCACATTCAAGAAGCTTGGTTTGGTCCTATACTGGTTCCCCAGCTATCACACTGGGGTCCATGAGCTCCCACTTGCTCAGGTCAGCTGTTTTCCCACCATGGTCTTGACCCCTTTGCTCATCACTCCTCTCTCTCTACAACTGGATTCCAGGAGTACAGCTCAGTGTTTAGCTGTGGATGTCTGCTTCTGCTTCCATCAGCTACTGGATGAAGGCTCTCATTATAGGGGAAGGGCATTTAAGGTAGCCTCTCCACTATTGCTTAGATTCTTAGTTGGGGTAATCCTTGTGGATCTCTGGACATTTCCTTAGTACCAGATTTCTCTTTAAACCTATAATGGCTCCCTCTTATGGTATCTCTTTCCATGCACTCCTCTATTCTTTGCCCGACTCCATCTTCCTGCTCCCTTGTGTTCTCCTCCCGACTCCTCCCCTCCTCTTTCTCCTACATCCCTCCCCCTCCCCCATGCTCCCAATTTGCTCAGGAGATCTTGTCCTTTTCCCCTTCTCCAGAGGACCATACAGGACTCTCTTAGGGTTCTCTTTTTTTTTTTTCCTAACTTCTCTGGAGGTGTGGATTGTAGGCTGGTAATCCTTTGCCCTATGTCTAATATCCATATATGAGTGAGTACATATACCATATAACTGCTGTTTCCCCTCCTTTATTCCTCCCAGTTCCCCTACTCCACCTCCCTCTCCCCCAGATCCCTTCAGAAAAAAGCAGGCCTCCTAGGTATATCAACCAAACACAGTATGACAAGATAAAATAAGACTAGACACACACCCTCATATTAAGGCTGGGTGAAGAAAAAGGTTCCAAGAGCAAGCAAAAGAGTCCGACAGCCCCTGGTCCCACTGTTAGAGGTCCCACAAAAACAGCAAGTTCACAACCATAGCATACATGGAGAAAACCAAGCATAGACCCATTCAGTCTCTGTGAGCCCCTATGGGCCCTGCTTAGTTGATTTTGTGGGTTGTGTGTCCTTGATGGTTCCTTTAGTTTTTTTCTTCCCCTCTTTTGCAGAGTTCCCTGAGCTCTAAGGGGAGGGATCTGGTGGAGATCTCTGGTTTGGGCTCTCTCCACCTTATACATTATGTCAGCTTGTTTTCTTATGTCCTGAACCACCTGCTGGGATGACAACATCCACAATTGACAGGGCTGTCCCACATCAATCATCATCTGATAAAATGCCACACAGGTTTGCCCACAAGCCAGTCTGTTAAGGCATTTTCTCAATTGAGGTATCTTTTCCCCAAATGACTTTACCTCGTATGAAGTTGACATAAAACTAGTTGGCACAATTGACCCCTTGTCAGTTTGACATATATACACATCACAGACCCACACTTTTAAAATTCAAGTGCTTTAAGAATTCAGTGTCTTTAAAATATCCAAAGTCTCTCTAAAAATCCAAAATCTCTTAATTGTAAGATTCTGCTAAATTAAAAATAAATCAAATACTTTATTCAGAGGGAAGAACCAGGACACTGGCACACAACCAAAGTAAAACTAAAATTCAATAGTGTTAAAAGTTCAGTGCTTAACAGTAGCTTTTATTGACCTCACGTGGTGCTAAACCTCGGTTGGTCTCTATGACTTGTTCATGCTCTCAAAATCAGTACCATTTGGGAGACTCCTACATATCACCAGGTTTGGCTCAAGCACAAAGGTCCCTGTCTAGACTACAGCTTCTGTGTGTTCATCTGAGGAAACATTTCCCAGAAGATTTGTCCTCAGCAATGCTGCTCTCTTCTTAATCACAGCTGATTCTTCAACTCTAGCTGACCAGAATCCATTGTCCCAGGGAAGCAAAGGTTTCATCTTAGTGGTTCTTAACCCAAAATATCACTTGAACAACCATTATAGAGTATCTGCTCCAGAAATTTTACAATCCAGGCCTTCATCATCTGCACTGCTCTTGGTAATTTATCTTCCAAGTTCCCACAGAACAACTCACTCAGTTCTAAGCACTTAATGGATTTTGTATCCCCAAGTTCCAAATGCCACCACAATCCTCCCCAAAACACATGAAGGGGTCTGTCACAACATAAAAGGAACCTTGCATGTGTCCAGACAAGGAAGCAAATTACAAAGAGGCAAGAATGAAAACTCAATTTAGAATGGTTTCCTCAACCTGAATCAGACTAAGGGAATTTGATGCCAGGTGGTTCATTGCCCACATATTTAAAACATGGTATACTTTAGAAAAATATCTCTGGATGCAATACAATCCCAGCTGACATAAAACTAACCTACATAGTTTATTCTACCATTGTTTGTAATAAGTCATCAGAAATGTTCTATCATATTGTCTAATTATATTTGAGTGATTAAAGAAATAAGGAAAAATGAGTAGCAGGGAAGTTAAATAAGAAATAGAGCCCTAGGTGTGGGAACTTGGATTGATATGTAAAACAAGCTTGTTTCAAACTTAAATTTAAAAAAAATTAAAAAAATAAATATAGACCTATTATTCAAAAAAAGAGAGGTCCAGTACATGTTTCTGGGGAGTTTGAACAGAGCCTATCAACATTTTTTCCCCTCTTCAGAGTTTGTGAAAAATGGAAAACAAAGAAAAGAGAAATAGAGGAAATGACATCATCTTCCTGTTGTAGCTATCACTGACAAGAGTCTGACAGAGTTTTTACTCTAGCAGAATACAGTAGGAAGAAAACAGAAAACAAGAAGTCAAAAATGAATAAAGATACAGGCAAGAATGGGAAAATAGTAAGAAGGGGAGGGTTGTGTCTAGGATAAAATTAACTGATTTGGGGTGGGTGGTTTAGAATGATCTCATAGAATTCTCTCTTTCCAGGGTTGACTTCAGGGTCTGAGCCATAACTCGATGACACCGTAGAAGGTGATGTTAAGGCATCCCCAATGCAGGAGAAAAACTGAAGAGCTAAAGTACAAGAGATGGCTTCCAAAGGACCCCATAGGATGTTTAAGCATAGATGGGGATGTGAGTTTTCTTCTAAGTACAATGTTGTGGTTTGAGTTCCTCACCCAGGCTTGATGTGATCAAATTTATGATCATAGTGACTTATTGCTTGCTGGGTGGAAAGTGTAAGGAGGCAAAAGACAAAAAGGACTAAAGAGCGGAAAAACACACTTCCCAGGTTCTACACTGTGGAGGCAAGAGCGGAGGGTGGTTTGCTCTGGCATGCCTGGAAAGACACAGAGTAGCTATCTGAGAAGAGAACAGCTATTTATTCATAGTTTGATATAGAGACTGAGTCAACCACTCCCATTTGTGTCTTGGCAGAGGAGTGGGAAAGCTTTACAAGTAGAAAGAAAGGGACCCAGCAGGGGTGGCCCACACCTTTAATCCCAGCACTCTAGAGGCAGAGGCTATCCTGCTCTACATAGCAAGTTCCAGGACAAACAGAAATCCAGATAGATAGATAGATAGATAGATAGATAGATAGATAGATAGATAGACAGACAGATAGATAGAACAAAAAAGGAAAGATTTAGATTTAGGTCTGTCTTAGGTATGTCATTGACTGGGGGCTTTGGACATGGGGGAACTTCAGGTATGCAAACTAGGAACAAGATAGACTAAGGGGTGGTGTATTGGTGTATATTATCTTTCTCTATATTGCCATATATGGAAGAATGAAAGCACAAAAGATGAATCAAGTTCTGATTGCCCAAGTCCAATAATTATAGAAGCTGTGGTTCGGTTCCTGGGTTGTTACTACCAACAATCACCTGATTTTCTGCTAGTTGGACATAGCAGGGAGTCTACGAGGACTATCTATTCACAGACAAGGTGATGGCTTTCTTGAGCAGATTGCTTCAGACCATGATCAGCATTCTGTGTTTATATTTGGCCCGTCATGCCTGTTTGCAGATCCAGCCTCTCAGAAAGTGTGGTTTAGAAGGGAAAAGATTGGATTAATGTCATTTGGCTATAGTCTGTAAAGAACTTAATAACAATTTGGACACAGAAGGGTTAGTGGAAAAATAAGAGAGTCTAGAGTGACTGTTTATCTGTATCCCTAACACTTGAGTATGATAGTAAATTAATTCTAAAACCAAAGAAAATATACATGGCATAAACCAAAAAGCTACACACATGCTCCAGAATAGGGGTCAACAATCTGTTTTCTGAAAACTGGAAGCTAGTAACCTATAGCTTTGCAGGCCACATAGTCTGTTAAAACTCCAGAAGAGCTGCTTTAACATGAAGGCCTTTTTTGGACAAAGTGTATATGACTGTGTTCCAAGAAAACTTTATTCATGGACTATGACATTTTAACTCCATACATCATTTGATTTGGTTGTTTTAACAACATTTAACATGTAAAAATCCAAACTTATTCACCTTACCAAAAGAGCAGATGGGATTTGTTTTAAGTGCTGTAGTCATCCTACCTGTGATGTAGAGTCGTGGCTTGCAGTCCCATGGGTCCAACATTGTATTGTGCACACTATTCAGTAAGTTTCCAAACCTGAAGCATTTAAGTATTATTTCCCCCACTGGACTCACCAAATGATATAGGCTCTGAGAAAGGAGTTACAGACATGCTTTCTTGCCTGCTAAGTGGTAGCATTTCTACTGAACTAGCAGTATTTCACTTTCACACAACTAATACCTCTATTTACCAGGCCAAATGACCAAGTGACTTTTTCCACAAGTTTAAAATCTGTCTCTCTCTCTCTCTCTCTCTCTCTCTCTCTCTCTCTCTCTCTCTCTCTCTCTCTTCTCTCTCTCTCTCTCTCTCTCTCTCTCTCTCTCTGTGTGTGTGTGTGTGTGTGTGTGTGTGTGTGTGTGTGTGATTTCACTCAAGTGAGTGAAATCACACACATGGAAAGCATTTTATGAACTGCAATGTTTGCATCAATACTCCTCCGTGGTAGAACCACATGTCTTGCTCTCTCACTTCATTCAGGTCTTTCTTTAAATTTGGCCACATCTAAATGTTGTCCCTGATTAGAGGTTAGCACCCCAGCACTACCTACCTACTGCCTAAGATAGCACCTTAAAACTATCTGTCAACTGTCTAAAACAGCATCTACAGAATGACTTTTGAACCATGCAGGCTTTTCCTCATACTTCTCACATTTTGACAGGTATAAATTATTATTATTAATCATTATATTTTTATATTAATATAGTAATAGTTGAATTTATCATTGTTGTTGCTGTTGCTGCTGCTATTGTTGTCTGCTTCCCCGCAGTAAAACAAAATAAAAAAGTGATTACTTAGTCCACTGTTATACATTTAATTCTACTGTTTGGAAGATTTAGATACTTTATAGATGGTTAAATAGTTACATATCTATAGTTAAACAGTTATATATCTATGAGGTTTAATCTTGATCCTATTTTTTTAGCATTTCTTATTAGAAAAGTTTCTAATAAAATATCCATCTCACTGTACACTCTTTCTAAGAGGTGGGTCTACACCAAAGTAGCTATGGCAATCAGTACAATCACTCTAGACTCTTCTGCTTCTCCAAGAATGATGCAATTCCATTGTCAAAGAATGCATCTGTAATGTGTCTTTTTTAGTAATTTATTTCATTTGTATTGGTGCTTTGCCTACATGTATGTCTGTGTGAGAGTGTCAGATCTTGGAGTTACAGATAGTTGTTAGCTGCCATGAGGGTGCTGAGAATTGAACCCCAGTCCTGTGGAAAAGCACTCAGCACTATCAACCACCGAGTTATCTCTCCAGCCCCCCTGTAATGTGTCCTTTAAAGGATAATTGGCTAGCTTTATTTCAAAAGAAAAACCTTCTAAATTCTATGGATCTATGTAAGATTAACTTGGAACAGAACATAGTTACAGGCAGATAAATCAGAACTTTGAATATCAGAACTGTTCATAGAGTTGAAAATTCTGAAGACATTAACTGCCCCACAGCACAACATCCTCCAGTCCTAGGTTGCACTGTCTTGACTTTCTGATTTTAAAGTCTTCAGGTCATACTACTTCAGTACAGTTCTTAGACATAAATGACATAAATGTTTCCTTTGAAGTTTGAATTTTTATTTCAACCGACCATTACTTATGAACATTACCCATATAACTTCACATATTTGTGTGTGTGAATAATTTGGAATGTTCCCTAAAATATTTTTTAAATGCTACAGATTACACCCAGGAGTTCTTATGTGCAGAGCTACAGCCTCAGACATTTCAATTTGTTTTATTAAGACAGGGTCTCTCTAAATGGCCCAAACTGACCTTGAACTCCCAATTCCAGGAACTCTCAAAATTCCTGATTGTGTGAGTCTCCTGCCTTCACCTAATAGACATCTGAGATTACAAGCCTGTGTCTCAGGCCTATGTCCCTAAAACTTCTCTTCACCTACTATGTCAGTTACTTCCTATTGAATGGTGCATATTTTATTGTATTTTGTCCTTGTTGATTACTATTCTTTTTATCCCTTAAAGTTATAAATTCCCAATTTTAATTATTGTAATCATGAATATTTGTAGAAATTTTATATACTTCTTCAAAAACAGATGATTTCTCTGAATTCTTGAGGCAATTTCTCTTCGTTACATTCATCTTTCCATTAGAACTCAGTTGCCATTTCATAATACCTAAAGAAATTTGTTATTTGATTGTACAAATAAATACATAAATAAATGCTTAAATGTTTCAGGAGAAAACTTGATCTGGAAGCTGGTGCTGCCTAATAGACAACATGAATAGCGACATATGTATCACTATCCTGTGGAAACTTCCAGTGAGGCTGTATTTTCAAACATTCATCGAGGAATTTCATTCTGTGAAATTTACTGAGAACTGTGTTCTGTGAAAATACTAACCCCTGTCAGAATACTGATTAAAAGCTTAATGCTTAAAGCTTGAAATATGTGAATAGTCAGAATGACTCTACCAACTCTGAAAGAAAGAAAGAAAGAAAGAAAGAAAGAAAGAAAGAAAGAAAGAAAGAAAGAGAAAGAAAGAAAGAAAGAAAGAAAGAAAGAAAGAAAGAAAGAAAGAAAGAAAGAAAGAAAGAAAAAGAAAAAGAATCCCTTCTAGTCAAGGAAGTAAACAGCAACAGAAGCGAAAGTAAGCTAAGATCAGTAATTCTTAGTCTTACCATTTACTCCATGAACATGTGCATTATCCCAAATCACACTGTATGTGGGTACACTTAATATGTTTCTTTTCTCTTTTGTCATTTTTCTTTTCTAAACTTATTTCTTTTATTTTATGGGCATGTGTGCTCTGTTTCATGGATATCTGAGCAGCGCATGGGTGCCTGGTGTCCACAGAGGTCAGAAGAGGGTACTGCATCCCCTGGAACTGGAGTTCTGGATTATTGTGAGCCATGGGTTCAGGGAATGAAGCCTGGGTCCTCTGTGAGAGCAACATGTGGCCTTAACCACTGAGCCATCTCTCTAGCGCCTGTTTTTACTTTCAAACAAGTATAGAATGAACAAGCTCCCAACAATTTCCCAATGAAAGCAAAACTAAATGTTTTAGCCTTAGCCCACTTAGTGTTATATTAAAAAGATTAATAATTTATAGACATCTGAAAAAATTCTTGGCTTTATTGCAATAAATTATCAGTTGCATGGATAGTGGTAAACAATGAGTATTTTCCAAGAAATGTGAGTTCTACTATTTTAAATATATTTGTTCTTTGCTTAAAAGTTCCGAACATGACAAAATACATGAACTTCCACAGCATGATAAGCACAGAACTAAAACAGATTAAGGTGTGTTTCCATTCTTATATCAACACTCCCTAGGTTAAGGTAAAAATCACTTCTTCATAATTGTCTCTAAGTTTACCTCATTTGGTAAGTTGGGCTTACCATCACCCAATATTTTTTTTAATTCTAAAACATAGAGAATTATGGTTGTTTTGGTAATAGCTCACTTGTGTTAGTATGTGCTTTTTATGTAAAAACCTCATATTCTTACTCTCACTTTAGGAGTAAAAAAAAATGTAGCTCAGTTGGTAGAGCATTTCCCAGCATACACAAAGCCCTGTGTTAGTTCCATACCATAAATCAAGTGACTTTGAGGTCAACCCTTACTGGATACATAGGACTATCTTGTTGGATAGTAGTGGCACATGCTTTTAATCCCAGCATTCTGGATTAAAAGGTTGATCTTTGTGAGTTCAAGGCCAGCCTGGTTTGCAATGCCAGTCAGTTCCAGAACAGCCAAGGCTACATAGAGAAATTGTATCTCAAAAGAAACAAAAACAAAGTAAAAAAGACTATGTCTCAAAAATAAGTAAATAAGCAAATAAAACAGGTAAGTCCTTTTGTTCAGTTTTTGTTTATATCATGTTCTGGATATCCCTTCTTACCCAATTAAATACCATTTATTTCATCTACAAATCAAATGAGAAAAATATTTCTTGAAAGAGTACTTACTACATGCTAGGATCTATAATTGTAAGTGTTAATTCTAGTGTTTCTAATCACAAAATTATTTTCAGGGGATGTGAATAATGGCAGAAGAGTTAGGTAAATGCCATCATGGGGGTAGAAAAAAAATGGATAGTTTTACCTTATTTGGCAGAACTAAGAAGATTTTTCCTAGCGATGATAGCATTTTAACCTTTTGGGAATTTTTAAGGTGGAAAAATTTGCATGGGAGTATGGTCAAGGGCACAGAAATGTGAGGGCAAAAAAGACAAATTTTATGAAAGGAATGGTAGGGAATATAACTGGGAAAAACTCAATTAAATTATTTAATTAAAGATGCTAGGTAAAATAAAAAATACCAGGGAGAAGCTTGGGTTCAAAAGGTCCATTTCCCCTATAAAATTAGGCTAGGTTTATTAAAGGTTAATTACATATATAGCAAAATATAATCTTCCTGCCTCAATAAGCTACTTGTAAAGTGATTAATCAGCTTCTAATTGACTTTTGTAATTAATTTACAAGGTCACATAAAATGTGCTAAAACTCTACACCCCTATACTCCTTATAGTAATTGAAAGTTTAGTACCATCTATGAATGAATCATTCTTATAGAGCCAGCACATAACTTAGTAATCACTTGTCTTGATAAAATGTCTTTAAAAAAAAAAAAACTTTTATTTAGTGCATTTGTGCCAGTGCACACCACATGCCTTGGCACATGTGTAAATGTCAGAGGACATCTTGCTGGAATCAATTCTCTCCTTTCACCATGTGGGTACTACTAGGAATTAAAATGAAGTTGATTGAATTTAGGTTCTCAGATTCTGTTGAGCCAACAACATATCTGATGGATAAATTGGTTGAAACATTTTTAATAGATATACTAAATAAAGTCCATAAAAATGGTTAGCCTTTTTACCATTGTGTAAGTCATCCAATATAATATTAATAAACAGATTCTCTTTGGGGGGGAAGCATAAACATGAATATAAGAAGCTAGCTAATTTATCTCGGCATTTTCAATTTCAAATTCTCTCATACATAACATTTTGTGTCCATGCTAAAAGTAAAATATTTACAATTGTGGGTTAATGGTATCATAAACCAAAGATATCCAGTTTCTAGAATTGGTGTTTGAGAGGATGATGAGATGGCTCAGTAAGTAAGGGTATTTGCAGTTGGCTCCTCAGGACCTGAATTCGCATAAAGATGAAAATAGAAAAGCTACTCCAATAAACTGTCCTTTGACCTCCATACATACACCATGTCACATGTGTGTCTTCACTCACTTCACATGCCATATATCCCCCAACACAAGATGATGATGACAATGACAACATTCTTGGGGTCTACTGGGTTTGTAGAAATCTTAAGTAAGTAACATCTTAGAATTTTTAATAGCTCATTAACTGATCTCAAAGTCTTGGGGAAAAAAACACTCCTGAGTAACGCAAGTCCGACTAGCCAGATTTCCAAGGCCTTCCATTTCTAAGTGTTGTGTTATAGACAGAGACATACTTTCTTGGAGAGAATATGCCAGTTTGTATCACTCTTTAATCACCTCCAATATCTGCCAGCTGTTCTGTTTTGGGGAGTATTGTGACTTTTGGTATGCTCTTGCCAAGAGCAGGTGCAACACACAAAAGGCATGGTCCCTGCTTTCCAGTTGAGTCCCTATTGGCTTTCAATTAAATAGCTGAAATCAGCTGGGCAATCCCTTTCCCACAGATTCAAAATGACAACACCATGGAGTTGCTAGAGTCCTGAAGGGCTTTCTAGCTGCTCCTAATTAAAAAAAAAAAATCACAGTGGAACAAAGCAGAACATTCTGAAGAGAAGAACAGAACTCAAAAGATAAAAGTAGTGGAAGCATGGTAGACACTGATGCACATACCAATGAAAATTAATCACACAAATTGTATGAAACTCATCAACAAATTAGGTACCCACATTTGAAATGGCAATTCTCTTTGCAAATTAACTGTGTAGGGTGAAGTATCGGAGACAGTTTACAAATCAGATAGATTCAAAGAGTTCCTACTGGGGCTTGGCTTAGAATAAATCCTCTCTGAGTGCCCTGAAATTCCAAGTTTAAATAATCAATTCCTATTGATTTTTCACTTTTGTTCTGCCAACGTTTGGTTATTCCCCAGGTCACATAGCCTTGCCATTTGAGCCAAAGTCAATAAAGAATTTATTTATTCATTAGACTCTGTAGAAGCAGAATCTAATACTGAAAACAGGCATTAAGATTTTGTGCTGTAAATATCAAGTATTTTGTGGAGTTTTAATGTGCATCACAGATCTGTATTAAGGATACTATCAAGATAAACTTGGGCCTTGGAAGAAACTACTTTTGAGTAATCTAATTGCTTTACTGCAAAAGAAAATAACTTTAAAAGAATCTAACCATGTTTTGGGTGCTTGAAAAAGATTATGAATATTAATTTTCTCATTAATAATGAAAAAGTCACAGTTTGTCTTTATAATTCTTGGAAGGGCAGTACAGTATTATAATGTGACTGCTACTGGCCAGAGCTCATCGCTTGATGAGCTACCAGGAAACACAAAGAAACACAGGCTACTGTAGCAATCTCAAAGCTCAATATTCTTAGGTCAACTAAGTTTTGCAATTAGTACTTATGAAAGCAGCCTAGTTAAAAAGAAAAACTATTTCTTTCCTATCACATTCACTCTATAAACAACAAGAATAATCTACACGTATGTAGAGACACTACAAGGTGAGATCAATGAAATCTGTCAAGTCATTTGGAGTAGGGACTAGGTCCTCCCTCCAGCCTCTAGTGGGGGGGGTGGTGATAAGATGGGCGGGGGCAAGGGGCATAGGAGGGAGGGACAGGGACCTGTGATCAACATGTAAAATAAGAAAAACTAATTTAAAAAGAAGATACTACAAGGTTAATTGATCAGAATATTGTGATTGTGGAGAATTGGAATGTTGTGGATTCAAAGGCAAATTATCTTAGGACAGTGCACATCTTTAATCCAAGTACTTGCTTCACAAAGACAAGTGCATCTCTGAGTTTGAGGCCAGCCTGATCCATAGAGCGAGTTCCAGGATGACCAGATCTACACAACAGAACTCTGCCTCAAAAAAATAATTTAAAAATAAATAAATAAAAATAAAACCCTTGGGCAACCTTTAGTCTGCTTAAAAATCATTGTCCTACCTCTATATCTGATCTAAGATAATGTCACCTGTCCACTAAAATTTTTGGAGTGTATTATTAGAAAAACACTACCTTCCACCAACCCAAAGTTAAGACTGTTATCAGATAGCATCTGCAAACTATAGCAGAGTTTTTCCTATTTTGCTGTAACCTGCCTATTGGATATCCCCTCCAGTACATTTGGGGAATGTCTCAATAGGATATTTTCATTCTGTAAACACTTCCACATTAAAATATGTTATTTGGGGCAACCTGTTCCTGGGTCACGATCATACTTATTTGGGTTAAAGTGAATTCTTCCATGCACTTTCAAGTGAAAACTGTTTTATATCACCAATTTTGGTGCCCCAACATGAGGCACTGGAGGACAACTTACTCTTACCCATATTATTATGGGATTGATGTGCCCCATGGTTCCCATTGCCTCATCTAATGGACGTTGGTGAGTTATTTCTGGGGCTCAGATCTCCCTTAGCATGGCCAATGATCCATTAGCTTATTCTGAGCCTTGTATTGGATGCCTTTATCTGCTTCCAATCATTTGTTTGTTTCTGGAGTATTTGGCCAGGGCATTTGATCACTCTACCTTTCACTCCTGCCACTCCTTGATTAGCTCATTCTTGGTCAAGTCCTGCTTATTGGAACTTTCCCTCTCTCAGTGTGGGATTCTGTGAGTGCTTGATCATTGTGATTCTTAACTTCAGAGGCACTAGTTCCCATAGCACAATAAGGTAATGTCAGAACTATCCCCAATGTGGAATTGCTCCATGGGGCAGCCTAAGACAACATGCCCCAATCCTTGGTGGGAAGAAACCTTACTGACAAAGCCAGTAAGAAGTACAAATGGACTGGCTGATCAAGTATCTTAAGCACCCCCATCCTGTGTTCCCACACATATACAGGATAAACATGATAAAAAGTAGGAAGAATAAAACTGAGAATAAGACACAGCAGAGCAACTACCATGAGCATTACAAATCTGATCCAAAGCAAAATTGCTCCAGCCAACAGGAGGCTTCAGGTTTCAGGAAAGACAGAATTAAAGTGGAATGTTTCTTTATGATGTTTAGTTTTATTAACTAGAACTTCTTAGTGTACACAAAAATTATGACTATAAAACCTTCCCCATTTTTATTAAATCTTACATGTTAAGCTAGCACAAATTTCAGACATAAAATAAGATGGAGTACCAGTGGCTATTTTGCTCGAGATGCACCTTCTGTCTTTAATTTCTATTTCTCATTTTTGTGTCTTCTGTCCTTCTCTAGTTTTGACTTTTCTTAGTTCTTTAATTCCTGCCTCCTACTCTTTTTTCCTAGTAATTCCCAAGCAGAACAAAATTCTGTGTGGAAGGAAAAGACTGTTGACTTGTTTAAAGATAGTGCTTAGAAGGAGAAGGGTCTTGATGGTATCTATGCTCCCTACAGAAAACTGGACTGAAAATTTCATGGGGATTCCTGAGTCATATCATGATGCTCCAGTGTTGGAGGCACAGAGGTCCATGAACTCACAGAGAAGATATAAGAGAACAAGAAGAGTTAATCATGCAGGGATGTCTCCTTAATGGAGGATATAAAAGTCAAATACCTGCATTCTATCTTGAAAGCTAAGAAAAAAAACAACATTGTCCAGAGCTTGGTGATGTTCTTGTATCTGTGGGGGAAGACCTCATTCACCTTTTGCTATAGAGGTAGACCTCACCCAAACTCCCCAAAATGATTATCCCAGACTCTTCCCTCCCTAGACCATTACCCATTCTATGCTACTGTCAGAAACCACACTAGAATCTAGGCCTTTTAGCTATAGAACCCACCCTCATGGTCATATGGACCTTGTAAAAAGTCTCTGTGTTGTCACATCATAAGCTTTATTGTACACCTGGAATTGGACTGGTTGAACTGCTTGTTGCCTGGAAACCCTTTCCCAAATTGTACTATGTTAGTCTGGTCCAGGCTGACAAAATCCATCTGCATGGGGTTTTCATTCTTATGTCTTCCTGGGCTTCACTTCTCTGTCTGACACCTACAGGGACCCCACACTCTAGAATCTGCTAAAGAATTTCAAATCACTTAATCTACCTACAAACCGCAGTTCCCTCACTTCTGTTCAGTCATTTCACATCTCTATTTGGGGCTGTTGCTCATTTCATGCTCATTTCATGGTTTTGTTGTTTAGACATTTCTATATCTAAGGGCATCTCGGCTGCTTAGCTTTTATAGGAGAGGATATTACCTTCAATATGGACATAACAAGCTTTACCATCTGACCCTTTGCTTTCATTGAATGAAGCTTTGTCCAAGAGACACACTTCTACTAAAGGCCATACCTTTGGAAATGCAGTTTTAAGGTTAAGAATTGCTTGATGCTATGGAGAAAGCAATCCCATTAATACCTTACCTTTAAAAACTTGCAAAGTTAGGAGCTGGAGAGATGACTAACCAGCAAAGATCATGAACTGCTTTTCCAGAGGGCCCAAGTTGGGATAACAGCACCCACATTGGATGGCTCCTAACTACACATAACTCCATCTCCAGGGTATCTGACACAGCTGGCCTAAGGAGGTATTGCACTCACATATGCACATAATTACAAATTTTGAAAATTCCTTAAAACCTGAAAGAAGGCTACAAAATGTTTGTGGGATTATTTTTCATGTATGGTCTATTCATATATTGCCATATATATATTATGTACATGAGTGTTTATGTCTATACATTTTATATGGTACTAAATTACTTACAAACTAGTGCTCATATAAATTGAAACTGTGGAATTATCCCATGTTCCTTTTATTTCTCATATAACAGGAATTTTAGAGCAAAAGCTCCAGCTCTGACAGTTGCAAAAGCTAAACATTTAAAGACTCAAGTAATTATAAGAGAAAAGAACAAAAACTTGATCAATGTGGCCATATCATGAGGAATGCATAGAGCTGTCCAGGGACAGTATGTCAGTCTTCAGGTACTGCCATAAGCTTTGAATTTAAACAGATAATTTACAGAGTCCTACTCAAGGAATAGCCTTACTAACTTGGTCAGTTCTAGCCCTGTACATTAGTCTTAAAAAGTACTTATTACTGGAAGATACATTCTGGTTCCCAGGAGCCAACTCTTGCTGCCACAGGCTATAGGCTTTCCTTCATGGATAACCTTGTTCCTATGATAAATGGTCTGACCTAGGTATAGTTGTTCCTAGAAACCACGGAAGGTGCAGTTTTGGGATGCAGCTTGACAATGTGTGACATGGATTAGATGGAGAGATACCCTCAGGCAGATTAGCAAGACTGTACAGTCAAGTGGAAATCTGATACAAATGACAAGGGCACACCAAGTTACAGCAGCAATGCCAGACTTTTATCCTGTTTGGTGTGCCTTTCCAGATTCAAATGAGAATTTTGTGTTCAGGAAAGCCTGTCATTAAGTTCTTGTTATAGTCAAACCTAAATCTTCATTTAAATTTTAGAGTAAAGACAAAAACAGAAATATCTCTGTGACTATTAATAAATTTTGCTAACCAATGGTAGGAGCTCTCCTTCCTTTGCCTTGCTCTGGGCCTTGAAGAATGGGGACTGAGAGCAGGAGAGCCCATCCCAGCAGACCAGCCCATCCAGATCTGCCAGCTTCCTGGTCCTGCCACCATGGACAGGAAGAGGAGAGCCATTGGAGTATTAGACCTGCTTGCACCCACCAGAAGAGAACCTTGGCCCTGTAGCCACCAGAAAAAGGAGAGACTCCACCAGTACACACTGGAAAAGGGTAGACAACATTATGAGAACACAGTCAATAACAGAAAGATGAATATGATGCCGATAGAATCTAGGGACTCCACTCCAGCAAGACCTTAACATACCAACACAGATGGAACAGAAGAGAATGACCCTAAAAACAACTTTATGATGATGATAAAGACCTTCAAAGATATAAAGAAAAAATCTCTTAAGGAATGGAAGAAAACAAAATTCAAGAAAGGGAAGAAAAGACAAACCAAAAATTACAAGAAACAATTCAAACAGTGCAAGGCTTGAAAGCTTAAATAGAGACAAAAAACAAACAAACAAAAACAAAAAACAAAACAAAAAAAACCCACAGTCTGAGGGAATGCTGGAAATAAAAAAGCTGAGTAAGCAATCGGGAACTACAAAAGCAAATATATCCAACAGAATACAAGATATGGAAGAGAGAATCTTAAACTAGGAGAAATAGATTCATTGATCAAAGAAAATCTTAAGTCCAACAAATCCCTAACACAAAATATCCAGGAAATAAGGGACACCTTCAAAAGGCCAAAACCTAAAAATAATAGGTGTAGAAGAAAGTAAAGAACCACAACTCAAAGGTACAGAAAACATATTCAGCAAAACTATAGAAAAAAAGTCACAACCTAAAGAAAGACATGCCAATGAAAGTACAAGAAGCTTACAGAACACCAAATAGACTGAACCACAAAAATGTCCCCTCACCACATAATAATCAAGACACCAAACATACAGAATAAAGAAAAATATTAAGAGCAGCAATGGAAAAATGCCAAGTAACATATAAAGGCAAACCTATCAGAATTATACTTGACTTCTCCATGGAAACTCTGAAGGCCAGAAGGTCCTGGATAGACATTCTGACAACACTAAGAGATCACGGATACCAGCCCAGACAACTATACCCAGCAAAGCTTTCAATCACTATTGATGGAAAAACCAAGACAGTCCATGAAAAAAATAAACAGATTTAAACAATAATTATCAACTAATCCAGCCCTACAGAAAGTTCAAGAAGGAAAACTCCAACCCAAGAAAGTTAACTACACCCACAAAAACATAGTCAATAGATAATCCCACTTTACCAACAGCCAAAAGAAAAATGGGGGGAAATATACACATAATGCCACTAACAAGAACAAATGAGAAAAAAAAAAAGAATGAACAATCAATAATCCCTCAAGAGAGGAATCCAAAATGGCTGAAAAAGCACTTAAGAAAGTACTCAAGGACCCCCCATTGCAGGACCTCTCCTAAAGAAGCCCTACTCAGCTGGAGAGTGCCAGCTAGACCCACCTGTCAGTGGGGAAACATCCTGAGTATCAGCCCAGCCTTTGTCCCTGTCACGAGGCCTTGGCTACAGAGAGAAGGAGAAACCCACCAACACCTACTGGAAGAAGCTATGGGAAGATGGCAATACAAGAAAACACCTAACATCAGAAAGACAAGCATAACACCACCAAAATCTAGGGAAGCTACACCAACTAGACCAGAACACAACAAAGCAAATCAATCAGAAGGGAATGACCTTAAAATTATCATCAGAAAAATGATAGAGGCCCTGATAAAAGATCTGAGAAAATCCCTTCAAAAAATGGAAGATAAAACAAACAAAAAATTGGAAGAAATGAATAAAATTCTTAAAGAAATTACAGAAAGCCAAGAAAAAAAACAATTAAACAGGTTCAAGACTTGAAAACAGAAATGGAGACAATAAAGAAAACAAACTGAAGGAATGTTGGAAATAGAAAAACTGGGCAAATGATCAGGAACTGCGGACGCAAGCATAACCAATAGAATTCAAGAGATGGAAGAGAGAATCTCAGGTGCTGAAGATAAACTAGAGGAAATAGATTCATTGAACAAGAAAATCATAAATCCAACAAATCCTTAACACAAAACATCCAGGAAACGTGGGACACTGTGAAAAGGCAAAACTTAAGAATAATAGGCATAGAGGAAGGTGAGGAAGCCCAGCTTAAAGGGGCCGAAAACATATTCAACAAAATCATTGAGAAAAACTTTCCCAATCTGAAGAAGGATATGCCCATGAAAATACAAGAAGCATACCGAACACCAAATAGACTGGACCAAAGAAAAAAGACCCCTCGACATATAATAATCAAACACCTGACATCCAGAATAAAGAAAGAATATTAAGAGCAGCAAAGGATAAAGGACAGGTAACATACAAAGGCAGACCTATCAAAATTACGCCTGACTTCTCCATGGAAACCATCAAGGCCAGAAGGGCCTGGATAGATATTCTACAAGTAAGTACTAAGAGTCCATGGATGCCAGCCCAGGCTACTATACCCAGCAACTCTCAATCATTATAGATGGAGAAAACAAGATATTTAATGACAAAGCCAGATTTTCACATTACGTATCTACAAATCTACAGAAAGTTTTCGAAGGAAAATTCCAACCCAAGGAAGTTTACTACACTCACAAAGATTAGGCAACAGATAATCCCATTTTACCAGACATCAAGGGTAAAGAAGGACAAATAAATTCACAATACCACTGCCAAAAGCAAATCTAAAAAAACAAACATTAACAATCAATGGTCCTTACTCTCCCTCAACATTAATGATCTAAACTCGCCTATAAAAAGACACAGGCTAACAGAATGGATATGAAGACAGAACTCATCCTTCTGCTGCATACAAGAAACACACCTAAGCTACAAAGATAGACAAAGGGCTGGGAAAATATCTTCCAATCAAATGGACCCAAGAAGCAAGCAGGTGTGGCTATACTAATATCTAACAAGTTAGACTTCAAATCAAAATTAATCAAAAGAGATGAAGATGGTCATTTCATATTCATCGCAGGAGAAATCCATCAACAAAAAGCTCAAATCTGAACATCTATGCCCCAAATACAAAGATACCCACATTCGTAAAAGACACGCTACTAAAACTCAAAGCTCATATAAAACCTCACACACTTATAGTGGGAGACTTCAACACACCACTCTCACCATTAGACAGGACCACCAATCAGAAACTCAACAAAGAAACAAAAGAACTAACAGAAGTTATGTCTCAACTGGGTTTAACAGACATCTATAGAACATTCCGTCCAAACACAAAAGGATATATCTTCTTCTCTGCTCCACATGGAACCTTCTCTAAAATTGACCACATACTAGGTGGCATAACAAACCTAAACAGATACAAAAAAAAATTGGAATAGTCCCCTGTATCTTATCAGACCACCATGCTTTAAAATTGGAATTCAACAACACAAATCGCAGAAACCCTACAAACTCATGGAAACTGAACAATGGGCAATTGCACCACACCTGGGTCAAAGAAGAAATAAAGAAAGAAATTAAGGACTTCCTAAAATTCAATGAGAATGAGGACATGACATATCTGAAATTATGGGACACCTTGAAAGCAGCGTTATGAGGGAAGTTCATTGCACTGAGTGCCCATATGAAGAAAACAGAGGATAGTCACATTAGAGAACTAACAGCGCAACTGAAAGCCTTAGAACAAAAAGAAGCAAACTCACCCCGGAGGAGTAGATGCCAGGAAATAATCAATTTGAGGGCTAAAATTAATAAAATTGAAACCAGGAAAACAATACAAAAAATCAATGAAACAAAGAGTTGTTTTTTCAAGAAAATCAACAAGATAGACAAACCCTTCTCCAAACTAATGAAAAAGCAAAAAGAGAACATGCAAATTAACAAAATCAGAAACAAAAAGGGGGACTTAACAACAGACACAGAGGAAATCCAGACAACTTTCAGGTTATACTTTGAAAACCTGTACTCTACAAAATTTGAAAATTCAAAGGAAATGGACAAATTTCTGAACAACTATCACTTACCAAAATTAAACCAAAAACAGACAAACAACTTAAATAGACCTATAACCCCCAATGAAATTGAAACAGTCATTGAAAGCCTTCCAACCAAAAAAAGCCCAGGGCCAGATGGCTTCAGTGCAGAATTCTACCAGAAATTCAAAGAAGAGCTAAGTCCAATACTCCTCAAATTGTTCCACACAATAGAGACAGAAGACACATTACCAAACTTTTTCTACAAGGCCCCAATCCCCTTGGTAACCAAGCCTCACAAAGATACAACTAAGAAAGAAAACTACAGACCAATATCCCTGAAGAACATTGACACAAAAATACTCAATAAAATACTGGCAAATAGAATCCAAGAATACATCAGAGAAATCATCCACCATGACCAAGTAGTCTTCATCCCTGGGTTGCAATGATGGTTTAACATAAGAAAATCTATCAACGTGATCCACCATATAAACAAACTAAAAAAGAAAAACCATATGATCATCTCCCTAGATGCTGAAAAAGCCTTTGACAAAATTCAACACCCTTTCATGATAAAGGTCTTGGAGAGATCAGAGATAACAGGAACGTACCTAAACATAATAAAAGCAATATACAGTAAACCAACAGCCAAGAGCTAACTGAATGGAGAGTAGTGTAAGGCAATTTCTCTAAAATCAGGAAAAAGACAAGGCTGTCCTCTCTCTCCATATCTCCTCAATATTGTACTTGAAGTTCTAGCTAAAGCTATAAGACAACAGAAGGAGATCAAGGGGATCCAAATTGGAAAGGAAGAAGTCAAACTGTCTCTATTTGCAGATGATATGATAGTTTACATAGGCGACCCAATAAACTCTACCAGGGAACTCCTACAGCTGATAAACACCTTCAGCAAACTAGCAGGATACAAGATAAACTCAAAAAAATCAGTAGCCCTACTTTATCCAGACAACAAAGAGGCTGAGAAAGATCACCCTTTACAATAGCTACAAACAACATAAAATATCTCGGGGTAATGCTTATGAAACATGTGAAAGACCTATACAATAAGACCTTTGTCTCTTAAAAGAAAGAAATTAAAGAAGATACCAGAAAATGGAAAGATCTCCCATGCTCTTTGTTTGGAAGAATAAATATAGTAAAAATGGCAATCTTGCCGAAAGCAATCTACAGATTCAATGCAATCCCCATTAAAATCCCAGCACAATTCTTCACTGACCTTTAAAGGATAATAGTCAACTTTGTATGGAAAAACAAAAGACCTAGGATAGCCAAAACAACCCTGTACAATAAAAGATCTTCAGGAGGCATCACCATCCCTGACTTTAAGCTCTACTACAGAGCTATAGTCCTGAAAACAGCCTGGTATTGGCACAAAAATAGACAGGTAGACCAATGGAATCGAATCGAAAATCCTGATATTAATCCACACACCTACGAACACCTGATTTTCAACAAAACAGCTAAAAAAAATACAATGGGGGGAGGAAAGCATCTTCAACAAATGGTGCTGGCACAACTGGATGATGGTGTGTAGAAGATTGCAGATAGACCCATGTCTATTGCCATGCACAAAATTTAAGTCCAAATGGTTCAAAGACCTCAACATAAATCCGGCCACACCAAACCTCTTAGAAGAGAAAGTAGGAGGTACCCTTGAACAAATTAACCCTCTTAGAAGAGAAAGTAGGAGGTACCCTTGAACAAATTGCAAATGAAAACAACTTTGAGATACCATCTTACTACTGCCAGAATGGCTAAAATTAGAAACACCAATGACAACTTATGCTGGAGAGGATGTGGAGAAAGGGGAACACTCATTCACTGCTGGTGGGAGTGCAAACCCATACCGCCATTTTGGAGATCAGTATGGTGGTTCCTCATGAATATGGGAATTAGCTTACCTCAGGACCCAGCAATTCTACTCTTAGGTATATACCCAAATGACTCACATCCATGCAACAAAAACATGTCCTCAACTATGCTCATAGCAGCATTATTTGTAATAGCAAGAACCTGGAAGCAACCTAGGTGCCCCTCAACTGAAGAATGGATAAAGATGTGGCACATCTACACAATGGAATACTCCTCTGCAGAAAAAAAAATAAAGGAATTTTGAAACTTGCAGGCAAGTGGATGGAACTTGAAGAAACCATCCTGAATGAGGTAACCCAGTCACAAAAAGAGGAACAGGGTATGTATTCGCTCATATATGCATTTTAGACCTAGAGCAAATGATCACCAGCCTATAATACATACCACCAGATGAACTGGGATATAAGGTGTATTCTAAGAGATTCATATATGGTCCCTCACAAAAGGGGGAAGGGCCAAGTCCCCCAGAGCACATGGGAAATGGGGGGGGCAGTGAATGGAGAGAGAACTAGGAGAAAGAGAAGGGGAGGAGAGGAAAACATGTGTGACTAGATAGGTTGAGTCAGGGTGGGGGGGGCATAAAAGAGGGAGCCATTATTGGTTTAAAGAGGAAACTGAACCTAAAGAAAGGTCTAGAGAACTACATGACCAATTCCAACCAATACTTCGAGCAACTGTGGAAAGTCTACCATAAATGCCCTTCCCTGATAGTGAGATCATCAACTAAATTATCCACCATCATGGAGTCCTCAGAAGCAAACACCCATAACCAAGCACTGAGTCAAATCCAGATGCAGAGAGAGGGGACAAGACCAGGTTGCAGAAACTCACAAAGATAGCTGACCTGAACAAGAAGGAGCTTGGGCCTCCCAGACTGATGGCTAGGAACCCAGCAAGGGACTGACTCAGACCCCCTGAATATGAGTCTCAGCTAGAAGGACTGAGCAGTCTGGGGGACCTCAGACAGTAGAAACAGGATCTATTTCTGGTGCACAAAAGGACTTTGTGAACACATCCCCCATGGAAGGATACTCCCTTAACCTAGAGACAGGAGAGAAATCCTAGTCCCTACTGCAAATGACTTGACCGTCTTACATAACCCAACCTGGATAGCATAGCCCTACAAGTGGAATGGGGGTGGAGGGATGGGAGGGGAGGGTGGCCAGGGAGGAAACTGGGATCCACAGGTAAAATTTTTAAATTATATTATTATTAAAAGATGAAGAAAATGCTGCTGGATTAATTAGAGAGAGAGAGAGAGAGAGAGAGAGAGAGAGAAAGTGTTCAACACCCTTAGCCATCAGGGAAATGCAAACAACACATCTCTTGAGATACCATCTTACTCCTGTCGCACCAAGGACAGATTATCCTGGAGAGAGAGAATGTGGAGAAATGTGTACTCTCCTCCACTGCAGCCAGTTTTGAAATCAGTATGGTAGTTCCTCAGGAAAATGAGAATCAATCTACCACAAGATCCAGCAATCTACTCTTAGGCATATACCCAAAAGATGCACATTCATACCACAAGGACATCTATTCAATTATGTTCATAGCAGCATTATTTGTAATAGCCAGAACCTTGAAGTAACTGAAATGCTCCTCAACTAAAGAATGATTGGAAAAAATGTGGTACATTTATACAATGGAGTACTACTCAGCAGAAAAAAAACAATGGAATCTTGAAATTCATAGGCAAATGGTAGAACTAGAAGGGAGGAGGGGAGGAGAGAAGAGGAGAGAAGGGAAGGGGAGGGGATGGGAGATGAGAGAGGAGAGTGGAGGGGAGGGGAGGAGGGAAGAGGAGGGCAGAAGAGGAGAGGAGGGGAGAGGATGTGAGAGGGGAGAGGAGAGGGGACAGAAGGGGAGGAGAGGGGAGGAGAAGAGGGGAGGAGATGGGAGAGGAGAGGGGAGGAAAGAGGGGAAGAAAGGAGGAGAGGGGAGGGGATGGAATAGGACAGGGGAGAAGAGAGGGAGGGGAGAGGGGAGGAGAGAAGGGAAGGGAAGTGGAGAGGAAAGGGAATGGGAGGGGAGAGAAGAGGAGAGGGGAGGGGAGGTGGGGAAGACATGGGAGAGGGGAGAGGATGGGAGGGAAGGGGAAAGGGGAAGAAAGGAAAGGGGAGGGGAGGGGAAAGGGAGGGGAGGACAGGGAAAGGGAGGGAGAAAGGAGGGGAGAAGGGAGGGGAGGAGAGAGGGGAAGAGAGGGGAGGGGAGGGGAGGAGAGGGGAAGGAGGGGAGGGGAGGACAAGGGAGGGGGAGTATTGCGATTTAATAAGGATCAGGATAAACTATTAGGCTGAACAGAAGTTTATTAAGGGAGAAATAACTCACAACATAGGCAGATGTACGCAGCGGGTTCTAGCAGATCCTAAGCCTTCCAGCGTCCACCACCAAAAGGGGCGGCCCGACCCTTTCCCAGCCTCTTCTCCCAGCTCCCATCTGGCCCTGTCTCCGCCCCAATGGGCATGGCCTAAGCCACAGGTGCAGACAAGGTGAATATCTTGCTACAGGGGAGGAGAGAGGGGAAGAGAGGAGGGGAAGGATTGGGAGAAGGGAGAGGATGGGAGGGAAGGGGAAAGGAGAGAAAAGGAAAGGGGAGGGGAGGGGATGAGAGGGGGAAGGGAGGGAGAAGGGAGGGGAGAAAAGAGGGGAAGAGAGGGGAGGAGAGGGGACGAGAGTGAAAGGGAAAGAAGGGGAGGGAAGGAGAAGGGAGGGGAGGAGAGAGGGGAGGAGAGGGGAGGGGAGGAGAGGGGAAGGGAGGGAGGAGAGAGGGGAGGGGAGGAGAGGGGAAGGGAGGGAGGAGAGAGGGGAGAAGAGGGGAGGGGAGGAAAGGGGAGGGGAGGAGAGGGGAGGGGAGGAGAGGGGAAGGGAGGGAGGAGAGAGGGGAGAAGAGGGGAGGGGAGGAAAGGGGAGGGGAGGCGAGGGGGGGGAGGAGAGGGGAAGGGAGGGGAAAGGGGAGGGGAGGAGAGGGGAAGGGAGGGGAGAGGGAGGGGAGGAGAGGGGAGGGGAGGAGAGGGGAAGGGAGGGGAGAGGGGAGGGGAGGAGAGGGGAAGGGAGGTGAGAGGGGAGGGGAGGAGAGGGGAGGGGAGGAGAGGGGAAGGGAGGGGAGAGGGGAGGGGAGGAGAGGGGAAGGGAGGGAGAGGGGAGGGGAGGAGAGGGGAGGAGAGGGGAAGGGAGGGGAGAGGGGAGGGGAGGAGAGGGGAGGAGAGGGGAGAGAGGAGGGGAGGAGAGGGGAAGGGAGGGAGGAGAGAGGGGAGGAGAGGGGAGGGGAGGAGAGGGGAGGGGAGGAGAGGGGAGGGGAGGAGAGGGAGGGGAGGTGAGGGGAAGGGAGGGGAGAGGGGAGGGGAAGAGAGGGGAGAGGGGAGGGGAGGAGAGGGGAAGGGAGGGGAAGAGAGGGGAAAGGGGAGGGGAGGAGAGGGGAAGGGAGGGGAGAGGGGAGGAGAGGGGAGGAGAGGGGAGGCGAGGAGAGGGGAGGGGAAGAGGGAAGGAGAGGAGAGGGGAAGAGGGAAGGAGAGGAGAGAGGAAGAGAGGGGAAAGGAGGGAGAGGAGAAGGGAGGGGAGAGGGAAGGAGAGGGAAGGGGAAGAGAGGGAAAAGGAGGGGGAGGAGAGGGAAGGGGAGAGGGGAGGGGAAAGGGGAGGAGAAGGAAGGGGAAGAGAGGGGAAGGGAGGGGAAGAGAAGGGAGGGGAAGGGGAGAGGAGAGGGGAGGGGAAGAGAGGGGAAGAGAGGGGGAGGAGAGGGGAAGGGAAGAGAGGAGAGGAGAGACGAGGAGAGGAGGGCATGAGGAAGCAGGAAGATTGAGTCTTGGGAAGAAAAGAGGAGAGCAAGAAAAGAGATACCATAATAGAAGGAGCCATTATAGGTTTGAAGAGAAATCTAGAACTAGGGAAATGTCCAGAGATCTACAAGGATGACCCCACCTAATAATCTAAGCAATAGTGGAGAGGCTACCTCAAATGTCCTTCTCTGATGAGATTGGTGACTACTTACATGCGATCCTAAAACCTTTATCCTGTAGCTGATGGAAGCAGAAGCAGGCACCCACAACTAAACACTGAGTTGAACTCCTGGAATCCATTTGCAGAGAGGGAGGAATGATGAGCAAAGGGGTCAAGACCTGGCTGGAGAAACCCACAGAATCAGCTGACCTGAACAAGGGGGAGCTCATGAACTCCAGCCTGATAGCTGGGAAACCAGCATAAGACAGACCCAGGCTCCCTGAACGTGGGCAGTCTGTGGGGCCTCTGGTAGTGGATCAGTATTTATCCCTAGTATATGAATTGACTTCGGGAGCCCATTCCACTTTGAGGGATACTCTCTGACTATACACATGGGGAGGGCCTAGGCCCTGCCCCAAATGATATGACAGACTTTGAAAATTCCCTATGGAAGGTCTCATCCTCCCTGGGGAGCAGAAAGGGGATGGGATGGAGTTTGGGGGGGGGAGGACAGGGGAGGAAGAAAGGATGAGTGAACTGGAATTGGCATGTGAAGCATGCTTGTTTCAAATTTAAATTTAAAAATTATAAAAAATAAAATAAATTTTGCTGAATCTGCAGATAGTTTCCCAAGCTTTTATCAAAATATGAAGTAACTTTATTTTGCTAAAAAAAAAAAAAAAAAAAAAAAAGTTGCTATTGGGATGGAGAGATGGCCCAAAGGGTAATCATGCATGCATGGGGACCAGAGTCTAGATACGTGTATGGCAGTCATCTGTAACTCTAGGACTTAGAAGGCAAAGACAGGGAATCCCCAGGGCAAGCAAGCTAGCTAGCCTCCCTCAGCCAGAGAGCTGCAGGTGTAAATGTTCACTGAGAGGCGCTGTCTGAGGAAGCAATGTGAAAAATGACTTAGGACACCTGACCTCAACCTATGGCCTCCACACTCATGCACACGCAAACATATATGCATGCACACATATCATACATGAATATTCATACAGGCACATACACAAAAAGATTTATCTAAGTTCAGAAATTATATAAAGAAAACCATCAAGAATAAGAAAGAGATGTAAATAATAATAACTCCTTTTAAAGCAAAAGAATGAGCTATATAAAGGTTCAAGTATGGAATATATTTTTTTTTTTTTTGGAGTTACTGACAGTTGTGAGCTGCCATGTGGGTGCTGGGAATTGAACCTGGCTCCTTTGGAATGGCAGCCAATGCTCTTAATCACTGAACCATCTCTTCAGCCCCCCAAATATTTATTCTTACTTTGAACTGCTAAATTCCATGTTTATTGTGAATCGTACTTTACCAAATGAATATTTTGATCTACTAGGAATATCTGAGCTACTATAGAGTTTTTATCTTGCCTATAATGAATTTTCAATTCTCAGGATTGCTGATTAGGTAAACAAATATCAGTAGAAATTAATTTTCACAATTGATAATAGTCTTTCTCTCTCTTGGTCAAAGATATTACCATTTATTTGTTCTTCTAAATCTATCCCACTTTGAAAATATCAAATATGCCTTATAAAAAAATTCCTGAGCATCCAATGAAAATATACAAAGAACCATAGGGGCCATCTCTACTAAGTGGAAACATTATATACTAATGCGAGGGATTTTTTTAATTGAGAAAAAAAATTCAGAGTTGACTATAGGGATTTTCCTCAGTGAAGGCTAAGGAGACAAAAGAATTAAATAAGCAAATGCTAAAGGTGGTTATTCCATCAATTAGAAAACACAGCACACAGAAGCCTCTGTCCGTGCTCCATGAAAAGAAGCCTACCAGAAACTTCTAACCCTATCACAAACTTCTATCAACTTCTGAAGACACAGCCACAAGAGCTTCAGAAAAGATGAGTGACAATCATCTACAGCCACACCTGAGAAGTGAGAACCCCAACAACTTTAACATCTTGCCATCATTTCTCCTAATTCTCATTCCTTTTTAAGACATTTCATATATCCTTTTGTGCTTAAATTTTTTTTTAATTTTCTGAGGTATCTGGGACTTTCCTTAGGATATATCCCTAATAACAGTAATAATTCTGATCTATTAATGAAGATTGTACTATAAACTACAAATCAAGATGGTTGTGCCTTCTCGTGAATCTTGTTTATAAACCCTGAACTCCTACTTCATTTGAACCTTGTCTTTATATTTATAAGTAATTCAAAATTTTCATTACTTTCTCTCAGTATTTAATTTCATTTAGAAAATCAATCCAGTTTTTAGATTGACAAACACCTATTTTAAATCTTCCAAAAGAAACCCCATTTGTGGATGTCTTGTGTTGTTAAGTCTATTTTTAAAAAAAGGGGGGGGGAGCTTTAGCTAGGTCAAATCAGTTGAATTCCTGTGTAGCCATTAAAAATTTTAAAGGTAAGATACAACAAATAACAAGCCCTGTGGAATACCCAGATTTCTTTTTACCTTGGAGAAACTGATTCTATTATCTCTTGATAGGAATGTCAATGATTTGGGGTTGACTCTTACTATCCAAGTTACATAAAACAATCAGTCTCCAAAGTCAATAGCACTCATGTTGTCATTGTTGTTGTTCTTGTTCTTGTTGTTAGCAAACTGACCAAAAGCTATAGTCAAAGCAAGACTTCTATGGGGTATAGGAACTATAACATCCGATAAAAGAAAAAAGAAAGGGACAGAGAGAGGGAGGGACAGAGACAAAGGGAGGGAGGGGAAAAAAGGAGGAAGAAAGACAAGGAGTGAGAGATGCCAACCTTATAAAAAGTATTGATGTTCAAAAATAGAACAGAAGGACAAAACGCCATTCACAAAAGAAGGAACATAACCTCAGAGAACACTGAGTCTATTTTTCCCTGACTAAATGAGTCTTCAAAAGAGCATATGGTACATTTAGCCAAGATTAAAGAAATACTAAATAATACTCAATTTTGCCAGGGAGAAGTAGATAACCTATATTACAAAAGGATTTTTATGGAATACCATTTTCCTTCCTTATATTAAAATTAAAACATAAAACTTTGGGACTGCCAAGGTAACCTCAGAGAGTAAATGTACTCCTAGCCTATAACACATATGAACATGGGAGGAGAGAACCAGTTCCACATAGTTGTCCTATGACTTCCACACACACTGTAGCACTCATGCCCTCCCTCTCTAACCCACCCCCACACTCACATGCATGCATACAATAATAATTTTATTTATTTAAGAAATAAGATTTTATTATGGTCTATGAAATTTATGGATCAATTATGGAGTCAATTATAGCCTCTTAATTATGCCACCATAACTAATAATATTTGCCATACAGAGTAATGACAATGTTGTTACAAAAGAACTTAAAATGACATTATGTTGTTAATCTGATTTGATTTCTTCCCAAATGTGATTTTCCATTCATTTCTCCAAACTGGAAGTTGGGGTAATACAAAGATAATAGGACAAATCAAATTATTAGCCACAAATAATAGTTATAATAATTTGAACATTAAAATACAATGCTTCTTTCCACAGTCTGCCAAGTATCTTCCGACTCAAAAGAGACTAGAACTCAGAAATGAAGTCTCCATAAAGGCACCTCAGTGAGCTGTGTTGATGCTGACCTTGGTGATGGAGCCCCACTATCAGTTTTCAAAAAGTGACTTTCTTCTGTCTAAACATCAATCTGGGTTGTTTAAGGATCTTCAAGAGACCCCCTTGGTCAACAACTCAAACAAATACAATTCAGTTCCACCACTGGAAGCTTTGCCTGGTTACAGAAGATGGCCAGGTCAGACACCCTACCATCCAGGATCTTCACTAGGAGTCAACCTCATAGATTCCAGGAAGTTTCCACTGCACTAGGTTCACACACACACACACACACACACACACACACACACACACACACACACAATGCTTCCCGATCTCAACAGTCTCTCCCAGAACTTTCTCTCTCCATCTCTCCTCCATCTGATCCCTCCAGCTCACATCCCCAGTCCACCCACAAAATTCATTTTATTCCTTCTTCCCAGGGAGACCAATGTGTCACCCCTAGACCCATCCTCTTTACCTAACCTCTCTGAGTATGTGGTCTGTAGCTTGATTATCATTTACATAATAGTTAATACCCACAAAACTGATAGCCTACAATCTATATTGCCTGCAAAATGTGGGGGATAATGATGGTCAAATAATGTTTGGTTTAACTTGAGGTCCAGCATTTGAGAGAAAGCCCATGCTGAACACTGCCTTGATGGCCAAGAACTAGAGACTGAATAGCCCAGAGACCTAGGGTAGAACCAAACACAACTCGCAAAAAAATGAAAATTATTCCTAATGATATTCTGCTATATAGATAGGTGCCTAGTCCAATCATCATCAGAGAGAACTCCTCCAGCAGTAGATGAAAGCTGGTGCAGAGACCCACAACCAAACATTACGCAAAGAGAGAATCTAAACTGGGGGTCTTTATTGGGTCTCTCCCCTTGGAGATAGAGGAATCCTGCAGAAGGCTGGGAGGAAAGATTGTAGAAGTTAGAGAGGATGAGGATATCAGGAGAACATGGTCCACCAAGTCAACCAAACAGGGTTTACATGGGCTCACAGAAAATGAACAAGCATGGGGTCTGCATAGGTCTGTTCCAAATCCTTTCCATATACATGATGACTATCATTGTAACACAAAAAATAAAAGACCCAGAAACCGATATTGGGGTTCAAATTTCAAGCTGAAAAATTAGAAAAGCAAAATACCAAGCCACTAGCTCTTCCCACTACATCAGGCTGAATGAATGGGTAATCCAGCTGCCTCTCCTCAGCATGTCAAGAAAATCCTGAGACTGAATGCCTTCCTATCCTCAATGTGGCTGGAGAACAAATGCCTGATATGGAGACCTTGGTCCTGTCTTATATACCTCCCTAATGCTGGGATTGAACACGTGTAATCCCAGGAACTGAGATTATCTTTGTGTGAGCTGTTTCTCTTTAGGACTGGATCAATCTTGTGTAGATCTGAGGGGCCTTGAACTCACAGATATCTGCCTACCTCTCAATCCTGAGTTCTAGGATTAAAAATGTGTACCACCTCCTGGTGGCTCCGATTAAAGGTGTATTCCTGGCTTCTATGGCTTGTGGCTGACTTTGCTTTCTGAATCCTCAGGCAAGTTTTAGTAAATCATAAATAATATTATCACCATATGTCACCTGTCACCTTGGTGTTTTTGTGGGACTACTAACAGTGAAGGTGGGTGTATCTCTGACCCTTTTCCTGCTTGTGTTACTCTGTTCCCCATGTTGGATTGCCTTGTGCAGCCTTGATATGAGGGCTTTTGTCTTGTCTTATTGTACCTTGTTTTGTCCTGTTTGATATCACCTCTTGGAGGCCTGCTATTTACTAAAGAGGAAACAGAAGGGAAGTAGATCCAGGGTAGAGGGGTGGTAGAAGGTTTCTCGGAGAAGTGAAGGGAGGGAAACTATGGTCAGGATGTGCTTCATGAGAAAAAGTCTGTTTTCAGTTTTAGATATTGAGAAAAAAAATCTAGTCTTTCTTCATTTAAAACTCTACATGAGTTTATGGTCATTAAATCAAACTCTCTGGAAGAAAATTAAAAACAATAATAAATTATTTCAAAATTCCAAAATATCAAATAAAATATTTCATAGAATACAAATTACTATAGACACTTGGAAATATACTAAGTCTGGTTAAAGATATGACATTTATTGGTGGTGATGGTGATTAAAATGTTTCCCTCATCTACTAGCTACTTCTTGAACACATACTATGTTCTTCTGAAGACATACTATGTTCTTAGTTGTTTTAACTTTGATGATAACACTCACATTATATGTTACAGATAAATGGCACATCAATACACAGAATAAAAAAAAGAAAAACAAAAGCCCAGATATGATCACTAAGAATGTCAGTACAATCCGGAAGCTACTTTTTTAAATAGCTTTAACAACTCCTTCCCATTCCTTGCTGCCCTGCCTAGTCAGCTTCATCTTTATCAGATTCTAGGAATAACACTATATCTATAACTATGATATATAAACCCTTTGGCTTTTCTGTGCACAGAATATGATGGCTAATAGGAGGGACCATATGCTGAAATTCTCAAAACAAAATGACTCCTGTGGGACTCATTAGAACTTTGTAAATTCAGAGGCTGAAGAGATGGCTGAGCAGTTAAGACCACTTGCTACTCTCCCAAAGGACCAGGATTTGGTTCCCAGCATATACATGGCAACTCACAACCATGTAAAATTCTCCATTTCCAGGGAATCTAATACCCTCTTCTGGCCTCCACAGGCACCATGTGCATACATGCAGGCAAAACAAATAACATTGAAAGGTTTATTTTGAGGATCATGTATTCAGGTTATAGCTGGAAAACCTTTTAGGGTTTGCTATTGGTATACAGTCTCAATGACGCTCTGCCCTTGCCAGGATTTAGTATATGACTCTTCCACATTTGCTTCCTTAAATGTCCTTCCTGGAGCTTCTGTGTTTGAATAGAACATTTGTGGGGTACTTTTATTATTTTAGAAATGTCTCCTCATTTCTAGTCTATCTTCACATTGGGTGTTTATTCCATTTTTATCATGAAGTAACAGATGCCAAAAGATTAAGTGAAACTACTGTGAAAAAAATAATTTAGAAAATCAAGAGTAGGACCCAGGCTGGGTGACTTGTCTAGCCTAAATATGGACCTGGATTTGATTCCCCAAACTTCTAACACAAAAAGATTAGAGCTCAGACTTTATTTGTCCTACTTGGATTACTCATGAAATAAGATCTCCCCTGTAAGCACATTCATTTCAAATGCAGTAACTTATGTCTTAGTGCCACTACACTCCATTTCCAAGAATTAACTTATGAACATTAATCTATTAAACTAACAAAATGCTAAATCATAAGAACATGATTTTCTTTTTCCAAAAGCTGACATATTAATGTAAAATTAGACTTTTTGAAATTGACCATACATCTTATTTTTTTATTGTAATTAATTTTAGGAAAATTTAAGTTGAAAAACAGAGGACAACAAATTGCCCAGTCCCTTCTGATTGGCAATATTAGAATTCAACACATGAATTTTCCAAACTCAAGACCCCTCACACAAGGCACATTCTTTTAAACAAGTTTAGATTCTTTGGAAATTTGTTCTTTTTCATGCCAAGTAATTTATTTATATATTAAGAGTGGCATTATGAATCACAAGATATTTTTACCAAATAAAAATTAAATGATTGAATATCTCAACACTTCTTTTTTCTGATAACAAAATGCAGATTTCAAAGATAGTTTCAACAGTGTTTTTTGTGACTCTAAATGGTATTTTCTTTTTGATTTTCAAAACAGGCAAAAAAAATTAAGTGTGGGTTTGTGTGGCACACAAGTGAACACAATTAAGGAGACCCTCATTGTTGTCTTCTGAATAGACTTGTCACATAACTATTCACAGCTTTGTCTAGTGACAGTAGAATATCAAAAAGATACTGAATACTATAGCAAAAATCTATTGTGCTTCTGAGATCTAATCTTTGTCTGAATGTAATTGCCTTATTAAAAGATTTGCAAGCTTACTCTTTCTGTGATTCTAAAATAAGCCAAGAAAAACCATGCCGCAAAATTGCAACTGCAGTCCCCATGATATGACAGCAGCATGTAAGTCAAACTGAAATTAAAACCCTATGGCACAGTTCCCCAGCAATGGCATGGATGCTTCTAGTCCTGCAATTATCCCTGGTGGTATGAGTGGCATTTGGAAGACTTTCTTCCCATGAACTTAGCTTAGAGTGCCTGAGGAACTGCTTATGTAAATATGAATATCTCATTTAGATTGTAATTTATGTTGTGTGGCAGTGTCTGCTTCTTACTACCTGTTCATTATAGCTAATAGATTCGGGATGAGTGCCTTTGTCTTCCCCACTCCCTTCACCCTCAAACACCTTGATATAAGCCTTCCCGATAGGGAGAACAGATTCATGATTCAGTTGAAGCAATCATTTGTACATACTGATGCCAATATCTCTTAGCAATTGTCAACTTCGGTAACTAGGGACCTTCTGCAGCTGCTATGCTTTCCCTTTCAACCATCTCCTTTCTACGAATATATTGTAATGTTTTACTTTTATCATTTTGTGAAAGGCAATGCTTTCTACTTCTCTCATTCCCTCACCCGTATATAACAGTAAGATATGGTGCCAAGCACTAATTCACTTTAGTTGGGAACTAAAGTTATTATTCCCAGGGAGAACACAAGTAACAACCAATTTTATTTTTCCACAATTATCTTATTTAAGAAACAGTAGCCCATTCATTATAATTCCTCCAATTACAGTGGGTTTAGGTAGAGAAAGACGATGGGATTGACAATGTGTAAGAGACATGAACTTTTTTGTTGTTGTTGTTCCTCCAGGATTGTTGGATTTGGGACATATATTAAGTATGTTTAAAATGTGATGTGTGAAAATTAGACAAAGATTTTTTTTTGGTTTTCTGGGACAGTGTTTCTCTGTATAAGTCCAAGCTAGCCTTGAACTCTTTGAATTCTGCCTGCCTCTGCCTCCTAAGAGCTAGCATGAAAGGTACATGCCACTACTGCCCAGAGACAAATATTTTTCTTTAATAGATTCTTTTCATTTTAGTAACATGAGAGCACTCTATTCACATAGGGTGAATTTATATCCATTTGTCTATCAAAATACAAGTATAAGTTTGGTCAGCTCAGAAGTTATGACTCATTTCCATGACCATCACTAAAACCTCAAGTTAATATTTGATACTCAAATTGCATTTGAGCACATCATGAAAATATAAACATTTGACATGCCAATTGCATTAGATGGGGCCTATTCAAAATGGTAATGAAATTTCAAGGTAAAAACTTGCTTATAAACCTGTTTTTCCTTATAAAGCCGATTGTTGATTTATAGTTATTCAACATGATAAGTCCAAAATTGCATTTAAATGAGTAATTTTACTTAAATTATAGGTGTTGGAATTAAGAAGATCACACACATTTGCCAATAATTGAAATGTCTGCAACCTTTCTAACACAGTCAGAACTTCTCAGAAGGCTAGTTGGTGGTATTTTTTCCTTCTTCATTCTTCAGTTTCTTTCCAAGCCTTGTACTTTTATAGAAGAAGATAGGAGGTAACAAAACATGAAATCATTTTGACTTACATAGTAAATGTCTGCCCAGTTAGTGTCCTTGAACAACAATGAGGTAAATGATGCCTGAAAATGATTAACCTGTCAGTGAAGTGAATACACATTGTCCCAGGGATACAAAATTAAAGAGATAAAAGATTACAGCTCTAATTTATACCATTCCAATATAGTCTTTCTGGCTTACCTGGAAGAAAGATAAAGAAATATTCATTCCACCTTATTCTATTTTCTCTCTACCTACCCTATCAGGATGGTGCAGTCAATTGTATCACTCAACACTCTAAGGCTCCAGATCAGGAAGGGAAGAGTTGTGATCATGAAGAAAGGAGATATTGGTATTTGTACCAAGAAGAGTGTGCTAAACGTGTCTCATTAGAAACTGCAATATATGGGTGCCACATACTTTTGTCCTAATCTCCAGTATCTGTTTCCAAGATAGAAGACACTTTCTCAAGAAAAAAAAAAACTGTGGAAATAAACTGTGTATAAAGGTAATATGAATACTTTCACATGAAGAGTTGACTATTCATATAGACTTCCCATTGTAGTTAAAAGAAGACTGTAAATACAAAATAATATGATTTCATATTTACCTAAAGTTACATATAAGTGTGTGGATATATAATTACTCTGTGTGTGTGTGTGTGTGTGTGTGTGTGTGTGTGTGTGTGTGTGTGTAAGTGAAGTTATGCAACTTGGTCTGACAATGTTTCCCAAAAAAGATATAGACTATCAAACAAAAACTCCAGTACCAGTCATAAGAAATGTCCTCTCATGTTGTAAATCAAGGTAGTCCAAGATACTTCCCAAACAATATAAGCAATTGTCATTGCCCTCAGCTGCAGCCCAGAGATTAAGTAAGTCCCTATTGATAAGGACTTCACATACTTCAGACATAGGTCTTGGATCTGTCCTGAAAGTCTCCTCCATGGGGTCTAGCTTTCATAGTAAAGATGCTAAGCAAGAGTCATGGGGGTGGAATTAATAGTACTTCTGAGTTGTGATGCCTGTGAAGTATAACAATAACTACCATGGCAAAATGTCCCCAAAGGTGCAACAATGTCACTCATATCTTGGCAGCTGTCTGGTTGAACTTGAAGCCCACTCTAAAATAGAAAAATCATGCCTTGTACTTGAAACACAGCCAGGTGCCTGATTTATGAAGATCATGTATCTTAGAACAGAATGAACTGCCAACATTTTGCTATACCAACATAATTCCTAACTGCATTCTAGTGCAACAACAGACACACATTATAAAGGAATATGTACATCTAATTGTTTCTCTGGCTCTAACTCTGTCATGAATTTTTGAGTTGGGCAGTGGATAAGTTTATAAAATATATTTGATACTGAAAGTATAAAATAGTGTGAAGCCCCATAGCTTCTGTCCCAAATTCTTGCTCTAACTGTATAGAAGTCCATTGAATTGTATAGAGTATGGATCTGTTTAATTTTGGTATGTGCTATTTTTACCTATTTACAAGATTCTTTTTTAATCCAAATAATACTAAAACGTATCCTTATACCCACATATAAATGTAGTTCTCACCCCTCATCAAAGAGGCTTCTCTTTGAAGCAAAGACTATAACAGATCCAAATACGAAGATCAACTAACTGTGTGTGGAGTGCTTAGCCTTAACTGATACATCTACAAAACAACTCCTGTACCTAAGGATGAGGGACATCACAGAAAAGAGGGCAGAAAGATTTTTATGAGAACTAGAGGACCAAGAAGTCTGCTGTGAGATTCTGTCTCCTACAAGTAACAGGAAAACCACACCCACAACATCTCAGCAGTATGGCTGAACAAGGGCAACACCAATAGACATTCAATAGATGTGCCAGCATGGAAGGGAAAATCTCACAGGGTCCATCCATAGACACTCTACTACCAAATAATCAACCCTGAAAAACACATAAGCAGCAGTAAAAAGACTCAGCAGCTTGTATTTATACATGGATGCATTTTTATGTTATGCTTATGTGTAACAATAATAACAAAAGAAAAGGAGTCCAAGAATTTGAAAGGGAGTGGGCCTTGAGAAGGGTTAGATGAAGGGAGCATGGGAAGGGTGGGAGGGAGGAGATGAAAAGGGAAAATAATGTAGTTACAATTAAATATTGTTTAGGAGAAGACTATAGAAACATAATCTTTCAGGATCTTAAATTTTTCATCTGATGCTGAAATAGACTTCTTCAGTCTCTTACAAACTCTAGAATTTACTCTCATAAACCTGAAGAATTTTTAAGAAAAGGGAAAAAACAGCAAGTTTTATGTGCCTTAATCTTAAAAGGTTAGTTATATTATACATAAGATGGTTTCACATTCTCTTCTCTTAAATGTGAAATATTTGAGGGCACATTTGAGCTGGCACATAAAGTTGGTTTTTAACTACTGAGAGGAGAAAATCATTTCTTTTACTAAAGTATATGAGCCAAAATTAAAAAATACATTGTAAGTGATATAAATATTGTCATAAACCTATCAAGCTTTTAATATTTCAGAGGATGAGAACTGACAAGATAATTACACATGATTTTTATTTTAATCTCTTCAAAATGACACTGACATCTCTCCTCTTCTGGGTTTACTTCCTTTGGGCCTATTATACCTTCCGTGATTATTTTCTCCCTCCTGTTTCTGAAATGAATTATTTTACCTTTAAGATTTTTAATATTTTTTCCTTATATAGGTGCCATACATGCAAAGCTAGCTGGGCTCAAGTTTTACTTGAAGGAACTTTTGGAAGAAGATATGTATGCCTTATAAATTCATTCACTTTAAAAGATCAGTTGAATCTCATATTCATTCTAGATTTTTCTATTTATTTACATTTCTCCACCTTTAGTCTTAATCTTATGCACAAAAAAGTTAGACTAAATGTCCTTAGAATTTGTGCAGGAGATGGTGTTGCTGAGCACTGCCCATTTATCATGACAGCCATTACCATCTTGTTCAAAGCAGGGATCCTCGAGTCCAGCAGGTGACTTTCCCACATGGGAAGGTCAGGAAAGCTATTAGAATTTCCCTTGAGATTGTGGCCCCTCCTTCCTGCTCTTTCCTGACACATGTAATTTTGTCCGGGCTGCCCATGCCGTCTGCCTCAAGCTCCTAGGAAAGTCTTGGGAAAGTCTTTTCAACAATTTCATTATTGGAAGATTCAACATGACTGCAGGTGCACCATTGACAAATTCTAATTCACATCTAACATTAATGTCCACCTAATAGCCAATGTATTCATAACAGATATATTCTTTAACAAAATAAAAATCTCTAAAACAAAGTTGCTGACTAAAATGTCTCTTTAAAAATTCATTTCTCACTCTGGTGATGTATCTTAGCGGTAGAGTGCTTGCCAATCACACATGAGGTCCTGAGTTCTATCCCCAGTGCTGAAAGAAAAAAATAAATTTTCCGTTCAAAATCTTTTTCTGAAGGACATGCTGTTTTCAGTACTACATAATGAGTCACATTTACTTTGCCTTCTTTTACCAGAAGCAAGACAGTTAAATTAAGTATTCAATTGAGCTACAATACAAAGTAGATAGTTAGGGAAATTCTATCTCACTTTAGGTTTTCTTCAGACATCATCTATCCTCTGACAGATTTTATAATGTATGTTTATGTTGCCATAAGAATCTAATAATTTTATGTTCTAAGAAATCAATTTGAATTAAATATGAACACTACTTACATGTTCCTTAATTAACCCGATGATACTTATAACAATATTTTTAATTTTATGGTATTTTAAATGAAGCTATACAGAGAATTGAGCTAAAATAACTTCTGCTGTTTTAAACACTTGATCATTTTCATTATAAAGGTAACACGTAGTTATTACCCCCAATTGTAAAATAGAGAATAGTACAGAAATAAAATACACTCAGCATCCTAATATGTACAAACAATCTTAAATACACTTTTGGCAATTTTCCATCCAGTCTTTATTCCATAGAATTTTTTTTAAAAAATATTATTTAGAATTTTATACATAAATATAATGTACTTTGAAAACATCTACCACCTTCTGACTCCCAACATATTACCTCTCCCCTTCCCAATGTTACATACCATTTTGAACCTACTGAGACCACTTGTACTGGTTTTATATGCATGACTATGGGGAAAGCAATATTTCCACAGATTTAAAAAAAACGGTTCTAATTCTGCATTTGGCTATATATCCTGAACTTGACATTGAGTTTCACATAGTATCTTTCATATGAAACTACACTATTCATGAATGTCAATTTAAGGAAATATGAAAATTACATGAACTTAGAATAGTTAGATCATGATACCAAGTAAGTATATGTTAGCATATGTCTGATAATCTCTTGATCATTTCTTAATATACTCAGTCATAGAGTTCTATCAATTTACATATGACTCTGATTATTAGAAGATATTTAGCATTCTTACTTTTTAGTCTTATGAATAAATAATGCTTGGTTTAACAAATGTTATACACTAAGTTTTAATATACCTTGGTATATTATTAAGAACAATTTCCAGGAATGAAGCATACAAAACAAAATGGAATGTACATTTCTCAAGACAATGTTGAATATGTAGAATTAGCTACAACATCAATATTCAATTTTTTCATTGTACATTCTTACATATTTTAATTATATTTTCAATGTACCACTGCCGGGGGGGGGGGGCAGTATCCAGCCAGACAAGGCTCAAAAGGAATATGGAGACTGCCTGTACTATGACATTTTTATCTGAGTGGGTAAGGGAAAAAAGGACACTCTCATACTCTCTTGATGGTTTCCTTCAGACATTTACTTTATTTATTTATTTATTTATTTATTTTGCATTATGTATTCTTTATTTTCCTGGTGATTTCCTTTTCTCATTCCTGGTATTTTTTTTTCTAACTTTATCTTTTTTCTTGATATTTTCCTTCTAACTCTATCTTTATTCTTCATGTTTTCCTTCTGTCTCATTCTTGATGTTTTCCTTCTAACTCATTTTAACTCTGTCTTTCTTCTTTCCCTTACAGCTTACATATCCCAGCAAAATCTTTCAGGCAATATAAAAATTACAGTGTGATTAACTTCTACTTTTCAAGTGAATGATTACAATGAATACAAATTTTTTAAAAAAAATAGCATGTTTTCCATATCCTTTACATGATAATACATTTTACATATTATAGGTGAAAAACAAATTATCCCATGAACCCGCATACATTCATACCCAAGCAAGTTGTTATAGATTAACAGTGTATTAGTAAGCAAGATATTCTTTTACTGGCAGGCTGCTTTTTGCAGTAACAAAGAATGGACCAATCTTTACTACTTACCTTGAAAGATAATCTTACAAGAAATCTTAAAAGAATCACAAATCTTAACTTTCATACATAAAATAGAATCAGTCAGCTCTACTCTAAATCTTTAGGGTGCATTTCCACTCATCAACAGTTTCTTGTATCAGGAGATTGAGGGCAAAAATGGTTACCAATCCTAGAAAGAAAGGTACGTCAACTAATGATAATTGGGTTTTGTTCATGTTCTTTGACCTTGAAGAGTTCCTCACACAACTATATGCCTTTCTAAAACTTTAGATTGTCTTCTCGGGTTTTTCCCCTCAAAGCTATTTGACAAAATCATCTTAGTCTAACTTTAAGTTATGTTCAAAGCTTTGTTTCAGCTATGGTGCACTCTGAAACCTGTGAACACATCTTCCAACATTAAGATTAAAAGAATTTCAGCCAGCCTGGCTCCTGGGAATGCCATTATTTCCTTGATCATTAACCTGAACTGTAATCTGTGCAGCTCCTTAGGTGAAACTCATACATAGGTCCTAGCAGTGTAACACTTCCTTGCATTTATTTGTTTGTTTATTTATGTTTATTTGTTCATTTTGAGTTTTTTGTTTTGTTTTTGTTTGTTTGTGGTTTTTTGGGGTTTTTTTTTCCCCTTTGGTTGGTTGGTTGGTGGTTTGTTTTGTTTTGTTTTGTTTTGTTTTGTTTTGTTTTGAATCAAAAGGTTTCTCTGTGTAGCTTTGGAGCCTGTCCTGGAATTCACTCTGTAAACCAGGCTGTTCTCGATCTCACAGAGATCCACCAGCCTCTGCCTCCCAAGTGCTATTTTTCAGTCATCAAACTTATACATAAACTAACATTGTTATCATCAATTAGATAATATAGCATAAGAAAAAAATCATAATAATCCACAGCTAAAAATGCCCAGTAGAACAGGATATTTCCATAAGAGGAACAGGCAGTGGAGATCTCCTCATACCCATTCCCACCGCACCATATACCTGAGAAAGATGGCAGCGGGGAACACGTGAGGACTCGGCAGAAGCAAAAGCCATTCTGTAGTGGTATCAGGGCTTCGCCTGTCCGCGGTTCACCCATCAGGGATTTTCCTCCTGGTGGGCTGACACCTGAACCTCAACTGCCACCTGCTGCTCCTCTGACATGGCCACTGCCCTATCACCATATTTTCTTTTTAAATTTTTGAAGAATATGTCTTTTGTAATAAGCAGGAAAAGACACAATTCAAAGAATTCTCCTATACTTTTTATCAAATTTTCTGAATGTTAACATGTAATTGCATTTACCTTATTTTTCCTTTCTTTGTAGACACAGCTGTAATTTTTTCCTGAAATGTTTGAGAGTAAGTTGCATAAATGATACTATTGTATTTCACCAAGTGAAAGACTGTGCATTATATTTCATGATGTTTGACAATTTGAAATCCCATTTATTCTGAATCTCTGCCAATTTAGTAGATGGAAATAGCACCTTGTTTAAATTCACATTTTTCTGTTAAAAAATAGAGCATGCTTCCTTATATTAACTAATTATATCTGATCTTTGTTACTTGTCTGCTGATGTTTGCACATCATCAACAGCCTTGAGTATACATGTGCTCACCTCCCATGTAAGAGCAAGATAAAACTCACTGTTTGAAACAGTGAAGATCAAGTCCTTGGTCACTGTAAAGTTATGACTGGTTTTGAGAGTAAAGGTGAAATTGGAAGCACATTCCCCATTGAGGAATACTCCCTTAGCCAAGAGGCAGGAAGGAGGGCCTAGACACAACTCCAAATGACTTGACAGATTTTGATGATCCTTCCTGGAAAACATCACTCTCACTGTGGAGTGGGGGGAGGGATGGGATAGGAGGGACGGTCGGGGGGGCATGGGAGGGAGGGAGGAAGAGGAAACTGGAATTGATATGTAAAATAAGAAAAAATAATAAATACATATATAGAGAGTAAAGGTGTAAGATATTAGGTAAATGTTTTATACATATAACATATATATATGTAACATACATATATAATACACATACATAGACATCATGAAAAATGTCTACAGGTAACATTTACATATAAGTACTATGAAAGAAAACAGGTAAAAGAATAGTGTCTCTGGCAAAAGATGGACAACTCAGATGGCACTAAACACACTCCCTTTTTTTTTTCACCCAGGTAAAAAAGCTCTCCAATTAAGCCAGGTGTATTTAATTATTTCCTCATTGCTGTGATCTAATGAAAAGCAAGTTAGGAGGAAAGGGTTTTCTTGGCTTGCAATTTAAGAAGGGATATAGTTACCAATAAGGTGACAGCATGATGGCAGAAACACAAGGTAGCCAGTCTTGCTTTCAGAGAAAACAGGAAGTCAGGATAGTTTGTGAAACCATGTGCCTGCCTTGCAGGGCAACCATGTTCCCCTCTTTAATGTTGCACGGCTTTTCAACTATTCATCAAGGGACAAACTATTCAGACATTCCATGTTCAAACCCAAAAGCCAAGCATGGTGGCACAATCTTCCAAGTATGTAGAAGGCAAGAGAATCAAAAACCCACCCCAAGGATAACACTGTGTAATTGGATACTTTTCTCTTTGTTCTTAGGGGCCCCACCACCTAGCTCCCAAATAAATACTCCAGAGACTTATTATTTCTTAGGAATGCCCAGTCTTAGCTTGGCTTATTTCTAGCCAGCCATTCTTAATTTAAATTATCCCATTAACCCTTTGCCTCTGGGATCTTACCTTTCCCTATTCTATATGCCTCTCTTCACTTCTTACTCGGAAGCTGACTGTGGGGCTGGGTGGCTGCACCCTGGTGTCCTCTTTTTTTTTGGGGGGGGGGAGTTTGAGACAGAGTTTCTCTGTGGTTTTGGAGCCTATCCTGGAACTAGCTAAACTCGTTAAACACATGTAACATGAAAGAATACAACACATCTTTGCATCACTAAACTAACAAGCAAGATCTGAACATTACAATGAAGGCAAAACACAAGGAAATGAATGACCTTAAAAACAACCTTATGAAGATGATAGATGCCCTTAAAAAGGAAATGACAAACTCTCTTAAAGAAAAACCAACCAAAAAAGTAGAACCTTTATTGCTTCTATTGCAATTTTCATGTTATGAATATTTTTCTTCACCTATTTGCTTTTTCTTGGCTTTCATGGCATTCTTTAAAGGATTTGTTGACTTTCTCTAACTTTTTCCCATCTCTTCATCAAAAGCAAATAAAGAATAAGGAAATTTTATTGGCCAAAATACCATAGCCTTCTTCCCAAATTTTCTCAGAACTAGATCCCACTCAGAAGTGGAAAGAGGGAACATTCAAGTCACTCTTAGGCCAAGTCTATTCCATTAAAATCTTTTATTGAGGAAATAGTCTCTTGGTCTCATCATGGTCCACATAGCCTGTAATTTACCCTTCTTCCTGCCCTCTTGTCTATTAAAATAATTTTGCTATCTGATCAAGGCTGTTTATTGGGGGGAAACCCCCTACCATGTGTTCAGAATGCATTGATCTTATTCTCCAGGAAAATTTACATTTTTCCTCTTGTTTTTTGTTCCCTTTTCCTCTGCCCATAATATATACACTCCTTCTGGGGCCACATCAGTCTCTCTTGGAAGTCCTCTTCTAACAAAGCTAAGGCATCCCCCAAAGTAATTCCCACTTGGTTCTCATCATCTCCAACATCTTCTCAGTCTGTTTGGTTTACACCCAGATAGCACTTGAAATTCAGATTTTACACAATTTAGTTTTGTTTGAATTAAACGTTTTTGTTGTCTTCTTTGTGAGTGTATTCCTAGTCTACATCTCTTGTCTCTGTGATAAGACAATGGCCAACACCATCTTGAGGAATAGTATATTTGGCTTTCATCAGGTGAAACCAAGGCAGAAATGGAAGCAGAAATCAAAGAGGAATGTTGCCTCATTCCAGCACTACTTGCTAGGAATGGCACCACCAACAAGGTTTGGGCCCTTCAATATCAATTAGCAATTAAGAACATGCCCTACAGATAAGGCCACAAGTCAACCCAATGGAGGCAGCTCCTCAATTGAGGTCCCCTCTTCACAAGAGCATCAAGTTGACAGCTGTAGATAATTATGACAATGTGAACTATCTCTCATTTTCATTTCCTAATTACTAGGATTACATGAACAGCTTCATGGTTGGCTTCTATTTTTTACTTTAATACATGACAATTTAAGGAATATATCATGATCATTGTGAAAGCCCTGATTTTTCCCCCTTTATGGTTCTACAAATACACCTTCCAGCCCCCTATATAACCTTATTCTAGACATAGAGTTCAGCAATTTTGCAGGCTTAACTAAATATCAAGCCAAATACACCCTGCTCTTCCAGCACTTATGTCAGCTGGCAGCGACTCATGGATACAAAGTTAAAAAGTAAGAGACATGGGTACAATGTTTTAAGGACAACAATATTCAAACCCAGGCAAGTCTTTCTTGTCTCCTTCTCCCTTGTGGAGGACACCTTGACACAATAAGAGCAACCAGACATGCAACAACCAAAGCCTCCTCTCAGGGCAGAGAAAAGGGAATATACAGAGCTCAAATTAAAGCATAACACAAAGAGAAAGAAGGAAGTGGGATGAGGTGAGCACACTAACATATCCAGCATGTAGACTCAGGCAGAATGGAAGCCCCACATGCTGGATCCATACATGCCACATCTCAACATCTCAGGCTCTAGGCCACATTGTAATTCCCTCCTGGGATTGACACGCTGATTCTCTTATCCTGTCCAAGAGGAACTTCCAAGCAACATTTGGACAGTTCATCTGAAGAACAGTGTCTAAACTAACTGTGCTTCTTAGACAAAAGCCCTGAAGCTATACTAGGTGTCATCAGGCAGCGACCTATTTACATCCTCATGATGGCTTGGCATAGTGGCTCATGCCTGAAATCTCAGTGCTTGGGAGGTAAAGCAGGAAGGTTGGTGTGAACTAAAAGCTACCCAGGGATACACAGTGAGTTCCAGGTTAGTTGGGTCTTAGAGTAAGAACATAAGCAAAAAAAAAATAAAGGAAACTAAATATTTAATATTGCAGTAGTTATATGATCTAAACCTGTAATGGCTACAAAGATGCCAGGTCTCTGTTGGCCTTTTAATTTTTCTAACAAAGAGTTACACACAGTCAATTCTTCCATCTATTTATATGCATGACACACCACACATTTCAGCGCATTTACTTTATATTAACAAGCGTTATAAGCCAAGTTGTTCTGTGTTTAATTTCATCATCCATTGTATTTACTTTCCTTATGTTTTGATAGGAGGGATCAACATAGCCCACCATCTGTTTTTTGTAAATAAATCTTACTGTAATACATCCACAGTCATTCATTTCCATGTTTATAGCTGCTACAAATGCTGAGCCAAGTAGGATCAGCAGAGGCTGGTTAGGTGGCAATTCAGAATTATTTACTATATAGCCCTTTAAGAGAAACCTTTCCCTACCCCTTCTGCAGTAGAAAATTGAACCCTGAGTAAGCATTTGTTGCAAATCAGTTTCACATCTGTGTATCCATTCTTGGAACTTCTATTGTGTCTTGTCCCTCTGAAAGTCTACCACTGTACTGGTATAATATTGGTATGATCACAATAGCTTGAGTAAGTCACTAAATCAAATGAAGTATCTCATTATTGTTTTCCTTTTCTCATATATTTTTGTTAATTCCTAAAGAATTTAATACAATGTATTTTGAGTGTATTTTCCCCCTCAATTCCTCCCATTACTAACCCTGCAACTCTCTGATCTTTTCCTGCTAACTTTGAGGTCACTTCATCTTTCTCTTCTTTCTTCTGTCCCAATCAAGTCCAGTTTGTGTTGTCAGCTATTTCGGACATTGGAGCCTGACTCCTGGTCTTCCAGAAGCCATCAAATGCTAATAGCTCCTCAGCTAGTGTTTCAATTACAAATCTTCATTTCTACCCTCCCCTATGCCACAATTTTGTGTGAATGGAATTTATGGAGATCTTGTGTATGCTATCACAAACACTGTGAGTTCTCTGCCTTGTTGTGTCTGGAAAACACAGTTTCCTCAATGTTGTCTATCACCTCTTGCTCTTACAATTTTTTAATCCCTCTTTTACAAAGGTCTCTGCACCTTCCAATAAGACATAAAGGTGTGATTTGTGGGTACCAAGTAAATCTAGCGTCTTTTGTTCTCTGCCTGTTTAACAATTGGAGCTACTCCTTAAAGTATCAGTGACATCTGGGACCTGCTGGAACCTGGAGGGACTGTTCCTGTGGACCAGTATGTGAAGGATCTCCCTAACTGGGGGCAGCCTCTGGATATCCTAGAGGAATTTCAGTGACAATCCAGTGATGATGGAATACCAGAAACAAAAGGTCTTGAACCAGACCAATGACTCATTGCAATGAAAATTAGATAGTAAAGCTGATTGGACAAAGAGATATACCATGTTGTTGCAGGATTTTTCTTTCCCAGCCTGGGCCCACAACCACCTTCTTTAGCCCCAAATAAACACATGGATGCTATATTAATTGTAAAGCTGTTGGCTGATGACCAGGGCTTCTAATTGACTAGCTCTGTCTTAATTATTAACCCATTTCTATTAATCTAAGTATTTCCACATGGTTTTATCTTACCGGAGAAGGGTCTGGACCTGTTACTCTTTTGGCAGCCTACGTGGCGGGGCCCTCTCTGCCTACCTTTCCCAGAATTCTCCTCATTCTACTCCCACCTATTTTCCTGCCTCATTTGGCCAGACAGTGTTTTATTCATCAACCAAAAAGAGAAACATATACACAGAAGGACTTCCCCCATCACCATGTGACTCACCATGGCTCCCAACGCCACCAGGACAAATGAACAGGTATGGAGGAGAGGTGGGAAAGATGGAGAAGGAAAGAGGGCTTTGTTTGGTTTTGTTTTTTGTTGTTGTTGTTGTTAGGTTTTGTTTGTTTGTTTGTTTGATTTGTTTATTTGCTGGCTTTGTTTTGTTTTGTGTTGTTTTAATTTTCTTTTGGGGGACACTGAAGGGGTGAGAGAGTGTATGGGGTGACTGAGAGGTGAACAGAATTAAGATGCATGATGTTTTTATTTATTTATTCCCAAAAGAATAAATAAAGAAATTATGTTTAAAAAAAAAAGAATTGAGGCGTATCATAATTACCTTTCTATCATTGTGAAAAGACACCAAGATCAAGGACACTCTATAAAAGCAAATGCTGAATTGAAGGCTTGCTGGCAGCTTTGGAGAGTTAGTCCATAGTCATCATGACAGAACACAGGCAGGCATGTGGCTGGAGCAGTAGCTGGGAGGTTTACAGCCAGCTCTGTAAGATACTGGGCCTGGCATGGGCTTTTGAAACTTTAAAGCCGTGCTTAGCGACACACTTTCTCCAGCAAAGTCACACCTCTTAATCTTTCCCAAACAGTTCCATTCCCTGATGACTAAGCATTCAAACAAGTGAGCCTATGAGGACCATCCTCATTTAAACCACCACAATAACTTATAAGGGAAAGTATTTCATGGGAGGTTACACTTTAGAAGGGTGAGTCCATGACCACAATTGTGGGGAGGATGGCAGAAGACAAACATGATGCTGGAGTAGTGTACGAGAGGTTACATCTGATCCACAAGCATGAGGCAGAAAGAGTGGAAAATTAATAACACACAGGGTCCATTCTCATTTAAACCACCACAGGGCTCCCAATTGCCATGGACTGCAAGGGAAACAACTCTGATTAAGACTGAGAGATGGCCTGATCCCACTGTTTTAACCATTCTAAGTGTTTACCATTTTTATCTCAATTTTAGAATCAACTGCCAATGACACCCCCTCCAACAAAAGCTCTTAGGATTCTGACCAGGACAGTATTCAATCTATGGTTAACTTGTATAGAAATGTCATACTAACACCATTGAGCCCCTTTTTTATATATTATTTAAGACTTATTTCCCTCATTAATGATTTCTAAGTTGTCAGCATAGTAATCCTACACATATTTTGTTGAAGTGATTCTAAGTATTCTGTGTTTTCTGATACTTTCATAGATAGAATTAGCTTTCTTTTTGCTAAATCACTTAGCTAACTGCAGAAATGCAGTGGATTACGATATGATGCACTTAAACCTGCTCCAGTTGTTCATTAGTTATTTGTGGATCATGTCTTCATTGACTTTGTGTCAACTTGTGCAGCGTGAATTCTAATTGGTTTTAATAATAAAACACAGAGTCAGCTATAGGGGTTAATGCTGAAAGATCAGAGAAGCAGAGTAGCCGGCCACTAGTTCTTACCTCTACTGAATCCTCAGACTGAATGCTGCCTCTACAAAATCTGACTGAATGTCATGAGCTCCTGTCTCTTCTCGCCTGATATTCCTCCCCACCCTGCCATATTACTCCTGTCTCCACATCCCTAGTACTGGGATTAAAAGCATGTGACTTCCAAGTAAAAGTGTGAGCCACCACTGCCTGGCCCTGTTTCTCTTTGAGACTGGATCAATCTAGTGTAGCCTAGGGTGGCCTTGAACTCATAGAGATGTACCTGCCTCTGCCTCTGAGTGCTGGGATTGAAGGCATGTGCCACCATTGCCTAGCCTCTATGGCTAACTAGTGGCTTAGCTCTGCACTCGGATCTTCAGGCAAGCTTTATTTGTTAGATCACAGGCAAATTATCACCATAGACTTGTTCTATTCGCTTCTGACAATAGCATTGAAATCTTTATCTTTGGTTGTATATTTGTCTATTGTTCTCTTTGCTTCATTTGACTATTATTAGAAGTATACAATCAGTTCTGTAACCTCCTTACCTGATATTAATATAACTACACCAGGATATCATAGTTACCATATACTTTTATTCATGTAACATATATTTTCCTACATTTTACTTTCAAATTAGTTACACCGTGTTTAAAGAGCAACTGTCACTGACAGCCTAAACTTAGACCTTATTTTATTCGGTCATATCTAACCTTTAATTTTTCTACTTTAGAATTAGCATCCAGTTACTACATTTCTTTCTGGGACTCTCAATCACATTTTCCAATTTTCGTCAGGGATAAGACAAATTTATATGGTATACTGGGCATGCTGGATGATATATTACCAAAACTCTAAATTTTGGGGTCTTCTTTTAAAGGCTTTTAAGGGTTTTAACTTCCTTTGGTAATAAAGTTAATTTGGTAAGACCCAGGCTTGAAACATCTCCTATCTCCCTGTGACAGGCAACAGGTTCAGTATTGTGAGTGTGTGTGTGTGTGTGTGTGTATGTGTGTGTGTGTGTGTGTGTGTCCATGTGTGTGTCCTGCTCCCTCTCTCCCTTCCCAATTTACATCAAACTAACTACTCAGAATTCTCTTCATGCCTATGCCCACTTCAGAATGACTCGCGTGAAACCTTTGTGGTGCTCTCCCCCCCCCCCCCCAGTGTGAACTCTGCTTCTGTGTCATGCAGTTCTTGCAATTTCTTTTTCCTTTTATTGAAATTAGATTCTTTTCTTACATAATATATCCTGATTAGAGTTTCCCCTCCCTCTACTCCTTTTAAGTCCTCCCTACCTCCCCTCCCATCCAGATCCACTCCCTTTCTGTCTCCCATTGGAAAAGAACAGTCTTCTAAAAGACAATATTAAAATACAGATAAATGAGATATAATGAGATACAACAATAACTATCACATCGAATTTTAACAGAACAAACCAACAGAAAGAAAAGAGCCCAAGAGCAGGTACAAGAATTAGAGACCCATCTGTATGCACACTCAGAATTCCCATAAAATACTAAACCTTGGAAGCCATGATATATACACAGAACCTGATATAGATCTGTGCAGATTTTATGTATGGGGGCTATCTCTGTGAATTCCTATGAGCTTTGCTCATGCTGATTTAGAGAACCTTGTTTTGTTGGTGTCTTCCATTAGCCCTTGCAATTGTAAGTTACCACAATGGCCTCATGTTCCGTCTCTGACACTCTAAGGCAATAACTCTGTAGTTTTTACTCACATTCTGATTACATCACACTGCAGAGACTAGACAGTCTTTCAAGACTAGGCCAGCACATATGTAACTGTTTAAGAAGCAAGTTCCTTTTCAGACTTTTTGTCACTATTACTTTTATTTCTTCTTTTAATTAAATGCTATATTCTTAAACATATATGGATTTTTATTTGAAATTATTATATTCTATATTATATAGAACCAGAATTTAATAATTGTGGAAACCCAGTGAAAGTTAAGGTAGCATTTCTCAACATCAGTTCTGTAGAACATAAATAAATCCTTAAAGTGAACAACGCACAGGACATATTGCCAAATATTTCCTGCATGATGTCTCCTAGATAGTTATAATTCTTTATACACAGTGAAGGACATTCCAAGTCCATTAGTAAATAAAACCATTAAACTTTAAAATAGCATTTCATTGATTTAATAAATATGTATTAAGCTGACATTTTAATATTTCCAGGAATTCATTTCTCAATTTTGTTTTGTTTTTATCATTTTTCATACTTCATAATCTACTTGAAGAAATGCTGTATTAAGAATATGGCCTTTAACTTTGGGAGCACATTCCCCTTGGAGGGATACTCCCTTAGCCTAGAAGCAGGAAGGAGGACCTAGACCCTACTCCAAATGACTTGACAGATTTTGATGATCCCTCCTGGGAGGTATCACTCTCCCTGTGGTAGGAAATGGGACAGGAGAGGGGTTGGGGGATATGAGAGGGAGGGAGTGAGAAAAGGAGGTAGAGGGTACTGGGATTGATATGTAAAATAAGGAAATATATGAATATGGCCTTTATATGGAATTTTAATTTCCTTCCCCAGAACTCCATTTCACCAAATCTCTGTTTCAGAAAATAGGATATTATAAATATAAATATAATAGAAATTATTTATATTATTACCCCTCTGAAAATGTAAGTAAAAACAGTGACATTCTTTCCTATTGTCCTCTTACATTACCTAGCACAAATATGAGATCACTTTTACCTTCTCATTCAACTGTACACGTCATTCCTCAGAGGCCACCAAATGAGTATGTCAGATCTGATAGGTTGAAATCTCAATGTCACAAATGGTCCCACTCTAAATACCTATTACAAACCCTGGATTGTTTTGCCTACAGTTCTTATCAATAGCTATAAGTTATAATTCATAGGACCCCCAACTGAAAATGCATTCATTCACTAAAGTTCCTCACAGAATTAGAAGAGATTTTTTTTCATCTAGCAGATGAGCATTCAGATAGGAGAGAAACATGGGGTAAACTATAGGAGAGGAGGCAAGAAGCTGCTGTGCACTTTCCCCAGTATGCTGTTCTCTAAGAAACCTCCTATGTTCAAATAAATGAAAGTCATCCACACCTTTTCTTTAGGAAGGCATGACTGATTGTACTGATGATTAACTTAGAAATTCTCTCTCCTACCAATAAATTAGAGCTGTATATAATCCTATAGTTGCCTCCTCTAGGCAACCAATTCCTATACTGAAGTTATCTAGTGGCCCACCAAAAGTTGTCTCACTAAACTATTCCTAGAACTCCTGTCACTTAGGAAATTACAGAGATTTAAAGAGCCCTGGGCCAGAAATTGGGGGCAGAAACCAATATATGTATTGGTTATTATTTCAAGCCCATAAAGGTATCTCATTTGTTTTCTACTTCCATGATTTTGCATAGAATTGTTATATCAATCAATATATATCTTCTCTAACCAGTAAATTTATATTTATCAATTACTTCACCATGAAGGCCAATCCTGTTTAGTGTTAATGCTCAAACCAGAATCCCACTAAGATCTAGGAAAGTTCATAGAAACATTTTCCCATAAGCAGAGCACATATTCAGAGAGATGCAGAAGAACAATGAGAACTAAATTGCGTGGGAAGCCAGCAGTCCTTTGTTGTTCTCCATGGCTATGAAAAACACTCTTAGAAATAGTGCCTAAATCTATAACATTTGCTCATATTTAACAGCTTTGTGAGGAAATATTTCAGGCAGGATTTGGCTAGCTATTTCACCTCCAGTTAACCCCACGAAGTATTAATCAGGAATAGTTAGTGAGGAAATGTGAGGCTAGTCCATAGGTTTGAGTGAATTCATTTACTTCCCTTGTACTATGATGGAGGTGGCTGCAGATTGGATTCCACATGAATTTTCTCTAGCCTCTGTAATCTCAGAGTTTTCTTGCAAGATGTCACTAGCCAGAGTCAGATTTTTCTCCATGGTATCTAAGAGGACCAAGTGGATGAGGTGGAACTGTGGCTCCTCTTAAAACCAAAGCCCAGAACCAGCCACTGCTCCCCTAGCTCTGTCCTATTTACCATAGTTATTGTCCCAAATGCAGAAAAGGGAATCTAGATTCCACACACCACAGAAAGAATTTCAAAGCACGTGTGTTCATCTTTAATCTACCATAGCATTCTCAGGTAGACACCCAGTAGACATTTTTGCAAAAAGTGATATGAAAAAAAGGGACTTCTGGCCTATTCCAGAATGAAAACACATTGATCTCACAGACAGCATTATTATCAAGAAGAAAATGATAAGAGATAATCAAGGTGCCAAAACTACATAAGTCCATCATTGTCAACTTCATGCCAAAATATTTGACAATTTATATAAAATTGAAACATAAACTGAAATTTATAAAATTAATTCAGTTTTTTTAATGAAATTACTATACTATTTAAGAACTCTGTTCAAGTGTATTTTTAAAAAAATCTGGCCACATGGAAATGTCTAGACATGAATAACAACATGAATGATACAGGCAAACATTTTGGGAATAAACCTTTGTGATCATATCCAAGCCTTCCAAGAATATCAATAGAAGAAATGATCCCAACTATTACGTCAGGACGGATTGAGGTGATGATTAGTCCCATGAAAAACTCAAAGCACATAGATGACCATATCCCAAAAGGTTTCTGTAAAAAATAACTTTTCTGATAAAAAAAAAAAAAAGTCAGCGTTTTGTTTCAAAAAAAACCCAGAGCCTTGAACATGCTAGGAAAGCTCTCTGACACTACAGTAGGTCCCCAACCCTGGGAACATAACAGTGTACTGTTTTCCTTTTTTTTTGATGTTATTATTAAAATAATTTTGCCATTGCCCAGTTAGTTTCTTTCCCTCACATCTTCTGATGAGAAGCCCTGCTTTGTGGGAACTATTCTTTTGTGATGCAAAAGTGCACAAAGGAGAGGATTGAGAGAGAGGTATGGAAGAAGAGGCCTTAACTATAATAGCCATGTTTATTTACATAACAAAGAACTGGGGAGAGCTAGAAGATTTGGGTGTCTGGGAAAGTTTGAGGAGTTCTAAAGTAAGCTTCGGAGAGATCACAAGGTTAGTAAAGACTATTTGAGAGCGTATCTTTACACTTGATTCTCATTCTGGATTCAGACATGGAAGGGATGCTTGAAATTACTTTCTAGTGATTATTGTAGTAATAACACTACTGTGATGTTAGTCTTTGATGATTTTTGTCACACCTCAAAAAATTAGCAATATCAAGCACCATAACTATCACAATCTGCTGCTTTACAATAAGACAATATTACTTAGTTATCAGTTGGAGAGCTCATCCTCTTACACTGAGAAAATCTGGTTTGATCTGAGTTCCAAAGTATAAGACTATCAAAAGTGAGAACCAGTTGCTGAGGGTCTTGTACTCATAAGTATCCCTCTGCCATCGTGGTTAATACTGCAGCATACATACAATGTTCATGATATACAACCTGAACCTAGATACAAAATCAAGGCTCTGTAAAGGGCATTCTGAAGGGCTGGGGGAGAACATGTACATTAGCATCACAGTTAAGAGTTTAGGGGGCATTATTGACTTTGGAAGAGGGTTTTGGAACAGTCTTAAATATTCAGTCTACTACCAAAGGAATATTGATTCTGGACTGTGTTTAAACGTCTTTCTACCAGTCTTTTACTATATTATAGTTCCAAGTTTTCTCCATGGTTCTAGAAGCCCCTTCCTTCTCTTTGACTTGGGCAGAACAACTTTTCTCCTTCAGATGACAAAAATAACAATAGCTGTATTTCCTTTTCCAGAAACTGTGTAGTTTCTACGGGCATTACCACAGTATTCAAACAACTAACATTATCATCCCATCTGAAAATGAGCAAATGAAAAGGTCTAATAACTTTTCCATGATCATATAGCTAATGATGTAGCTGACATTTGAACTAATGCAGTTTGATTGCAGGACCTATCTGTTGAACCACCATGGCTTTCTGCTTTCCTCTGTAATTTCAAATTAATTTTACCCAAAACTTTTCTCACCATAAAGAAATTCTGAGTCCAATTAATAAAGTGATAAAAATCTCTTGTCATCTCATTACACTTGTTTTTGCAGTCTGAAATAAAAATTTGGCATAAAACAGAGTGAGGAAAATATTGCTTGATCATGTGTTTGTCCTGATCATTCAAGTTATCACTCAGAACAAGATGGTGTTTAGGAAAATAGGGAAGGGATGGGGAGAAAAGGAGTATAAAAAGGATCTAAAATTGTCATCAGTGAGAGGACAGAGAACCACAGAGCTAAACTGCCACCTCAGTGGCTGAACTAGTTCCCCTAAGCTTTTAAGGACCTTAACTCAGCCCAAGCAAGAGTTCATTGGTTTTATGCTGGAAAGAACTTCTTCATTAGCCAGTTTATGATGTAGAGTTGGTTTTTATTTTATTTATTTATTTATTTATTTATTTATTTATTTATCTATTTATTTATTTACTTACTTATTTATTTATTAGAGTTTATTTTATGACCATGAGTATCCCTTTGTGTGTCAGGCAAAGGATAGACTTCCAGGTCAAAGTCTATCACTGAGGAAAGTTAGGGCAAGAACTCAAAGCAAGAGTCTGAAGGAACAGCTACCTTCAAGAAAAATATCAAAACTACCTTCTGAAGGAGAGAACAACCCACAGTGGTCTGGTCCCTCCCAACATAAGTAAGCAACCAAGACAATTCGTTACAGACAAAGCCAACTTAATCTAGATAATTCAACTGAGATTGATTCTTCCCAGGTGACTCTAGGTTGTGCCAAGTTGACAACAAAACTAACCAGCACAATTAGTGGGAATTTTTAATAACTATATGCTAAAAAATTATAAAATCTAGATCAAAAGGATACATGTTAGAGACACACACTCTAATCATAATTGAAACATAAACATAGATTGTTGAAAGGTACATAGGTGCATATGCATGATCAATATATATATAACTATAAAATATAGTTATATGTACAAATGTACATATAAATGATCTAATATATTTTTCCTTTTATTGATTATATATATATTTTTTTTTTAACAGCACTATTAGAAGGTGTGTCTTGTTGGAGTAGATATGACCTTATTGGAGGAAGTGTGTCACTGTGAATGCAGGTTTTGAGGTCTAAAGATAACATGCTCAAGATACTGCCCAGTATCTGAGACCACTTCCTGTTGCCTGAATACCAAAATGTACCATATATGCCTACATGTTGCCATGTAAACGGAGTTCTTAATAGGTCTAAATAATAAAAACCTGGAGTCAGATACAGTGGAAGCCACCTTTACCACATAAGCTTCCCAGTGGAAAAGAGCAAGTATCTGTTTCTTCCCACTTATATCCTCTCTCCACTCACTTACTCTCTCTTCCTAGCCATCCCACTTCCTGTTTCCACCCAGCCATCTCATTTCCTGTCTGTCTGTGCAGATCTCCAGACTTCTGTGGTGAGCTAGTGGCAAACTCCATCCTCTGATTTTCAGACAAGCTTTATTTGTACAAGCAAGATATCACCACACTGCCATACTTTCAGATGCCTTGCTCCCCAGCATGATGACAATAATGGACTAAACCTCTGAACTGTAAGCTGCCACCTCAATTAAATATTTTCCTTCACAAGAGTTGCTGTGGTCATGGTGTCTCTTCACAGGAATACAAACTTTAACTAAGACATATACTATATCCTGATTATGTTTTTCCCTCTAGCTACTTTTCCCATCCAGATCCACATATGAGAATTGGACAAAACAAACAAATAGAAGAAACAGGGCCCAAGAAAAGGTACAAGAAGCAGATCCATTTATTCACACAATCAGAGATCTGATAAGAATACTGAAGTGAAAGCCTTAGTGTATGAATAGAAGCTATGTGCAGACCAGTGAATGTTTCCTCAGCCTCTGGAATTTAATATGTGCTTTGATTGATGTAGAGGACCTTGTTTTCTTGGTGTCCTCTAACCCCTCTGGCTGTTACATTCTTTCTACCTCCTCTTTTGTAGTAACCAAATTTCAGGAGGGTTTGAACAGGTCTTGCCAGGTTGTCTATCCAGTCCCTGCTCAGAAGGAGTGTGTATTGAGGAAAGGAATTAGACAAAAGGCAAGAGATAGAGTCAGGAGGGCATTCAGTGAGTATTGAGTCACTTGTTTGTTGTTTATACTCTTTTTATACTCCCATAAAAGGAGGGGGGAAAGGCAAAAGACATTTTGATCAAGTTACAAAGAGCAAGCAAGTATAATTAACTTCTCAATACCCAAAGCATCAAGTAACTATCTCCTTAGTCAAGTATTCTGTTGTTTAGGTAAAACTTGCAGCAACCACATCTTAGGCCAAGAATCCTGTTGCAGTTACATCTTAGGCCAGACATCCTGTTGTTTCACCTTAGAAGGGCAAGGGCAGGCAAAAATTGTTTGATCTTAAAGTCAAAATGGTATGGAGTCAATTCTGTGTGTTCCCACACTCATCTGCAGAGTTCCTTGAGCCTTGATAGGAGGGACTTGATCCAATTTAGGAATGACTGTTCCAAAGTCTCTCATTCTTTGCATAATATCTGGCTATGAATTTCTGCATTTGTTTCTATCTGCTGCAGGAGGAAGCTCATCTGATGCTGGCTGAGCAAGGCATAGATCTGTAAGTATAGCAGAATGTCATTGGGAGTCTTTTTATTTTTACTTTTTTTTTCTTTTTAAAAACAATAATATTCAGTTTTATCCTAGGTCTCTGGGCTATCTAGCCTCATGTTCTTGGTCACCCAAGAAGTGTTGGGTATGTGTTCCATCCCATGGAGTGTGCCTTAAGTCAAATCAGATATTAGTTGATTATTCCTATAAGGTTTGTGCTACCATTGTCCTAGTGTATCTTTCAGGGATGATACTATTGTAAAGCAAAGGGTTTATGGCCAGGTTGATGTTTACCTTTCTCCTTTGGTAGCATAAAGAGTATCTTCTTATACTAAAAACAGTTGCATGTATGGGTGAAGGCTCTAGATAGGCACAATCTTGAGTTCTCTCTGTTCAATGAGGTATATAGGTGCTTCAGAAATGGCACCTTGTTGTCAGTTTGTGAAGAGCAACCTATAGTCTTGGCAATAGTCTGGGGTGTTTGGGGATTCCAATGGGTTTCCTTTGGCCAACCACTCAATTAAATGTAATTCAATCTGGGTACTGGACTTTTCATTTGGTGACAAGACATGGCAAATGAGGTCTCTATCTCCCCCATTATGAGTGATGTCATTTGAATTGTCTTCATATACATATATATTTTAGAGATCTTCTATTGTATTAGTTTTCCATACTATGCCTGAACTGGCCTTTAATATTAGCTGCACCTCCCTGTATTCTCCTCATTCCCCCTCCTGTCTCTCTCCTAACTTGATCATCCCATTCTACTCCCACATCCATCCAACTATCTACTCACCTTTTCTAATGAGATCTATCTGTCCTCCAGTTGTTTACTCTACACCTAAATTGTGTGGTTCTATGGGTATAGTTTGGTTATAATTGATTTAGTAGCTAATACCCATATATAAGTAATAAATACCATATTGATCTTTATAGGTCTGAGATACTTCATGAGGATGACTTTTTTTCTAGTTGCATCTAATTACCTGAGAATTTAATTATTTCATTTTTTAATGACTAAATAATATACTCAACTATGTAAATGTGTAACAGTTTTAAATCCATTCTTCTCTTGAGGAACATTTAGGTTGTTTCCCATTTCTGGCTATTATGAATAGAATAGCAATGAACCGAGTCAAAGAAATGTCTCTGAGAGAACATAAAACATCTTTTGAGTATATGCCAAAAGGGGTATAATTGGACCTTTGGATAGATTGATACCCATCTTCCTGAGGAACTACCACACTTATTTCCATCGTGCATATACAAATTTGCAATGGAGGAGTGTTCCCCTTACTCCACATCCTCACCGACATGAGCTGTTAATTGTTTTGTTGGTCTTAGCCATTCTGATGTGAATAAGATGAAAACACAAAGTAGGTTTTAATTTGCACTTCCCTGATAGCTAAGGATGTTAAACATTTAAGTACTCCATCTTTAATTGGGTTATTTATTTAATGGGTTTTTGTTCTTTATGTATTTTAGATATTAACCATTTATTAGATGTGTAGTTGGTTAAAGTATTCTCCCATTCTGTAGACTGACATTTTGTCCAAATGATGATGTCCTTTGGCTTACTGAAGCTTTGTAATGTCAAGGGGTCCCATTTAGTAATTGTTGATCTTAGTGCCTATGCTAACAGTGTTCTGTTCAGAATGTCTTTTCTTTCTAAACCAATGAGCTCAAAGCTATTCATCATACTCTTCTCTAACAGGTTCAGTGTATCTGGCTTAATATGTCTTTGATCCTTTTGGAGCTGTGTTTTGTTCAGAGTAAAGTATGGATTTCTTTAGATTCTTCTACATTCAGCCATCCAGTTTGATCACCACCCTTGAAGATGCCTTTTTTTCCAATATATATATCTGGCTTCTTTATTTAAAAAAAAATCAGGTGTCCATAGGAGTGTAGATTTATGTCTACATCTTCAATCAAGTCCATTGATCAATGTGTCTGTTTTGTGCCAATAATTTGTTTTAATTATTATAGCTCTGTAGTAAAAGTTGAAATCAGGTTTGGTGATAGCTCCAACAGTTCTGTTATCACTTGGGATTGTTTTAGCTTTTTCTAACCTCTCTCTCTCTCTCTCTCTCTCTCTCTCTCTCTCTCTCTCTCTCTCTCTCTCTCTCGCTCTCACTCTCTCTTTCTCTCCACCCCCTCCGTGTGTATGTGTGTGTGTGTGTGTGTGTGTGTGTGTGTGTGTGTGTGTGTGCATGTATTCGTATTAAGTAGAAAATTGTCCTTTCAATATCTGTGAAGAAATGTGCTGAATTTTGATGGGCTTTTGGTAAGATGGTCATTTTTACTACACTGATCACAAGGATCCCTGAATATTTGAGATATTTTTGCCTTCTGATATCCTCTTCAATTTATTTCTTCTTGCTGCCCTCCTGGAAAGAGGCTCTGACTAGATTCCAAGGGACTGGACTCCTTTCCCTTTCTCATATCCCCAAGACTTTGCCTGTCTTTCTATCCTGCCTCAAAATGATATATGTATCTTAAAACAAATTAGATGCCAGGAAAGTTGCCTTTTTTTGCCAATGGGTAAGGACATAAATAATGTTGTGCTCTATCTGAATATCTTTAATATGCTCAACCTGTTCAGTGGAGATCAAAACCAAGACATAAGACATCCAGAAGCAACTGTAATTAGAAATGAGAATGAGATAGTAGAAAGGTAGTAATTCACTGTTTTATATAAGGCCAGCTGAGGAAAGGTAGCCAGTAATAGAAGATTCTAGGCAGGAGTTAGCTCCATTGAAGACATACACCTAAGGCAGAGAACTGCAAAGAGCCTAAAATTATCTGCTGAAAATGGGACTTGCGTGGGCATTCAGGGATTCTTTTACAGTCAGGTTTCGGGGTAAGGGCTTGAGATTGGCTAATTAAATATCCTTACTGCATATTAGGTGCTAACAAGTTTGAAATTTGAAATCTGTATAATAGATTTGCTGGCTAGAAATCTGAGTATAACAACACAGAAAGTTTGAAATGGTAAATTTCATTAAATCATCTAGGAAGTGAGTTTAAAATGCATATCATATCACTGCTGGTGATATGTTTGTGAAGAAATCTGCATTTGAACCATCATTCTAGGTGAGCCTAATGTTCATGCAGGTCACACCATGACAACTGAGGAGAAACTGAAGCAAGTGACAGACTCTGAACACATGTCTAAAGAGAATATGCATTCCTAAACACAACAGTCTCTGAAAGGACAAGCTTCACTCACTGAAGTGACAGAATGACCAGCTAAACCTGAACTATGTCACCCAGCAGAACGAAGGGAAGCATCATAAAACAAAGCGAAATGATAGCTTAGATTTGCCAAGCAAATTTAATTTGAGAATAGCTATCTCTGAGCATACAAATGGAATCAGAACAAATGACCACTGAAAGCCAATTCAGGATATGGCCTGTACCCACTTCCTATCCCTGTGTTTTCTTTCATTTGTTTCTGTTAATAAAATTGGAGCATATCACAGAGAAACAGAACAAAGTAACTGCAAAGCTAAGTGAACAGTTTGTTCTCTGAACCCACTTTTCCAAAGAGAGCTGTTCTGTGTGTGTTCGGGTGGGGGTGGGGTGGGAGCTGCATTCTTTTCTTTTTAGCAAATGATAGGTCCACCAGTTTGAATGCTTTATATGGAGTATATTATCAGAATGCAAGCATACCAAACACAGAGCTTCTGATAAAAAGAGGGGAACTCGAAGCAAAATTTTCATGGAATAACTTGATGATAGAGAAGAGAATCTAACTTTCTTCTTACAAAACAAACTAAAGGATTGCTACTACCATGTGCTTGAAACAGCTCATTTAGAAAATCAAACTCTCTTTCCTTGGAACTGTTACCTGTTTCATAAGTGCCATCCACCCAGTGTCTTATCACTAAAAATCATAGATTTCTAGAATCTTCTCTTCATCAGTAGCTTTGATATTAAATCCATCCGTTCCTTATAGATAAGGCAACCCACCTATTAAATATACTGGCCAAATGTCTGCCAGCCTGTACTTGAAAGGTTTGAACAATGGGAAATAGTGACCTCAAAAGTCCTGTACACTTGCAACACTGATTTGAAAATTCCTCCATTTGATTGTTCCTCCCTCTGCTTTCCCAAGGTAACTCTCATCTCCACTACTCTTTTCCCCTTAATTTCCCACAGACATAGCAATCCCCATGCACACACATACACACATTTTTACTAAGTTTACAATAATATTTTGTTTACCACATAGAAAGTAATTAACCTACAAATCAGAGTAATTCCAATCTTTAATAAGAAGAGAATGAATTGCTAGATATGGCGGCACACACCTGTGATTCCAGCACTAGGGAGGCTGAGGAAGGAAGATTAAAAGTTAGAAGCCAACCTGGGCTACATAGTAAGACCTTGACTCAAACAAATAAACAAACAAATAAAAAACGAAAACAAGAAAGAGAGGAGCCTCAGACAAGAGAGCAGAGTCAGAGGTAGATTTGAACTTCAGGCCCAAGCAATATCAAAGGGAGGCTGGAACTTCAGACCTGTAGCAGCGTGAAGGGAGCCAAGAGCCTCAAAACTGGGAGCAATGTCAGAGGCAGGCCCCAGCCTCCAGCCCAGGAGCAAGGAGTGATCACCAGGTGAAGCAACAGTATCGCTTTCCAGCAGTAGCTTCCAGAAACTATCATAAAAAGTTCCTCTGAAAAAGAGCACCAGGGATGTGCCCCTGCCAGCATCCACTGCCATTTCATGGTTGGAGATACGCTACTACTACATTGACCACTGAACTCTCAGCCCCATCTACACCTCCAATGGGAGAAGCGTCCACTGGAGCTGGAGCTCCACCTGCACCTCAAGCAGTGACCACCTGAACATTGGACCCACTTCTACCAGAAGGAGCATTCACTGGACATTCTGCTTTACTTGTGCCTGAAGGAGCAGTCAAATTGGAGAAAGAGAGAACCCCTCAAGCACGAGTCCCAGCTATGCCAATTAGAAGAAGAGATGCATAGACAACAAGGTAAGAATAAACTCAACAATATAAAGAGAAATATGGCACCACTAGAAACTAGTGGTGTTGCAACAGCAAGACCTGAACATCCCAACACAGTAGAAGAAAATGACCTTAAAAAATAACTTTATGGGGATGATTGAGGCCTTTAAAGAGGAAATAAAAAATTCTCTCAAAGAAATGAAAGAAGCGACAAGGAAAACAGAAAGAAAAAAAGAAAGGAAGAAAGGAAGGAAGGAAGGGAGAGAGGGAGAGAAGCAAGGAAGGAAGAGAGAGAGAAGAGAAAGGGAGGGAGGGACGGAAGGAGGGAGGGATAGAGGGGGAGGGAGAGAGGGAGGGAGGGAGGGAGGGAGAAAGGAAACAAGGAGAAGTTGAACTGAAATTGCATAAGGAATATGCTTTCAAGCATTATGAATTATTCCCTCAAAAGGAAGATGAAGTGATAGCCCAGTGGCTATCATGCACTGCTCTTGCAGAAGAACAGAGTTCTTTTTGTTTTATTTTGTTTTTTGAGACAGGGATTCTCTGTGTAGCCTTGGCTGTCCTGGAACTCACTCTGTAGACTAAGCAGGCATCTAGCTAAAGATATATGCCTGCTTCTGCCCTCCAAGGGCTGGGATTAAAGATGTGCACCACCACCTCCTAGCAAGACTGAGGTTCTACTTCAAGCACCCCATCAGTTAGCTCATGCTGCCTGTAACTCCAGCTCCCAGAGGATAACTTGAATCTGGCCTCCTCAGGAACCAGCACTCATGTGTGCATACCACACAGAGACCTGAACTCATACACACAACTTAAAATAATCAAATACATTAAAAATACTTTTGCTTTGTTTGCTGTGCAAGCAGCGGGGACTGATTAAAGGACCCAAGAGAAGCCAGGCTTGGCAGCATACATCTGTAATGCTAATGCTCCTACCAGTGTAATGGACAGCAGAAACAAGGGAATCCCAGGAAGTTTACAGGCCAGCTAGAATGGCATATGTCTCTGAAAACAATAAAGAGAAAATGTCTCAAACAAGTTGAAAGGCAAGGATGGGTACCAAAATTAATCTCTGACTTACACACACACACTGAGAGAGAGAGAGAGAGAGAGAGAGAGAGAGAGAGAGAGAGAGAGAGAGAGAGAGAGAGATACTGTGGCAAATGCATACTTATGTATAGACATACACATGTGCAAACATATAATACACACCTTTTCCTTCATTATCTATATTGATGGCATCTAAGAAAGTGGGAAGGAGAAAATGCAACTTGTCATTAAAATGAGATGGATGTGTGTGTGAGAGATGACAGCCCAGCTTTATAGATCCTCGTTGCAGAAGGAAAGACAATACAAATACAATAGAACCTTTCAAAATTGTATTGCTTAAAATGATTATTGTGATCCTATACATTTCATTACCACAGAAAATGTGACCTAGCAATTAGGCAAGGTCTTTAATAGTTTCGTATATATACCAATACCCCCCAAAATCACAAGAGCTAAGCAAAGCTAAATAAATGGGAGGGGAGAGAAAAGAAGGGGAGGGAAGGAAGGAAGGGAGGAAGGAAGGAAGGAAGGTTTTGTTAGCTTTTATGCACTCCTTTTCATTATACAACTTATAAGCACAGGATCATAATCGATTTGATTTCATTTGATATAAAATTCTTAAAATTATTGTAAGTCTGTTTTTTTACATTTATTTACTTACTTAGGTGTGTATGTATATGTGCACATTTGTGGGTTCTATGGCCTCTGTGTGGTGGTCAGTGGACAGCTTACTGGAGTTACTTCTTACCTTCTAGCATGTGGGTTCTGCATAGGTACTACAACCATAAATCAATGAAATCATATGCAGGGTCTATTTGCTCAGACAGCCTCTCAAATGCTTTCATTATTATTTGCTTCAGATTAATAATAATAATGTTTATATTATGTAATATAACTATATATATATATATACAATTCAACTTATGAGCATTATTTTCTAGAACACAAATATTTGTACTGAATGTTTGATATTCATTTGCAAACAAAAAGTGTTGTTTTAGTTAGTATTCATTAAGGTGTGTTCCATAGTTCACTTTGTTTATGAATTAGGTTCTGACTTTGTGATACATAATATAAAAAAACTCAAAATTTAACAATTTATCAAAAATGTTCCCCTTAACTTCAAGTCAGCTGGTGCATAAATGAAAAGCATTGTGCCCAACAGATAATCTATGATAAGTTAGTCCAGGAGCTCAATAAACACTTGATTATTTGACTGAGATGTCCATTCAAGCTAAAGAAAATTAGTATGAACCTAGGTACATCTAAACTTTAATATTTTCAGGTTATTATCCTCCAAAGCCATCCCAAGGGAAGAAGATTTTTCTCATTTAAAATGGATCTTAGTTAATAAAGGACAAAGCAGTCACTCAGGTTGTAAGCAATCACAGTATGTGACCAAAAGTTACTCTTTTTAGAGGTGAATACTGAAGTATTTAAGGTGAAATGGCAGATTTCACTTACGACATTCAGCAAATGCATTAACAGAAATGCATAAGTATGTTTGCTAAAAGACTTGTAGAAGAACACTGGCAGCAGCACTACTAACATTACCCCCAGAAACTGTCCAAAGGACAGTAGATTGTAAATGAATTGAATGCTAAGTTACAGGGATGAGCAAATCACAGCAAAGAATTATAAAGAGAGTGTAGCCTTAATAACCATGCAAAACAAATGAGGCCAAACACAGATGCACATGCTTGCCATTTTCTTTTGTGTAAAACATCCCTATGGTGATGCCGACTACCCTTGAATTGGAGAATGATAACTAAGAAGGGGCATAAGCTAGCCTGCATTTCTGCTAATTTTACTTATTGACACAGATGTTGATAGATGTATTTGTGTGTTCCTTCTATACTTTTTTACACTTTCAAAGAAACTTCACATAAAATACTTCACATAAGATAGTTTCATATGACATTATGAAACTATCTTATTAAAGTCTTAGTAATTACTGAAACTGGATGATAAATGTATGTGGGTTCATTTCACTTTCTGTTTTTATGTCTCTGAAACGTTTTATACAGAAACATAAATATAACTGGGCATGGTAGCACATACCTTTGATCCCAGCACTTGGGAGGCAGAAGCAGGTGAATGTCTGAGTTTGAGACCAGCCTGATCTACAGAATGAGTTCCAGGACAGCCAGTAATCCTGTCTCAGAGGGGGAAAAAAAGTAAATATAATTGAGATATATGTCATTAGGTGGGGACATGGGGATTCTTAATTCATGTGTCTTTGGATGGTGGGCTCAGAGGACTAGTAGTCACCTAGCAGGCATGAGGCTCTGGATTTACTCCTCAGCCTTGTAAATTAAAATAGACTCATTAGAGTCTCCTGAGTGACTGCTGATAATCTAAAATTAATGGACCCTTCATAAACATAGATTCAAGAATAAGTTAAGATGGCCAGGCATAGTGGCACATGACTGAGTTTCTGGCACTTGAGAAACTAAAGCAAAAGGATTGTACAAGTTCAAGGTTATCCTGGACTATTCAACTATATAGCAAGATCCTGTCTCGGGAAAGAAAGAGAATAATTTAAGATATATATATATATATAGCAATTTAAGATGTATTTAAAGGCATACATATATTTATTATAGGTGTATAATATATATAATAAATAATATATTTATTATATACCTTTACAAATAAGCAGCCTCTGCCCCTTCTCCTACACACAAAAGACCTTATTAGTTTTTCTTTTCCTTTCCTTCCTTTCTTTCTTTTTTTCTTTTTTTATTTTTTTGTTAAAAACGTAGACTCACTATGTAGCCCTGGCTTATCTGGAACCCACAATACAGGCCAGACTAGCCTTGGATTCACAGAGACACACTGGCCACTGTTTCCAAGTGCTTGGATTAAAGGCATGTGCCACTACATCCTGCACATAAAAGCTTATTATGAAATTAAATGTATGGCCTTAGAGGTGACCAGGCTAATATATACATGACCACACTGGATTCCAGTGTTTTCTCATTTATGTGTCTGAAGAAAGTAATGCAACTGCTAACACTGTGTCAAAGATGCTGTGTTACATTTTAGTTTCTATAAGAGAAATAACTTAAAGGAATAAGCTCTTATTTTTGGCTCACAGTTTCAAAGAATTCAGTCCTAGACCAGCTAGATCCATAATTTGGGGTCTGAGGTGAGTCAAAACATTGGTGACAGGAGTGTGTTCCTCATGGTGTCAAGGAAATGATGAGAATAAGGATATTCCAGTCTGCAGGCTTCTTCTCTCCCTTTTTCCAGCCAGGCTTCCTGCCCTTAAGGTGAGTTTCCCTTCCCCTCAATTAATCCTCTCCCCAAAACACCACTCTAGGCTCACCTAGAGGAGTATTACACTAATCCCTGAGGCATCTCTCAATCCCATCAAATTGACAATAGAGAAGAATTGTTACAGATGGGTATCTTCTCTGACACCAGAATAAATTGCTATGCCTTTGTGATTCTAACATCTATCGCATACTTTCTGAAGACTGAAAGGTTTGAAGAGAAATGAAGTGTGAGAGAAGGTGAGTTTCATCAGGACCATCCACCTACACCTGTCAGCAGGTGTTACCATGAAATCTCCGATATCTGCCAAGAAGAAACTCCTGGCTATGCATACCAGACCAATTGTCTAACAGATGAGGGCATTTCTATGCCCACTATGAAGAACTGTAAGTTCAGTGTAGGAACTTTAAAAAATATTAACGTGACACATGAAGAAAGAAATTATTTTCCCTGATCTTTGTTTTATTTCTATGAACATGAGTTTCACATCACATACAATCAGAAAGTAATTTCTGGGGCAAAGCTGGAAGTTAACAGTTCTAAGTGTTTGCGGATTTGTTTTTTTCTTCTTCTTCTTAAAACCATTCGTTGGATTCTTCCTACTTTTTGTGCCTAGCTTGGAAGAAAAAAAACACACATAATTTGTGGGAGCCAGCTACAACTAAGTCAGTTTCTTCACAAGCAAACTCACTCTGCTTGTTGCTTTTTTATTTTTGTTAAAGCTCAAAAGGATTTCATACCTAGTCCCCAATATATGCATTGTAGTTAATAAACCATTGCTCTCTGTGAACATTATGATTTTTCTACTATTATATATTCCTTAAATTAAAAATTTGAAAAATCCCACTCCATTCAGTTCAAGTAAAATAGGCTTAACAGTGAGTAATTGCTGATCATTTTTTGCCAGATATTTTTATTAGAATTACATGGTAACCACTAAAATGGGTTTGCATTTGCTTCGGGAACATTAATTTTCGGATTAAATAAAATACATGGTCTTATTTTAAATCAGGCTCATATTGTACAATAGACCAATTTTTTAAATGAGCTACCCTACACTTAATGTCATTAGTAAACAATACGTTTAGTCACAGAGGAATACCAGGCTCATACATTTAAAACACTTCAGCATCTTGTTATGCCAGCTGAACCCCTACACAGTGATGTAACCTAACAATAGCTATTTATGTAGCCAAATGGGTACAGAAGCAAGACTTCCCAGCACAGATGCCGCCTCTTGTCTAAGAGAAAGTCAAAATAGCAATTATTATTTTATATGTGAAGTTTCCTTAGCATTCTTCAGGGGAGTCAGAAATTGCTATCCACATCTTTTCACAGAGTTCTGTAGAAAGACTTCTAAGGGAAAATGTGCCAAGAATGTTCTTAGCCCCCTTGAGCTTCATCAAAGAGTCATATGACTTATCCTAAATTATGCCTGTTATGCATAGAAGAAAAGCTCTAAAATATTTGCGTAATTCTGTCATCAATGGCTAGGGTTTATTAACCCCACACAAGGCAGTGTGCTAAACTTTCTATATGCTTAATTCCAGTAAATACAAAAGTTGCACTACACTTTAAATTTTTTTAACTTTCATTTATTTTGGGGAGGGGTCTTCATGCATATACCATGCTTTGGCTGTGTTGTGACGCTTAAAGCCCCGCTAGCCAAGATAGTTCTCTCCTTCTACATTTTGATTCCAAGGACAAAACTCAGGTTATCAAGCTTGGTGGCTGTACAAATAAATTTTATGTCCCCATTTTGCAGGTATAAAAATTGAGACTTTAAAAGGCCCATGTAATATGCAATGGTTACATAGATAAAGAATAGTAAACTGGAGATTCAAGTTTGGCTATAGACAGAAAGTAACACTAACCACCTTTGTAGCCTTTAAAACCCGTGGCTTGGTTTTTCTTATGCCTTCTCCTTTTCTCTAAAGCCTCAGCATTTGCTGTTGCAATGAAAGCTTTGCTATTGACTGACTCCATCATAGTTCAAGTATATGAGCAAGCTCTTTATCAGTAATCTAATTTTTTTGTATTCAAAACAATCATCCAATTTTACAGCATCCATGGAAATAAACAATAGTAGTAGGCTCTGCAACGAAGCCAGTTTAATTCCTAACTGTATCCTATATTCTTATCCTTATACCCACAGATAAGTGGCTCTCAGCCCTCATTAGGGAAGCTTTTTTTTGCATCAGATGAAGACCTTTACAGGAAGGCACAACCAGTCAATATGCAGAGCGCATGTAACCATGTATGCCTGGTTCACATCTAAACACATCCTCTACACCTAAAGCTTAGAGGAAGCCTAGAAAGAGCTTGAAAGATTGTAGGAGGAAAAAGAACCAGAATAAAAAAAAAAGTGCTTGTTTGTGTGGGGCAGGTGTTGGGGACAACAAGGGGAGCACTGTTTGGATCTGTGAGAAGTTGAGCAGTAGGAGTTGGGAGTGAATATGAAATTTTCAAAGAATCAATAACATTTTAAAGTACTCAAAGCTGTAGTTAAAATTCAACTTCTTGACTGCTATCAATTATTTAAAAATGATTCATACTTTAAAAATTACATACATACATATTAATGTTATTGGGTAAAAATCTACAGAAATCATCTGGTCCATTTCTGCTTCAGTAACCCACTTCAGAATCTACTTTCTGTAACACATACACACACACAGAACACACACCCATAATATGCTTCTGTAACCTCAGCAGGGTTACTGTAAATGGACCATAGTTGATTAACTGCTCTTCGTCTAAGACTGCTGTATGTTTTTATAACAAAATATCTGAGCCTATTTTGTTTATAAAAAGAATTATGTGGCTATAGTTTTTGTCACTGGAATACTCAAACAGCAAGCATGGAGCCTGGCATCTTTGTGAGGGTCCTATAGCTGTGGCATGGCAGGGCAGACAAGCAGACAAAGAAGCACCAGAATGTGGCCGGGCAGTCATAGAGAGCATCCTCTCTAACAAGCATTAATCCTTGACTGAGATTCAAGCTCTCATGCCCTAACTGCCTACTACCAGGCCCCACCTCTGAAAGGTGCAACATCACCACACTGGGAACTACCCTCTCTACATGTGGACATTTAAGGAACAAAGCATATTCAAGCCACAATACTCAACCAAAAAGAAGAAGAAAAAAATACCATAAAGAAGCTTTATCCATTTCCTGGTAGGGAGGCAGTTCTGGTTGCCCAAGTTCCTCAAAATTGTTATTTAACTCCCAGTCTTCCTGAGTTAGGTAGTTAAAATTCAAAACAATTGGTCAGAATAACAATTACACCAATAAACTAGGCATCGTCTCTCAGTCTCTCTCTCCTTTTTGTCCTTATAAATATTTTATCTTCCTTTAACTCCTTTACTATGGCTCTGATGCAGTCTTAGGAAATAGAATGGACGTAGATGCAAGTATATTTTCAATGGAGAGTTTTAAATGGGAGCTTTTTAAAATATTTCACCTTTATAGCTATCTCAAGAAGTATCTTTTATGATTTATGCACTCTCTAGAGGTTTAACTAGAATCTGCAAATTATGTGTTTCTCATTAAATACTTCACAACCAGTTTCCCTATAAAATATTCAATTTTACATAAGCCATATTTGCATATAAGCATAGATTCATATGCAATCATAGTACAGTTTGCTACAGAGTGCAGATTTATATTGCCTTATGAAAACAAGTAAAAGGAAAATAACCCTTTGCCCAGAACTTTTAAATAATAGTTCAATTGCATGTATATCTAATAGAAAACATTAATAGAAAACAATAGTTTGTAGATTCACTTTGTGGCTCAATAATAAATAAATTAATGTCATATTGCTTGTGTTGTCATATCAAAATAACTCAATTAATGGCAGTGATACCTGGGACTTTCTCCAAAGCAACTTAGTTGATATGTCATTCAATTTTTTTAAAAAAAGTTGCATTTATTTATTTGTGTGTGTGTGAGAGAGAGAGAGAAGAAGAAGGAGGAGGAGGAGGAGGAGGAGGAGGAGGAGGAGGAGAAGAAGAAGAAGAAGAAGAAGAAGAAGAAGAAGAAGAAGAAGAAGAAGAAGAAGAAGAAGAAGAAGAATAGAATGTAGGGGAGGTATTCCCATATGGGTATAACCCATAGAATGAGTGTGGAGGTCAGAGAACAACTTATGGTAGTTTGTTCTCTCCTTCTACCTTGTGAGTTCTGGAGTTCAATCTCTGGTCACCAGCTGTGATGGATTGAATAAAAAGGCCCCCATAGGCCCATAGAAAGTGGCACTTCTAGGCCATATGGCCTTGTTGGAGTAGGTGTGGCCTTGTTGAAGGAAATGTGTCACTGGGGACAGGTTTCAAAGTCTCAGATGTTCAAGCCATGCCCAGAGTGGCATTCTCTTTCTGCTGCCTGAGGATCTAAATAGCCTCTGATAAACAACTTATTGTTGGCCAGGGGTGGTGGTACGTGCCTTTAATCCTTGCACTTAAGAGGCAGAGGCAGGCCAATCTCTGTTAGTTTGAGGCCAGCCTGGTCTACATAGTGAGTCCCAGTGCAGCCAGGGTTGTTACACAGAAACCTGCATTCAAAACTAACATTAACAGCAACAAAAACCTAATGTTATATCTGGACAAGATTAAGTGTATCCACAGTGTTAAGTCTATAAGCCTAATGTTATAATCAATGAAGAATTTAAAAAAGAAAAACTAAATCCAAAAGTTTTACATTAGGAATAAAAGAAGATTATATCAGAAGTTGTATGGCAGACAGCAAAGAAGGAAAAAAGTGAACAATAGTTTCTACAAAAAATTAATAAAGATTAATAAAGTCCCCATGGGTCACCATGGGCCAGCCTGGGTCCTCACGGCCCATGCTGGCTGAAAGCCTCCACAGGCCTAGTTGCCATTATAATGAGATAATATGTGATGAAGAAATAGGAGAGAAAGGGAAGCAGAATGGTCCATGTGCTGTGGAGAGAGGCAGAACTGAAGAAATGAACATGGCAAGAAACAGGCTGGTGTGGGTGGCCTGCTCATCATCCGGGACAGGGCAGCTGCTCAGGACCATTAATACCCATGTTCCATATTGCCACAAAAGGCCATACTGATATCAGTGCTCTAGGCTGAAACCTATGGCCATGCTGGTGTTCAAGGGCCATACCATGCTAATTTGAGTGGTCTGCACTGCCACATGGGCCATGGTGCAGCCTGGGCACATGCTGCTGCCAAGTGCCCTATCCAGGTCAGTGGCCCTACTGTACTCAGAATCTGAGTTGATGTCCATGGCTTTTGCTTCCTCTGAGGGCTGTGAAGAGTCTGGTCAGCCATCTGAGACCCTATCTGAGAGACATGCTACCACTGGGCCATACTGACCTGAGTACCCTGGGTGATCTGTGTGTTCATGGTGATGTCCAAGCCCAAGGTGCTTCCTAGGACTGTGTCAGGGTTCTTAGTCCACAGAAGCCAGGTTCTGAGTTGATATATGTGGCTCCAGTTACCACCGAGGGCTGTATGGATGCCCAGGGTCTAGTCAGACACCTGAGGCCATATTGGTGTTCAAGGACCAGGCTGCCACTGGGGCTGTACTGATCTAGGTCACCTGCACTGCCATCAAGGCTATGGTGACATCTGGGTCCAGGCTGTTGTTGAGGTTCATGCCTGGGTCTGTGGTCTCACTGCAGCTGGGGTTTGATGTTGATGTCCATGGACCATGTTGCCAAGAGGGATCATGGAAACAATGGCTATTGAAATCTGGGAGCCATGCTGAGCTGGTCTGGCCCTGGAATAGCTGGCCCTGACCCTCACTGGACACTGCATCAGGAGAGCTGGCCATCCTCCTAATGGGAAAACACCAGTAAAAGACGGCCCACAGAAACAACTAAGCAGGGTTCACATGGGTTCACAGAGACTGAAACAGCAAGCAGGAGGTCTGCATGAGTCTGTCCTAGGTCCTCTGCATACAAGTTATGGCTGATAACTTGGTGTTTTGTTGGACCCTACCAGTTGGGAGGTAGATCTCTGACGTTTTTGCCTGCTCTTAGATTACCTTGTACAGCCTTGATAATACCCATGTCATATTGTATCTTGTTTTGTCCTATTTGGCTGTCATCTATTGGAGACCTGCTCTTTTCTGAAGGGCAATGGAGGGGGTGGGGATCTGGAGAAAGGGGAGGTGGGAGGGAGCTGGGAAGAGAGGAAGGAGGGGAAACTGTGGTTGGAATTTATTGTAGGAGAGAAGAATCTATTTTCAATTTTTAAAAGAGATACAGTTAAACACAAAGATGTCTCTTCTCTTACATCTACTTACCACAGCAATGGAAATCTAAGCCAGAGAAATCAAAAAGGCAAATGCACCAAAGTGAAATGGAAGAGGCAAATTTGTGGTGATATATTGTTTATGATCTAATAAAGCTTGTCTGGAGATTAGAATGCAAAGCTAGCCACAGCCATGGAATCTGGGCAGTGGTGGCACATACATTTAATCCCACCCAGGACAATTAGTTTCTACCCACTATGGAAAACTTTCAAGATCCTTGCCTTGAAAGCTTTCTCTCAGGGTCCAAAAAGAGATGACACAATAAGTTTTGGATCTAAGTCTGAGGACTATGAAAAGAATCTCCTCATACCAGTTCTTTCTATACATTGGCTCTTTACTGTTCTTGAGTCTAGTTCTTTTATCCTAATGTCTATAATTTCTTAGTCTAATTCTCTGTCTCAGTTCTAATTTCAATTCTAATTCTCCGTTTCACTCTTTCCTCTTCTTATTATTGTTTTTCATTTTCCTACTTACTTATTTTTCCTACATTCTTATCCTTTTACATTTCTGCCAGCTTTGTCCTCCAGCTAGACCACCCACAGATTAGTGTGCCAAGCAATCGGAATATTTTCATGAGATAAACACTCAAGCAGTGGGAAAACACACAAGGCTATTGTAGGGAAGAAGTGAAGTTCTTAGGGAACAATGAAGTGACTCATGAAAGAAATTACAGACAGGAACAACTGGTTTCCACAGCCAGTGACCCCATGGCCTTGCCAAGTGGGGCTACCCCATCAGGAATCATGCATCTGGTGGGTCAACTGGTTGGTTAATCACTAGTTAACACCTTTTGTATCTCTCATGGCCCCTGACAAGCCACATTGAAGTCAGGATTGCCCCAGCCTTGGTAGAGGTAAGAGCCCTCTGGTAGCTTGTCTGCTTTGCTTTTCTGATCTTCAGCTCGATATCTGCCTCTGGGTTCTTATTATTTGTGTTACACAAACTTATCTCTGAAGAAAGCAAAATAATATCTGCAGAAAACTGAAGAGCTTAAACTACAACAAAGTATTAGAACTAATAAATGAAATCACCAAGGGCTAAGCATACACAATCACAGAATGCAAAATCCAGTAGCATTTCTACTGGCTTACAGTGAACTATCAGGAAGACATTAACTAAATAATTTTTGTTATAATAGCAAAATGCAAAACACACAGGAATAAACTGGAGCAAAGAGGCAAAAGACTTGGACCATGAAAATTATAAAGCAATGAAGAAGAAAATTAAAAGAAGACGTGGGTATCTAGAGAGATAGCTTTTGCTTGTCCATTGGAAGAATTAATATTGTTAAAATGTACAGAGTGTCCAAAGCATTCTACGGACTAAATGTGATCCTTATCAAATTTGTAATAATACTTTTCAGGAAAACAATCTTAAAATTCATATAGAAACACAAAGTGGCAAAGGATAAGTAGCTTCAGATATGCAAGATGAATGAGTGGTGGATATCAGATTTGCAGCATGGTGGCTGCTCTTAATACTGTTTTCTATACTTAGAATTGAGTAAAAGAGTAGATAATAAATATTTCAAAATAAAATAATAAAGTGTGGTGAATAGATGAGGACCTGAATTAATGTGTATTGTAGACACAGTCCCCAATACCTTAGGCCTATGTTTTTTGGAATACTGAGGCCTTACCCTGGTCCATGCACAGATAATAACAGTAGTATGTGCACAAAGTACCAACAACAGCTTTCTCGTAACAGAACACTTGTACACAAACACATAAGCAAATAAATAAATGAAGAAGCTTAAAAGAAAAAGAAGAGGTCATATTCTTAAGGGCTGGTGGCATAGCTCAGTGGTTGAAGACCTAAATTTCATCCTTGGGATCAATATGGTGACAGGAGAGAACTGACCTCCTGTTATCCTCTAACCTTTACACACATGGTGTGGCATACTCACACAACTACATGACAGATGATGGTTAGATAGATAAATAGGTAGATAGATAGGTAGATAGATAGATAGATGGATGGATGGATGGATAGATAGATAGATTATTGATAAATAGATGATGATGGATAAATAGGTAAGTAGGTAGGTAGAAAAATACAATGAAATTCTATGTTTGAAAATTCTCAAATTGTACTAAAAGCCATTTAATTGTACACTTTTAGTAGGTGAATTCTATGAAGTCCAAATTATATCCCAGTAATGCAATCATTGTAAAAATTTAAAACAGTATCCTAAACCTAGTAATCAAGATAATAGTTTAATACAAAAAAAATGTAAGAATAAAAGAGTATTACAAAAAATAATCTATGTTGAACAACATAGCAAAAAGAGCTTAAATAAAAACAAACTAGCTTTTGTTTGAATTTTACTTGTCTCATTGCACAATAGAAAAACATTTCCATACAGCCCTGTTTTCAGGGCGACACAGTACATTAGTCAACATTTTGTCACTGTGCCAAAATTCCTGATGAAAACATATCAAACATATTGGGAGGAAAGAATTGTTTAGCTTGTGCTTTCAAACTGTTTGGTCCATCATAGCAGAAGGATGGGGTATCACTGAGTTTCTTACCTCATGGCATTTCGATAGAGACAGAGAGAACTAAGAATCTAAGGACAATACAAGAGTTACAGAGTCATACCTCAGTGACCCACTTTCTACAACTAGTCCCTGCCTCCTGTTTACCCCCACTGACCAATAATGCCTTCAAATTATAAACTCATCCATGGATCTGGGCATTGATGTCCTTAGAGGCCCCATGTTCTGGCCACTTACCCAAAAGCCCACCAGCTGACAACCAGCTCCCATAACATGAGTCTTTGGCAAACTGCATAGACAAAGCGTGATGAATATGTGTCTTTCCTGCAATGCATGTTTATGTGGGTTGACAAAATCATATGAAGAGATTGACAGTTCACCTTTGTGGATAGTCATTGTGTGTGTGTGTGTGTGTGTGTGTGTGTGTGTGTGTGTGTGTGTGTTGTGTGTGTTGGGATGTTTTGACTTTTGTCTACAAAGATCCAAATATGGGAAATTGGTTTGGGTCTTATTTGGGGGTCTTTGTGTTTTTGCAAGTGTATGCAGGTGTGCACATTTTCCTTCTCCCTAGGGTGTCAATGTTGCTCATCAGGGCACAAAGAAGTGGAAACCCCGAGAGAGTTTTAACTGTTTTCTGCTTTGCAACTACACTCTGGATGCTGCTAAGTTTGGAGAGTAAAAAGGGAGTGAAGACTTGAATAGTGAAACTAAAGAAAAATCTTCTGCATTGAGAGAGAGGGGCCAGCATTCTGCAGATTGTTGGGAGAAAGATTTGAATCCATGGAACAGCGCCAATAGACTAGAAAGACCCAAGTATATCTCTTGTTTGGCTTAAGAGACTTAAGAACAACTGGCAAAGGATGAAGGGATTCACCACAGAACCTCTCTAGAATCTGCCGCTGGAGTGATGTCCAGGGAAATAAAACAGAAAGGGAGGAGTCTGGATAGTGGTTAAGATTGATGGGACTGTGGAAGGTTTCTCTAAGAAACCCACTAGGGGGAGTCTACTTTAAACATATCAGCTGTACAGTACAGGAAGGCATAACTCTCAAAAGGGATAACTCCAACCTGGATATGGTGGTACACACTTACAATGTCAGCACTCAGGAGGCTGAGGTAGGAAGATCACAAGTTTCAGGCCAGCCTTAGCTATATAGTAAGACCATGTCTCAAAGGAGGTAGGCATGGGGATACTAGCCAAACGTCCTGTTTTTCTTCATCCTACCAGCTATGACACTGGAGGATTTCAAAATTAGCAAATATGATGGGGGGGGACTATGGTGTCAGGGAAGCAGCTGCACAGGGAAGAAGGTCTTCACATCAGAACATTTCTATTTTCATCAACAGATTCCCATATCGGAAAATAGGATTGTGTGTCAAGTCCACTCTGAGAGGGTATTGTTTGAAGTTTGAACAATCTGTGACATGGGAATTCTAATTTCTGGACTGAGTCTGTGTTGATGACAAAGGTGACTATTGTCTTCTTTTTTTTTTTTTTCCTCAAAGGGACTAGACTAGTCACAGAGATATTCCCTAGATTATACCTCACCTAAGAACAGATGAACAACACACCAGTAAGTAAATTTTAAAGGAACAGAGAGGGAAATAAGTAGCATTTTTATTATAGCTCCTAAGTCAGAGCTAAATATTGATATAAAATGAAATATTAAGCACAATTTTTAAAATGTAGCAGTTGAGTATGTGTTTTATGGAATTACATTCAAACATAATAAGTATTTTTAAAATTCTATAACTGTATAAATAGTGATGCTCCAATTCATATAAAACTACACAGTGAGCTAGAAGTATAGCTCAGTGGTAGAGTTTGTTCATCATGAGCAAAGGCAATGGGTTTCTCAGGACCCAGTTCAGAAGATTAATTCTCTCTTTTGGGAGATACTTGACTTTCAAGCATACACATTGGTATAATTTATATTTTCTACCATGCATTGGCCATTCAAAAAAATAAGTGATGGCTCAGCAGGCAAAGGCTCTTTGCACCAAACCTAAGTTTTTTATTTTATTTATTTATTTATTTATTTATTTATTTATTTATTTATTTTTGAGAAAGGGTTTAACTGTGTAGCCCTAGCTGTTCTGGAACTGGCTTCGTAGACTAAGCTGGCCTTGAACTCACAGAGACTCACCTGCCTCTGTCTCCCAAGTGCTGTGATTAAAGGTATGCACCACCACCACTCTGCCTGATTTCAATCTTTTCAGAGTAACATGATGGAAGGAGAGAATCGACTCTCACAACTTAACCCTTGACCTCCACACATATATATGATAGCACACATGTTCACATACACACAAAACAATTTTATTAAATAAATAAATAAATAAGAAAACTAGTATATCACTACATATCAAGATAATCTAATGAAAAAGTATTACAAGATAACAATGACATAGGAACTCCCCCCCAATCACATATGGGGGGGGGAAGTGGACTGGAAAGAAGATATTTAAAGAGCATAGAAGCCTTGAGTTTCAGGACCTGAGTTCACTTAGCCAGATTCCAGATAAAAAGGCAAGATATGGCAGCATATGCCTATAATTATAATGCTAGGAAGGCTGGGATAGGAAGGTCCCCAGAGTTCGTTGGTTAGCTGGTTTAACTGATCAACTTCAGGTTCAGCTTGAGACCCTGCTATGCAACTATTTCCTACTATTTTGAAATGTTACTAAATTCTGCAGGAAAGCTCCTTAAGCAGTAAGGTAAACAACTCAAAGTAGCTTTAAGAAGATCCTGAAACTGACCACATTTACTAGGCTCCTCCCTCTGGAGTACTCAGACAAAGGAAGTTGAGTTGCAAGAAGAATAGCAAAGAATTGTAGAGAAGACTCTTGAGAGCAATTGCCTGGAAGAAGCAGAAACCAGCCAAGTTGCCTGGAAGATGTTTAGACCAACTGAGGCACCTGGAAAGGACTCTGTCCAACCTGTTGAACTGCCTGCAGGTTGCACAGTATGATCCAGCTTTTGTAAGCTGTCACCCATGCTAGGATGAGCTTTGGTGATGCAGCTGTCTTTGAATAATTTCAGCTCCTTTAAGTAAGCCCTCACCAATATTGCTATAAGTAGCCCTACCCCCACCCATCCACCCCACCCAAAAGAAATAGAGGAATCTAGAAACAACATGAATGTCCCAACTTAACCCTCTGTCCAACCCACCTCTACCCATATTACATCTTTGGTATTCCATAAAGGGGTCTTTTTAGCCTCCTGATGTTCTGAAAGGGAAACAGCAAGGAAAAAAAGCACCGCATTCAAATATGTATGATATATAAAGATTATATTTATAAATAAAAGATGGAACTATAACTCAAGGTTAAAGCAAAATGGCCACCAACTGATACCAATATTGGGCAGATTTGCAACCATATCAGTGGCAACATTATCCTCTGGAGAAGCTACCCTGTCATTGGTAGCACTTACAGTTTAAAGAAGGGTACTAGCTGGGCAAGGGCACTCAGGAGGCAGAAGCATGTAGATCTCAATGAATTAGAAATCAGCCTGTTCTACAGAGTGAGTTTTAGTGCAGTTATACAGAGACACCCCATCTCAAAACAAAACAAAAAAGAAGAAAGAGGAGGGAAGGAAGAGGAAGAGGAGATGAGCACTAAAGTGCTAATGAATGTCCTCATCGTATCGGTTAAGTTTCTCCAGAGAAACAACACCCACCATTTCTCTTCCTCATATATAATCTATTATGAAAAATTAGCTTAAGCAATCATGGAGGCCAAAAAGTTGTATCACCTCTCACCTACGGGCAATATTTCAAAAGAAACTGATGCCATAATTCAGTCTCAGCTCAAAGGAAAACAGAAGGCCAACCATCTCAGTGAAAAGCAGGAAAATACCACTGTTGGTTCCCAATAATCAGATAGAAAGTGAGTCTTCTCTCCCTTTAGCTGTATTCAGATCTTCAGCAGGCTGGATAGTGCCCAGTCACATGGAGAAGAGCAATCCACTTTACTCAGTGTATTGATTGATACACTAATCTCACCTACAAGCATCAACAGCCAAAAAAAGAATGTCCCATCAAACACCCAGTTCCCCTATCATCTATTACATACATAAAAATAAGTGTCCAAAATAGACATCTCTACTGTTTCTTTCTCCTGTATGGCTAGTGGTAGAAAAGGTCACCAAGAGGTGACACAGGGAAACTGGCCCACAGTCTTCACTCAGAAAATTGAGGCCAATACTGGGAGCTCATCAACTTAATTCCCAAAGTGTCCTCAGTAAAAATGAGCTGTGCACTCCTATACTGCCTGAGTAGGAGCCCTTAACCACAGTAGAAGACTTTTAATGAAAGATACAAATGGGTGTCAAGAGTCCTATGGTCTGAAGGGGAAACAGCAGGAAAAAAGCGCTATCCCATCATCCATGTCAGATAGCTCATAACCACCTGTAATACCAGCGTCAGGGGATCCAGTGCCGCCTTCTGGCCTATGAGGGCACCAGAACGCTTGAACTCACATGCCTATGCTTATGAACACCACACATGCACTCGAGTGTGCACTCACACAGCCACACACACACACCTCAAAAATTAAAATGAAACAACTTTGACCCAAACTTAGGAAAAGCATAATATGAGAAAGTGAATTAATTCTCTACAAGTGTTTCACCATTTAAAGTAATTTAAGAAGAATAAAACAAAAATTCAAAGACGAGTTAAAAAGCTGAAAATGGATAAAAGAAGGATTATGGAGAGAAGGAACTAGAGGGCTGGCAGAATATCATTAAAGAACTAATAATAAACTTCAAATGCAAGAACCCCCTGAGATAACCAGAGCAAGAGCTGATTTAGAAAAAGAAGCTCAAAACCGGAGGATGGAAAACTTCTATGCAGCGTTACAGTGTCTTTGGGTGGAAAACCCAGAGGAACACAGCAATGTGTTCAAAGAAATTCCTTTTCAATAAAGGAACTGTCTCTGACTGAAACATAAATTTAATCTTCATATTGAAAAGAAGTGTATAGTTCAAGGTCATTTGCTTGCCAACACGCAACCCAGAGATCAGTCCTTAGTGAGCATTCCTCCTCAGGAACAGGAAGTGGTAGAAGTCACTGGAAAACATCTAAAAAATATTAAAGGCAAGGAAGTACAATATCATATCATAACCTCAAAAAGTATGCCAAGTGTCTGTGCACACCAGGCTTATGGCATGAGTGGAACAGCTGATATCTTGACACTTGAAAGACGCCTGAAGACCTTGTCACCTTTGTATCCTCCTTCACTGCAGCCAAACCAAACTAAACCAACAGACACATACCTACCTATTGATCAAGAAGTTCAGTAGGAAGAATGTGTAAAAGCTCTTGGGTGACCAATTAATTTAAGTCTATTTAGTAACTATAAAAGATAGGTTGGTGACATAGAACTCCTACTAAGAGGTGGGAGAAAAGACAAGGAGGAGACCATGGTCTTTATTGGAGTGAGGATATTATGGTGTAATAAATCAAAAGATTTCAAGACTAAAATTATGGTCTCAATATCTTCATATTTTAATAATATTTTCTTAACTGTAGGTGAGTCTATTAGGAAATTATATACCTGTTATGAATATATTTACTTGAAGTGTATCAAACCCATCCCAATTCAAGTCAGCTTCATTGCTCTTCTTTCTACTTCAATACTTACTTATAAAAATAGCAAGCATAATATAGTAATAATGGTTAAAAATGTTTTGGGGTGTTTTTTTTAATAACATCTTCTTTATTTTTCTGCCTGACTTGAAATCATCATAATGAGCAAGTGTTATATTTAGAAGATCAATATTTTTTATTTGAAAATGAACAGGAAAGATAAGAACAGAGATATTCAGGTTATTTAACAATCTGATGTTGAGCCTAGTAAGTACAGTGTTATAATTTAATTATATCTCAGACTGAAGATTTTGTCTGCATTTGGAGAGATCTCATCTCCAAATTCCAGACAGGTACCTCCATCTGAAAATCCCTTGATTCTGTAAACAGAATTTAGCATGCAGAATAAGACCCAGCACTTAAATTACTAACTTGGCTGCTAAATCAACAAAATAGATGGGATCCAGGGTTGAAGCCAGAGAAAATGATGAAGGTTTAAGACTGAAAATTATTATATATTTTTTTTTTATAAAGAACTCTTTGAACTTTCATAGAGCCATCTTCTGTTTTGTTTCCTCTGCTCAGTCCCACACCATTGCATTTGAATTGGTCCCTACTTATTTTGGAGGTAATACGCAGACTAGCATTTAACAAATACTTTCCCTATATACGGATGTATGCTGATGCCTGTAGGTAAAAAGCAGTACTTATAGAACAAGGCTATGGAACCATACACGCTTTTAAAATGACATCCTCATGCAGGCTACTGCATAGCAGTTCTCCTCCCAAGATCTTCAGAACCTTTAGTGAAGTATATAGATTTCCTAAAGCCACAAAATGGGCAAATTTTCCTGGGTATTTTGTCTTAAGAATCATAGGTAATAAACACCTTCACACTTACTCACTTAGCATAATAATCAGGGTCCTTGCTATGCAAATGTGGGGAAACAAAATAATGCCCCTCCCAGGAATGTCCACCTCATAATCTCAACATTTTGTAGATGTATTACGTTAGTAAGATTAATTTGAGTTTCAGGTAGAATTAAAGTAGCTGGTGAGATGACCTTTCGATACAAAAATCACTGTGGATTATCTGGGTGGGTCAATGTTATCATAAGGTCCTATAAGTAGAGAGGAAGGGCTGAAAACCAGTGTCTCGGTGATACAATGAAAGAGATACAGGCCTCTGCTCCTAGCTTTGAAGAAGGATCTGGGCACTGGCAAAGGTACCCATTTCTAGAAGTTGAAAAAGGGACACATGAAATGTCTAAACTAAGGACACTAGCAGGATTATATCTCTATTGGGAGTATGTCCTTTGAATGAGCCACTGGTTCATGTGTTTGAGTGCTTGGTCCATAGGGAGTGGCACTTTTAAGAGGCATGGCCTTGCTGGAGTAAGTGTGTCACCGTGAAGGCAGGCTTTGAGGTCTCATATATGCTCAAACTATGCCTAGTGTGACAATTCTCTTCCAGCTGCCCGCAGATCAAGATGTAGAATTCTCAGCTCCTTCAGTACTATGTCTGCCTGCATGCTGCCATGCTTCTCACCATGATGACAGTGCACTAAACCTCTGAAACTGTAAGCCAGCCCCAATTAAATGTTTTCCTTTATAAAAAGTGCTGTAGTCCAGCTAAACACTTAGCTGAATTCCTGGAATCCAGTTGCAGAGAGGGAGGAGAGATAAGAAAAGGGGTCAAGACCAGGCTACAGAAACCCACAGAGACAGCTGACCTGAACAAGGGGAAGCTCATGGACCCCCAAACTCATAGCTGGGAAACCAGCATTGGACTGACTCAGACCCCCTGAACATGGATCTCAGTTAGAAGGCCTGGGCAGTCTAAGGGAACTCTGACAGTGGAACCAGGATGTATTCCTGGTGCACGAAAGGAATTTGGGAGCACATTCCCCATGGAGGAATACTCCCTTAGCCTAGAGTCAGGAGGGAGGGCCTAGTCCCTACTCCAAATGACTTGACAGATTTTGATGATCCCTCCTGGGAGGCATTACCCTCCCTGTGGAGTGGGGTGGGGGAATGGGACACAATGGGGCGGGGGTTGGGGTGAGAGGGAACTGGGATTGATATGTAAAATAAGAAAACATAATTATAAATTTATGTATATATAATTTTTTTTTAAAATGATGTTATCATAATGTCTCTTCATAGCAATAGAAACTGTAACTATGACAAGATTTTAGCTACTGAGCCAGCATTATACCGGTCTACTGCTGTGCTCCTCACCTGACGGTATGAGTTAAGCCCCTGAAACTGTAAATAAGCTCCCAATAAACTCTTTCTTCAATAAATTACCTTGGTCATAGTGCTTCTTCACAGCATTCCAAAAGTAATAATATATATTAAGAGGATACTTATTCAAGAGGTTCATAGGGTGTGGTCTGAGTAGTCCAATAATGGTTGTCCCCTGATGGAAAGCGTAAAGATTCTGTAGTTGTTAAGTAGACAAGACTGGATGGCTCAACAGTCCCAATCTGGTGCTGGAGTCCCAGGGAAGTCCTAGAGAGCTGCCAGTGTTCAATATGCATTGGAATCCCAAATAAGTAGGTTCAAATACCAGCCAAGGAATACCTCAGCAACAGGATGGATGCACTTGCCAGTGAGAGTGGGGTCAAGCATGCAAGAATCAAAAGCTTCCTTCTTCCATGTCTTTTTACATGGGTTACCACCAGATAATATGGTCCAAATTTAAGGTTTCTCTACTCAAATGGGCCAGTCAAGAAAATCCTTCACATCTGTACACAGCTGCTTCCGTTTTAGTTGATTCAAGATGTAGTGAAGTTAACAATCAGGATTAGTCATCACTCCCCCTTATGTAATTCTTTATGGAAATAACCTCAAAGACACACTAAGAGGCAAGAGGCATGCACTTGACTAATTTCCTTGGCATCGCTCAATCCAATCAACCAGACAGTCAGGATTAGCTGCCACAGCAAGTAAATGCTCTGGGAGGAGTGGGGGATGGGAGAAGGAATTGTCCAGGCAGATACACGGCTGTTTAGTATCAGCAAAGTTGAATAGCAAGTATCAAGCAGGACCAGGGATGAAAAAGAACCACCCACTGGCATGCCAATTAGTTGTAAAAGGATCTAATTAGGAAAGAAGTAGCTAGTAAGGAGACTATGTGCTAGGAAATTTTGAACAAAGCAGAAAAACATTTATCCTAATTTGAAGCTAAATTAATCCACAGATGCCTCTTACCCAGAGATGGGGTCATGGAAATAAGAGAATTGAATGTGCCCACCAAAGACTGAGACCTGGCAATATGAGCAGGACTCAGACTTACCACTGCATCCTTACTGCTGTCAAATATAATTCTTGTGAGCTTTATCCAGTAGATTTTCCTGGGTGAGAAGAACTTTAAGCAGATAAACGTTTGGGGCATCATTAACACATTACAGGTACATTTCTTAGCCTTAATTGCTGGCGGATTTAGGATGCTCTTCATTTGTTGTTTTTGATACAAAGTTTCAATTATATAGCCCAAACTGGCTTCAAATGTGTAATCCTCCTGCTTCAACTTTTAAAGTGCTGGGATTACAAGCATTCACTACATGCCCAATTCCAAGTTGTTTTAGTTTTGTTGTTTTTAATGCCTACACAAAAAGACCAGACAAGATGCTATGAGCGCAAAGTATCAATGTTATCCTCCAGCAAGTGTTCTTGTCTGAAACCTTTGTGGAAAGGATTTGTCTTGAAGGAGTGGATGGAAAAAATCCTTAGGTGGCTCTGTTACATACTACCTCCTGCCCACTTTGTGCTACCTCCTGCCCACTTTGTATGGCCAGAGGGAATATATCCATCTACCTTGTTGAAAACACCTACATAGAAAGAATGCTGAGCACTCAGCATGGCAGGAACCACAGAGAGACAGTTCATTCTACAGAAAATCAAAATCAGAGACTGAACTCACTGGACAGAAAACAAAAGAGACAACAGAAAAGCACAGGCTTGAACTAGAAATTGGATAAAGAATCTAGAACGGAGAGCTGTTCAGTGCCCACCACCTCCCTGTCACACGATTGCCTGGAGAAGTAGCCTTGACATCACACAAAGAGCACTGCAGAAGTTGAATCTAAAGTGCTTCATTAGAGAAAAGCAGCTCGCCCATGGTCACAGCTCCACAGAAGGAATGAAGGATCCTGAAGCTGAAAACTATGGAATGCTCACCATCTCCCACCCCTGCCTTCACTCTGTGGAGCAAAGGACCCCAGGAAGAGCTGAGCAGAATGTAGAAAATGGTACATCATACAGATCCCAAGCAGAACCAACTGTGAAGGTAGCAGCAAAGTCTGTTAAAGGAATCTAAAGAAATTCCCAACACAACCCCTGACCTGCCCATAAGTATAAGGATCACAGGAAGTTTGTGATGGAAATTGGTGCATTCCTCTTTGTATCAAATTTATAGAGGACACAAGTAAAGTACAAGCATCTACTCTTTCAGCTAACACTGGGAATGCTGACAAATTATCATAGTTATTACAACACCAGCTCTTCTCCTGAATATACATCCAAATGAAGACAACCTACCAGAAAGATTGAGATGAGAAAAAAAAATGTGCAAAATAAAGTGAGAAAGGGAGGAATTACAAGCAAGAGGACACATAACACTTCAACAGACACACAAGACATATCTAAGAAACACACACAATGAGACAGCATTCCACTATGACATCTCCACAAGCTCTAAGTGTCTTATCACAAGAAAACAAAGATAAAGAAATGATTAGAGGGGCAGAAAAACATTTTAGAATCCTATGTTTTAAAAGTGTCCAAGAGGAGACTTAGTTCAGGATCCAGACAAGAACATGACCAAAGTGAGGAGAGAAGTAGCAAATCAGAGAAAAGAAATTAAAAGGTACAGGGAAATGGTCAGCAGTGAAGTGGGCACGCTAGAGAAAAGTGAAGCATGCTTTGGCAACTGGACTGAAGAGATGGTTCAGCAGTTGAGAGCACTTAGATTTGAAGGAGCTGAGATAAAAGCAAATGACTTAAACAACCCTTTCAATAAAATTATAAAAGTCTATAGATTGCCAGAATTTCCCACCTACAAAAAGAAATAGACAAAGAAGCACAGAAAATATTTAGTAGCCTAAATAGACCTGACTAGAGAAGAACCTCTCTACAATGTATTATAGTCAAGATATCAAAACTAGGGGCTGAGGAGGTGGCTCTACATGAAGTTAAAAGCACTTGCTGGTTTCCCAGAGGGGAGGAGTTCAGTTCCCAGCACCTAGAAGATGTAGCAACACCCTAAATTCTAGTCCCAGATGTTGTGACTCTCTCTTGGGGTCTGCACAAGCATTCATGCATATTGTGCTCTCCTGGGTTGGAACACACACACACACACACACACACACACACCAGATGGAACATCCATATACATAAAAATAAAATCATAAAAAAATAGGTCAAAAATATAAAGAGGTAGAGAGATGGCTCAGTGGTTAAGGCTGCTTTTGCAAATTACCCAGATTTAATTCCTAACATAGAAGTTTACAATCATACAATTATCTATAAACCTAGTTCTGGAGGATCTGGTACCCACTTCTGGCCTCTGAAGGCACCAGGCACACACACACACACACACACACACACACACAGAGTGCACATATACACAAACATACAGACAAAAAATTATACATGTAAAATAAAAAAAATCACACATGCACACATATGAAGCACAGGAACAATATACAAGCTATAAAAAAAAACAATTCTAACTAATGCTAACTACTATACTGTCTTAGTTGTTCTATTATTCTAGAGAATCCTGACCAATGAATATATAGAGGAAGAAAGATCAGAATAACATTAGCCCTGCCATTAGCAACCCAGAAAGCCCAGAAATCATAGATTACAGACCCTGAAAGAAAGTAACAATCAACCAAAATCACTCTACCCAGCAGTTACCTGTTAAAATGGAGGAGGAAATCGTAACGATTCAAGGCAAACACAAGTATAATGGATCATCTTGATTGCAATTTGACTATGTCTTGAATCAGCTAAAACCTAAGCAGCTGGTCTCACCTGTGAAGAATTTTCTTGATTGGATCCTTTGAAGTAAGATGACTCACTCTAAATCTGGGCCACACCTTCTTGTAGGAGCCTACCTGAAAGGACATGGAAGAAAGAAGATTTTGCTTTTCCCTGCTTGCCCTCACTCTTGCTAATAAGTCCATCTATCCTGTTGCTGAGACATTTCTTTGCTGCTATTAGAGTATGCTGCTTGGGATTTCTAACGCTGTAGACTGAAGACCAGCTGAGACTTCAAGCCTTGTGGACCAAACAGTGACCAGATTTTTGTCCTTTTCATCCAGAGACAGGTATACGTGTGTGTGTGTGTGTGTGTGTGTGTGTGTGTGTGTGTGTGTGTGTGTGTGTGTGTGTGTGTGTGTGTGTGTGTGTTTGTGTATTATACAGGCATATATATATATATATATATATATATATGGATATATATATATCTGTATTATACATACACATTGACTGTCGGTTCTGTTCCTTTAGAAACCTCTGACTAATATAAATTAAGACAATCATGACATCTAAGTCAGCATGGTAGAAAATTCTTAAAGGAATACTACACACAGAGGAAGAGTGAAACAGTTTCATGCACGAGGACACAAGAAAGAAAAAAAGGAGGGGTGAGAGGAGAAGAAGGGAGGGGCTAGGGGAGAAGAGGGAAGGAGAGAGGGGGAAGGGAGGAGAGGGGGAAGGGAAAGGAAGCAAACCAAAATGGGAGTTGTAATCATCCACCACACACAAGTAATTAAAAAATAAGTAATAACAAAACAAAACAAAGAAACCTCCTCCCCAAACAACTTGGTGCCACTTTTAAGCATTAATTTCCAAGCTACAAATAAAATCCTAAAAAGACTTAAGTGGTTAAATAACTACTCAAATCATTTGGCTAGTTAATAGTAAGGCTAGAGCTCAAATATAACTTGGATTGATTCAAAAACTTATTTCCTTATTTGTGGCACTATTCTGTCTTACTACTGTAATCACCCTGGTATAAAGTGACATTACTACAAAAATGTCTTTGACCGACTAAACACCCAGTCTGTTACAGACTAAGAGCATTGAGACAGAATGGCAAGGGAGAGGTGAATATGGAACACCTGATTTATTTATTCAAAGAAACTGTAGTAGAGAGTAGCTACGAGATTGCCATGCTTGGCTAACACACATGAAGGAATGTGGGGTCATCCAAGTAGTCACCTTGGGAAGATGTGCTCATCTGAGTGACATCATTGTTGCTACAGCACATCTTCAGATCTTTTCCAAGTCTGATCATCCTGTGTACACGTGCACCTGCTTTATTTTAACAAAACAAATTAATGAAAAATAGTCCATCTCGTGTGTGTGTGTGTGTGTGTGTGTGTGTGTGTGTGTGTGTGTGTGTGTGTGATTATTCACTTATCTTACTAGATTAGACTCTGGTCAACTTTGGGAAATTTCCCTACGCCAGATCTAAACTTAGAAGACGTATTTGTGAACATTGTTATAAAGCTATCATTCCCTGAAATTGTGACTCAGGTTTGGAACATAATTCTTAATGAGAATATTAAAATTTGTTTGGTACTATGGCAGGAAAGTGGGCTAATCAATGACCTAAATAAGCACTGACAGTCTCTCATAGTCAACATTTTTAATATTCCAATATGAATGCATTTCAAAGTGAATACACCCCTGCACTCAGTCTGCCCACTTAAGAAATAAAAGCTAAGCATGGTGGCCCATACCTACACTTCTAACATTCTGGAGGCCTGGGGTAGGAAGATCAAAAGTTCAAGGGCAGCCTGGGCTATAAAGGAAAGAAAAAGAAAGGGGAAAGGTATTTGGATTCACATGTTGGTTAAATTTTAGAAAAATTAGTCCATATAAGTTTAATTCTAAATCCAGTCATTTCAACATGTCCATCTAACTCCCACTGGCCATTGGTGGTGGGCTATCATACCTTCTAGTTACCTGGCTATCAGTGTCCTTTCAGGGTTTTTCACCTAGAATGTTCTAAAGTGGCTGGCACTGCAGGTCATACAAATAGTCCAGGCAGATTGTATTTACAAGCAGAAAACCTGCAACAGCAGGAACTCACTCTGTAGACCAGCTGGCCCCGGATTCACAGAGATCCACCTGCCTCTGCCTCTGTAGTTCTGGGATTAAAGGCATGAATCACCACTTTCCAGCTGGATTTCTTAATTGCAAGATAGCTGCTCCACCTCCAGGCATCACATACCAATCCAGGCAGGAAGATGGGAGTAGGGCAAACAGAAAGGATGTAGTAGCCATCATGTTTGTTCTTTCATCAGGAAGGCAAAAGTATTTCCAGATGACCCCCAGCAAATATGTATTTAATGTGTCAGACTATGCTAAATGGCCATTACAAGCTGCAAAGAAAACTTGGAAATTAAATATTCAATTTTCCAGTCACTGAATGGGAGTTAAGACAAAGATCAGGAATTGAGAATTCATGTTGAGTTAGCCAAATTATAATGTCTGTCTCAACAGGCTGATGGGTTTTTTTCTTTTACTAGACAGTGTGTTTTCACACTTCATATCATTAAATCATCACAACTGTGGGAGTTGGTCTTTGTTCTTTTAATTTTATTAAAGTGGCAAGTGTAATCTAGAGTGGTGAAGAAAATTGCTCAAGGAACCCAGCTCACAAGCACTGGCATCAGTTTTTACAGGACTCAAGAAATGCTGCTAATGTGTGTAGAGAAAGCCTAACAGCATGCAAACAAGTGCTTTCCCAAGGGCTGAGCTTTGAGCTCCCCAGAGGCAGCATGCAGACCTGTCTTTACATCCTTATACTCAGTTCCTGTCCTTACTTGGAGACAAACAAGGAGTCTTGGGATTAACCACACTCTTCCGCCAGTCACTGAAGCTCTCTCATAACTCTCAGCATCCCCTTATTGGTGAGAGATTTATAGACAGTGAATTACTCACTTAATACCTAGCCTATGTATGTTCCAGACTAAATTTGCTTTTGTTGATCATAGTGTAGCCCTTGATATATGCCAAAGAAAGTAGTTTGCTCTGTTTTTCCCTGCCATGGACAGAGAAGAGCCTTAAATAAGTCACACTAATCATGTTAGTAAAAAACAGAAAACAAGTCACATGGCCTTCTTCAGGTATTAAATAGCTTCTTTCAGAGTTGTTATAATACTGCCATATAGATATAGAATAAGACAGATGCTTTGGCTCAGATAAAAATTTGTAGGGGTGAGGGGTGTGAGTTTTTTTTTATTATTTTAATGGTTTTTCTTCAGGCTTAATATTACTGTAACTGCCTGGAAATTTTTCAGTTTACATTCATGTTTATAATTTTTTCAAATTCAGTACAACTATACTCATATTATGCTCACCATCTGTGCAGTGAGTTCAAACATCTTAATACTCTCCAACTGTGTTAACTTCTCCCAGGTGCAACCTTGAATTTCACAAGGTTAACACACTTAGTATGTAGATTTTAGTGAAGTTTTAGGATTTTTTAAAAAATAACATTTAAAATTATTTGTCTAAATTCATTCTTCATCTCTATAGTCTACTAGTCAAAATGTCAAAATAAAATACTATTCTCTAAGTTATTTGCATTCCTTCCTTTTATATTCTCTGTCTCCCTCTCCCCCTTTGCCTCTTCATTTTGTTTTCTGAGACAAGGTCTCCTCCATAAGTAGCCTTGGCTGTCCTGGAATTCACTATGTAGACCAGGCTGGTCTCAAACTCACAGATGTCTGACTGCTCCTATCTCCTGAGTGCTGAGATTAAAGGTTTAAAGGCATGGGGCACCACACCACCTATTTTATCTCTCTTAAAAACAAGGTTCTAGACTTAAAGGGCTGGGAAAAGAGAACAAAGAAAATGCACTTACCAAAGACAGCATTTTCCAAGAAGTCTTCAAAACTGTTATAACGTCAATTGCCACGCCAGGAGTGGTGGCATATGCCTTTCATCTCTGAACTCAGATGCAGAAGCAGGAGGATCTCTGTGAGTTCAAGACCAGCCTGATCTACAAAGCGAGTTCTGGGACAGGTTCCAAAGCTGCAGAGAAACCCTGTCTTGAAAAACCAAAAATAAAATAAAGTCAATTGCAAAACAAACAACAAAAACCACTTGCCCAGTCAGCTCATGGTGTTAAAAAAAAAAAAAAAAAAAAAAAAAAGATGTCCTTGTAGTTTTTTCCTTCAGGAGACTATGGTCCAAGAAAACATATTCAGTATCTTGCCTTCAAGGAAGTTGAGACAGTTGCTAATAACAAACCTTTTTGTTTATATTTTCTTCTATTCTTCTCTAGTGTATTCATCCCTACTGCAGTTTCCCCTCCTGATGGGAGATGTTATTCTGTATATATGTTTCTCATACTGGTTAATAAAGCCCTGTGGCCAATAGGAAACAAAATAGGTGGGGCTAAGAGACCAGGAGGAGAAAAGAGGAAGTAGTAGGGAGGGTCGAGATGTAGCCCAGGGAAGAAGCAGGACGCCTGCCGCGGCTCCCTGATAAGACGACCACGTGGAAATACTTAGATAAGTAGAAATGGGTTAATAATTAAGGCAGAGCTAGCCCATAAACAATAATGGTAACTGGCCAACAGGATTGTATCAAATACAGAGTCTCTGAGTGTTATTTGGGGCTGGTGCGGCTGTGGGCCCAGACTGGTGGCAGGGGGGATGGAGCCAGCGGAAAGGAACAACATGCCTTAACACCCTCCCCTCAATTCTCTCAGTCCCACTCCCCATGGCCCTGAGAGCCACTCCTTCATTTCCTTTATTTAAAAAAGAGCAGGTCTCCCAGGGATATCAACTGAACATTCTATAACAAGTTATAAGACTAGGCACAAACCATCATATCAAGACTGGATGAGACAGCCCAGTAGGAAGAAAAGGGTCCCAAGAGCAAACAAACGGAGTCAGAGACACCACCACTCCCACAAGGATACAGCAGTATTGTAGATGTGAGAAGAGCTAGCTCAGATCCAGTGTGGCATTCATCTCTGTGATCCCCTATGAACCCTGCTTAGCTGATTCTGTGGGCTGTGTTCTAGTAGTGTCCTTGACATCCCTGGCTCTGTCAATCCCCCTCATTTGCTATTCTTAAGCTTGCAAGTAAGAACATAGATCCATTTCCCAGCTTTACTCTCAACTATTTTACAAGCAGATGTAAATAAACACTGAAACAATGAAAGAGGAAATATATGAAAACAAGCATTTGCATATGCCCTTAAGTTAAGGCCAGAGAGATGGCTTGGAAAAGTTGTAGCTCTTTTGGTAGAGGACCTGAGTTCTGTTTCCTGGAATTCATGGTTGGGGATGGGAGCACCCCAACCACCTGTAACTCCGATTCTAGGGGATCAGGTCTCCTCTTCTGGACTTTGAAAGCACCAAGATGCGTGGGCAAGTGCAAACAGGCACACACAAGTAGGAACACACACAGAGAAATACAAATTAAGTCAATCTTTTTTTTTTTTTTTTTGAATCAGCAGTTAAATTACTTCTTGTGGCATAAACCTGAAGTCTAATCCCTTGGAAAGTAGATGCCAGAAGAGCTGGGGTTCAAGACCAGCTTGGGCTTCCTGAAAATATGCCTCAAAAATAGACAAAAGAGCAATTTACATAAAAATAATTATTTTACTAATTCCATATAATTCATATTCACTAAGGTATATCTCTAAGGATTCCTTCTAGGCAAGCTTTATTAAGTTTGTGTTACTGTTAATCAATAAATTAATTAGGCAATTTATTTTTATTTTTCAATAATTACCACTGATCTTCTTGTCCCTCCCCAGCCCACCACTTTTCTATTCCGGACACTATATTTAATTATTGGAAATGCCAAAGTCTGGCACTAATTTCAAAGCACACAATTGGGGCGAGGGGGGGGGGAGAATCCGTGAAAGCAATTGGTATTCAAAAGGAGGAAGGGCTGGGCTTTGGGAATGGATGTATGCCTATAATCCCAAGAATTCCAGGTGAATTTGAAGCCACCCTGAGTTATATGAGACTCTGCGAATGAATGAATGAATGAATGAATGAATGAATGAATGAATGAATGATTTTAAGAAGGAAAAGACTTCTGTGGTCTTACAGAGACAGGATCTGAGGGAACTACAAGAAGTCAATACCTCACCTTTCCTGGAAAGTTTATCAAGATTTCTTGTTTGTATTTTTAAAGGTGGGTTTATAACTGGAGTGGCGGTGGTATGTATCAGTAGTCAGGAGGCAGAGACAGAAGAATCGCAAGTTTGAAGCCAGCCTGGGCTACAGATTGAGTCCTAGATTCGTGTAAACTACACACTGAGCTCTTGTTTCAAAGTTTATGTTGAAAGCGTTTAACTGCTATTATTTTCTCTTTCTGCATGTATTAGAGGCTTTTTGAGTAGTGGCATAGAATTTTCAATGATCTTCCTGTGATCTAGAACCGACAGAAAATCCCTCGTGCACAGAATTTAAGTGATTAATAAAAAAGCTGACATAAAGAAAAGCACCACTTTGTTGGCCACACATGCTGTTTTCTCTCAGCATCTTGCCTTCTCTAGGCTACTGTTATGGCATCAGTGATAAAAGTAAAGCAAAACAAAGGAACAAGGAAGTCCTTTAAACTCAGAGACAGATAAGTGCCCCCTCCCTAAACTCTAACAACTGGGAATAGATCCTCTCCACGCGGTTTTGCAGAAAGTGCTCAGGGTGCTTAGGAGGTGCTTTGACGCCTCATCAAGAGCATACAGCTTCACAGTAAGTTAGAAATGGAAAAGTTGAGTGTAAAACAGAAGTCTATTTGTTCACACAAGGAAAATCAAAGTGCCATACGACTTTCCAGTAAGTGATAACCGAGGTCTGCAAACTGGGACTTAGGGACCATTAACAAAATTGAAAGAAAGAAGAAATAGTAGATGCCGGGATATTTTCCGTGTGGCGGTGGCGGATGGGAGGCTCCAGACTGTCCGGCCGCACGTCCTCACCTGACAAGAGTACCCGAAGCACACCTGCGGGGCGGGACAGCGCCTCGGGACACACTCCCCGGCAGCCTGCTTGGGCTCCCCAGGGGCCTCAGGGGATCGACGGGCGGGAACAGACGTGCAGGAGCTGCTTCTGAGCACCGGCTCGCCTCCAGGGGGCTCGGGCGCCGGAGTTCCGCGGCGCGCAGCCAGCGCCGGCAGGCGCCTCCGGGAGGCGCGCGGAGTCGCCGGTGCGCTGCGAGGACAGGTGCAAAGATTGGCCCGCTAACTCCCGCTGACTCCTCTAGCCCACCCCTCAACCCCACCGCTCGCCTGCCCTCATTTCAGTTTTAGGATCTCCGTAGTGTTTGGATCGGTCCCCTCTTCGTTATGCGTTGCGCTGAAAATGACTCGATGGTTTCCCTACTTATTTGAACGCTGTCTGAAGAAAAAACCTTATAGGGAGTTGGATTAAGAGGGAGGAGTGTGTGTGTGTGTGTGTGTGTGTGAGAGAGAGAGAGAGAGAGAGAGAGAGAGAGAGAGAGAGAGAGAGAACGCGCAGGGGGGGGGGGGGGCTTCTATCTCCAGGACAGACAGAATGATACATACTGTCATTAACAGTTTTGACCCACCCAGACCCCACCCTTCGGTTGCATCCATCACAGTCATTACAAAGGGGCCGCGCTGTCTCGCAGCTTGCCTTGTTCCTGGGGCTCTCAGGCTGGCTTAATGAGGTGCACCCAGCCGGGGCTATTGTGCAGCGCGATCGAGACAGGAGCGAGACTACAAGGATCCTAGCAGCTGCTCGAAGCAGCCGGGGCTGCAGCAGCCGCTAAGCCCCAGACCTCAAGTGGATGGATGACTCTGGAAGTGTTTTCCTGAAGGAACCCGCCAGGCTTTGGAAGACCGTGGCAGGGTTAGTGAACTTAGATGGGGCTTTCCCGTTGTGCACTTGAACTGGCTGGAGGCAAGTGCGGTCACTCGGGTAATCGCGGGGGTGCTGGGGGCGGGGGTGGTGCTGGCGGTTTAAAGCCAGTCCTTGGTCAAAAGGCGGCTAGGATCAATTTCCCCTCCAACCACTCAACTCTCCCTCTTACCTTTTGTTAGCTTGGCTTTCCCACCCCCTCCTCCGCCTCCTCCCTGGTGTGGTCTGAACCCTGCATCTTGATTGTGCATTTTAATGTAATTCTGATTGGTGAATGCTCTCTTCTTTTTGTTGTTGTTGTGATTACTAGAGATTACCTTAGTCCTGCCTTCCCAGTTCTGCGCCCAGCAAAAGCAGTTTTGAAAAATTAAGTGCAAAAACATGACAAAGCAATATGAGGTTTCTGTGGTAAGTGAACTTTTAAACCAAAAATTATCATTCTTCTGGTATGCTGCCTGTGGGTGGTTTAAAAGGATTCACACACAAAGGGTTGGGGGCTGGGAAGAGGTGATTAGACTGACAAACAAAACCATTTCGGATGTGTTTTTTTTTTTGTTTGTTTTTGTTTTTGTTTTTTCTTTCTCTCTCCTGGCAATGGTCAACAGACAAGTTGTGTGCTCTATGTGATAGTATTGGGTTGGCAATAGCCTTGATTCATTTAAAGTGAATGATAGTTGACACTTAGTAGCGAGTGGGGAACCCCCAGGAACTAGGATAGATATTGTCTGTTTTCAAAAGAACCCTGGAGCTCTGACTTCCTGAACTTCCCAGAGTTGTCTAGGGTCTTCTCTATCACTTAACAGGAAAAGAACAATAGGGTCTTGCTCAACCCCAGACTATCTCAGACTCCTCCTCTCCTCTGTCTCCTTTAGGTAGCAACATCAGAGGCACCACTCTTAGACAGACTTTAAATCCAGAATTGAGAACCAAATAATGTACATGGAAAGTTGTGGGCTTAGGTCTGAGGAAGGCCTTCTTTGTCATAGTAGCTTCCCCTGCCCCACTCCCTATAGTGGGACAATGTTCAGGTCCTTTCAACATCTTCTGAGTCACTTTTATTTATTTTTAAATTGGAAGTATATTCCAGGGAAGGATTCCTCAGTTTTACCTTTTTATCTCTTTCATTTTCTGAGAGTGGCTATCCAAGATGGTATTTGTGGTGTGGCCAAGTTAAGAATTCTAAGTTGGGTGAGGGACCCCACTTCAGCTCTGGGGAATTCTAAACTCTGATTGGGTCTTCTCATATGGGAGAGGAGTATTAGAACTCAGTAGTCTTGACATTATTATTATTATTATTATTATTATTATTATTATTATTATTATTATTATTAATTATTTTGTGGAGTCAGTTGTTTTAGACTTATTTGGGGCTTTTGTCACAGAAGTGACTGAGATGCCCTATATTGGAATGGACCTGTCTGATAAGGAAAGGACATCTGAATTTTCAAATCTGAATGATGTGATAGAAACAACAAAAAATATGCTCCTTGAAGGGGATTCCTTCTTGTTTTGTTGTGCCTTTTATCTTTCATTTCTATATGTGCTAATGTGATTGCATTCCTATGGTTCTCAAGATGTAGTCTAACTTGTTTACTTGTTTGTATTTTTTTTCTTTAGCAATTATAAACTCCCTGTTAACCTAGAGATGTGAAAAATGTTTTTCAGTGAAAAGATGTGAAAGTATTTTTCAGTGTGTTTTCATGGTATAGATGAATGAACATTTTGTGTATGTCTTTAGTATCTATTTTAACAGATGACTTTTTGCCTATTCTACACAAAGTTCCTGCAACTTCCCAGTAGCTAAGAGGAAAGAGCTCCAAGTCAGCTTTCCAGGTCATCCATGCTTCTGTTTTCAGTTAGAACTCCCAAATGCAATGGCCAATTAAACTACTTCCTGTGTCAAAAAAAAAAAAAAATCCAAGCCCCTCCCCCTTAATAAAAACAACAACAAAAAACCCAGTTCTGTAAAATATGTGGGGGAAAAGTCTCGGCAGTTTAGAATTCAGTGTTGCGTGTTTGGAGTAGCAGGACCTCAATAGGTAAGGAAGCTTGCTTTTCTGTGCAGCTAGTGCTGGGCCAGAGCCAATTAGCAATGGTCTCCGAGACAGACAGACAGGCAGACAGACAGCTAGCAGTGTTCTCAGAGACAAACAGCTAGCAGTGTTCTCAGAGACAGACAGACAGACAGACAGCTAGCAGTGTTCTTAGAGACAGACAAACAGCTAGCAGTGTTCTCAGAGACAAACAGCTAGCAGTGTTCTTAGACTGTAGACAGCCAACTAGCATTATTCTACAGGCATAATTTGTTTTGGTCTTTACTACTTCAGTTCTTTAGCTATTTAACTATGTGATTAATCTCAAACTATATTAGCATCATTTGGGATTTTAAATAAGTATATTGAACTGTGTGCATCTACACAATATTAAAGTAAGAATACTATTTTCTACTGTATGGATAATTGTAATTAAATATGTCTCCTGTACATAATAAAAATAGATTAGTTTGACACTTTAATTTTTAAAAAATCCTTAATTAAGAGTTCTTTTAATGCATTCCATCTCAAATCAGCCTTCAGCTGATTTTAATGTAGCTTCCCACATACACATTGAAAATACAGTTTCAGTAGAAGACACTCAAATATTATTTTAAAAAGTTGGGGAACAAACCATTTCTGATATTTTTCCTCAATAATTCTGTAGTTCCCTGCCAATGTTTAGGCTGCTAAGTATATATGGAAAGTTCTTCATTGCAGAATGTAATATCAAAACTTATTTTTTCCTAAAACAAATCAAAACAATTAAACATATATTTTAGGCATAAAATGTAAACGTTCCTCTTAGGTAGTATTAGCATAGTGGGTACATAGAGACCATATTCTTATGTTTTCCCTCAACCCTAGTCTATCCAAATACATTTTAAAGTAGCAGAAAGTTTATCATTCTCACAAGTAGAAAATACTTTATTTATTTATTTATTTATTTATTTTGATTTGTCTGTTTTGTGTATGTGAATATTGCCCCTGCATACATATGTATGTGTCACATTTATGACTGGTGCCCACAGTGTGCTGGATCCGCTGGAAATGGAGTCATGGTTGGTTGTGAACCATCAGGTGGGTGCTAGGAACTGAACCCCATGGAACTGAGTCCCATGCAAGAGCCACAAGTGCTTTTCATTGCTAAGCCACCTCTTTCTACCCAAGAAGAAAATTCTTGAACATTTTTTAAGTCTGACAAGTAGTAATTGCTTCCTAGACTATGGTTATTTTGAGCAATTATTCATGTACTAAGATGTAGTTAAGGTGTAGGAAGTTAGAGATGAGGGTGGGCAACCAGACTACCTCACGGCATGTCAAATACATTGAAGATCTGTAGTATACCTAGGGCATGACATTTACCTAGGAGCAAGGAAGTAAGATAAGACTCATTGGAGTGATGTTGACATTGTCCCAGTGCTAAGGATTGAAACTATGAACTCATTCGTGCTAGGCAAGAGTTCCACTACTAAGCTATTCCTTCAGCAACACCAACATTTTTAATCATTCATTTATTGGTGTGTGTATATGTATATATGGGCATGGAGGGGGATGATATGGTGAGCGTGGAAGCACTGCTTTCAGAAGTTAGTCCTCTCCTACTCTGTGGGCTCTGGGGATTGAACTCAGGTAGTCATGTTTGTCTGCAAGCACCTTTATCCACTGAGCCATCTCTTGTACTCCAACATTAAAGTTATTTAAGGTACAAAAGCAATCTTTATTATTTTGTTAGCATAAATTAAAGTGCATCATTTCAATTATGAAGTTCAAAATAGCTGAGAGTTTACTAGTTAACTTTATCAGTTTATCAGTCAGGATCCAGTCATAGTGGCGAGTGCTTTGTATATATGATCTCAGTTTATGTTCAAAACACTGAGTAGCGAATTTTAGTGTCAGATAGGTCATAAGACATAAGAGAGGATTTGAATCAAAATCTGCTACACTATGTATTTAGGTGTAAAAGGAAGCAAATTGTGGAAACCCACACAATCTCCATAAATTCTGATTACCTGATAATTTTTGTTGCTTGAATGATGAGAACTTTTTTTTTCAGAAAAAATAGAAATAAAAAAACAACTTTGAAATATTTCCAGTTTGTTTTAGAGGCAGTTGGTTGGTTATTTCTTACGGTTATTAATTATGGGACTTGCTGTATTCTTTGTCCTGTCCCCAAAACAAGCAAACAAAAGGGAAAACAATAACTCAATTATAATGGCACCTTATTTTAAAATAAATTTCCACAATTCCTATTTAAATAAAAGGAAAATATAACTGAAAACCTAATTTTCCTTAATTGGAACCTAAAACTAAGAAAGTAAGCAGTTCTGTTTTGCTACCAATTTAAACAGGATTTCATTTTTATTTCAAAACAGCTGAAAATCAGATTATAATAGCATTTTCTAAAGTAACACAATGCTATAGGGTTTTATCCGTGGTAGATTAATGTTATCTTTTCTGTGGCATACTTTGAACATCAGCATTTACCTTGACATTGGTGACCTCTATCTCAACTCTTCAATAAGTCAGGGACCTCCAGTTTATAAACTGTCCTCATTTGGGGAACCAAAAGAACCCCAAAAGCTGAAAGTTACCCCAAAAGTTAAATGTTTAAAATTAAGCCCTAATCTATAATTCTTCTTTTAAACATTAAATGATGATAGATTCTTAGCCATACCTAATGGCTTTTGAAACCCTAGGCATTCAGGCCACTGAAATATGAGAACTGGCTTGAGTTCAAGCCAGCCTGAGCAATAGAGTATGACCCTGCCTCAATGCTACCTACCCCCTCAAGGTCCTACATGGTGGCAGATTCTCTAATAGACACCAAGAGAGCAGCCTTTACATTTTAAGTGCTCTTTTAAAATTAGTCTTCTGTCCTTATATATTCCATCTGCTTGGATTTGTTGTTTAAATGGTTAGATCTGTGGAATTGGGGGGTGTTTAGAAATTCATCAAAATAGTTAAGGCAAGGTGCTCTAATTTTCATATTGCCCATATGCAAATATATTTAAGGATAGTATTACAGTCAGCAGGAAGCTGCTCAGCACTTCATTTTTACTTGAAGAGGAGGTGAAAGCACCGAGAATAAGTCTGGTTACCATGCAGTAAACGGGATCCTGGCTTGTTTATGTAAATACTTGTTCTTTTAAAAATTATGTTACTTTTGTAAAAATTCAGAGAGCTTGTATATTTAAAAAACAAACAAAAACATCTAGCCTGGCAGTGGTAGCACATGCCTTTAATCCCAGAACTCAGGAGGCAGAGGCAGGTGAATTTCAGTGAGTTTGAGACCAGCTTGGTCAATAGAGCCAGTCCTAGGATAACCAAAGCTACAGAGTAAAAAAAGTAAAAAACCCTGTCTTAAACAAAAACAAAACAAAACAAAACAAAAAAACAAAAACAAGAAAACAAAAACAAACAAACAAACAAACAGAAATAAACATGAGAGGGTCAGCAAAATGGTTCATCTAATAAAGGTGCTTGTGATGAAAGCCTGGACATTTGAGCTTTGTCCCTGGAACTCCACAACTGTCCATTGTCCTCCATGTGTGCATCCTACATAACATGTGTACCCTACATATTGTGTACATATACACACAGAAGAATAAATGCACAAATAAATAAGTTTTTAAGGCAGTTGAATTTTGAAGGTGGAGGCAGAAGGGTCATAGGTTCAAGGCCAATCTGGATGATACAGTCAAAAAGCCGAAAGTGTTTAAATTATACACATAAAGAGTTTATATTAATGATTTTGTCAACTGCAAAACTTTAAAAAAATGATTCATCTGTCTTTTAAGTCTAACTCTTTTAAAGTGGAATTATCTAGATTTACCATATTTAAAACTATATTATTGTGAAAATATCAGTAGATGTTTTTCAAGTCATAATTTTGACCTTTAAGGAAGCATGGTAAAAAAAAAAAAAGAGACTCATAAAGCTTGAATATAGATAACATTTAAAATTAAGTTCTGTTACATTTTCAGCCCAGAGCACATATCTTGAAAGACAGGTCAAATCTTACCCCCAAGGAAATAAATTTGGTTGTTAAAAAATTTCAATGAAGTCTCTGTCTTTAATGGTTAAATATTTTCATGACTTTTCCAAACTTTGAAAATTACATTATTATGCACTAATATAAAAATACTGTGTCTAGGCATATTTTCTTTCCACTCAAGTCCAAAATGCAAAATCTATCCATATAAATAATAAATACATATAGCTGTGGGTATAAAAGGCTGTGGTCATAGCAATGCCTAGCAAAAGAGTAAAATTAAATCATTAAAACTTCCTTTTAGCTTTAAACTTAAGGGATAGTAGATACCATGAAAATGAATTTGTATTCAATAATAAGACTATTAACTATACTTACTATTAACTAAAGATGAGGACTATTTTAGTGTAAGTCTACAGAGACTATTTTCTTGTTAACCTCTTCACTACTACATTCTCACAACTTCATACAAAGTTATAATGTTTTTAAAATGGTAGTGGGAAAAGTATTAAGTATCTTTAAAGTAAGGAGAAAAAAGCTAGAAGTACCTTAAAGTCTATCTTGGCCCTGGAATCTTCCAGCTCTTCACTGGGATTATCCATATAAATTCTCTGAATATGAAACCATTACACATTATGTTAGAGGAGTTACATGTTATGGGGTTTGAATACCTCTGAGAACATTAAAGTTTTTCCAGTTCTTTTGCAAAATAATGCAAACTAGATGCCACTATCCTTGACAGACAATGGAAAAAAGCTTGAGAAGATAGTGGCCATGGTTTAAATTCCTTAAAATGGAGATTATAAAGTTAGTAAGACTGGTGTTCATTTCTATTAAGAATAAATAATCCAACTTTTTGAATGTTTCTGGAAAAGTAGTTTAAAGAGCTGATTAATATTATAAATATTTAATACAGTCTTAAACTTACCATTATCCTTTGTTAAAGATAATGAGAGCTAAAATTGCTGTAGAAATTTAGGCTTGCATTTCTAATTTCTCAGGGCTTGGTCTGTCAGCGTTGAATCTGATTTTTGTGGCACTGATTATGTACAAGATATGTTTGATTGTTATTGTGGAGGACACATTTGAAGCCACTGTATCTGATAATTCAAATGAATGAAAGACTTAGCCCTACAAATATCACTGCATATTGTCTAGTTAAGTGCAATTCTAGAGCATCCATGGGAATGTCCTGCTGGAAAATAGAACCACGTTGCCAAGCAGTGTATATCCCATGTCTGGCAGATATGTCACCTAATGTTTAAATGTAATGAAACCACCAGTGTCAGAAGTACATACAAAGTTCCCTTAGGTAGACAGGAGATGGATCCACCAGTATGCCAACACTGGGCATCACTATGACATTTGTGAAGGCCTCTCGGTTTGGCACATGGACTTTGTGTTTTCTGTCCATTAAAAAAAAAAAAGAAAGATGGATATTTTAATAACATGAAGAGAGAAGGAAGTATACATTTGTCTTGTCTGTACATGGATATGCACTTATGCTGAAGAGAGAGTGAGCTTCCTGCATAGGATGAAGACTGTTCTGAGATTCATTAGTGTAATCCTTCAGACACACTGCTTTTGACAAATGTGCACAGCCTGGAAAGCCTTTAATATATTGATTATGTTAGTGGTTTGTTGCTGGTGGCATAATGGATCTGGCACAGCTCCATTTTTATTCTATGCAAAAAAAAAAAAAAAAAAAAAAAAAAAAGGATCTTGCAAACTGTACAAGGTTCTCACAAGCAAAGGTAATTAAATAATTAAGTGCTGAGGGAGATTGCCTGTGAACTGGCTACAGTGAGGAAGGGGATGTATTGAAAGGGTTATGTGAGACAGATTGATCTGAAAATGCTGTAAGTCTCTTTCTATTGCTGTATATCTACCTAAGAGGAAGGAAGTGTTGCTAAGGGGAAAGTTCCCTGATTTGTGACTAATTTTCACTGTTGGTCAAGTTCACACCATCCTGTTTCTTTCTGAAGCTTGCAGGAGGTGGTTTCACTGTGGGGGGGAAAAAAAACCCTTTCACTTCAGACTAGGACTTTGTGTGCATAGCACCTTATAGTTGCTCACTTGATATTCCCATACTGCAGTGTAGTCCTTCCTTCCTTCTGGGAGTCTCTCTTGACAATCATTTTTTTTTTTAAATTTATTTCCCTGTGTTCATTTTTAGGAAACTCCTCTCACCATTGTTCTATGTATTATTTTATAGGAAGGAAGTATGTAAAATACTCTTGAACTCATTTTACTTGTGAGCTTGAATAGCATTCAGATTAGAATGATTTCCCCAGAATGTTGTAGGCTTGCCCAATCCAGCTGTATATTTTATATGCTAATGTAAATTCTATTTTTGTTCCCCTTGGGGGTTTAAGTGATTATAATTGTTGCTCTTCAAAAGCCAAACAGATGATGATTGCTGCTTCAGGAGTGTACCAAAAGAAACTGGCTTTCATTAAACCTGCTCATCCACTTCATAATTATCTCCATTTTATCTAGCTAAGAAGCTAGGAAAAAAATGGCAAGTACAGTTCATTGAAGCCAGTTCAGTTATTTAAACATCACTTTATTGAACTAGCAGGAGGTGTTAAAAGTAGGGGCAATGTTTTCATTCTAACACTGATATGTAGCCAGTGGCTCAACTCAAGAGTTAGTTAAGCATCCAATGCCAGAGGCCACAGAGAGCTAGAGGAGTCCTCTAGTGGATATGCTGAAGAGTACTGCAATGACAGCTTTTCTGAAATACTCCTCTCACTTGCTCTTCTTCCAATATGTTCAAAATGGGGCTATCTATTTGCCACCCAGTAAGAAAGGCCTGAAAATGTATTCTAAAGAGTAGGAAAATATCCTATAGAATGCGCAAGAAAAAAAAAAAAAAAGAAAAAAAGAAAAAAAAGAATTCCAAAGATTCTAAGAGTCCTGAGCCTGGAGTCAAAGAGCTTGCAAGGAATCCTTAAGTTGAGTTTCCAGATCTGACAATAGACCAGAAAAGGCTGTTATTCAGGGAAGGTGGTTCCCTCAGTAGGGAGACACAATGGCTATGAGTTATCTGCTCTGCAGTCCTGTGGTAGCTGTGATGGTTGGGTTGCACTGGACAGTGCTTCTGATCACATATTTGACTAGCTGTTATAGTCATTTGACTTTGACTATGATATACCATTTGAAGTCTATCCCAGGGATAACAGCGTTCAGAGTCTACAGCTGTTCAAGCTTCCACATGTGAGAAAACAACTTGCTGCTGGTACACATGGGAACCCTTTCACTTTATATATAGGAACTGGAATATGGGCCTATCAGCCTCTCTCGTCTACAACTTAATCAGCATCTCCTTGATCTACAACAGCTTGTCAATGCATGATGCTAAATTATATCTAGACTGCAGAGCCATTTCTAAAGCTTGAAGGTAGATTGCCCTCAGGGAATAAGTATTTTCACAGTGAGCTCCTAGGTAATCTATGCAATTTGCATTCTTAAATCCAGGAATAGTAATCAATGGCCTGCTCTCTAGAAATTCTGAATTAAAAAGCTGTGTGGTAGTGTGACCACCCTGGAATTTTCCTGAATTCCTATGCACAAGTATGCCAAGATATCTATCTTTGCTTTAAAATGCTTCAGTCTGAGAATGTTCCAGCTCTACCCAGATGAGCCCTGACAAAAATAGAAGGTTTTCTCACTTCCTCTTCACCTTGTCTCTTACTTCTAGGACCTGAGTATCCTTCCTTCTCTTTATGCTGTTTTTGCCATTTATTAACATTGTTAAAGTCCAAATTCTACTAGAAAAATATCTCTGTTCTTTCCAAGGTGACAGACAAGTTGCTAATCTAATAAATTAAATTTTAACCTAATGAAAACGTGTTAAGGATAGTCTTGTGGCTAATAAAAAGTCACTGTGAATCACAAGTAACTTGTAGAATATTCATGTCAGGCTAGCTTACCTTGCGTGTGTACATGTGAGTATGTACATTTATTTATTTCTTTACTGGTTGCTTTTTTTTTTTTTTTAAACTGTGTGACATCTTTATCTGTACACTGAGAACTTATCTTGAAGTAGAACATTAAAAATGAACTAAATAAGCTAACTGAACAGAAAAATATGACCCTGAAAAAAATAATTTGTTAGTGTTGACTCATCTGCTTATGTTTATTAAATAAAAGCAAAGCTACAAACATAGCTGACACCAAACTATATCTTTGCCAGGAATGAGTCTGTAATTTCCCAGGGTCATCTCTCATAACTGTTCTTTCATTTTACTAACAGGAAGTGGTGCTTATTCCAGGTAATCATATGATATAAATAAAACCTTAATATATACCAACTAAATATCCTTCAGCATCAGTAATAGCATCATGGAGAGAGCACAGACACAACAGTTCAAGCAACAGTTTACAAACTCCACAAAAAGGGACCAAGGCTGTGAAATGTGTAGTGATTATTTTTAACACTGTTTATTGTTTTTTGTTTTTTATTTTTTTTTTTTTGTTGCTCTACACCAGTGTTTTATCCAAATCCTCCATGAAGTTTTTGTTTGTTTGTTTGTTTGTTTGTTTTTTTAAATAAACAGGTGTGCCTAGAACTCACCTCACAATTGCCAAGTGGAATTTCGTAGAGTCAAGACCAGGAAAAAGAAAAACCATACTTGGATAGAAAGACTCACAGATCTGGGAGGCACTGGGGCAGGCACTCTCATAAGACAAAGACGTTTTTTCTTTTTCTTTCTTTCTGCTTTATTTTACTTTTGTTTTTGAGACAGGGTTTCTCTGTGTAGCCCTGGATGTTCTGGAACCCATTCTATAGATCAATCTGGACTCCAACTGAGAGCCACCTGGGTAGGGCTCTGCCTTCCAAATGCTGTGATTAAAGGCATGTGCCCCCACACCTGGCTAGGGAACACCTGGCGAGGGAACCGGGGCTTTCTTCATTGAGGATGCTCACTGCATGTGAGTTTCAGTACCCATTTCACTAACAACAAAGCTGAGGCTTAGAATGCTTGAGTGACTTGCCTAAACTCATAAATCAAGGACATGGGAAAAACCGCAGGACCAGAATTCAGGTCTGCTTGGAACACTTAACTGCCACAACCCTGAACTTGAAAAGGCCTTTTTAATGTCCAGATGGAAAAACGTATGACTCTGTTTTATAGCTGCAATTTCCCACCCAGGAGCTTCAATTTTGCTGTTTTGATTACCCTAAGAGTAGCCAGATTGTATAGGGATTGTCTCATTTTATAGCCTGGAACGAAAGCTGCTATATTCATGCGAAAGGAGACATGGTCTAATAGGTAAAGGATACTTTAAAATTGTAAGTAAAATGTTTTGCTTTCTTTGTATAAAGGTCACCTCTTAGCTCTTAACTCACAAATTCCAGAGGCTGCTGTAATTTCACTGCAGACTTTTTTCATCTAGGAAGCAAGATTGGAAGTGCAGGAACTTTCTTCCAGGCCAGTTCCCCATGAAAATATTAACAATTATCTAAAAATCCTCTCGTAGATACAGTTTCCAGAGTGAACTGCACAACTTTAAAATCTTTTTCTTTCTGCTTTAGGGATGACAGCAATATTTTAAATCATGATGACTCATGTCTAGGACTGAAATTTGTTTTTCATGAGTTTATACATCCCCCCCCCTTGAATTGCACCAAAAATGGTTTTTTAATTGGCTTTAACTCATGCCCAATAAATGGGATGAGAATTGATTGCTGCAGTCCTGTTTGGTTTAAAATTATTCAAGACTGTGCTTTGAGTCAAATGAGTGCATGGGTGAAAATAGCAGCACTTTTTGTCCTCTGTTGCGACAAACAAGGTTTTAAAGATAGTTTAATTCATATCTAAAAATTAATATTGACGTGGTTTATAAGACTTAAAGTACAGTGACGGAGCACTTTAAAATAGATCATACTACAAAAAATGTTTCTCTAATTAGGAATTGTTTCTTGATACCTTTTCCCCCCCAAAGCCTTTAAAATACTACAGATTTAATCTAAATTCTTGTTCAGAACCCTGCCACGGTTTTTTGAATGCTTCTATATAGTGCAGTGAAATTAGAGATAAAGCAGCGGCTGTGTCAGAGAACGGCCTCATCCACAGAGATAAACTCTGAGCCACTTTTCCGTTCTCTGAAGGGTGGTTTTAAAGTTCAAAAAATTAAACAGTATGAAAATTAAATTAACTTGGGTGACTGTTTAGGGCATTGGATAGCAATTCACTAAATGGTACCTGTCAGCAAGCCAGTTTTTGTTCAATCTCATTATAATTACTTACTGTATTATGGTTTTTGTTTACTTATGTGCCATAGAAATATTAAGCAAGTCATTTTAAGGATTTTTTTTTTTTCTGGTTGGAAGAGGTTTGTTTTATGAAATTCTTTTACCTGTGGTAGGAAAGGAGATAATGGGTAAAGGGAATGATTAATTAATGAGCAGAGAAATTTCCCTTGGTCATAATTTAGATAGGTAGTAAATGAAGAGAATAGTTGCTTTTCTTTCTCCATTTAGCATCAGTAAATTCTAACTGGACAGGATAATTATTTGTGATGTAGTCCTAAGAAAGTAGGAGAACACTTTCTTATATTGTGATTATATTGCTCTGCCTTATTTGTTTCTCATCTGCATTTAGTTTAAATATTTGATTTTGTCAGCAAATGGCTATTTAGCTTATAAACTCAGGGATGCAGATCTGGCCTGTCTCTGAATCCAAGGATATTGCTGGACCTTACCACTCTGTATATAGCAGCTGTCCCCACCTGGTGGTTGGAAGGGCAGAACCCTTAGTTGTGTAAAAAAACTTGTTTTTTTCTCCTGTGGAGACCCCAAGCTGTCTGTCTGTCTGTCTACTCTGTAAAAGATAGTGTCTATTTAGACTTTTCACAAAGGCAATAATGCAGAAAATGTAGTGAAAGAATTAACTGTAAATATATTACCTTTTTACTCAAATTAGCTTCTGTTTAATGTTTCAGTGAACATTCTCTCTATAAAATGTAATAAAGTCAGTATTTCAAGAAACTCCTCATATATAATTAAACAGTAAATATATACCATCCTATCAATGGCTTTATAGCTATTTACTATACAGTTAGGGAGAAGACTCCTCAAAATACACAAAAAACTAAATCATGTCCTTCAGATTCCAAAATTTCATATTTTTGGAATCTGGTTGAGAATATCCTCAGATAGCTGATAGTTTCAAAAATTCTAGTACTTTCTTCGAATCAGCTATCAGATCAGTTTTGTTTCTCATCTATTTGATAGCAGTAGACAAATTATCACGAATGTAAGACATGTAAGTATAATTACTTTTGATATGAAATAGTTTTATCTGTTCCCATTTATTACCTACTCCTTATAATTTGTTCTTATTCAACTGTTGTCACCTGTAATTTGTGCTGTCTTTAAAGATACAGTAGGTCTGTTGTACCAACCAGTGGGGGAGGAATTATCTTCTAGAGACTGTCAGTTTCTACTGGTATATCTTGGGCAAATTGTTTAACTTAAGAGTCAAAGAGTTAAGGATGAGGCCTCAGCTAGAAAGTAGCCTTAGTGCACTGCTTTGTTATCATTTTAGTTATTGCTAAGTTAGTGTGGGAGTCATGAAGTGCAAATGGACGGGCTTGCAGCCAGTTAATGGGGAAAAACCATGCTAGGACTCATTTATCCTTTTTAAGTCCAGGAATTTTTGGTGAACATCACAATTTGTGGCTTTTATAGCAGGGTTCTCCATGCCCTCCATAGGCACAAAAGTGTTTTAGGGGCATCCAAAGTGAAGGAGGTTATCAGCCACACAGGCCCTGACTCCATGTCTGTCACAGAACCACTTTGGCTCCCTGTTGCAAACATATTCTTTGTTCAGAATCCTGTCACTTTCAAAGTTCTAAATAGACATATTTTGACCATCAGAATACTTTAGTTCTTTTTAGTGTCACGCTCCTCTCTTCAATGTCTGCCTGGTCTCTCCTTCCTCTCTCTTATTCTATGATCCTGCCACTTCATTTGAAGAAGTTTTGAATCTCAAACAAAACACCATTTATGTTGTGGGTATCATTCCTGTGCTTTCCATTCCCATACTGCTCAGCAGTTCCCAAATTTACATTAGTCAGTGATATGTAATTTCTTCTGGTACTTTTATTTCTGTACTTCCCTTGGTTGATTCTCAAAGCCAGCATGGCGACTTAAGCATACTAAAGCAACCTGACAGCTGTGCTTTCCAGCTTACAGCATCCACTGTAGCTAGTAGCCTGGTCTTCAGCACTGTGCTTTAATTGTTACCCCTGAAACATCTTCTATTTGTCTTAAACAATACTCCCCACCCCCAGCACACACCTAGTAGATTTGTAGAAAGATCCTTCAAATTGAAGCTGAACACTGTAATATGTATTAATATTGTCCTCTTTATACAGACCTTATAAAGAAACTCAATCTTTCATGAATTCTCTTGATATGATTAAAACAGAGACACACCTCTTTTATTATTCATTTTGCATCTAGGAAATATTAGTATTCCAGATAACACCAGTGTTCTATGAGTTAAATAATGAGCATTGACATAAAAGAAAGGCTTTTCTTTTTATTGTCCGCACAAGGAATCCATAAATACCATCAAGAGAAAAAAAAAAAAGCTCACAGCACATTGTGTAAAAATAATTCAAGGAAATGTCTATTTGTTACTCAGACAGTTTA